>CAUEEP010000733.1:2955000-3606757 GCA_958450365.1 Mesorhabditis belari
CTAGATGCAAAAAGTTAATGGAAAAGCTTTTGAATTACTCAAAACTGGAAATTTTTGTTTGTTTTTGTAAAACTCTTAACTCAAAGCTTATCATTGTTGAAAAGAATACTTTTTTTTACGCATTTTTACCCAATTATATTACCCAATTATGAAAAATTTTTCAAACTTTAACCAAACCGGACTTTAGAGAAGAAAATGAGACGCAAAAGAGTTACCCTTCAATTTCTCGAATCATTTAAAAGAAAAGAAAAGAAAAGACAGACAGCTTAAAGGGGAAAACACGACAAGGTCAATTGGAATATAAAAAAGAAAAGAAAGAAAGAAAGAAAGAAAGAACGGGTTGAAGGAATTGTTTCCTTTTCTTTCCTTTCTTTGTTTGGTAGTGCTACAAGTTTGTCAAAGTCTTTTGGTGTACTTTGTGTACAATGGGAATCTGTTTCTGGCTCAGTTTCTTCGTTTTCCTGTATGAATACAGCCTTTCTACAAGAATTTAAAGAGATGAGTGCGCTAGAAATGGTGTGTTTCTTTTTTTGAGCACAAAGAGACAAACAAAGAACGTTTGTATACGGGATTTCTTTATAAGTTGCTAGTTTGCATACAAATCTTTCGTTGAAACGCTTACGGCTTGAGTTTTAAAGTTTTTCAGATCAAAGAATTCAACAGTATTAAAGTATTGGCTCAACTAACATAAAAAAAATCAAGTTTTTCATCACTTTAACTTTACAAAATTAGATTTACTTGTGGTTCTCATTTGACCCAAACTCAATAAGCCCAAGGAGCCAGGCAAATTCACAGTTGAAACTACAGGGTGTCCCAAAAGTTCTGGCAGAACTTTTTGTAAAAGCAGCTAGCAACTGTCTAACTTATTGGAAAGTGATAAGGGTTATTTAGAGATTTGAAGCCCGGGATCTTGGCTACATTTACATACCAAAAGCTTTCGAATTAGAGTCACACAACTCATGTGACAAGTTTTTGAATGAGAACTACTCGGCCTCTTTCCGGCATGCTGCCATATTTGACGATTTTCTTTATGGAAAAAATAGTTGGATGCTATTCTGATTATTAAATGATAAAAAATGTTACATTTTAATGAAATAAATAACAAAAAAGCTCTTTTATAAAGATTTTATAAAGAAAATCGTCAAAAATGATAGCATGCCGGAAAGAGACCGAGTAGTGCTCATTCAAAAACTTATCACATAAGTTGTGTGACTCCAATTCGAAAGCTTTTGGTATGTAAATGTAGCCAAGATCCCGGGCTTCAAATCTCTAAATAATCCTTATCACTTTCTAGTTAGACAGTTGCTAGCTGATCAAAATAGGAACCGTATTGGAAGCTGCTTTTACAAAAAGTTCTGCCAGAACTTTTGGGACACCCTGTTTTCAATTCACTTTACAACCCACAAAAGCATATTATTTCCCCTCAAAACAAAGCGAAAAAACGCGGTAAACGGGAAATAAGACAAGGTCAAGGGAAACAAGAAAAGACAAGAGAGAAACAAGAAAGGTTAAAAGAACCGGAAAAGTACTTTCCTTTTCCAATTCTTTCATTTATTTTTCCTATTCTTCTCTATTTTTACCTCACCAAAAAGGTTAAACCTTTGATTTCTTAGACCCTCACAACATAAGTTTCTTTCTCATGTGTTTAGTGTAAAACTTGTTATCCATTTCTCCGCCAAAAACCGCAAGACAATGGTCGAGACTTTTTCTGAAAGTTTTCAGTTTTTTTTTTGACTTTTTCTATTTTAAAGGTCATTTTTCCCTAATTTCTCCCAATTATCTTAGACAAATGAGAAAGAATATAAATTGAAAGCAGAGCTAGATGAAAAAAGTATTTGCAAATTTTCAAGAAGATTTTTTGAATGTTTCTTTTAAATTTAATATGTTGTAAAGCACTGTCTTTAGTTTAATTAGAAATTGTTAGCTTATTCGAAAGCTTTCAAAAGGTTAATTTCTTTTCTATTTTCCAATATACTTATTGTCTCACAAGTGCTTTATCTTTGAATCATTTTAAAATCTAAAATTGAAGGCAAAACCGAACTTGTGTTTTGCTTGATTGATTTTCAGATATCAAATAAATTGTTACAGCATAGTAGAGTCCATTTATTCTATTCTAATTCTAATTCTAGAGATTCCATTTATTCTATTCTATTCTATTCTAAACAATCATTTTTGAGCAAATCATTCAAAATCATTCTTTTTAAGTTTCCTTCAATTTCCTCATTCTTGATCTTGAAATTTTCAAGAAGATCTGTCCATCATTGTCATTTTAAAGTTTTACTTTCTCTAACTATAAGAAAATTCATTTCTCTTTCCTCAAAAAATCCAGAACCAGTCAGGATTTGTGAGAAAAGTATCGACAACAGAAAAGAGAATTGAAGAGAATCGAAAGAAAAAGACTCACATGCAAATTGCAGCTTTCAACTTTATTTCTTTACTTCCCATTTCTCAATCCTGATTTGCTTTTGAGAACTATAAGATTGTGCATTCAGCAATGTGTTTTCTCATAAATCCCCTTTTCTTCTCTTTTCATTTTTCTATCAACTGGGAATACTTTTCAGCTAACAAAACTATAATAATTCTTATGATATTACGATTTGCATTGCTCTGTAGCAAATGGATTTATGAATTTACTATGATAACTTATCTTGAATCTGCTTTATCTACAAGGCTATCAGCTTGTCCCCTATCAGCTTGTCCTCTATCAGCTTGTCCCCTATCAGCTTATCCCCTATCAGCTTATCCCCTATCAACTTGTCCCCTATCAGCTTGTCCCAATGAGCTTTTTCAAAAGTTTGCTTTATTACTATGGTTAAGTAATCGGTTTTTATCTAAAAACACCAAATAGTGTCTATCATCTTTTCTAGAATCCAGTTAGTTTCATTTTAGCCAATATTTTAGCCATTTTAGCCAACCAGCTTTTCAAAAAAAAGCCATAAATCGTATCTCAAACTTTTTTATTAAATTTACTTTTTGGATTTGGATCTATTTATTCATAAAACACAAAGCTTTCAATAAAAGATTGACAGAATGAGCTATGCACTTCAATTTATGCAGATTAACAAGCTTGACAAGTTCTTAAAACTTTTAAATATCTGATTTCTCCAGTTAACTCATCTTTCTCATTATCGTCTTATTTCGAAAATCCTAGAAATGGAGCTGTTGGAAGTGTTGTTTATTGAGACATAAACATGAGAAAAGACGGGCATAGAGAATTTAAGAAAAGCTCGCAAAGAACGGCTTTTTTGCACCAACTTACCAGATGTGCAAATAACTAATCTACAAATCTTTGAACCCAACAAAATAGCAATTTTTTAACTCTCAATAACTTTCAACAATCAATTCTATTCTATTTCACAAGTTTTCAATGATAGCTTTCAATGATAGCTTTCAAGCTTTCAATGATGGCTATCAGTAATCTTTAAAACCTTGATTTTCTTTCCAAAATAAACGAGATTTCGATTCTAAGCTCAAAGTTTTTCTAAAGATGAAGATGATTTAAAGCATTTTATTTATCCATCAGTTTTCCTTTTCCATAAACACGTCACACCCGGCTTGTTTGTTGATGAAGGGGAAACAAGCTTGGTCTTTAGACAAGCAATATCATCCATCCACAACCCTCTCCATCTCACCATCTCTCTCAAAACTAATCCTGTTATGACAGATCACTCTAGATATATCTACAACGTTTTTTGCAGTCTTTTTCCTTTTACTGTTTACCATTTTGTTTATTTTTCGCAAAGCTTTATTGACTTTCAATGCAAATTTGGAATCTATCAAGAATATTGTATTTATTTGAAATGTATCATCAAGAAAACTAAGAAGCAGGCTAATATTTGAATGTTAGATAAACGATAAAAAGCTTTAAGCACTTAAAATCTGTATTCTTATCTTCTAATATTTGAATAGGATAATATTTGAATGTTAGTTAAACGATGAAAAGCTTTAAGCACTTAAAATCAGCATTCTTATCTTCATTTCACTTATCTAATAAGTTCTAACTATTATTCAATAATCTTTAACCCTTTTACTATCTAATAAAAGCTCAAAATTATATAAAAAAGCTATAAGAAGATCCAAATGATCCAGATTAATCCAATGACCCAAATCTTTCTTAATATGCTAATTCAGAAATAAAGTTAGCTTTCCTTAGATTTTTGAGAGTATTTTGTTTTCTAATTCTCTAATTCTCTAATCATTATCTTTTCAAATCAATCTTTTCTCCAAAATGCAAACATTCTCATTTCCATTTCAGCGATGATTCTCCTATTCAGCCTCTTCCTCTTCACCTTCACTCTCGCTCAACAATCTCCCCCTCAAGCTCAACCCATTCCCCCAGCTCAAGGATTTCAACCACAAAGGGTACTATTCCAGGTATTTCTTTTCATATCTCATACTAAATTTTATTTTTAATATAGGAGGAGGGGGCTGTGGCCCCTCCACAAGTATTTTTTCAGGTAAAAGCTTTTGACTAACGCTTTGGGTTGGTTTATAATATAACTAGCTTTATTAAAATCTAATAATAGCTAATAGTAGGCTAACTCAATGACTTTTAAAAGCTAAAATTATCATAAATTTAGGCCCAATCGAGCAGCGCTGATAACTTAGACCCGTGCCAGTACTTGTTGCAGAATTTGACGAGTGGGTTTACAAAATATTTTTAGATAAAAGTGTTGTATGAGATTGACGATAACTTTTCCAGGTGTTGAGAACCTTCAACAGCACGAGTTTGCTTCCCTTGAGCAATGTCTCTACTACTACTTGGCTGGCGAGACAGCGAAGAGAATGAGAAAGTTTGTTCTACTATAATTTTTTGAAGAATCTTATGCTAATCAAACGCTAATCAAACTATCTTAAGCTAATCAAAGCTAATCAAGCTAATCAAACTTTCCCAGGTTCGGCATCGCACACCCAATCGCTGCCGTGCCACCAAATTACATCTCAAAGCAGCCCGTGAAAATAAACTTCCAACAATTGACTCTTCAACATTTTGAGCTGGTCAGTAGTTGGGATTGCATCATTATAGCAAGATAGAAAGCTGCCAGAGATTACAATCTATTCAGAATCCAGAAACAATAAAGGTATCTTGTTTAGAATGAGTTCCTGAAAGATGTGGCTATTCATGGATATATGGAGATCGGTTGGGAAGACGATCGTTTAATGTGGGATCAAAGTAAATGGAAGGTAGGGTACTAATGATTGCAAGAATTGCATTGCACTTTCAGGTGGATCATCTCGAGATTCAAAGTCTTTCTCACATTTGGTTCCCCGTCTTTATCGCTCAAAAGTTCGTTATTATAATAGAATATATAGTTTTTGAATTGTAAAATGTAAATAGAAAGGTTTATTTTATTAATTACTTATTAAGTAATGGGTAAAATGGCTTGATTTCAGCTATGAGACTGCCTTGAAAAACGGAGATGCTTTTGAGATGAGAAAAGTCGAGACAACGAATAAAGGAAATCTATCAGCCACTCTAGCTTTCAGGTATGATAAAAGAATACTTGATAACTGAATATCTTTCAACAACAAATCCATTTTTAGCCTTCGCTCTTTCTGCGATGACTCGGACTTCCAAAACTATCCTGATGATGTCTACAAGTGTTGCTTCAGCTTAGAACCACATGTTCATCATGTAAATGAACCTTAAACAAATCCCTGAGAGTTTCATATCAAAATTTTCTAGGATATCATCGAATTCAGCACTTCGGGTCTCCCCATTTTCACTGATCCGAAATACTTCAGAGATTACGGATGGAAACTCTCGGGAACCGTCCCAACTGTGCAACAAGATCCTGCACAAGTTGCTCAAGTAAGTCTTTAGCTAAATGAATAACTCTAATCCATCTATTTCAATTATATTACAGCTATCTTTCTGTATAAATCTCCAACGCTCGAGCTCGGCTGTTAGAATTGAGCTGACCGTTCCATTAATGGTCACTTCTCTGGTTTTCCTTCTCTCACCATTCCTTGGAAAGATCAGGTTTTAAATCAACAAGTTGACAAAAAAAACAATTGCAGAATCCAAATCTACGTGAAACTGTTGCTCTTGGGTCTGCAATTCTTGACATTCCAATTGTTCTCGTCGAGAATCGCTCCACATCTTGGTTCAGCCTCCGCCACGCCTAAGCTTAGTCAGTTTTCAGAAATTCTCACAAATCTATCGCCCCACAGACTTAGTAAAGTCTAGAATTCAAGATTTAGACTTAAATCTTCAAATTTTCAGTGCGTTTCCTGGAGTTCTCAGTGATCATGAACACTCTCTCGATCACTGCCTCAATTCTCGTCCAATCCGTTTCGCGAATCCGACGAGAGCTCCCACCATGGGGAAAACTCATTCAGTAAGTGGAAATCATTGAATTTTATCTTAAATTCAAAATTCCAATAACTTTTACCGTTCTAGACTCTCGGCTATTGTCAACAAATTCCTATGTGCTCTTCAATCTCATGCACCCGAAGAAGAGATCGAAATGGGCGAGAAGACCACTACAAACTATCAAAAAGTGAGAAGGTTTAAAGCTTAAAGACTTTAATCATTACTGTAAAGCTTTCACTACAGTAAGCTACAATGAAAAGTATTCGAAAACAGTAAATTGATAGTTCGCAAGCTAATATGATCCTTTTTATAGAACAAGCCTGAGCCTAAGCCTAAGCCTGAGCCTAAGCCTAAGCCTAATCCTAAGCCTAAGCCTAAGCCTAATCCCAAAATCGACTTGTCAGATCTCAAATTCCAGACACGAGATCGACCTGAAATTTTGTCAACATACTCCCATTGGGTTCCAAAGCACACCGCCAAACGGGTGTCCTTTAGCTCCGAGAACCGGCTGAGATCCAGAAAATGGGGGTTTAGCCCAAACCCAAATAGACTTAGTGCTAGGCGCTAGCCGCTAGCCTTCGCACTAAGTCCAAGCCTAAGCCTAAGCCTAAGCCTAAACCTGAACCCTCATAGCTTTAAAAGTTAAATGTAAATTGGTATGCGTGCTTTTAAATCTTTCAAACCATCTCAAACTTCAGAAACATTTCCAGGATTGGCTGAACGCTTTCATCGCCATTCACACAATCGCTATGACAGCCATCGGAGCGATTTTCTTGATCGGATATTTGATCATTTTGTAGATTATTTATTGAATTTTACATTTAAGCTAGGGATAGTACCGGTATTATTCGATTCATTTCTCGGTGGTCATTTCTCGATTCATGTAACTTATTTTGCCTATTTCTGTACATAAACGGCTCAACCAAATGTCCATCTTTAGAAAACTCGGAATAAATATTTCTGTCTTCATTTAAAAGTAAAGGAGATTCACAAGGCAGGATACTGGAAGCACTGGAATTACATTTCACATCATAAACAGGCTCAACTCTATCTTTAGAACATCTGCAATTACAGTATCCTTAAAAATCTTCAGCTGCTTTCTGCTACAACTCTTACAGCAAAGCTTTTCTTTTTCCATAGAAGGTCATTTCCCAAGCCATCTCAAAAATTCGGTGTGACGGATCAGTGAGAGATTTGCGTGGAGAATAGAGAGATTTGCGCCTCAGCGAGTAAAAGAACCAGTTCATTTCTTGCTTAGAATAGAGTTATTTCTTTTTATATTCAAAACCCTAAACTTTTTTTGTATCATTTCTTTGTAAAGGATGCTCAATCTAACCATTTCTTCATTCATTTTAAAACTTAAACATTGGCTTTTTGAAATTTTGCAAGTAATTTTGCATTGTAAGAGTACAGAAAGCTTCTGAAATGATACTTCTTTAGACATTCTCAAATTTAAGCATGGGCTCAACCTTCGAGACGCGAACTCTCCTCTACACAGCCTGCCTCATTTCGTTGGCTTCCGTCTCGTTGCTTTTTGGGTATGTGCTTCATTTTTTCATTTGTAGTACCAATTTTGGTTTATTACAAAATTCTTCAATCTCTTCCACTAATGAGACGAATTTTCATCATCTAGTTCCCTTCCAAAACTGTTCTCCGACTCAATCGGCGTCAAGCAAAGAATCAACGCCGAAATGCGGACATTTCAAGATTTAGAGCGATTCGTTTGGTCCGAATTGAACAAGGTAAAGAGCTTTAAACGAAAATAAAACAAATAAAGTTTTCAGGAAAAGTCCGGCACAATATTCGGCCGGGAAAAGCGTCAATACGAGTACTGCGTGTGTGAAGAGTTCAATGATTGTCCGCCGGGAGCTCCCGGGAATGCCGGTACGATTCATTTATGATAGCAAAAGAATGAGCCAGAAATTCAGGTCTGCCCGGGATACCCGGCGATCACGGGGAACAGGGTTCTGAGGGTGAACAAGGGATTCCCGGGACGCTTCCCGTTGAATTCTCGCAACAAGTCGATGGATGTCGTGTATGTCCATACGGTCCAAAAGGGAAAACCGGCGAAGATGGGAAACAAGGACCACAGGTTAGCCCTACTGTATCAGTACTGTAATACCTGTATATTAAATCCAAAATGCTTTCCAGGGTCGCCCAGGTGATCTTGGATTAGCGGGAGTTCGTGGTCAAGATGGCAAGAATGGGCCCATTGGTGAACCAGGCTCACCCGGGCTCAATGGAACAAATGGAGCTGACGGAGAACCAGTAACGTTTTGAACGCACAATAATTTAAAACATTTCCAGGGATTCCCGGGCATTAATGGGGTTCAAGGAATCAAAGGTTTGCTTGGGCCACAAGGAGAAAAGGTTAGGGTTCAAACACAAAGTAAACAAATAAACTCACAGGGAGCAATTGGTGAACCGGGCCCACCGGGTCCACCTGGTCCATCTGGTATTCCGGGTGGAAAAGGGTTGATTGGTGATATCGGACCACCAGGCCCTTATGGAACTCAGGGACCTGCAGGTATGGACAATACAATCCGAGCGCCAAAAATAGTGCTATCATACTCCAATCGAAAACAAGAATTTTCTTAGGACCAGCCGGAACTGCTCAAGGACCACCAGGTCCACCTGGTATTGACGCTGAATATTGCGGTTGCCCTACTCGAAATGGTCCTGTCGAGTCCCAATTTGACGTTCCAGACAATGCGTATAGTGGACGTCGCAAGAAGTGGAAACAAAGAATTCTCGCTTGATTGCTATGTACTTTGGAAACTTTTATTGTAAACCTGTACGCCGTGTTCAAATAATAGATACGATTTACAAAAAGAACAAACATACCAGAGACTAAAATTTATATCCTAGTTACAAGAGAAAAATGAGCTACAAAAACATTACTGACGAATCGGCTAACATTTCGCAGTAGAGAGGACAGACGATGAAAAATCGCAGGAAACGTAGACTTTTCGTAATGATGACGATTAAAAAGGCCACAACAACGATTGATGGACAGAGCTTCGAGCCTAAAAAAGATTCGTAATTGGGTTTTCATGGGCCAAGAAACTTTTTCTCGAAGCCACACGTATTACCTTTTACGTATTTTTGTTAAGTATTACCTCTTTATTACCATGCACTCGTATTATCTATTTCTATTCACCAAAGAACAAACTTTAGATTTTAGCCGAAAGTCCCTTGAGTTGTTGAATCGAGCTGGCCAAGAATTGCTCCTTGAACTTAGAATCTTGCGTTTGCTTCTCAACCTAAAACAAAAATAAAATTGTGCAAATTATAAACCCTTTACTCCATTAACGATCCACTTCAACATGATGTCCCGTTCGAAACGTGTCTTGGCCTCTTCAGTCTCCTAAAGAGAAAAAGTTTTAAATGAAGCATTATTTGTTAATGAGATAACAAATGTTAAATTAATTTTAACTGGCTTAATCTAGCACTTCTGAATACGAACCTTCAAGAAGTTAATGCGGCGCTGCAATTCGTTGGACACATTTGACACGTTCTTTCTGTAGGCAGCCTCGAGTTGGAGTTGCATGTTTTCCTTCAGGATCGTTGGAAAAGCTTCCTTCACCGTGGCCAACGATTCGGTTTCAGCGGCCGATGTCTAGAAACAGAATAAAATTAGACTTATGATTTAAGCATTACCTTGCGGAACTCAACAGCATCCTTGAGATCTTCCTGGATGAGTCCCTTGAAGTAGTTCATTCTAAAAGAAATGATTTGCAAAAACGCTATCAGAATCTAATACCTCTCTGTGTAGCCCTTGTAGAGAGACGCGTCAAGCTTGTGTCCAACAGCTCTTGAGACGAGCAAGTAGAAGATGAGCCATCCGACAAGCATGTGTCCTTGCTCCTCAAACACCCATAGTTCCTTGTTGACGAGGAAAGCGAAGAGTCCTCCGTAGAAAAGATATGGGCCTAAACAAGTACTCTATTATGAGGTCAAACAATCGTGCCGATTTAACACACATACAATAAAACGCACCAGAAGTTCCAGTGATCTTATGGAATGGAGTGCACCATGAATCGGGAACCATCAAAAGACGCGTCTTTGGTGGGTACATCGAACGAGCTGGATACGGGAAGTTGGCCTAAGAGATTGTTACTTAATCAAACTGAATTGCTTTGAAAAAAGCTTTCAGTTAGTCAACTGTCGCTCAACACATTTACCAATTTTTAAGGTTTAAGACCTCGTTTTTATTTTACTAACATATCTCTTTTGCTATTAGTAAGGCCTTAATGCTGTTATTTTCTTTAAATTATACCAAGTCGCGTTCGGGGCCTTCTTTGAAGTCCTTTGGCAGGGCTGGAAGGGGCTCTGGTGGGACGAACTCCTTGTCGAGGTCATCAAACATAGTCTTTGGTCGTTGAGCTTCACCCTTCAATGGAATTCCTAAAAAAGATTAAAATAAACCCCAGATACTAAAAAATACCCTGAAAGCGCAGGGCGATTTTCTGGAAGAAGCTTGGCTCTTCATCTCCGGTCTTCACGGCAGCGGCAGCGGCTAAATTACGTCATAATTAAACGAAAGAAAAGCTCAATGATGCAACAGGTTATAGGTTGATGTAGTAGGCTAAAATAATTCTTAGCTTTGAGTGGCTTAAGGATATGATATGATTTGGCACCGATGATAGCACCACTGCCTAATAAGTTCATTAATATTTGCTAATAACCGGCTTATGACTCAAAAAAGCTTCAAAAAAACTTACGAGCAGCATGTGCGGCAGTTCGGCTTTGGATGGGAATAATGAGCACTCGTGTACCCTTGCTCGGAACCAGTCGCGACAAAGACATCCCTGTCGATCGGCCCTAAATCAAAAAAGCCTGACCTTTACACAAAGACACTTGAAAACAACCAGTGAAAATAATAGAAAAACAATAAATACAAGAACCCTCGAAATCGTATTACAAAACATAAAATTTCGCACAATCAACAGCAACAAATGTACAAATTAAATTCGTCTAATCTTTCTCGGTCTTGGTCCAAGTTCTTTTAGCGGTGTGTAGTCGGTAATCGCTACAACTTGTACTCCGGCAACGGTCAATCCTTTCACTGCTGTCATACGGCCAGGTCCTATTCCTTTGACCTGCACACGAACCGTTCGAATTCCTCTACGCACGAGTCGTTGTCCTGCCGCCACTCCAGTTGTCTGTCCAGCAATATTCGTCTTCTTGCGAGCATTCTTGAAGCCTTCCAAACGACAGGACGTGTACATGATCACACTTCTCGTCTTTGGATCAACTGCTTGCACCAGGGTGTTGTTCTTCGTCGCTTTGATGTAAACCATCGGCAAATCGGAGAAAGGGATGCCATTGAAGAGCTCCTTGTAAGTTTCAGCCGTGGGTAGTCGACTTTCAGCGCCTTTTAGATTGACGGGAACGGTAAGCTCCGAGCCGGCTGTTCCATCAAAGGCATCTTGTTGTGCTGGGGAGACTTTCGTGCCCGCTCGTTGCTCATCTCGAATACTCTTCAATAAGGCGGCACTTCTCGTGAACGTCCGTTGTTGCAGTTGAAATGCGGAACTTGTCGTCGCAGAGATGGAGAGTCCCTCAAAAGCCCTCAACGCGCAGCGACCGAGAGACGACAGCATCTAGACAAGTAAATTTATTTAGAAATCGTAAAGAAAACAATAAAATGAAATCATTGCGTTCTAGTGAAGCTTAAATTACTTTAGAAACTTTAAATCCAACGTAAATAGTCATTAACTTTTACTGAGCAAAGTGTATAACATCAAAATGGGCATTCGTAAACCGGATTCCAGTAAAGTTGCACTAGAATCGCAGAATTTATCGTGCTAAACTTAGATATTGATACAAAACCTAAAGATGCAAACAGCTTAAACAAAAATTTCAAAAAGACAGCTAAAGTTTTATAAACTTTACTTGAAATACGGCAAAATCATAGCGTTTTAACGCAACAAACGCATTTTAATATTCTAAAGTTTATAAAAATTGAGCCGCCCGTGAGATCGATCGTTGGGCGACTTGAAGGCGAAAAGCAATCGCGACGGGACCTAGCTTGAGAAGGGGCGAAAAGCGGTTTGCTTGCGAGCTGCACGAATCTTTCGACCTAGTTGAGAATTGTGGAATTTAAGTCAGGAAAATGGTCGGAAGTGGCCAAAAATTGTGAATGACCAACTTATACAAAGTTTTGCGAAACTTTCAAAAACCCGTACCTTTTTTTTCTCCGGAACTTTGGATTTCACACAAAATATTCAGCTATTTGGGCTTTAAATGCACATTTGGGGTAGACTAATTTCCGCCATTTTATTTGCGCAAGTATGTATGTTTGCGCAACTTTAACCCTGTATTAAGCACTCGGGTTTTTTGTCATTATTGGGAGTGGGACAAATGCGACCTTTTTTTCCGCACCTTACCCATTAGCGCACCTTTTTTCGCGTTTTAAAAAAGCTCTAAAAAGCTAATATTAACCAATTTCTATTCCAAAAGTTGGTTTTCTAGGTAATTTTAGGGCGTAGAATCGAAATTTTGACATATCAGAGCTTGTGGAAACAAACGGACGGAGTTATACAAAGAGAAAAATCGACAATTTTCTGTAATTTGATCTAGCCGTTTTGTCTTTCAAATTGGTTCCACACGCTCTGTTATGTCAAAATTTGAATTCGACACCCTCAAATTACCTAGAAAAACAACATTTGGAATAGAAATTGGTTAATATTCGCTTTTTAGAGCTTTTTTAAAACGCGAAAAAGGTGCGCTAATGAGCAAGGTGCGCAAATGTCCGGGTGCGCAAAAAAAAGGTCGCATTTGCCCCACTCCCTCATTATTTTCATTTTTGAGCTTTTTTATTGTTTTTTTAAAACTTTTCTTCAATTTTTTTATGAAATCTTCCAATTTTTTACACAATCTTTCAATATTTATCTAAATTAGTCCTTTCTAGGAGCTAACAACCATTAGTAAAATATTTTATTGTTTTAACAAAAAAGTGCAACCGATAACAATGAAAGTTAGGACAACAATAACAATAAAAATTTCTTAATAAAAGGCAAAAGCTGAGAAAGATGTTGCACAAAATCGCAACCGCACAAGCGACCATTAGAAATAGCAGTAAAACGTTGCTTTTGTCGAGCCAATACAGCTTTCTTCCGTGCGTAGTTTTGTCCAACAGTGAGATTGATAGCCGATGAAAGCTTGAAACGGTTGAAATTTGCGTCATTTCTTCGTAAAGTCTGACCGCAGTATGAGATGGATACGGATTCTTGGGTCCCTTCTAAAAAAGTCGGAGTTAAAAGATTAGAAAGCTTTCTAGCAAACCTTCAATAAAGTGTGAAATCCCGCTTGAGCAGAGTTTCCAATCTGTTGACCAAGAAGTACACGCTCACCAGCGTTCCACTTATTCATCTCTTATTTTGCTGGCCCACGAAATCCTGGGATGGTAAAACGTCCCAAATATGATCGCTCGAACAATTTGTAAAACCCTGAAGCAAACATTTTTCAGTCTACTTTGAAAAACAAACTGTTGATTTTTGGAAGAATTTGTGCATTCGCATTTACATTTGCAGACTGTTTCAGTTCTTGAAAATAGCGATCGACTTCTAATGGATCAATGTAGGCAACCGCCATCACACCCTGGATATGAGTTTTCCCAAAAGGTGCCTGTACTTCGTGATGTAACTGCTGATTCTTTACTTCCAATGTAGGCAAAGAGGCAAGGAGTTGATCCAACTAAAGCCAATGTTTGAATTACCAAAAAACTCAACAAACTTGCACTCCGATGGTAAAAAGTTGAGCAAAGTCCTTAGGGCACGGGAAAAACGTTGCAACGGCGACCCAAAACTTATTCTAAATTTATTTACTACAAAAAATAATGCACGTAATTGTAAGGAAAACCTGCTTTAGCTAAACCGACATCGTGCGCAAATATCTTCAAAACTTTTGCATCTCCTTTTTTGAATTGGGAACACGTATCCTTTCGTAGAAATTTTGTTGCTAAATAAATAAAGATGAAATGTAAATATTATTTTAAAAAAGCCCTACCAAATATAGAAACGTCAATATTGTGCGCCCAGTTAGTGATCCTTTCTTTCTTTTTTATTCGCTTTACCATTTGCAGCAGACCCTCTTCATTCAGACACAATTGTAAGTGACTTTCAGCATCACGAACGTAGCTATTGATGACATGTCGATGTCGATATTGATGACAAATTAGCCTACTCCCACATTTGGTCGTTATTCAGATTTTCTCGACTGTCCCAAATTGAGAGCCCAAAGTTTTCTGTGTTGCTTTTTCGTTGTATTGTGGTTAGACATTAGCTTTTTAAAAAAGAGTGACTCGAATCGAGCCCAAAATTTCGCAGAAAATTCTCGGTAACTTTGTATTAGTTTTCAAGAGGAGATTCTGGGCTATCAAATGACTATAAAAGTTTAGTTTATTTTTGAATGTTCACCAGATTATCAGTAGAACGTAACAACTACGCAACTATACGCCCAAAATGCCGTCAGCGCGAATATATGAAATAGGAACTACCCGATTTTACTCACAAGACAAAAAAAACTTTAGCTAACTCGGTTTTCAAGATATCCGGTGACTGTAGCAGAAAAATTCTGAGTCGTTCGAATATTTAACTTAATCAGGATGAATAAAACTGTTAGGTGCTTTTGAAAAACTTAATCCTTTTCAAACTTTTCGACTTCGTCGCCTGATTACGACAATGAAAAGTCCTTCCTTACACATTCCTAATTGAAAGATGAACCTGTTGGAATCAAAACCCTGAATCAGCAAATAATTTCAGAAACATCACCGTTCCTCGTTTTTACACACCTCAAATCGTTTTTTAATTACCTCTGGGAATTAACGCAAGCATAGATAACAAAAAAGTGTAGCTCAGTGTGAGTTTGAGTATAGTTACGAGTTTACTTCCACTGAATTGAGTTTTCGGCAGGAAATCGATTAGAGCCATTCACTTTATTGAGCTTAGGTCTATATAATGATATAAAAAGTTATTGCATTAATGTTACCTCTAGACAAAGTTATGGATCATCAGAGCATGAATGCCCTTTGAAAATACCTGGAAAGCCCCAAAATCCTATAAAATTTCCCTTTTCCGATGTATTTTCAATTTCCCTGAAATAACAGATAAAAATTTATCATCCAGAAGAAATAAGAAGATTTTTCTATTGAAATAACACATAAATAAGCCTCTAGCTTCTCCAAACACAAAAAAAAACATATCAACGATTTTTATGTACAGCCAAAAATCTAAAAAACTTTTCGAGCTACGATATTATTGATGTAAATTACTTGAAAGCGTCCAAATTTTGAGAGAAATCGAGAGAAACGAGGAAAATACACACAACCAAGAACAAAAAAAATTAGGATAATTTTCTAATAAGCTAAGATAAGGCACATTTTGCACCACAAAATTCTAGGAAAATTGAAAAATTGGATAAAAAATGGCACCGTGAAAGCTTGAGGAATTTGGCAATAGAATGCCGTCTTCTAAAAGCTGAATAATTTGGAAAGCTTCGTAATCTTTCGATCAGATTTTGCCCTTTCTGCTTAATTTCTCATCGTTTTAAGTCAAAATTAAGTAAATCGAGGGAAAAAGCTGAAAGAAAGTAGCCAACTTTTAGAGAATTGAACTCAATGAACGAGCCAAGACTATTATCAAGCTTTTACGGTACTCCAAGCTAAGATTTAAATGATATTTCAATTCAAATTTTTCTTAGATATAGAATTTAGGATTTAATTCCAGCTTTGCCCTGAATCATTTATAAGATTAGTGAAAAGAAATTTGTTTTTTTTTTTGGAGGAAAGCAGGAAAGCACCAATAAAGCCTAATACTTTCGTGGGTTTTTGAGAAGAAAATTCTTATATAGGTATCAGATTAACGATTTGGTTTTATAATAAAGCAAAGAAAATCGAAAAAACAAACATGGAATGACGAAAGTACGGTGGTGGATGAGAACGAGTGCTTAAAGCGATCACGGATAGAGGAATTGTTGGGGAATGTGAATGATAGAATGTCGAGAAGTTACAGTAACCCTGTGCAGAATAGAATTTTACTTTTTGTACTGTAAAAAATGAGTTCTATCAAGTCTACAGTACTTTGGCTACTGCAGAATATAATGTGAACAAGCTACAGTAATTCGGTGCAATTGTACTGGAGTTATTGGTTATTTCTATCTTGCATCAAGTTTACAATAATGTAACGGTTACAGTAATCAAAATTACACAAAATCTAGATGAAATTTTCATTGTACTTGAGCGAAAAGCTTCTCGACGAGCGATTTCTGATCTGAGATTCCCGTTTGCATTCGTTTACATTTCGCTCGTCGATTTTTAAACCAAATCTTCACGTTGTGTTGAGAGATGGGCGGGTAGTTTTCTCTAAAAATCCATCTTTGCAAAGGAAACTTTTGCGGTTTAATTTAATAGATTTCATCAGTTTTGTTCATTCATTGACATTTGTTGCCACAGTTGGACAAGACCGTTCTCTTGAGCTGGGGAAACAAAAAAAACGTTCAACACCGGGATTCGAACCCTCGGCCTCCCGCTTATCAGGTGAGCGACCACTGAACTGTGCCGTCATGCGCCTCCTAGCGGCCAGAATGGGGCCTTATCCCTTACTCACCTGTATGGACAACTATTGAGTGTCTGCGTATATTGATCGATTTGCATCCAAGTTGGATGGGGATTCTCCTCAAACCATTTCTCTAACACCGGCAACTCTGTCAATGGATCGAACATCAGTCTCGAACGGGCAACTTGATGCTGAAAAAAATCTGATTATAGTCTATAACATTTTAACATTTGTTTACTTGATTTAGATTCTAACCTGTGGCGCTGGTGTATTACAACCGGAGCTCGGCAAATTCGAGAGACTGTGCTGGCTTTGTTGGGCAGCCAACAATTGCTGCTGTTGATGGTGCTGTTGAATGGCCGCCTGAAACTTTAAATCAACAATCACTGGCTGTGAAAAGAACTTGTATGACAAAATTTGAGACAAAGTTGGCCCATTGGCTTTCCAAAACAGTAATTGTTATCGGTTTTTAACCAGCAATAAAACACCTCGGCTAGGCCTTATTGGTCATGTTAGCTATAAGGAAAAGGGGTTATCGCGATTACATTACTATTCAAAGAGCTCGTCGCTTCAGAAGCTTGCTTAGAGTACTTCAGTACCAGCACTTCAGAAAGCTCCAGTACTACCCCAACGCAATAAAAGTAAGTCAAGTGTTAGCTTAATTCTAACAGCAGGATCTAGGCTTAGAAATTGCTAACACAGGAGTTAATAACAAGTGTCTAGAATCCATTTGAAAATATTCACCTGTGCTGCGAGGACCGATGAAAGGCCTCCAAGATTTCCCAATCCACCCAAAGCTGACAACGATGAGAGATCCGAAGGAATTCCCAGCAATCCCGGGTGTTTTGGAGATGATGAAGCAACGGAGAGTGGCATTCCCATGGAAAGATCCGGGGATGAGGCTGTCGATTCCTAAAAGTAAATCGTTTTGTGGTAAGCTTTTAGACCTAACTTCAAAATGTTCTTACTTTTCAACCCCTATAAATTAGCTCAAATTTTAGCTAAATTTCTGTTATTCCTTCTTCTCCTCCCAAGCTGTTAGTGACAGCCACAACAAATTCCTCTCAAAAAGCTCCCCCAAATTCGGCCAATGCGCTTTTTCAAAGACAAAACAATATGAGGGTCTATTTCCTATGGTCTTTTGTCTACGAGGTCTTTAAAAGCTTTTAGTCATATCGACAAAGGATGTAAATGATTTGAACAAGTTTTTGAGAGTAAATATTATGCTTAAAATTGATTGATTAGCTTAGAAATCAAGTAGATTCAAACTGATTGACTGATTGAATTGATTGAATTGATTGATTGGTTGAACTGATTCAATTGATTGAGCTGATTGATTAGTTGAACTGATTGGCTAGTTGAACTGATTCAATTGATTCAAACTGATTGACTGGTTGAACTGATTCAATTGATTGAGCTGATTGACTGGTTGAACTGATTCAATTGATTCAACTGATTGACTAAAGTTGGTTAACTTTAGAGATCAAGTAACTAGACTCAAAAGAGAATCTTTTAGCTTTAGCTTTAGCTTTAGTAAGTCAACTTTTCCATTTTCTTTAGTCAAATTTAAAATTCAAAAAGTTAATTTTACAATTCCCTATACTCTTTCAGTCTATTAGAAAATAAAGCATTGAGATTTCAGCCGAATACATATTGAGGGGATTTCTCGATATCTAACGAGGGATCAAAGGGGATTTGGCACACAAAAGGGTGAGCTTTTGAGGGAAACAATCATGCCCTTCTCTCTTCCATTCCACATTTCCATAATCCATTCATTACACTCTTAGACCCTCGAATAAACATTGTGCTTTATGTGCTTAAAGAAAGGGCAAAAGATATTAAGTTGTAAAGCTTTAAAAAAATCGGTTTACGTAGATTTAAGTAGATTTAAGTAGAAATTAGAGCATTAGATCAAATAGATTTTTAACCAGCTTTCTTTACGAACCTGCTTCAACCCATACTCGTCAACGTTTCCGTTATCACTGCTGTGCGCCGAGTGATCATCGGTTGGTCCAGGTGACTCCGAATCGACTCGAATCTCCTGAATTCACAAAAAAAAAATACAAATTTTACCCATCAAATCACAAACATCTTTCTCGCAAGTCGGTGTCGGCAAATCGAATTTCCCTCGAAAATCGGGCAGAAGACTGAGCGGTACTGAGCCACTTGACAATATGCTGTTCAATGTATCCCTTGCCGATGGCTTGACTTTTGTTCGTTCACTCGCAAACCAAGTACAAATCTGAAATACATTGCTTTAAATCAAAAGTTCAAAGTGTCAAGCTCACCTGCGAATAGTTGATCTTTCCATTGCTTCTCCTGTACGGGAATCCATTCAGAATATTCACATAGTTCAGCAATTTTTGTCGAGATGGATTTGGATCATTCTTGAACCATTTCTCAAGTTTCGGGACCTCGAAGAGCGATGAGAATTTCTCCGGAGTAGAGGAAAGAGGACTAAAATTGAAATTTTAACATTTTGCTTAATTGTCTCGATTTCTCAACTATTCCCTGTACATTAGTTCTCCCATTTATCTTAAAGAAAAGCTCTCTGTAGTGTCGATTTTTCTTAAAGAGTGCTCGCGCTCGGCGCCCCGATATGATTCATTCTTTGGGCTATACATAGAAGAGATGGGATGAGATTGAAGAAAGCTTGTGAATGAGAAGAAGATACAAACAAAGATCAAAGAGGGACAAGGGATCACAGGCAGGCACAAATTCGCTGGCCCAATCGATTGATCCGTGACTCTTTTGCGCTCAATAGGATGTGTTTTATGGAATGTTTATAGCTATTGCACGTGCAAGCTGTGCTTTTTGAGATGAAAGAAGATAATGGATTCAAACATTAGATACAAGCTCTCAAGTTTACTTGAACTTTGTAAGCTCACAGCTAACCAATGAGTCCTTCTTTAGAGCTATTGCTTAAAACACGATCCTTCTACACTAAATTCTTGAATTTTCCCATAAAATGACTTGGAATACGAGAAATAGAAGATATAGAGCGCCAGAAATTGTGTGTTTCGATTTCTCAAGTACAAAGTAAGGATCAAGATCAATTCGATCGATCGATCGATCGATTCGATCAATCCTATGACTGCTATTCTCATTGCTTATCCTTGAAAGTCCCCAATTTTTGATCTTTCCTTTCATCCATGAGCTGATCCCTGTATGTTTGGATGGATAGGGCAAACGATTCACATTTAGGGAGGGCGCTGTTTGTATTTGGAAAGAGATGGAAAAAGAGAGCAAAAGAAGGAGACGGGGATTACGGCCCGATCCCCAAAGGAAAGGGAATTGATATTCAGGCAACGCATCGGCCTTTCTCTTTCCCCTTTCTCTATTCTCACTCAGGCTTATCATCCCCCATTGCCTTCGCCCTATTCGGCATTCAAATCCATCCGAGAGTTGATCACCCCCGTGATCGATTTGGAAAGATCATTGAGATTCTACAACTGTACAAATCAGCTTAAACTAGACAAATCAGCACAATCAGCACAAATCAGTCCACATCCAGAGTATAGACATTTTGTAAGTTTTGTCTCGTATTCTTTAGTTAATCACCCCAGGCCTGACAAGATTGTCATTATCATACAACTACAACAATAGAATCAGTACTGGGAGTAAGTGTTGATTGGCTCGATTAATCCCAATAACAGTTTTTGCCTAATAGAGCCTGAATCATGCCAATCCTTTTCAGCTCATTGAGCTTTCAACATTTTTGGATTGAAAACCGAAACTAGTAACTTCCCCATTCTCTGGATCTCATGGTCTTATCATCCTCTCCCTCCTTTCCATTTCCCTCCATCTATTCGGCATTCAAATCCGTGAGAGCCGCTCAACACCGACGAGACTTTAGACTCTTTCCTCCCCTTCGCTCTTTTCCTTTTATAGATTGATAACGGCCCTGTGAACAGGCTTAGGCTTTGGGAGGGTTTAGCTTTGGCGATGGAATGAAGCCATCCCCCAGTCTTTCTGCGTCATCTCCTATCATTCGACACAGTTACAATGTTTAAATAAAACTTGTAACTTTGAAAGTCCTTTGTCTTTGTTCCTAGATAATTGGGTTGATCGCGATGTGAATCCAACCAAGGATCCCCAACCGAATTGGCCTCAATCAAGGGCTCATCTTGCATATGTTCACCAAAGATCTATTGTAAACAAGAGAATAGAAATGTTTGAGGTGCTGGATCAAGATCACTTAAAGACTCGGGGTCTAGACGAGCTAGAGCTGGATTCAATCAGTTCTTTGAAAACTAAATTATATATCAATATTGTTTGTTCAAATGGGATAATCTGAGTCTTTTAGTTGACTACAGGATACATTGAGGTTGGAATGGTTTGTCTTGAAATTTTCAAAGGTGCCCGAGTTAATTTCACCCGCAAATCCCTTGAAGAGACTGGAGGCTGAGCGAGATTGGAGCGGGGGGAGTGGGGGCTTAACCGGCGTGTACATAGAGAGAATGGGGGTGGCGCTAAGGAAAGAAGGGGGCACGGGATTAGGATCGGCCCTTTCTCATTCCCTTTCTTTTCTCTTTTCTCTCCCGAAATTCTCGATTTCCCCTTTCCCCCTTCCAGTCAGCCAATCCCAATCCTCCCATCTCTTTACTCAGCTCTTTCACCGGAAAACGGCTAAGCCATCAACTAGGATTACGGTAGATATTGGATTGAGAAGCGACTTTGAAAAGAAAAGGAAATATAGAAGCTGTTTAGCTTTAAGCTTTAAAGATTTAAGCTTTAAAGCTTTAAGCCTTTTAGACTTTGTTTAGACTTTGTTTAGACTTTTAGTTTAAGCTCTTATTCCTAAAGCTTGCCAAATCTGATATATGACAAGAATTAGACCCAATCTGCTCACCTCTTTCGATCCTCTTGTGCATCCATTTGATCCAACCATTCACTGATTGCTCCAATTTGTTCATGATCGAGAAGTGTCGACGAATCGTCACCCGTTATCAATTGTGAGATCAAATCCTGAAGGATTAAGGGTTAAGATCAAATCCTAAAGGAAAAATCGAATCACTTTGATTTGTTGATTGTCAACAGTTGAGAGAAGAGTCGGCTGCCGATTGTATGCCATTTTCAGCAATCGATTCTTCACCTCAGTGATGCATTGCGTGTGATCGGGACCAGTACTGGAAAGAGGAAATTGAGTGTACTGTACTCGTTCCTTTTATAAAGTTTGATCTTATAGTGATCCCAATCTCTTCTTTGATTTAAAACATTCTCTTGGTCCCTTGATCTTTCCCCATCTCTTAGTCTTTCTATGGATTGAGGTGAAAGTCGAGATCTCACCGTGACTCGTTTTACCGAGCAAAAAGAGAGAAAGACTGGGATAGGCCCATTTGTGCCTATACATAAAAAGGGTAAAGAGAGAAGGTGTCGGGTATTCTGAAGTGGTGAAAAGAGAGAGGAGAGTGCTCAGATTTGGTCGATCCCGAGTCTCCACGATTGCATGCTCTCTACATCTTCAGAATCGGCGGCTCGCCTCCACACAATACCTCGCAAACATAGGACCTCTTTTCCTATAGACACAGACTCTTCAACCCGGCAAATTTACAGGTGCTCCTCTTTTCCCAACTATCCAAGGAAACATTCGATATCTTGAGACATTTAGGCTCTGAGTTGACGTAAGAAATGAATGAAGACTGATATTGATAAACAATAAAAGCTAAATGATACTATTAATCCACTTTATCTAACAAGCCTACTATTCCTACATCCAACCTGCAATTGTACAGAACAATTGAAACACTGAAAACCTTTGAAACTAACACTTAAAGCATTTAATTTCCATTTTTGACTATATCTATTTTATAAAGGGATTAAAATGTCTGTCTGCTTGTGGGCACTACTCCTCCGCTCCCAGTGGACCGTTTCAAATCACTTATAGTTAGTTTGGCTTAGAATTTCATGTAGTTATGCAAAATGTTTTTAAATTTCTTGACATCTTGAGATATCTAGGCTCTGAGTTGACGTAAGAAATGAATGAAGACTGATATTGATAAACAATAAAAGCTAAATGATACTATTAATCCACTTATCTAACAAGCCTACTATTCCTACATCCAACCTCAATTGTACAGAACAACTGAAACACTGAAAACCTTCGAAACTAACACTTAAAGCATTTAATTTCCATTTTTGACTATATCTATTTTATAAAGGGATTAAAATGTCTGTCTGCTTGTGGGCACTACTCCTCCGCTCCCAGTGGGCCGTTTCAAATCACTTATAGTTTGTTTGGCTTAGAATTCCATGTAGTTGTGCAAAATGTTTTTAAATTTTGAAAAAACCAAAAGTGCCGGGTCGTGTGGGGTAAAGATAAGTGCGCTGCACTGCGCCATGAGCATGGCCGAGTGGTTGACGCGTGTGTCTCTCAAACGAACGGAAGAGAGGTCGCGGGTTCGTTTCCTCTTGCCGCCAATTCTTTTCCTTTTTTGCTCCAAAAAGTTTTTTTACTGATGGTTTCCTATATTTTTGTTTATCTTTTAGTTCTTGAACTCACTGTTTTGCTAATATCCTCAACGTTATATGCCCAGCGATATCTTTGAAGAGTGATTCAACGCTTTCTTCTGGATTATCAGTAATCGCTTCAAAAGGCAAGGCTTTCCAATTGTTGATTTGAACCAATCCTGAACATTTTTTTTATTTTAAATAAAAAAAGATATTTTTTTGGTAGGAACAGTAGAATTAAAGAGAAAAAGATTGAAATCAAAAGAACAGAAATGGGAAAAAGGAATCGATGCTTTTTAATCTCAAAATACTGTTGGATTTAGATTTTAAAAAAGAAATCCAATTCCCTACACCTTCACTTTCCTACATCAAAGATTACGGTATCTTCCCTAATCCAATCTCCTATCTAAATCGAGGTCCCTTCTTTCATTTCAATCTCCGTTTTCCCCTTCTTTCCACTTCAACCCATTTCCTGAGTGTTGATCCCCTGGTTGGCAATTTCCTCTTAGTTTTCTCCCCAATAGTCTGAGCCTCACGACCTCTTGGAGTGAATGTCTTCTTTCCCTTCTTCTTTCCCTTTTTATTCGAGATTTCCCTCGTCTTTCCCCTTGAAACCAGTTCTTCGAGATCGTCTTTTATGCCATTGCCTGTGGTTGTTGGGGCATCGTCTTTTCTTTTCTTTGAGAAAAACGCACAACGCAGCTTTCCTTTCTCTTTCTTGAGCCTGACCCTGAAGCAAAAACAGCTCTCAGGTGGGGGAGAGGATTGAAAGTGAAGAAGAATTTCTCGAGCTTGAGGTTACACGATCAAAGCTTGAGTTTAGCTTAAGAATTTGAGAGATCAAGCTTGTCTTTACTAAACCAGGGGAATCAGATAAGTCGATTGATATGATAGAGTTGGTAAAACTAAAGCCAAGTAAGCCAAGCTTAGGTTAAAAAAAGCTATGATCAACTCTGGAATAAGCAATCAACTTCATTTGATTGTCAAATTAGTTCCACTAGAATTAGAAGTCCTAGAGTTTTATTTGCCATTCTCATTCGTTCATTTAAAGCCAAGCCTCGATGGCTCGTTGACCCTGACACTCTTAAAAGCATGCCTTGATGTGGAGAGGCTTTGAAAGAAACTAGCTTTCCTTTCTCACTTTCTCCACCCCATCCACCAGCCATTCTCGAGGTGATCTCCCCATTCTACTCAATGTTTAGGTGTCTTCCTCTGCACTGTTCTGTACGGGTGACGGGACCGGGGCTGTGAAAGAAGGGAAACCTGATCCCCTCTGGCAAATTCCCCTCCACTCCCCTTCCACCCATTCAACAAGCCAGCCGACTATCAGCAGATCAGAAAATAAACTCTCTCTTTTTGCACTGATCGGGATTAGTGAAAAATCACCCCGCAGAGCAAAGTCTTTCAAAAATTTGATGCTCAAATTTAAGCCTAAAATTGCTAATGAGAATTGAGCAATTTAGATTTCACCTCAAGGTGGAAAAGATTGAGTTTTAAATTTTTCAGCTAAAGCCTAGGCTAGCTGAGCTCTTCAACAACTGGTAGTAAGTAAATTTTAATTAGAACTAGACCTAGGTCCCTTATTCTCAGCTACAAAAATTCTCTAGATTCCTCGAGTTTTCGAAAACTCAAGCAACTCAATTCCCCGCTTTGATCCGCCTTCGAATGGGGATTGAGTCGAGGTCGCTTTCTCCACAAAGTCGACAAGAGTGAAAATCCCAATCTCTACCCCCAATGAAAAGAGAGATTTTGATGGAGAAATGCCAAAATCGGAGTCCGATCGAGATTAATCCTTTGCAAGAACAGGAAAAAGAAATAGAAAGAAGATTGAGAGTGTCTGAAGGATTTGGGATCATGTTGAGAAGGGGAAGGCTGGTTGGAGATTGAGAAATGGTTGATGTAAGACTTTGCTCGGGATATAGAAGAAGGGAATCATTTCTAGAAGTTTGGAAGGTGTAAGTCTTTGCTCAAGAAATATTATATTGATATATCCATATTAAATTTTCCCCCAAAACCTAGAACTCTTTCAACTCCAATGGCGAGCCTGATCCTGCCAACTGCTCTCAAATCTCTAAATAAATCGATGCATTCATCAAATTTCCCTCTCCTCGCCAGCCTCTATAAAAACGATTTGGGATTTCAAAATATGTACAAATCGGTTGTGTCACAAAATCCTTGCCTTTTCGTTCTTTTCTTATCTCTTAGATCTTCCCCAAATCTTCCCTCTTCTCACATAGTAATTTTGAAAAAAAACTCCAGCGAAAAGGCTGATCTTTTGGATGAAATTTTGGGGGAAGGCCCTGGGAAATCTCGTCGAGAAATCTCATGGCAGGGCGAACGATTGGAAAAATCCCGAAAAATCCCCTTTTGGGGCGAAAATTGAGGAGAGAACGGGGGCGAAAAGGGGAAAAACATCGTGTGACTGACTGCGAATAATTGAACAGATCAAAGGGTGAACAGAACAGGGGAATGGGGATTTGAGATATCGCTGTGATAGGCTAATCATCGAATAGTTCATAGGAAATATGCTCACAAAAGAGATTGGCTTCAATTTTTGTACTTTTACTTTAATACTTCTACGGTAAAGTTCACACTTTAACTAGCATTCAATGGATACTAGTTAATCCTTTGAATCTCTATATCACGATTATACTGGGAGCTATCAACGACCAGCCGTGTTGGCAGCGCCCTTGTCTACAGCGCCCTTGTCTACAGCGCCCTTGTCTACAGCGCCCTTGTCTGCAGTTGGCAGCGCCCTTGTCTAGAGACCAGACGACCCGGGTTCGACTCCCGGTTATGTCTTGACTTTTGCTTTTTAAAAAAACGAAAGATGAGATGCACAACTACATAGAATTCTAAGCCTACCAAACTAAAAATCATATAAATCGGCCCACGGGGAGCCGACAGACGGATGGACAAAAACTTTTCTTTTATATATAGTCCTTAGCTTAAAGCTGGCTAATTCAATAGAGAACTTGAAACCAAAGTTTTCAACTAGATTGCCAGAATTCGGTGGGTCAGATCCCCAAAGTTTCGAGGACCCCAACCTAGTTCACTTTACCAGAAAACGATCAACTAAATACAGTAAACAGTAATATACAGTAAACATAAACAGTAAACAGTAAACTACAGTAAAGAGTAAACTTTAGTTAAAGATCTTCAGTTGTTTTGAAAAATTTTACCTAGCTTTAACTCAGTTAATTAAACCTTTCAATCCAAAATTTCAAACGATGATCAATTCTATTTTCAATTCCAAAAGCTACCGTAGCAGATAAAAGCAAAAATATGAGGCACAATGGATCGAAAAATTCCATAGACATATTTGAAAGGTGAAGAAAAGAAGAACATTTGGATATATAAAATAGGATTGGAGAAAGATATGAAAAAGAAAAAAAAGGGGGGAATTTCTTTTCAGAAAATGAATCAGGGTCTGCTGAAAAGGGCAACAGTTTTCTTTCCACCAAAAAAAACCCCATTTGATGACATTTTTGGGCACAGAAGGGAATCGATTGATGGAGTTGGTAAGGGTGAAAGTTGGGGATTTGAATGAGAATTTCGACGATCTACACAATGGATTTCAAATTCTCCTTATTACTCATGTTATTGTTCAATATAGGATTAAAAATAAAACAATCAAGACGAGTATTGAGCTCTCAAATCTAAATAATGGTTTTCTAAAGCAGTTCTTGGCTTGGCTTGGCATTGATTACAGATTGAAAGGAAGATCTGAAGGTAAAACTCATCTTGATACTGATCTTAGTGAAGAAGCTTATAAATTTTATGATATTTTACGATTTCTAGCTATTCCTTTTCCAATTCTTTCCAATATCTAGCTATTTGATTTCAATTAAAATAAAGCTCAAGATCCAGATTCCCGAGAAGACAAAACGTGGAAAAGAAATAAGAAAACAAGAGTCATGAAAATATTATGACTAGTCAGATTAGGAGAAATCAAAGAAAATCAATATACAAATATCATAAAAACTAATAATTTGAAAATTTAGACCAACCTCTCGAATTCATAGCGAGTTGAGGATGGCCAAGGGCCGACAGAACCGTTTCGACCAATTGCGAGAGATTGGTGGAGCCTGGAACTTGTAAAGTATTTTAGATTTGAACAGTGAGCTTATTTTTAATGTCTACTTTATTTATCAAATTGATTTTATACCTGAAACAACAGCATATGTATCCAATAATCGGTGTCCCTCGTGTGCGCAAGAAATACAGTGCTCGGGTCGCACGGTTTCCACCGCTACCCGCACAGGGAACATCTAAATTGATATATTAATATATTTATTATTGATAACAAAAGATATACAGTTAAGAAAAGAGTATCAAGAAGTGAAATGAATGGAGAGTTTGCTTGACTGGAAGAGAAAACTTTTCTCTTTGAAAGAGAAAAGTTAGAAAGGACTTTAAAAGACTTTAAATGTTGATACAGATAAAAATTTCTAGATAAAGATACAAAGCAGTTTTATCTTTAAGCTTTAGCTTTAATAGCTTTATGTGTTGATACGGATAAAGCTATTATATTTTAGCTTAAGTTTTACAAGGCCAAAGTAGGAATAGACTACTCTTAAGGCACAAATGAACCTATAGAACAAGTAGTAAGAAGAAAAAATCAGATTTTCATAACTCAATGTCACTCTTTCATTACCTCACTTGATGTTGAACTTCCTCCGAATTTCCCCGGATTCAGTAAAGCTTTGTAAATGGCCGAAAAATTGATTGATGTGGACGGGGGATCGAGATCAAGATCTGAGTCTGGAGCCAGGGCCGGAATTTTTGGGAAAAGGAATTTGTATATGGAATCGATTCTGATCAGCCGTGGTGGAATGGGGGAAAGTGGGGGAGAAAAAAAAGGAAAGGAGAGTGAAAGGAAAAGGAGGGGCGGGGCTTGAGTGGTGTGGCGAAGGGAAAGGGGTCTCGATTGAAATCCCCTTCCAACCCCCACTCAACCCCCGGCCAATCCCCGTCAACCCTTCCAGCTCTTTGTGGATTTGATCTGACTCTTGAGGCTTTTCGAGGTTAGATACGGTAGAGATTATAGAGTTTATTCAGTACTAAAGCTGGGTGATACTGCTTTATAGCTCTGCTATAGAGCCTAGCGAACATCTATAGCTCTGCTAGCTCTGCTATAGAGCCTAGCGAACATCTATAGCTCTGCTAGCTCTGCTATAGAGCCGAGCCAACAGCTCTATAGTTCTGCTAGCTCTGCTAGCTCTGCTATAGAGCTGCTCGCTATACAACTCACTAGAAGTCACATTAGAAGGCATATAACAACTTAAGTTAACTAAGAAACTGAGTATACCACAGCTTCAGCTTGAGAACACTTAAAGATTACACTTGAACCTACAACAAAGGATTACAAATGAAACTCATAATGCTTAGTACCAGTGATAACCCTGCAACTCACTGATTTACTTATCCAACTATCAACTATGATTTCAATATCTCTCTAACCCAAACTCATTCCCATCCACAACTCATATTCTTATCGATTCACCACCTCCTCCTTCCCCATTCTGATCCAACCGGCTTCCGATCTTTCCCCTTTTCTTCAATAAGCCTTACGGTAGAGATTAGGAGACCCAGTGAGATATCTGTTTGAAGAAATCGCGCACCTTGTTGACCGAGCCCCTTTCCTCTTTTCCCGTATTTTTGGGCTCAGATTTTGAAAACAGCTTTGAAAACAACAACTATCAAAGTAATGTTATGAAAAACATGAAGAAAGTAAACTTTAGGAAATCTGCAATAGAAATGGTATTTGAAAATGATATGAGATTTCAGTACGCTGATCGACTACCCGGGATTAGCATGTAAATGAGTTTTGAAGGCAAATCCCTCTAGAAATGAATCGAGGCCACTACGGTAGAGCTTTGGACGGACCTCGAGGACGGGGAGGGCTTTCGAAGGGGAATTTGACGGGAAGTCGAATGGAAACAACGAGATTGAGAGAAAAGGGAGAAGACATAGAGATTAACGCTTTGCATAAGCTGTGGAAGGGGAAGGGAAGGGGAGGAAATAGGGGAAATCGAGAGCCCATGCTGAGGCCGATAGCTGAGAGTAATCGAATTTTGGATACATTGAAAGAACAATTCTAAGAACTATTGTTTTAAGGTATACTTTGTGCTTGAACATTGAAACAAAGCTTTTCTGGTGCACCACTAAATTGTCGTAAGAAAATGGAAGAGCTGTGTGCGCTAGAAAGGGTTTGTTTCGATTCCTGGGTATAAAGTACACTACAACGAGTCTTTCCAATGTACAAACCTTGAGAAATGCTAGAAAAGTGCCCAGCTACGGCAGTACTTAGTGTTGAATCCTGGAATTGAACGTATCATTCTAAATTCTAGCTCTACAACTCTGTAGTACTTCTGTTCTAGCTTTAGTACTCTAGTACTATGGACCTGTGCTAGATCTAGGATACTAGAATCATTGTTGAGCACTATGGTTTTAGTATTTGATACCAGGATGGTAGAGAAGCCAAAAATAAAATAAAATACTACAGTTACGGCTTTGACTCTTTCTATTGCCAAAGCCATCCCTCAACAATCACTAATGTATTGATATTCTCGAGAATCCCTTTCCCTTTCCCCGTTTTCTCTTCTCTCATCTCATCACTTTAGTATTCATAGTCGAGAGTTCGTTTAGAACTCTTTTCTTTCTTTTCCTTTCTCCCGATCGCATGGGAAATGCCACGATCCGTGCCCGCCAATCGATCTCCGAATCGGATTTTCGTGCTTGAGCCCGGGAAAGTAAAATTCGGTGTACAGCAGGACAAATAGATTCAACTGACACCCTTATTCTCAATCTCTTCAGAGCTCCAAAACTTCCTAATCATTGACCTTTCTTGTCTCACAACTTCACCAAAATCTTTTGAGAATCGGTCACACCAAATCTCTCTTTTTGAGAATAGAGAAAAGGATCAGCTTTACAAAAAAACTTTCTCCTTTTCTCTCGATTGACCCCTGAGGGATGGACAATGGCTGTGCCATTGAGAGAGATTTTCAAAGAAAGGGGAAACCTCGATTTAGCCAGTTTCAAAGAAGTGAGCTAGTTGTTGTGAAATCAAGATGACGTGGTTCCGCTTAGTCCATTTGAATAAGCTACACAACTGTAAGACTTCATTCTCGTCGATACTTGTTTCTTCATTGAATTTGAAACTGAAAACATTATCAAAAGCATTTCATTAATCATTTAGTAAACTCAGTGAATCAGCCTAATTAAGCTCTTCAAACAAAAACATAAAACCCATTCAGAAAACTCAATCGTTTTCTTAACTCAATCAAGTAGACGCTTAATTGAAATCATTCACTGTTCTGCTAAAAGCATAAAGCTTTTTCGAATCGTCGTAAGTCTGAGAGTCTCGACCTCGACAAGTTTTGCCACTCAACAAGGCTCAGGACAAGAAAATGGGGGAAAAGGTGAGATGGGGTCGGGAATAGAAAGGAGAAAGTGAACAAGGAGAACGAGATCGTTTTCTTTCTTTCTCCTCTTTCAAGAACCGGTCTTTTTTATGCCAAAGCGCCGATGGCAGTGCTCGAGAATTGTGAATAGAAAGGAAAAAGAAAACATGCTCAATTCCTATCCTTTCAATCATTCCCGAGGATCTGAGATGCTCTCGGGAAGGTGTAATAGAAAGCTGGGGAATTGGGGAATGCTGAGAAATTGTCAGAGCTCAACAATTGCCAAGTAACAACGTCTATTAATAGCTCTGGCTATTGATAAGTAGCTAAACTTTAACTTTGACTAATTGTAAGTAGCTAACAAGCTGATTGAAGAATTGCATATCCGGTTTGATGTTTATCCACTTCAGCTAAGGTTCCCGGAGCACTATTATCCTGAAACATCTACCAAATCGATCTCTCCTAGTTGTAGCTTTGATTCAAAGTCAATCCCATCATCCATTATCTCCAATCTTGCCCCAGGGTCCATCTTTATCTATTTGTTGTCGGGATTGATATTCCCCAATCCATAGCTTTTTCTTTGACCGCTTTCTTCTCGGTCAATGCCTTGAGCCTTTCCATAGGGCTTAGGAATCCCCGGATTTCTCCCCGATTCTTCTCCTTGTGTGGAGGCTTAGTGGGCACAGACCTAAAGCCTTTCAATTCCCCTTTTTCCTAAACCAAAGCCCGCAGTCCCTTCAAAGGCCACATGTAAAAAGAAGAGGTCTAAACATAACGACCCTTTTCAAGAATCGGCTAAACATCCACATAAATTGGGGATTTACTAGGAAATTTACTAGGAAATCTGTGGAATTGGCAGAATTTTAGATAATAAGGAATTGAGTTTCAAAGAAAAATTCCTACAATAAAGTTTTCAGCTTCCTAATAAACATCGAAATTTCTCATTTGATGGAGGCTCTCCACTGATTCACTCAATATTTTCCCCACAAGAATTCTTTCTAGGATTTGTTATGTCTGCTCAAAAGAGGCAAGGATACAGTATTTTGATATTATTTCGGAAAACTTGTTAAGCAAAAAATGTTAAGCAAAGCAATGACATCAAAAATGGAATCGAATTTCAAATCTTTATTTCAAATGATGTCAATTCTAATGGGCAATTTGTGGCAAAGATAGAAGATAGAGTTGATCTAAGAGATCGGTGGCTTTCTTTCTGTTTAGTAAAACCATCGGTAAGCTGGGAGCCGTGGTATTTGTTGGGAAGGGGGGATGGGGATGGAGGAGACTGTGTGGGTTGAGAAAGGGTCCACAACGTGGATCCCTTCAGCAAATTGAGCAGGGATACCCGGGGTCACAAAGAGATAGAGATAGCTGGGTAACGAATTGATCTACTCAATGATTTGAGAACTTCAGAGATTCTAGGTATTCAGTTAAAAATGGGATCTAGAACGAAGTCTATGACAGATCTAGTCTAGATCTAATATTACAGTAATCTATTCCAGTCTACTGGATGTCTACTGGACTCTACTGGACTCTACTGGATGATACGCGGTTACGGCAAAACTTAAAGCAGTTGAACACTTCTAATAGTAAGATATTCAGTCATTTATTTGTTTATCGATTAGTAAGAGATCAATAACCCTTAAAACTGGTGCCAATGATCTTTCCTAAACTAATATTTTACTTGAAAAACCTAAAGCAACCTGACCTCTCCATTAAAAACTGTACAACGTGATCTATTTTCACCATAACCTTTCAAAAATTCCCCCATTTAGCCAACAGAAATCACCTCTCCAAACACCAATCTTTACGACTTTCCACAGGCCACAAGAAAAGCTAAAATCCCCCCAAAGGCTTTGAGGAATTTTTCTATGAATTGATAGAGAAGATAGGCGGTGAAATGAGGGGATGAAGGGGAGAGCTATATGGGAAAATGGAGAAGAGGGTTTATGGGCATTATCTGAAGAGGGGAGAAGAGCGGGAGAAAGAGAGGCTAATGGCAATGACACCACCAGTCTCTCGTCATAAGCTGATCCAGGAGCACAGTGTTTGGGACTTTGTGAAGTGTGGCTTGGCGAGGTTGCAAAAGTATTGAGAATCGATGGAGACAAGACTTATCTGGTTGAATGAAAATTGTCAACCTACATCATCAAAAGTTGAAAGCTGTCTTTAAAAACTTTTAAAAACTCGAAATCACAGTTCCTAAACCCTTTTCAGGTAATTCATATACGAATGAGCTTTTCAAAAACCCATTAAATCTGTAGAAAAGACATAAAAGAGAGATCCGGGGCTTATCTCGGCTATAAATGTTCTGCTCAATGGAAAAAGATCGGGAAAAGCTTTGTGGATCGAAAAGTGAATCAGAGGGAGCAAACGATTCGAATGGAAGAAAAGTACAAGGACAATTTAAATAAAATGAAGGCCGTAATAGAGAATTTGTGTTTTAGATGTCCAGCTAAAACTTCAGTAAAAGAACAAAAGAAAGTAATGATCATGGTTGTTCTAAAGATCTAAAGGAACAGGGCTATTCTGGAACTAGAAAGTTTGATCTGGAACATGCTTAAGATTATGCGAAAGGTTGATCGAAGGATTCACCCCATTCCCGAGGTGACCGGACAACCCAAACAACAATCCCTTTTTTCGCTTATCTCTTTTTCCTCATTTCTTTTTATTGGATCAGTGGATGGCTGATTGAATGGAGAATTTCCAAATCTCTCCCAGTTCTTCTTTTTTATTTACAAAAAGTGCGGGTCTTCTTGGATCGGTCATAAAATTGTCGGGTTCGCCTTCGGATCTTTGAAAAGATCCATAAAATTGTTTGAGATACGGATAAGCTAGAGGGACAGAGAGGGAAATGGGATTTGCAAATAAACAAGAGAAAATATTGAAAATAAAGGTAAAAGTGGTCAATATTTGGAGATAAAGTGATGAAAATGGAATCTTTTACTGTACCGCATCTACAATAATACAAGATTATCCAAAGAAAACAGTAAAGTTTAAGTAATGAAGATCAAAATTCAACGTGCTACAGGATTTCGAAAGAAAGAATTCTTGATGACTCAAAAATTCAAAATCAGGCCTTCGAAAAGGAGGCTCAAGGGATTAAAGTGTTTATAGGAAAAAGTGTGGGCTTTGGAAAGTTGGGATTTAGTGATTTGAGGGGGTATTTGGGTGAGAGGGATTGATAACAGTTGATACGCGCGGGTCCACAGGGCGGGAGAGAGAAGTCGACCCCCAATCCCCTCACTTCACCTCACCCCCCTGCCCACCTAAAGTGCTATCCTTGAATAAATATTAATGATTAGAATTGTTAACACTTTATGAAATGCAATCGCTTTAGATACATGGTTACGATTCAGAGATTGTATCCTACAAAAGCCTACAAAAGCCTACAAAGCCTACAAAGCACAATAAGCCTACAAAAGCTCAAATCTCCTTTATTATAGAAAATTGAGATGCAAGATTCAAATAACAAACGCTGTAAACGTATAGAAGGTGAGTCTTTGGATCTTTGGATCAAAAGTAGTGGGTATGGATGATCGGATGCCATTCAAACGGCAAAAGCTAGTAAAAGGAAAAGCGAGATCAGAAAAGAAAGGAATTGAATGGAAAAATGAAGGAGAAAGTAAGGGAGATCACATTAATGGGATGGGAAGAGAAAAGAAGAGGGAACGATCCTGGGAAGAGGATTACAAAGGGGAAAGGGAGGTGATTGAGGGAGGATGTCTGAGTGATGTCGCTTGTGAAGGTCTTCAGGAAATTTCTTGGAGCTTTTGTGATGTTTTAGATGATCAAATGAAGCTAAAGGTGTTCTTTTGTCACTTGCGTACAAGTATATGTCTGACTTGATTCAGCTCTACTGACTTGGCTTTGATTTGGCATGGCTTTAGCTTACTGGTTAGGTTTGAGCTGTTTATTTTACAGAGCCATGCTTTTTCTAAACTTTTAGCATAAATTTAAGCCTGACGATAAGACAAAAGCCTTACTGTAGTTGATGGTAATGTAACTTGGTCTTGGATTAAGATTTTAAGCATTTAGCATCAATTCAAGCCTTGATCCTCAGATAATAAAGCTTTACTGTAACGGGAAATGTATCTTGGCTTCAAGATCAAGATTTTAAACGTTTAACATCTACTTAGTATCAATTCAGGCTGACTAAAAGTCACATAATAAAGCTTTACTGTAACGGGAAATGTAAATTAGCCCAATTTCCCAAAGAAAAAACTCGAGAACAAGGGTGATTAGTCAAGTCAAGAGTGATTACGAAAGTCGTCTCATCTCAAGCGATGATCAAGATTTGTCTCCTTTCCCCTTGATTCTCAGACATATCTCGAATGATGGCAGCTCCACTCTTCCCCTTTTTATTTCAAACACGTTTCTTGCCCTTGCAGCCATTCTTGTCTTCCCCATTTCACTTGCATCTCCCTTCTCTCATTCATTCATCCATTCATTCTGCCATTCATTGTACTTTCTCCCTTTTCCTCCTTTGATCGGGAAGTGATTGCAATGGATGGGATCAACGGAAGAAATTGCTGGGTTTCTAAGAGTTGAAAAGTAAAATGCAGGGATAGGCTTGAGGAAATACTTGAAGGAAGTGCAGGCTGTATGGTTTTGACGACAGACTTCGGGGGGGCCTAACTTAGAATGCGTTACCAAGGGTGAAGCAAACTCAAGAACTGTGTAATTACGGAACTCCTGAAGAAAATACTCAAGAACTGTGTAACTATACTAATTTATTGTTGGGATCTAAAGCTTACTGCAGCGAGTAGTGAAACAAGTGTTCAATTAATCCTTAAACATTCAATTAATCGATTAACAAGTCTAGTCTAACAGCCTTTAAGCCAATAGCTGCACCCATAGCTAAGTTCATCAAGTTCCATGTCAGAAGTCATACACATTTCCCATAGCGACTAATCTTGCGAGAATCCAATCAAATGCAATCAGTTTTTACGTATTGTTGCAGTCATTGAATGGATTTGGGAAAGGGAGACGAGGAGAGATGAGGAGACGACCTCTCGGCGGTTTCGATTTCGTTCCCTTGCCTCCCCTCCCAGTGATCCTTTCATTCAATCCCTTTCAATCCCATCTTCATTCCCTTTTCCTAGTCTCAGCAAAACTCGTTTTTCTGCACCTTTCCTTTTTGCCAATCTATCGCTATGCTAATATCCTGGCAAGGTCGGCCCGGGATCACCACATTTCACTCAAGATGAAAGGTTTTCGGAGTTGCTATGGATTTTGACAGACAGAGACTTTCAGGGAGTGGGCCTAACTTTAAAATGAGGATTCGTTACCAAGGGTGAATAGTACGCAAGCTGTATTATTCATTCTTGTATTGAGGAAGATGTTTTCCTTCCCCATCCTTTCTCCACTCTCAAATATCCAAGAAATTAGGTTCCTTGATTTGAAAACAGAACTTTTAATAAGGAATTTAGCAAGAATGATAAGCATTTGGTAAATATAATAATATTACAGGTGAATGTGTTGCAAGTATTACTTACTGTTAGGTTTGAGCTGTTTAGTTTACAGAACCATGCCTTTTCGAAACTTTTAGCATAGATTTAAGCCATTTAATTTTTACTAAAGATATTGACTACTGAAGAAAAAGCCAAGTATTATAAAGACAAGTTTGGGTTCAAAGATGTGAAGTTCTAGATGATGTAAAAGGTTCACCATTGCTTGAGTAATGAAGAGAACCTGAACAGATAAGTTTGGAACTTTCAGTATTTTGAAATGATGAAATGAAGAAGATTTTGGTTTTTTTTGCGTTCTCTTTTGCCTCTTCTACAAAACTGTCAGGTGTGAGTAACAAAAATGAAATGAAAAACAGAAAAGCTCGAAAGTTATACAGTTACAAAATAACTCGAAGATTACAAAACTCTCGAGATGTAGGCAAAGAAATGTTTCTTCTTTTTTTCATCTCAGACCTTCTCCTTTTCTTTTCCTTTCCACATCAGTCTTTTCTCCACTTCTTTCCTCTTTAACCACAACAAAATGCCGATTACTCAGTTGTATGGTGGTGGAGAAGGAAGGCTGTGTCGGCTTTTCCCCAATACATACAGACACAAACTGCTTTCCACAGCAATCATCTATCGATATGGGAATGTGCAAGAGTTGGAGAATTTTTGGGGTTTAATAAAAAATAGAATAGTTAACTTGAAGAGAAGCAAGCTTATCTATTTTTTAAATCTTAGGTTGGTGAATTGAAAACTGCGGGACTTTGAACTAAAATTTATTCAAATTTATTCAACAATTCAACCATAAATTCATTCCAAATAATTTCCATTATTATTGACGACTTCTGCTCATTTTACAGGCAATTTGTGGATTCCTCTTTCGTAGTAGGATTTTGGTTTGTGTGTGAGACAAGTGTGAGACTCAAAAATGGAGGACTGGAGATGTCCCAGTTTGAGCACTTTCTTCAAAAGAAACCCATTTTGGTGTCAATAGAAAAGTTGTAGAGAATCAAAAATTAGGCTTATAGCCAAATTTCCAAAAAGATACACTTAGTAGTTTCGCTTAAAATGGAAGTTTTGTGAAAATTCGTAAATTTGGCATTTCTTGAAAACCAGCTTTTGAATCGTTCTGAAAATTTGGATATAAACTTAATTTTTGATTCTCTACAACTTTTTCATTGACACTAAAATAGGTTTCTTTTGAAGAAAGTGTTCAAACTGTCACATATGACAATAGCCGGCAGTTTTCAATTCACCAAACCAATAAATTGAAATAAAATGGTTGTTTTATAATGCGGGGATTTTTACTACCGTAGTCTCAATTCTAAAAAGTCGCCAGTTTTGATTTAAAGAGGACAATTTCGTGAAAAACTTTTGTTTCTTTGTTCCTCCTGCGCTGTTTTATAGCAAAGTTAAAAAATACGCTTTCATTTATACATTGATCAATGGAAAGCTAACATTTGATAGCTTTTCACATCTGATAGTTAACATTTTTCGACCTATTCAACCATAAATGATTCCATCACTTGCACATTTCACCTTTGTTTTCTTTGTTTTTGTTTTCAAATTGAAATTTTACTTATCATTTTTATTCAGGTAAACATGGGCAAGCCCATGGGATTGAATGCCGCTCGGAAGCTTCGTCTTCATCGTCAAAAACAACGCTGGGCCGACAAGGATTACAAGAAAGCAAACTTTGGAACAAGATGGAAGGCCAACCCATTTGGTGGCGCCTCTCACGCAAAAGGGATCGTGCTCGAGAAGATGTTAGTTGCTTTTAAACATTATTTTTAATGATTTAAATTGATAGCTAAAATAGTCAGGTAAGAATTTGGCACGACACATTGTCGTTTAACGATCAATTTCTTTTACTATTAAATCTGCAAAGCTGACGAACTATTACAATCGAATTAGCTAAATCAATTTGATATTTTCCTGATGAATTTAGGACTTTGCTTTGACTATTCTCTAATTCCTTTTGTTTTTAGTGGAGTCGAAGCTAAGCAGCCCAACTCGGCCATCCGAAAATGCGTTCGTGTGCAACTCATCAAAAACGGAAAGAAAATCACCGCCTTCGTCCCCAATGACGGTTGCCTAAATTTTGTTGAGGTAAATTTCAAGTTGAAACTTATAATTTTTTGATGATTTGAAGTTAAAATCATTTACTTATGCGTAATATTTTCGCAATGTAAACCTTAATTAATGTTTTACTTTCAAGCTTAATGATTGACTTTAGGAAAACGATGAGGTGCTTGTTGCTGGTTTCGGCCGTTCCGGTCATGCCGTCGGAGATATTCCCGGAGTTCGTTTCAAGATTGTTAAAGTCGCCAACACATCTCTCATCGCGTTGTTTAAAGGGAAAAAGGAGAGACCAAGGAGCTGAAACAAGCGCGATAAAGCAAAGAGGGATTCGTAAATTAACTTTTGTTATTGTTGATAAATCTTTTTAGTCAGATTATGTTGCTTCATCACTTATTTTGTACTCCCAGCCACGTTGATTTCAGGAACAAAATTCGTTTTGCCTCAGCAATAATTTATTTCCAATCAACCATACCTAAATATCACATTTCGACCAAGCGACATTTTAAAGAAAAAATAACCCGAACATAATGCATCTTTGGATAAATAAAAAAGGCAAAGAAAGAGTACAGCCAAAATCTTAACAAGAAATAATTTAACAAATAACAAAATTTACAATAATTGAGTCCAATAGTGCATTCCTTGTCCGAGCTCCCAGATGCCGATGCCAACACCGTATTTTTTGGCCAAATTTAGTCGAAGCTCGATGCTTGTCAACGTCGGGTAATATGAGATCGCTTCCCTAGAAGTTTTGATAAAATCAATATCAGTTTTAGTTTTTATTTGAAATTTGGAGAAAGCTACGTCGACACTATTGTTCAATGGTTGCCCACTGTGAGCTTACTCTGTAACAACGCGATGTTCTTTCACCGTATCATCCCATTCAAATTTGGCGCCCTCTTGCTCGAGCTCTTCAAGAAATCTGAAAGATTAAGATTCTAACTCAAAACGTAGTTGCGATTGTCTTTATAGTAAAATTTGTATCAAGTTATCGTTGACTTACTGATTTCGTTGAATTGCTGCCGATTCGCCAGCTTGTACGAATCGATACCCATAGTGATTCATGCCAATCATCAACCTCTCCGCGTTTCGTGGATTATCCTAAAAGACAATATTTTTTATTGATTTTTAGTTTGACAATGTTTACTTGAGTTAGAACACGAATCGTTTCGTGCACCCAATCATACGGTGCAACTCCTCGGCCACCTGGGAAATCGTAAGTCATCACCTAAATACATATAGGTTAATGGATGATTTTTGTAGATATACTTACTCCAATTGAAAATAGATATGAGCAAAACATACTTGTAAATAGTCAACCAATGGTAGCGATTCCAACATTTCCTTGGTGAAGATTCCCGTGACTTCACTAAAATGATTAATTCAAGAATTTCATAGTTTAAATCGAGTCTCACTTCTTGTCGTTGAGTGGCGGTCCAACGGGAGCGATGATTTGCATTCCTTTCTCGTGGAAAGCCTCACCCCAATTGTTGAGCGTCTCAATGAGGTAACTGAAATGTTACCATTTATTCGATATTCGGTGCCAATCAATATATTTTCCTTATCGTTCTTTGAGTAAACGAACTTTGTTGCCCCTCCTCGACTCTGCATCATTGCTGACATCCAGATCTCGATTACAGCGCCGTCAAATTGATTTCGCTAAATTAGATTCAGTATAAAATTTATTTAGTATCAAATTAAATTATGGCCAAATTGATTTCTTACTTGTAAAAAGTGTAAAAGATCCTGCAAACAGCGTTGTGTCCAAGCCTCACTACCCAAAAAACGATGCATTTCCTCGGAACTCCAGTGCTCGAAGAGGACTCGAGGAACGAATTTGATAGCACTGTTATTCGATCGAACGTCATTCATCCAACCTGGAGTAACTTGTAAAGATCAAAAGTTGCTTACTATAATTAAAAATTTTAGATCTAACTGACAAATGAGCGTCTGTTCCATCTTTTATGGTCTTCTCAGTAAATCCAAACACGCACCATGATCAATATCGTGAGTTCCTTCTATTCGACAACTTGCAGCCATGTCCGCTGTTTGGGGCCTCATCTGAAGCCAAACCGGCGCGATGTGGGTAAACTTTTTTGCAGCCCATTTCGCTAAATCGTATCCTCGTCCGTTCCACTAAATAGCACATGTCCAGTACACAATAGACCTGGGAAAATTCCAACCCGAACCTAATTTCACCTTCGTTTTCTTGGTCGATTGCTCTGAAATTTTGTCTACAGATAGAAATAGACAAAATGTCTACAAGAAACGAAGGTGGAACTAGGTTCAGGTTGAAATTTCCCCATATCTAGTGGGTATTACAATTCAACAAACCGGAGTAATATAGGCCAGAGCAGCATGTTCGAATTTGCGCTCTCCATCGTCAATGATTTCCTCGTTTTCCTTGATGTTCTCCTTTGTGATCGATGTAGGCGGGTAGTTGAGTGGCTCAGTCTAAAATACTTTCCGTTTTTAACTGTTTCTGTTAATGGCTTTAAAATCTAGCTGCTCTCAAACGTTTGTGACAAAACGTGAAACTTGAATTCTTGTACAGTGATCCTTTTCTTTACTATATCACTCACCGCTTCTTCCGTTGTCACTTTTTCTTGACTTGTATCCACTTTCTTTTTCGCTGTCTCCGTGCTATCCGCTTCATGTTTTCGCGATTTTCGATCCGATTTTGAAAGCGCTGATGTCAAGACGAGCACTCCGAGAAGAAAGATGAGTATCCTCATCTGAAAATGATAAAGTTAGTGAATTTAAAAGATTTAAAACGTGGAAGTCACTCCAAAAAATTTGTCCACGTTATGTATTTGCAAAATTGAGTAGGCTCTTGGCGGTAAAAAGAATAGAATGGGGGCGTTGTGAGTATGGGAAAGGTCGATTCAACGCTGAAAAGGGAAAAGAGAGCCACGTCAATTTTATGATTGGCGCTGGAAAGGGATTTGGCTAATCCATCCACCACATTTCAAAAGAGAAACCCGCAAAAGTTTAAGAGTAGATTTAACATAAAATCTAGCATCCAGGTAACTTTTTCTAGCAAGAACCTTTTAGATAACAAGCTCGAAAGTCGAAACAGAAAAACATTAGGTTGGTGAATAAGTCTATTCTTTCCTTTTCGTAATTCTGTTTAAAACCAACAAATGCACCAATTCAACTACGGTTCGTTTCATTAGAAAAGCTCATTATTTTTCTGTAAAATAACATTAAAATGGGTTTAAAATGTCTGGTACTAAGAAAAGTTGGGGGGCACTTTTTTTCTTCAAAACCACTTTTTCTGGGGTAATTTTATGCGTAGATTCCCAAAAAGTACAACGAGAGTTTGGGAAAAGGCGTTTTAAGCCGAGTTTTTGGGCTTCAAAGTGCGCGCTCATACAGTGTGATGAGTGGGATAAGAACACAGACACATAAGAAAGATGTCTAAAAAATGGTCTCTCAAAACATTTTTGAAATCAAAAACACTCCTTCTGGCATAATTTAACCTACTGATTATGTTTCTGATCAAATTAAAGAAAAATTAAAAAATTTTTTTCTAAATTTCGACTATGAGGCCGGCCCCACTTAAGTCAAAATCGGTCAAAATCTCAAAAAATATTTTTTCAATTTGTTTTGCCTCTACCAGTCAATTTAAGATAGAAAACGAATATTTAGTGGCTAAAAATGGTTTTGGCTCTAGTTTTGACCTTGAAAATTGCCCCAATAGTCGATAGCTTGAGCTCCATTTAGTGAAGTAGAGTATAGCCGAGTTTTGGATCGCACACTTTGAAGCCCCGAAACTCGGCTTAAAACGCCCTTTCCCAAGTTCTCGTTGTACTTTTTGGTAACTACGCATAAAATTACCCCAGAGAAAGTGGTTTTGAAGAAAAAACGTCGCGCAAAAGAAACGGGGAAGCGCCGGACCGGGCAACAATTCTTTGAAAGAATGAATTTTGAAGGGATGGGATTTTGTTTTAGAGAGGAAGGGAGACGCCGTCGAGTACGGTAGTCTATGTGTATTTTAGAATTTAAGGTTGGTAAGTTCCCAACCCGAGCTGCAGGAATTCAATGAATGCGCAAAAAACCTTCGGTAAGTTAGGTAGAGAATTACAAATAAACTCAAGAAAAACAAGAAAAACTCACGTGGCAGTGCTACACAGTGCTTCAGAAATGTCTGAATTGTCGAGATGGATGTTGTGATGTCATTGTTCCGTGCAATCATTGAAAAAAGCTCAAGATACATCTTTTTGGTACTTACAAGAAACTTAAAAGCCTTAAAAACCTGATCTGACTATGAAATCAATCTTTTTCTATACAAAGTTTAAAACCTTATCCAAAAAGTTTTACATTTCAACATTTCTATCATTCCAAATGTTTTCGCAAATCTCGCAAATCTCGTTCCTGAATATTCCATTCAAGCAAAACTTCTCCAGAATTCCTTTGAGTGTGTCGGAGATAATCGAGTTTCCCTTCTCACACAGCTTGATGAATAAATGCAGAATCTTATCGGCATTTCTTTCCATTTCTAAAGAGCCTCTTTTTACATGAAAATGAAGATGAATATTTATATCAGAGCTTAATCATCATTTTAAGTTCAAGAAAAGCTTTGATGGGATTGTTTATGGATTTAAAATTGGCTATCAAATAGTATATTATTAGAATGCTTTTTAGTTCCTTTATAATTCCTTTATAGTTCCTTTATAGTTCCTTTATAGTTCCTATTTAGTTCCTTTATATTATTAGAGCTGTTCATTTTCGATCTGATTGTCAATACCGAATTCTCTCTAATAGTAGTGCACCCTGAGCGTTGCCTAGATTGCTTGAAATCTCGAAAAGCGCTTATTAGAACCTATCGATTTGGGGTCGGAAGATGTAGCTGACGATGAGATCTTGTGGGGGATTTGAGTGTTGAGCTTCTGCAAAAGGTTGGAAACCATAAAATAGGCACCAACTCGACTCGCCGGGGTGCACTACTATTAGAGAGAATACGATAAGCGTACAACGAAACAGATTTGTCTACTTTAATGGCTACTTTTTCAGGATTTCTTGTTCCATAAAGGTAGCTCTATCTTTTGGTCTAAAAAAACTTCTGAAAAAGTTGCTGTTGAAGTCGTTAAATCTCGTTTTTTCGTTAGACACCTATTGACAATTAAACAGAAAATGAATAGCTCTAGTATTTATTAAAGAATTTCAACAGCTTTTTTTAAGCCGTGTGCCAGAGGACGTGCGTTTTGTAGCAAAATTTGAGCACAAAGTTTGTTAACAAGATTTATTTCTTTTCACCTCCCTGAATTCACAAGGTTTATTTCTTTAGCTGAATAATTTATCTCCCTTCCTTCACTCCGTTCATCATCAATCCCCGTTGTTAGCTTTTTTTCCTCTCCTTTCCAAGAACAAAGTGTTTTCTTTCTTTGTTCTTCCCCACCTGAGAATGAGATCACTTCTTTGTCCATTTCTACGTTCATTCTGCTAGATTTCTTCAATTTCAAGAATTCTAAGCTTATAAATATCGAACTAGACTCGATTTTCATGCCAATTTCTTTGATCAAAACATTTTCAGCTGCTCGTTGAGAAAAACTCATTTAAACAGTTCCCTGTACACAAAAGTAAACCCATTTTCATTGTACATTGTTTTAAGCTTTAAAATTCTATAAGGAAGTTAATAAGTTTGATTTTTTTAACCTCGACTACTTAACTTTTTATTGTGATCTCAAAAATTTTCTATGAGGAACCGATTGGTGAAGTCGGCTTTTGAAGTGGTCTCCTTCTTCAAAATTCCCTTCTCGAGATCCAATTTCCCCCGTTTTGCTTCCCTTTTTCAAAGCGTTCACCATTTCCATTTTTTTTCGATAAGTCTTTTATTCAATCTTTATGCATATGCAAGTTTTTTTTGAACGTTTCTATGAACAGGGATATGTGGGAAGGATTTGTGAAAACAGATCATATGTCTCGATGTCTCAATATGCTTCAACTCTAGCCTAAAAACATTGAAAGCTTTTTAAAAAAAGTTAACTTTCGTCATCGATTTATAAATTAAGAAATAAACTTTATAACTTTTGGTAGCTAACGGATTGCTTCAAAAGGAAATTTTTTCGTAAATGGCTCTGCAGGATTTAGATGACACGATCAAACTTTTCTTTTCAACAATTCAAGGATTTCAAAGAAGCCTAGAACTCAGGGTTTAGGGTTATACTATAAAATTATTCTAAATTTGAGTTTAAGTAAAAGATCTTTTGGTGCTATTTGGGTTGGGGGTTGTATTTAGGCTCAGGCTCAGGCTCAGGTGTGTTGTAAGCCTGAGCCTTACAACACATGCTGATTCCAAAAATTGACATTTCCAAAAAGATTAAGCACTTTTTACTTTCACTTACCAATACGTTTAAATAAACAGGCTTACCAGAGAAATCTTTGAAGTTACATTTCAGGAGCGATCTGATTTTGATGTGCACTCCCTGGCTAAGAAAAAAACCCTAAGAAAAACCTAGCTAAGAGCATTCCAAAACTGCTTTCAAATCCTATTTATCATAAGCCGTTTTCGATTTTCGATGCCTTAATGCCTGAGATTTGAAGGACTTTGGTCGCTTAAAATTATAGATTACGGGCTAGTTATGGCTTTGAGTATACCTAAATGACACCCATTAAAGCTAGAATTTAGTTCACAATTGTAAAATGTCAGTATCGTAATAAGTGCCCTACATAGAAAAAGGGTTTAAAGCAGAAATATTGCCCCAACCCGCAGAATCTTGCCCCAACCCGCAGAATCTTGCCCCAACCCGCAGAATCTTGCCCCAACCCGCAGAATCTTGCCCCAACCCGCAGAATCTTGCCCCAACCCGCAGAATCTTGCCCCAACCCGCAGAATCTTGCCCCAACCCGCAGAATATTGCCCCAACCCGCAGAATCTTGCCCCAACCCGCAGAATCTTGCCCCAACCCGCAGAATATTGCCCCAACCCGAATAGCGTCGATCTTTTAAATTCTTATCAATCAAAATATCAAAATTCTTATCAATTTTTATCAATTCTTATCAATCTTTTAAAATCTACAATGAACAATTCTTCTATCCTTACAATAATGATCAAGTTTAGATGTTGATCTCAAATAATTTCCCCAGAACTCTCTTTCAAATAGATAAAGAAAACACAAATATTTCCGAATTCTTTTCCCTTTCCATTTTTCTTTCCTGGTTGGATAATTAAAGAATTTTTTAGGGCATTCTTTACCCTTTTCTCTTCTTCTAAAGGGTTATTTCTGAATGAAATGTCCTGTTTTCGTCTCTCATTTACGTACATCTTTGTGATGCAAATGCACATTTCATTTTTCATAATCCCTCTTGCAAATAAAGTTCATCAAACTATCAATTTTCGGTCTTTGAAAATTCTTTTTTTGTTACTAGCTAATACTACAGGGTGCGGCATAAGTACAAGGTTTTAACGTTACAAGGTTTTAACGTTACAAGGTTACAAGGTTGTAACGTTGATTTAAGAAACTGATTGATTTTTATTTCTTGCCAAAGGACTATTTCTCAATGTTATGGATTTCTGTGTTTGGGCAATTTTGGAGCAAAAAGCATGAAAAACATGCAAACGTTGAAAGTCTGAAAAAGGCTCTGAAGAAAGCCTGGGCGAAAATTCCACAAAGTACCCTGCGGGCCGCCGTGGAAAGTTATCCAAAGCGTCTTAAAGCCGTTATCAAGAATAAAGGTGCCCATATTGAATAATTGGTTATTTTTTTAAACGAATATGATTACTGTTGTTAATTTTAAATAAAGTTAACATGAATCCGTTCATATTTCATTACGATACACGGTTCTGAGTCTGTAACCATACTTATGCCGCACCCTGTAGCTCCATTAGACTTGTACAAGAGAAAACTTTTGAGATAAGTTGATTTCAATCGTAACTAAAACAATTTTTATCACTTCAAGAAGTCAAAATTGTTTTAAAAAACAAATTACAAAGAATATCTGAGGATTAATGCTTAGTTTTTATGCGGCTGATTTGTTAAAATTTGCATTCACATTAAAAATTAGGATTTCAAAATTTCTATATGAAAAGTATCCTTTCCAAAACTCCAAAACGCTTCATTCATTTGTATATTTGATATAAAAAGGTAAGAATTAAAGAAAGCTGACCATTCCCGTAAGAATTAAAAAAAGTAAGAAGAAAAAAGTAAGAATTAAAAAAAGCTGACCATTCCCGTATCTTTCTAACCCCTAATTACCCTTAGCTCAACGATTTTCACTTTGAAAAAACGCAACTAATGAAGCGAAAACGGTAACACACACAAACACGCATCTTTCTAAACCCTAACCTTTCTTACCCTTAGTTCAACGATTTTCCCTTTGAAAAAAACGCAACTAATGAAGCGAAAACGATAACACACACAAACAGACAAACTATTTTTCAAAATTATCATATCGTATATGTACCGTAAGTTTTTAAAACTCTAAATTCTAAGGTCTAGTTGAAAGCTTGACAAATATTTCAAACTTTTATTATAATTCTTGTCGTGAAAAATTCGATTTCTTCTTCTAATTGGGAACTTCAATTATGGACATGAGTCAGAAGTTGAAATTTCGAGCCTCAATCTAAAATATTTACACTTGATATTCTTGATAAGCTTTATGAACTTTGGAAAGCTTTCCGTTCACTTTTCCAGCAGTCATCTCGTGTCAAAAGGCTATAACGAGAAATTTCAAAGTGAAATTATTGCTCTCTTTAGATCATAAAGTTTATTTACTTATTTAGAAAATGTGAATATTGACATTTTGGTTAAAACTTATTTGAAAATTCGACTTCAATAACTAAAGTTTGAATGTTTCCGAAAAACTCTTTTTTTAGTGATCTGAATTGATTCTATTTTAATGGAAATAATGGTTAAACGATAAAAGATTGTTAAAGTTTTTCATTTTGGATCAAATTGAGAATGGCAAAAAGCTAAATCTTCGTAAAGAACTTTAAAGGACGCTCTAAAGTCCTTTAGGAGGCTCTAAAGTCCTTTAGGATGATCTAAAGTCCTTTAGGAGGCTCTAAAGTCCTCTAGGAGGCTCTAAAGTCCTTTAGGATGATCTAAAGTCCTTTAGGATGATCTAAAGTCCTTTAGGATGATCTAAAGTCCTTTAGGAGGCTCTAAAGTCCTCTAGGAGGCTCTAAAGTCCTTTAGGAGGCTCTAAAGTCCTCTAGGAGGCTCTAAAGTCCTTTAGGATGATCTAAAGTCCTTTAGGATGATCTAAAGTCCTTTAGGATGATCTAAAGTCCTTTAGGAGGCTCTAAAGTCCTCTAGGAGGCTCTAAAGTCCTTTAGGAGGCTCTAAAGTCCTCTAGGAGGCTCTAAAGTCCTTTAGGATGATCTAAAGTCCTTTAGGATGATCTAAAGTCCTTTAGGATGATCTAAAGTCCTTTAGGATGATCTAAAGTCCTTTAGGATGATCTAAAGTCCTTTAGGAGGCTCTAAAGTCCTTTAGGAGGCTCTAAAGTCCTTTAGGAGGCTCTAAAGTCCTTTAGGACGCTCTAAAATCCTTTAGGACGCTCTAAAGTTTACCGTAGCCACTCGCTTAAGCTATAGGACAAAAGTAAAATTTCCAAGTGAAATTATGGCTCTCTTTAGATCATAAAGTTTATTTACTTATTTAGAAAACGTGAATATTGAGATTTTGGTTAAAACTTGTTTGAAAATTCGACTTCAATAACTAAAGTTTGAATGCTTCCGAAAAACTCTTTTGTTAGTGATCTGAATTGATTCTATTTTAAGCATAAAATGAATTTTTTTGCAAACTGAAAACATTTGACAAAAGGCAAAGGGCCAATTTTCAACTAGAATGACGTTTTAATCACGTGTTTTCTCAGTCAAAACTTTTCCATTCTGAGCCAATTGTTACAGAGCTGACTCAAGCTTTCAATTTTTTTTGATTTTAAAACTAATAAATTCAATTTCTTATTACTTTAGCATCAAAATTGATCTGAGAATCATTTTCCGTTACTTGAAATCATTAGATTATAAGCAAGGACAAAATTCGAACATGATTGATTTTAAATCAGCATTGAACTCTAATAATTCTTCAATTTTAGATTCACTTGAGGCACTACTGAATTTGGCTGACTTTTTTTGTACTTGTTTTACTTTTACTTTCTTGTACTTGTTTGATTGATTAACATCAACTCAATCTTTACTTCTAATTTAGGAGTGCAGATTGAGTTGATGTTAATCAATCAAACAAGTTAGAAGTCCTAAATCTAATCTTCTATAGCTTTCTTCTACATCAATAAAACGTAAACACGTTTCATTGAAGAGATTCTCCAAGGTTCTCAAAGAGACAAGGTGTGATCTCTCGTTGATAGAGTCCCTTTCCCATCACAACACAACGAAGCCAATAGTCTGGCCAATTTGTTGTCTCCCTTTCATTCCATTCCTCTATTTTCTTTTTTTTTTGTTCTATTCTATCTAAAGTCTCCTCTCCTAATTGCTTTGAAAGGAAAGATTCACTTTTACAGAAAAAAGGGACTCTCATTTTCTTTTATTTTTTTGAATTTATAGGAATCATTTGGTCTTATTTCTTAAGGTTTAAAAAGTTTTAACCATAGTCGGCTTTTGCTAGCTTTGAAGTTATCAAAGTCTTTGGCAATTAGGTAAAAATGAGCCCAGGTCAAAAGCTATGACTAGCCAAGTCAGGTCAGCCAAGGGCAACTTCGGAAATCCAAACCAACATCGAAAATTGACTTTTGCTTGACTTAGCCTGAAATTTCTGGTTCAGAAATATTCTGAAAACGAGTAACAGTACTTATTGCAACACTTATTTCTGATCTGAAAATCAGCAAAATATTTTGAGATAACTGAAAACAATTCAAGCTTGTATTATGCTGAAAAAAGAAAATAAAACTTTTTTAAATGCTTACGCAATTGGAAAGATTTGCTTAATATTTCAATCAAATATAATGCCAACTCTCAAAGATCTATTGAGAATCAACTTAATACTAATACTAATGAGAATTGAGAATCAACTTAATACTACTTAATACGGGAGCCACAGAAAATTGAAATTTAGGGGGTGGCGTATGGTTTTGCACCGCAGTAAGAATTTATCATAGTGTCCTCATTAGGGAAAAGTATGAACTGGCTTGTTTCACGCAATCACATCTCACTAAATCGGCTCTGGAGAAGCAGAATCTCCTTTGATTTACTCATTTGACAGATTTGAGCTATAAAACGGATGAGCTATAAAACGTCAAAATTGGACAAATTGAAGGTACTCTCCCAAAAAATCGGAAAGGACTTTTCCATCAACCCAACATTAGGCAATACACGTAGACAGAAGCAGCGAATGAAACGGCTACAGTTCAAATTGCAGGATTGTTTGGGGAATTGAATAGTTAAATATTTTTATAGCTTTTTTATTTTTATTTTTATTTTTATAGTTTATTTTTATTTTTATAGCTCATCCTAAAGCTGAATTCAAGACGAATCGATTGGTAAAAACCGTTTTGAGATATCTCTTTTCTAAAAGTTTTTACAGCTATTTTAGTAAAGGGCGGCAGAGCCAAAAAGTGGCTGTAAGCTTTAGGATGAGCTATAAAACGTCAAAAAATTGGACAAATTTAAGGTACTCTCCCAAAAAAATCGGAAAGGACTTTTCCATCAACCCAATACTAATACTAATCCATCTTTTCATTCTCAAACTCTTAACCTTTGTTTTCCCTAATCAAAAAAACAAAGGTTAAGAGTTTGAGAATAAAATGTAAGATGGATTAGTATTCTGCTTCTCCAGAGTCGATTTAGTGAGATGTGATTGCGTGAAACAAGCCAGTTCGTACTTTTCGCTAATGAGGACACTATGATAAATTCTTACTGCGGTGCGGTGCAAAACCATACGCCACCCCCTAAATTTCAATTTTCTGCGGCTCCCGTGCCAGTGAAAAAAAAACTGAAAACGTAGTTAGATTCAGGACCAAAAATAACCTTTAAACCACAAAAATCATCAAAATAACATGAATAGGGAAAATGTAACAGCCAAAAAAACGAATTTAAAACTAGAAAAAAAAGTATGAAATGACACCAAAGTTGGCGTATGGTTTTGCACCAGGTGAATTTTCGTTTTTTGGCTGTTACATTTTCCCTATTCATGATATGTTGATGATTTTTGCGGTTGAAGGGTTATTTTTTGTCCTGAATCTAACTACGTTTTCAGTTTTTTTTCACTGGCACGGGAGCCGCAGAAAATTGAAATTTTGGGGGTGGCGTATGGTTTTGCACCGCACTGTATTAGAGTAAATGATCACATATCTTTCAATTATCATTTCTATTTTATTCTGAGTATTGCGTAGATTTCTTTTCTCAAGTATGACTTGTTAAAAGCTCAAAGTCAAAGCTAAATCATCAAAATAACATGAATAGGGAAAATGTAACAGCCAAAAAAACGAATTTAAAACTAGAAAAAAAGTATGAAATGACACCAAAGTTGGCGTATGGTTTTGCACCGGTTTTGCACCGGTTTTGCAACCGGTTTTGCACGTTTTTTTGGCTGTTGCAAAACCATACGCCACCCCCTAAATTTCAATTTTCTGCGGCTCCCGTATTAAGTAGTAAAAAGGTTAAGAGTTTGAGAATAAAATGTAAGATGGATTAGTATTCCTATTAAGTTGATTCTCAATAGAGCTATGAAGTATTCAGATCAATGAAATAGATCTATGAAATAGCTATGAAATAGATCTATTCAGCAAATCGTTCCCAATTGCATAAGCATTTCAAAAAAAGTTTCATTTGCTTTGCTTTTTTCTTTCTTCAACACTCTTGTCAATTGCAAGACTTGATTCACGAAAATCAGAAAGAATTCTCTAAACAAAAAAGTCCGAATCGACTCTATCAAAAATTCTCTCTCGATTTTGTTATCTCAAAAATTTTCTCAATCTTATATTTCAGAAGAAAAACTTTCTCGCTTCTCAAATATTTATGATTTTTGGTTAAAAATCGCGTCCTTTCAAGATACATAATTGATGAGGATCGAGAAAAGAAAAAAAAAACTCGTCACAAACTGCTTTTTACAAATCTTTGATAGATCCTTAATTTTTTATTGATCTTTTTGTCCAATCTATCAGTCTCTTTTAACCTTAAAACTTCAAGAATTCAAAAAATTTTTCTATTTACCGGTTTTTTCAACTTTCACAACCAAATACTAACTTATTCACGTCATTCTTTAAACTTTTAGCCTTGTCTTTGTTCATTCCTCTTTCTCATTTGAAAATCTTTTCAATTCCCACGCCACTTAAAGTCTTTTCAAGCTTGTTAAACATATTCTTTATTTAGTACATCACTCAATCACGAGATATTTAACAGATCTAAAGCTTGTAATTTCTGAAATCCAAAAGGAAACTAACCAATAAAGCTGTTTGCAATTGCATTCAAGTGCAAATTGCACTTGAATCCGTCTGTCTTCTTCAAGTACTGTATTCTAAAACACTTCAATTTTCACTAAATATAAATCTCATCTTTAATTTGATCCAATTTAATTTAATTTAATTCAATTCAATCTATACTTTTAGTAGCTTTCAAATCCTAAAAATCAAGCAATATTACGGTAGTTTTCTTGGAAATCACTTTCTTGGAAATACTCTTTTCTAAAGTTTGAACAAATCTTTGTTTTGCTCACTCATTTCACATCTCCAAGATCTTCCCCACACCTTTGTGCCCTTTCCCTCCTTTTTCTTCTCCCCGTCAACCCACTTCAAGTCCTTTTTTTCTAAACGAATCTCTCCTTAAGTCCCATTGATGGCTTTAAGAGATTTTTCTCTTTTCTGAGTTTACTTTTTGTTCGACTTTTCTTCACTTTTGTTCGACTATTAAGCTTTTCTGATATTTGAGTGCATTTTACTCAATTGAAGCTGCTTGACCTTGCCCTGTATTAGCTTTGGGTTCTAAATTCACTCTTAGACAAAAACCAAGCCTGAGAGGTCAATCTCATCATTCTCAATAGTTCCCGAAGAGTTTTTAACATCAAAAATTTAGCTTTTAATCATGTTCGACTTTTCTTCACTTTTGTTCGACTATAGCTTTTCTGATATTTAAGTGCATTTTACGAGGTCAATCTCATCATTCTCAATAGTTTGCGAAGAGTTTTTAACCTCAGAAATTTAGCTTTTAATCATAAAGCAAAACTTTTGAAACTTTCTATTTAAAAAGCTTATGAGTGACTTGTTAAATCTGTACTTGATTGAATTGATTATACTTGCAAGACACTCATTGGTCTTGGCTTGTTTTTTGTCTAAGAATGAATTTAGAATTTAGAACCCAAAGCTAATACAGGGCAAGGTCAAGCAGCTTCAACTGAAGACAACCTTAATCACTTTTTCATTTTTTTTTCTTTTCTTTTCTCAAGTATGACTTGTTAAAAGCTCAAAGTATCGAAAATTCCAGTAAAATCGCATTCTGTTGTCTTTAGTGTACCAAGCACGGAGATTCAATTTCCTGGTTTAAATCCCTTTTCGATTTCAATCACAACAATTTCAATGACCACAAATTATCATATAACTCACTTGATTGGATTTCCTTTATTCGCTTTTTTTCTCATTTACCCTAAAATGGAGTTTCCGGGGGGGAGGGGGGGGGTTTAAACGACTTGTGACTTCAAACGCTTCCTTTCAAAGTAATTTCCCGTCTGCAAGTGCAAATTTCGAGGGGATTTCTAGAGAAAATGACTCAAAAAAAAGAGCTCTCTAATAATTCTATTTTCTTTATTCAATTAGTCAAGTTTTAAATGGTCAGTTCTAAATGGTCAGTCAGTTCTAAATGGTTGAATAATTGATGGTTCTGAAATGGAATCTCGAGGCTTTACACCATGAAATTTCAGTGTTTACTCGTGATTTCACTTTCTCAAGTGTTAGCTTCAGTTTCAAAGCTTTAAATCCAGCTGAGATTTAGATTAAGTTCATCCCCTTGCTAAGCTTTATGCCGTTCCAAATGGTGGACAATTTCAATGACAACAAATTATCATATAACTCACTTGATTGGATTTCCTTTATTCACTTTTTTTCTCATTTACCCTAAAATGGAGATTCCGGGGGGAGGGGGTTTAAACGACTTGTGACTTCAAAGCGCTTCCTTTCAAAGTAATTTCCCGTCTGCAAGTGCAAATTTCGAGGGGATTTCTAGAGAAAATGACTCAAAAAAAGAGCTCAAAGATCCAGTTTTCTACTTTCTAATAATTCTATTTTCTTTATTTAATTAGTCAAGTTCTAAATGGATGAATAATTGATGGTTATGAAATGGAATGGAAGGCTTTCCATCATGAAATTTCAGAGTTTACTCGTGATTTCACTTTCCCAAGTGTTAGCTGAAGATGTTTTCAGTTTCAAACCTTTAAATCCAACTGAGATTTAGATTAAGTTCATCCCTTGCTAAGCTTTATGCCGTTCCAATTGGTTGACTCAATATTTGGCCTAAATTTGGCCAATTTGGCCAATTTGCCCAATAAATTTCATGACTCGTTAAACTAAAACAAGCCGAGAGACTCAAGGTTAAAATTGGTTCAAATAATTGATATCTGATAACTGATAACTGATAACTGATAACTGACTGATAAATAACTGAAATCACTGGCACGGGAGCCGCAGAAAATTGAAATTTAGGGGATGGCGTATGGTTTTGCATCGCACTGTATTAGAGTAACTGATCACATATCTTTCAATTAACATTTCTATTTTATTCGGAGTATTGCGTAAATTTCTTTTCTCAAGTATGACTTGTTAAAAACTCAAGGTATCGGAAATTCCAGTAAAATCGCATTCTCAAGACTCAAGATTGAAACTGGTTCAAATAACTGATATCTGATATCTGATAACTGATAACTGACTGATAAATAACTGAACAATAACTGAAATCATAGACTTTAAACTATTGATAAACCGCTTTATAATACTTTAATCATTTCTAAATAAAATTACCTCAAAAAAAACTATTACAAAACCCGAAAATTCTACTAAAAAACAGCAATTTTCTATGTAGAATGAAATGAAATAAAATCAACGATCAAAGCCAACAATTAGGCTTTAAATTACATCTTGATTGGGTATTTTTAAGAGAGCCAATTCTCCGTTTACGAAATTCCCAAAACGTTTCTGACTGAAGAATAATGAAGACAAATTGGCGGTGTTGCTCGTTCTTTGCTTCACTCATTTTTTTCCATTTTTATTCCATTTCATTCCCTTTTTTTTTCTTCCGTAACTAGGAAACACTTCTTACTAATATTTATTTTCCATCTAAATAAATACATTTAGTACATAGAAGTCTAAGGAAAGCAAATGTAAAAATAGGAATATGAAAGGTGTTTATTCTTGCTGTTAGAATAGAGTACGGTAGGAGTACAAAAATAGGGTACGGCAGGAGTACAAAACAAAGCTGTTAGAATAGAGTACGGCAGGAGTACAAAAATTTGAAACTAGTTTACTTGCAGGGAGGTTAAAGTTGAACGACTATTTCCAAAGCTGATGCTCCATCCTTGCCAGCGATGTGCGGATCCGGATCTCTGCACAAGCATACAAAGAACGAAAAGACGAATACGCGACACTCCAATAGACAGCTCATAGTACTTTTTTCGTTCTTTGTATGCTTGTGTAAAGATCCGGATCCGGATTAGCACATCCTTGATCCTTGCCTTTTGTAACCTGTTCCAGTTAAGCTATCAATATCAATACCACCTTCGCAAGTCATATGCATACAGTTGGACTTGTCGTTTTATGGGTTGGCATCAAAACGATCGGCCCCAGGATTCGAACCCGCCACGTCTGGCTTACCGGGCGAACGCTCTATCCATGAGCTACACCAATAAGTAGCTCAATTTATCCGTTACTGCTAGAGTAGGGCTTTATCCCTTACAATACCAAGAGGACTAGGCTACGATTATAGCTAATTTGGCTCCAGCAATATCTTGCTAGCCAGCAGTTTATCAGTCTGATGCTGATAAGCTGCTAGCTAGCTGATAAGCTTGCTAGCACAGCTGATGCTTGCCAGTCTAGGCTAGACCTTTCAGGACTAGTACTCCTTTGTAACACTGCTCACTTGTACATTATTCAGGGGATACCAGACTAGCTATATCGAGTATCTGTACAAGGGTTACTGCTTTCCTTCAAAAGTATCAAGCTAGGATAACAGCGCTAAAATCAGACAAGAATATAGTACTAGTTTTCCACATTTGTTTGATCTTTTCAAAACTTTCATCTCTCATCATATTCTATCCCGAAATTTCAATTTCTGAGTGCATAAATCAGGAAACTTTTCAAACTTTCGCCGTTGATTTGATTTGGAATTTGATTGCCGGAAAGTCTCCCCATCAAATATTTTGTACTCATTCAAAACTCATAACAATGTGTAATGGAATTTCGTTTACTATGATTTTTAAAGCAAGGAGAGTTAGAGATTTGAAAATCGATTTCTTAGGGAATTTTGCAATTTTGAATTTTGTTTTTTTTTCAAAACATAAATCAAACTTAACCCCAAGAATGAATAATTCCAATTCATTAGTATAAATCTTTTTCCAATTCTTTTCTTTTTCCCTTTTCTCAACCTTGACAACTCACTTGAAACTTGTTCTCTTCATTTTGCGACGAAATTTCCAACTGATATGTCAGGTGGCTGATTTCTGTTGTCTAGCCGGGTTTTAGATCAAATTTTCACTATTTAGGCATTGTTTTTTTTGGTTTCAAAAAGAATTTGAAGCCGAGGATGCCTTTATAAAGGCTCTCACACGGGTATTAAATGTGACATGGCGGTGTAGTGGATAGAGCGCTAGCATAGCCCTTTTCAAAGAAAAATCGTTATAGCAGTTTATCAACTTTGAAAAGTTGTATAGAAACACACCTTAGCTTTTCTTATTGTTCCACTGTTCATCGAGTTAATTGTGCCATAATGGAAATGTTTTTATCAGTTGAGTCAGCAAGGTAACCTTATATTCATATACCTTGAATAAGGTCCTATCCTGGTGGCACTGGGACAAAGAATAAACTTTGATTATTGATTAAATTTAGATAGGTGCCGCGCTCAAGATGAGGCAAATGGCGAATTTTCTAAAACGTTCGGAAACACCTCTAACTCTTAGTAGCTTACGTTCCCCCAGATGTAAGAATGGCACATCACGTGGTTTACCAGAGCACCTACGATGGGCGAATAAAATAAAAGCTCATTGGTAGAGCGTTCGCCCAATAAGCGAGAGGTCGCGGGTTCGAACCGGCGTCAACCTTGTATTCCTAGCAAAGGACTAGCGTGTCCAACTCTTTTAAGCTAAAGAAAAACTAGAGTATCAGTACCAGAGTACTAGAGTTACTGATACTAATACCCAAGTTTCATCCTTACCCCTTGTAAAGTTAAGATATCAATACCAGTAATAGGATACAGTACTATCCATGACAATATAGGTCAGCCAGGTACCAGTTTAGAGTGACTAGATTAACAATACTCTTCCCATCAAATAACTAAACAATCAAAAGTCTAAAAAGTGATAAAGATTCTCTAATTAAAGTTTATCCACTAAATCTCAATCCATCCCTTCAATTTCCTTCAATCTTTCATGTTTTTCACTAACTTTTCCCCAAGCGAACATCCTCAACATATGTCAGGTGCTTCAACTTGTTAAAGTCCTTTTTTCTTTACCTTTTTCCTTTTCCATCTCCCTTCTTTCTTCTTTTCGATACGCACAATGAAATTTAGCCGAGTTCCCCTTTTCTTTCCATCTTTCCTTTCCTTTCTCCTTTCCTTTCCACCTTTCCTTTCCCTTTCAAATCCCTCTCCACTCATTTCTTCGCTTACTTGACTCCATCTTTCACCAAAAATCTTAAACAATAAATTTGAACTCTTTTTGATCAATTTTTAAATTTTGGAAATTTAAGAACATTTGCTTTCTTTTCAACCCGCTAAACTTTGTTCTCAGTGCTCAGAATTGCTTGAGTCGGTCTCTAGGCTCTAGAAAGAAAGGCTTTAGAAAGAAAGGCTCTAGAAAGAAAGGCTCTAGAAATTGTTTGTTTTCACTCTTTTTAAGCATAAAGTATAAAGGAAACGATTTTCCGAGTTCTGTAAATCCTTTGCCAAGTTGCTTTCCCAAAATCTAAAACTAGAAACCACCCAACAGAAAAAGTTCACTAATCCTTTGTAGGAAAAAAGGAAGGAAAAAATAATCTTTAAAATACTTAATGTTTTCGGAGAGAATCGGATTAGATTATTGGATTTGGAAGAAGAAAAATAAATATTTTGAGTTATTGGGGGTACGAAATCGGTGTTGTGGGAAATTTCTGAAAAAAATATTGAGACTAATTTGGTCAAAAATCGGGCGATAAATTTATTTTTATAGTTGACAATGAAAAGAAATCCGAGATTTATTTTCGAGACAAAGAATTCAATCTCTGAGTTTGTTTCTGTCTGGTTTTCCTTTATTAAATAATTTTAGATTTTAGATTTCAGTAATGTTTAGTAGAAGAGCTCTGAAGATTTCCAGTTTTAACACTTTTTTTAAATATTGGGTTAGTGAATTGAAAACTGCCGGACTTTCAACTAAAATTTATTCAACATAAAACCATCAATTCATTCCAAATAATTTCCATTATTATTGACGACTTCTGCCCATTTTACAGGCAATTTGCGGATTCCTCTTTCTGCGTAGGATTTTGGTTTTGAATCGAAAAACTTTCAAAGCCAATTTTTGACTGCTTCTTCCGAATCGAAGTGTTCTCCCACAAGCTCATTACTCATGATCCGGAATAAATAGTAATCAAAAGGGGCGAGCTCCGGACTGTATGGGGGAATGCGCCAAAAGTTCCCAAACAAGGCTATTTATTTTAGAGCGAGTCAGTTTTGCAACATGAGGGCGCGCGTTGTCGTGGAGGAGAACGATCTTTGACTTGGAGGGCCTATTCTTCTTCAGGGATTCATTCACCTCTGATCATGATCCGGAATAAATAGTAATCAAAAGGGGCGAGGTCCGGACTGTATGGGGAAGAATAGGCCCTCCAAGTTTGAGCACTGTATGGGGAATGAGCCAAAAGTTCCCAAACAAGGCTATTTATTGTAAGAAATGTAAGAAAAGATAGATAGATTATAGACAAATATTATATTATCATTGACGACTTCTGCTCATTTTACAGGCAATTTGCGGATTCCTCTTTCTGCTTAGGATTTTGGCTTGTGTGTGAGACAAGTGTGAGACTCAAAAATGGAGAACTGGAGATGTCCTAGTTTGAGCACTTTCTTCAAAAGAAACCCATTTTGGTGTCAATAGAAAAGTTGTAGAGAATCAAAAATTAGGCTTATTGGTGGATAAGAAATTCCAGTCAAACTTTTTCCGAGAACTTTCTTTCGAACCTAATAATATTGAAATATGAAGCACATTCTATGGTGAATTTTCTGTCTTGTTTTCACCATTCACCAAGTCTTGTTGCGTTGGTCTTGTTGGTCTTGTTGCGAACCAATCAAAAATGAAAACATCTTGGTAACATCAACTTGCAAAAATATGACTTTTATATGCCCGTAAAATCCGTGTTTCCCCATATTTCTTTGATATTAATGGCAGCATTACTAGAGTTAGTCTATGTCAAAATTTGAGAGAATTCTTTGGTAAAAGAAGCAAGAAAATCATGGTTTAAAATGAAGTTAAACTTGAGTAGCTGAACCAAAGCGCGGAATCAGATACGGTGCGATTACAGATCTCCAGAAGGGACACATTTTTTCTGATCGAAAAGCCATAAAACTTCTCAAAATCTCTTTATTTATTGCAATTTAATCAGGCAAGAATGTAATTTTTGTTATTTTCCAAAACTTGAGCTTATCAATCACGCAAAAGTCTGATTCTTTTTTCGTAAAAAATGCTTTGGACTTGTTGCGAACCAATCAAAAAAATGAGAACATCTTGGTATCAAAGTTTGTTGATCAAATCATTCATCAAATTCATCATAGAATCTGATCCACATTTCGTTACTAAATATAAAAAATGTCTCTAGTATCTAGTGTCAAAAAAAATGAGAAAGAGTCTATAGTGAATTGAAGGAATCAGGTGATTTTTACCATTGTCGACGACATTTCATATGATCTAACCCAATATGATATTTCATTGTCCAGTAGTGTAGGTGATGATTTCATCGAAGAGGTTGGGAGGGGCGCTCTCCTCCTTCTTCCCCACCGCTCACTTCATTATCCAACCATTCAATTCCTCATTCATTCTTTTCTCATCTTGGTATCAAAGTTTATTGATCAAATCATTAATCGAATTTTCATCATAGAATCTGATCCACATTTCGTTACTAAATATAGAAAATGTCTCTAGTATCTAGTGTCAAAAAAAATGGGAAAGAATCTATAGTGAATTGAAGGAATCAGGTTATTTTTACTATCGTCGACGACATTTCATATGATCCAACCCAATAAAATCCTTAATATTACAAAGAAGCAAGAAACTCATGGTTTAAAATGAAGTTAAACTTGAGTAGCTGAACCAAAACGGGGAATCAGATAGCGTGCGATTACCGATCCCCAAAAAGAATAAATTTTGACGACTTCCGTATCATTTCCTGATTGAGTACAACTTTTTGACCACAGTACTTACATCGTTTTTCCATTTTCTTTTCAAATATAACCTTGATTCACTCATCCATGCAAAGATCTTCCCAAAAAAAAAACCTTTACAATAACAAAATATTCTACTTTTTATGAGAGAATCTAAAATTTTATATATTTTTCATATTTTTTTAATCATTTTCATGACTAATAGGATTATTTCTCAAGATTTTAAAGAGAAACAATAGAATGAAGAGAATTAAATCCTTGATTCCAAAATCTTTCCAGAACTACAACAGGTAAAAACTAAACTAATCTAACAAATTTTAAACTTAAACTTCTCCAAAATATCCCCTTTGAACTTTAGCTTGTTATTTTCAGCTCAACAATACTCACAATTAGTCATAAAGATAATGTATCTACAATTTTTGATCCACAAATTCAAATGGAAACTTTTTTAAGCTTCAATAACACCAATTTCAATGTCTAATGAGGAGATTTTTTGGAAAATTTATGTTTCTCTTGATTCGTTTAATGTTTTCATTTAATGTTTACCCTTTTCCTTTTTCTTGTTGAGACATCAACGTGAGAAAAGAATGAATGAGGAATTGAATGGTTGGATAATGAAGTGAGCGGTGGGGAAGAAGGAGGAGAGCGCTCCTCCCAACCTCTTCGATGAAATCATCACCTACACTACTGGACAATGAAATATCATATTCGAAAAAACACTTTCGCACTTTCGCGCGTCTGTAACTCCCTTGTCGTTACCGTATTTCTAAATATTAATATTACCATTGTGTAGCCCTCAAAAAGAGCTTTCAGAAAATGTATAACACTAATCGTTTAAACTCAAAGACAAGGGAGTTACAGACGCGCGAAAGTGCGAAAGTGTTTTTTCAAATATGATATTTCATTGTCCAGTACTGTACCTCATATTGTAACTCGCGGGTAACTTGGCAAGGTTCCCTAGTTAGTATTTGAGAACACCAATGGATTGCATGATTGATGTGATAAAGAATGATGAAAGGCTTAGAATTTTGGTGTCTAACTATGAAAGTTATAAATTTACAAGAACTTACAAGAACTTGCAACCTCAAGTAAAGATTTGTGGCAATTTTATCTTTGATTTTTTTTCCTATACATGAACAAAACTCTATTCCTTAGTTAGCTTTTAGAAAACAGTATTCTTAGATTTCTATCGCGCGAAAGTGACCATCGTTTTTCAAATATGATCTTTCATTGTCCAGTACTGTACCTCTTCTTCTCTCTTTCCATCATCACCAATAAATTACTTTGTTCTCATTCCCTGGTGTTTGTAAATAACTTCACCAATTCTAGTTCTTATTCAAAAGCTTTTCCTCAAAGTAAACTCATTCTCAGCTAGATTTTGCAGGATTTAAGCTTTACCTTTGCCTAAGCCTTTGCAAATCTAGTAAACTGAAAGTTCAATTCTTTCTTGAAGACTTTCAAACTTCAAACTTTTCAAAAGAATCAACTGATCTTGTTCTTTCATTTATTTAATATATAATAACAAAGAATTGAATATCTAAATATTCCAGAGAAATAGAAAACAACTTTTTCTTGTTTCAAAAAGAAAAAAACTCAATAATTCTCTATTCCTGTTCAGACTAGGCATGATCTCACTAGAGCAATTACATATTTCTTTCATAATATGTGAATAACCAAGATGTATGAGACATAGAGGAATAAAGGGGGGAAAGGGAAGGGGAGGATCCTTCCCTTTTGTGGCCCAACGCTTCTCCCCGAATCTCCCGAATGAAATCATCGTCTCCGCTCAGTTTTTCCTTTCTATCTATGCTCAATAAACATCTATAAAAGCTTTCTTTTCACTTTTTCAGTTTCTTTTATTAAACTAACATTTCGATTTGATTTTATAGCTATAAAAGCGAGCCGGAAATAGCAAATTTCATTTTATAGCCTGCTTTTACAACTTCTATACTTAGTTTAAGAAATTTGGAGGTAAACAACGAGCTGATTCGCTGATTTTGGCCGTTTTTTTGAAACTTGAAAAGCACAGAATGATGTCAAAAACCCAGAAAATCATCGAAAATTCATTTTCCCAAAAAATTGTAGCCAAAGAAAGTGGAAATTTTGAAACAAATTACGATTACTCATTTGTATCTGAACATTTTCATTCAAACGATCTTTAGATTTCAACTTTAGATTTCAACTTTTTACCACATCATTTCATCATTCAAATGATGAATTCTGTGAATTCTATTTAAAATTTTACATCCATGAAACCCTAGATTTCTATACTTCTATACTTTTTTTACGTTTTTTTTCCGTCTCTAGTTTACTTCCACCTTTTCACTTTTTTTTTTTTTGCGAAATCCTGATATTTTAATTCGTGAAAGAAATTCTAAGAAATTCGTGTACTTTTAACAAGTTTTTCATTGGTTTTAATGAGAATGTAATGGGTAATTGAGAATGAGATTGAGGCTGAAGAAAATGAGACACGTGCAGAAAAATGAGTGAGTTTCCTCAAAATCTCGTAAGTAATCAAAAGGGGCGAGGTCCGGACTGTATGGGGAATGCGCCAAAAGTTCCCAAACAAGGCTATTTATTGTAAGAAATGTAAGAAAAGATAGATAGATTATAGACAAATATTATATTATTATTGACGACTTCTGCCCATTTTACAGACAATTTGCGGATTCCTCTTTCGTAGTAGGATTTTGGTTTGTGTGTGAGACAAATGTGAGACTCAAAAATGGTGGACTGGAGATGTCCCAGTTTGAGCACTTTCTTCAAAAGAAACCCATTTTGGTGGCAATGGAAAAGTTGTAGAGAATCAAAAATTAGGCTTATATCCAAATTTCCAAAAAGATACACTTAGTAGTTTCGCTTAAAATGCAAGTTTTGTGAAAATTCGTGAATTTGGCATTTCTTGAAAACCAGTTTTTGAATCGTTCTGAAAATTTGGATATAAGCTTGATTTTTGATTCTTTACAACTTTTCCATTGACACCAAAATGGGTTTCTTTTGAAAGTGCTCAAGCTGTCACATATGACAATAGCCCGCAGTTTTCAATTCACCAAACCCAATAGATTGACATTAGCCTTGATTTGTGGAGAAGTCAATGTCCAATTTGAGGATTCGGAGCCGGCTAGATTTGTTCGGAAGGGAAGGGGGTTATGTAAAAGCCCTGCGCCAGACGACGAGCGATTACGCGGCCGCACAAAGAATACACAGAACGCACAAAATTTAAGCGGAACTACTAAGTGCATCTTTTTGAAAATTTGGATATAAGCCTAATTTTTGATTCTCTACAACTTTTCCATTTACACCAAAATGGGTTTCTTTTGAAGAAAGTGCTTAAACTGTCACATATGACAATAGCCCGCAGTTTTCAAATTCACCAACCCAATATTTATTAGTTTTCAAAAATAAGTACTTTTGTTTTATTTCTTTCAAGATTTCTTTCATTTTTATTTCAAATTTCAATCTCATTATTCAAAAAAAAAACGAAATTTAGCGATTGAAAGTCAAATTTTTGAAGAAGAATAATATTATGAAGTTGAGAAAAGCTTTGATTTCAAATTGAACTATTATTTTTTAGAATTTGATGCTATATTCTTTCATTAACTCTTTTAAAATCAACCATTTACAGATTAACATGAAACAATGAAAAACCAATCGAAAAGACGATGAAAAGATGATGAATTCTTCATCTCCATCATCTCCATCATCAATGGGTGATGAGGGTGCAGCTGCATTGAGATTAGCGCTTACTCTCACCCATCTCATTCTCGTTTTAATCGGAACTTTCAATCTACTCGTCATTTTCCTTGTCATCGTTAGACCGTGAGTTCGAAATTTCTAGATCTGCTCGAAATTGAGAACGTTCCTTTCCGGCTTTATTATTGGCTGAAACTGGTTTCTGCCAATCATAAAGTCGGAAAGGAACGTTCTCAATTTCGAGCACCAGTTTCAGCCAATCATAAAGCTTTAAGTGTGTCAGAAAAGTACGTTTACGAGCTCAAAGTATACCTTAAGCCATACCTTGAAAAGGAAAACTTAATTCATATTCCCACTATTGAGACAAAGATTGTTATTTGGTTTTTTCTGATTTTTCAGATCTCTGAAAGTTGTGGATGAGTTGAGAATGTTTATCCCAAATCCCTTTATGTCTATCCGATGTCTATCCTTCCGCTCCTTAACCAATTCATTAACGCATTTCCCTTTACTTTTTCAAAGATTGAGGGTCTCTTCATCCATTTCTTTTCAAGAAAAGATTTGATCAGAAAACTCGTTTATTTGGATGAGAGAATCCCTTTTCTCTTTTCCTGAGATCTTTGTGACTCAAATACTGACGTCTTTTCTCTTTTGGGAATCAATTATTCTACTCTTTTTCGTGAAATAATAGCATTAATCTATGAAAAGAATAAGGAAAGAATTTGGGAAGTAAAAGAGTTTTAAGTACGAAAGCACCTAGAGAAATTGGTGATCTTTGGGATATCTTTGAGAAGAAAAGAAGCAAACTGTGAAAAAATGAAAAGGCTTAATTAAACAAACAGAACCAATCAGACAATCAGCTGATTTTAGTACTGGAACAGGTAGCAAACATTGATATTACTAAACATTGATATTACTCATTGATTCTGATTCAGCAGTACTCCAGTAGCCTGCCCAAATTTGATTCAGAACAGCCAAAACCCAGTGAAAGGCTAAGATCTGAGTTTTACTGCACTTGGCAAAGTAAAATCCGATTTTCTAGATACATGAGATCAATCACAAATGTCTACATGGTCTCTCTTTGTCTCGCCGATTTCATCTACCTTGTCAATTTAAGTTTTGTTGCAGCAACGCAGCTGAAGTAAGCAAAACTTTTGTTATTGTTTTTGATTTGCCTTAAGGGACTATTATCAAGAACTATTATCAAGAACTGTAATCAGTTTTAGTAACTAATTTAATCGCTAATTTAATCGCTAATTGACTTCTTGAATAAATAATTCAATTTCTTTTTCAGTAACAAGAGTTGGCCATTTGGCAATGCGATTTGCACGCTTTTTCACGGCTCCGAGGCCACCGGTTTGTTTTTTTGAATTTTGAGGACTGAGAAATGAATGGTGTTTTGATTATTGTAACTCGATTATAGATCTTGATACTGGAATTGAATTGGGGCCAAATATTTGAATGAATTCTTTCTTTAGCATCAATCATTTAAGCCATTCAAGCTACAGTAATCCCAACTAAATTAAAGATATTGAAAATTGTCTAAAATCTTTTGTCTTTTTCTTAAAGAAACTTGTAAAATGTAAAATCTACAGCCTAAAAGGAAAATATTTTAAGACTGAATTCCAAGAAGCTTAAAGAATTTGGTAGAAGTTCTACTTGGCTTGATTTGCCTTGAAGCTCATCTGACATCTGACATCCGACAGCTGACAGCTGACATCTAACAGCTGAGATCTGACAGCTGACATCTGACATCTGACATCTGACAATAGACTAACTTGATAGAAGAAAGTCCTATCAACTTTCTAAACATTCAAACTGGATCTTAAAAGCTGTCACAGTATTCTCGAGTTTTAGTCTTAACAAAGAAGGGTATTGCGACTCTAAACTCTAAAGAAACATCGAGATTTTGAGGAAACTCACTCATTTTTCTGCACATATCTCATTTTCTTCAGCCTCAATCTCATTCTCAATCACCCATCCCATCTCTTTTCCCCTTCTGTTTTCCTTCATCACCTCATCGTCTTGTTTTGCTGGTATTTCATTTCAATCCAGAATGAATCTCTCTGCACATTCAAATAACAATGTGAATTCAAAAATAGATATAAATTATTTAGTAGCGTTTACGAGAGGAAAAAGGAAAGATAACAAAAGGTGAAAAATGGGAGAATTTCGATTTATGCAAAACGGATGAGAAGAAGAAGAAAGAAAGAAAAAAAGAAGAAGAAGAAAAGAAAAAGAAAAGAAGAAAAGAAGAAGAAGAAGAAAGAAAGAAAGAAAGAAGAAGAAAAGAAAGAAGAAGAAAAGAAGAAGAAGAAGAAGAAGAAAAGAAAGAAAGAAGAAAAAGAAAGAAAGAAGAAGAAGAAGAAGAAAAGAAGAAGAAGAAAAGAAAAAAGAAAGATCTTTTGTGCAATCTTTTTGAAAGAAGAAGAAGAGAAGAAAACTAAACCTAAAATTTCTCTGCAAAGAAAAAGCTGTACCGTAAAAGTGTTCCATCTTATCTTTATATCCAAAACTCTTAGCTGTCCTCAGATCTTTTGTGCAATCTTTAAGCTAAACTTAAATTTCCTGTTTTTTTCATATTATATTACCTAATTCCCACTATTCTACAGAAAATTTGTAAAAGTTTTTTAAAATCTCCTTCCAGAACTTATAAATTATTCAAATCCATGACACAATTGTTGTCTTTTTTTTTCTCTTTTTCTAAACCAGTGGACCTTGGGAAAATCTTTAGTTTTTCTAGAAGTTTTCTCTTTTCTTTGGGGAAAAAGAAGAGCAATCAAATTTGTTTCTATTTGATGTTGCTTTCAGATTGACAGAATGGAAAAAGGGAAGCCTTTTTGAAATATAAGGGATTAAACAAAAAAGAATCTAGATTTTCAAATATTTAACCAATCAAAAGCCATCTTTTTCACCTTTTGAAGAGATCAGATTTTTGAAGCAAGGCATTCAAGAATACAAAAATCTAAAGTTTCCCAAAAGTGACTACAATTCTTAGACTTCTTATTATTATGATACTTTCTGCTTCAATTGTTAATTTGTTTCTATTAGGTTGTTCGGATATAAACGAGCGTTTTAGTGATAACAATAACGAGCGCAAGATAACGTACTTTTAAATACAGAAAGATATGTTTTAAAAGCTTCTCTCACAACAAAATGTTTAGCAACGCTTGTTTATATCCGAACAACCTAATATTTGATGTTGCCTTTAGAGTGACAGAATGGAAAAAGGAAAGGAAAGCTTTTTGAAATATAAGGGATTAAACAAAAAAGAATCTAGATTTTCAAATATTTAACCAATCAAAAGCCATCTTTTTGACCTTTTGAAGAGATCAGATTTCTAAAGCAAGGCATTTAGGAATACAAAATTCTAAAGTTTCCCAAAAGTGACTACAATTCTTAGACTTCTTATTGTTATGATACTTTCTGCTTCAATTGTTTAAGTCAAATCTATTCATTTATTTCTCAAAGATCACGAAGATCTTTGAATTCATTGAAGTGGATTTTTTGGATTCTTTAAGAGTTTTCCCAAAGAATTCTTTTCTTTCCCGTCTTTTCATTGAATAAAACGGAACTTTGCATTCGAGATTCAATTATTGAGATTGAGTGAAGAAAATAAACGTCTAGAGAGTTAGAAATTGATTGAGAAGGAATACTTTGAAAAATGATCAATAAAACTAAAGTTCAAATAGGTTACTATACCAAAAACATATCCAATATCCATTATTGAGATTGAGTGAAGAAAATAAACGAGAGTTAGAGTCTAGAGAGTTAGAAATTGATTGAGAAGGAATACTTTGAAAAATGATCAACAAAACTAGAGTTCAAATACGTTACTGTACCAAAAACATATCCAACTAAGTTATCGTATTCAGGGAAATATGCGTCTGTCCTTTTCGTGGTACTTTAACGTCCAGAGAGTTAGAAATTGTTTGAGAAGGAATACTTTGAAAAATTATCAACAAAACAAGAGTTCAAATAGGTTACTGTACCAAAAACATATCCAACTAAGTTATCGTATTTAGGTAAATATGCATCTGTCCTTTTCGTGGTACTTCTCGCCGCTGATCGCTACTGTGCCATGTGTCGGCCATCTTTGTGCTCAAAGTAAGTTTTTTTCTTTTCTTTTTTCTGATCTCCTGACGAAAGCAAGTTTATTACATGTTAAGATATAAATTTTTAAACAAAATTAACTCTTTTAGATACCGCAACTATCGAACAGCAATCGTGCTCTCGTTGGCTGCTTGGTTAGCCGCTTTGGCGATCTCACTTCCATTGTACATTGTTTCCGAAGAGGTTTGTTTGAAGATAAGCTTTTGGTTTGAAGATAAGATGATTTTACGTTGATTTTTTTAAGTTATGTACCGTATTTCTTCGAATAGAAGACCGGGTAAAGAGTATGATCGCGTACTCGTGCGTAGCAGCCCTTTTTAAAATTTCTTTTCTGCATAAAAGCTTTCAATGAAGTGCTATAGAGCTGGAAAATGGCTCAAAAATACGACATGAGCTAACAGCTTTTTGAGCCTTTTTTCAGCTCTATAGCACTTCATTGAAAGCTTTCATGCAGAAAAGAAATTTTAAAAGGGCTGCTACGCAGGAGTACGCGATCATACTCTTTACCCGCGATCATACTCTTTGATTGCTTCTTCTTCTATTCGAAGAAATACGGTAAACATATTCCAGTTCACTTCCTCATGATTACAAATTCATGAGTAATCATGAGGAAATTTGGCCTCTTTTTGGCCAATCTGGCCTCTGGCCTCTGGCCAACTCTTTCCTTGGTCAATAACCTTTATCTTCAATATATTATTTCAGAAAAATAGATTCTTTATCAAATTCTCAAGATTCTATTAGTGTCTTCAAAATTTATTACTCTTTTATTGGTTCCAGCTATTCCAGCTAATAAAAAGAGGCTCTTCACTCTTCTTTCGCAAATATCTTTTTCAAAATGGACTTAAATAAGTAAAAATCGGGTAAAAGTTTAAAAGAAATATGCTAAATTTGAAAAGTCATTAATTTTTTTTGAAGAAAATGGTTGTTTTCTTCATCAATTTCCGGGAAGAGACTGTTTTACAGCCTTTCAGCAACTGAAATTCATTAAACTAATGTAAAAATAGCTAGATTTAGAGCTAGATTTGGCTAAAGTAGTTAATATTAGTTAATAAGTTTAAAAATTCATTTTAGATCCCGATTCGTTTACATGAGAACCCTTTTCAACCACCGTCACACGTTCTCTGTATAGCCAAATGGTCAGGCCATGGGCTGGCAAGGATGTCAGTTTTTTTTATTTTTGAAATAAAAAAGACTTTAAGCTTTAAGACAATCGTCAAATTACAGCTTAACTTATACAAATCGAGTTCAACAAATAACTTTGAACAGTCTGAGGTTGAGGTTGAAATTTCTAAATCTATTAGTGAGCTATTATTGAGCTAAGCTAAGCAGTCAAGGTTTGTTTAATCAATAGCTATTAAAAATAAGTCAAAAATTGAATTCTTTAATCTATTAGTGATGTATTGGGTTGGTGAATTGAAAACTGCTGGACTTTGAACTAAAATTTATTCAACATAAAACCATAAATTCATTCGAAATAATTTCCATTATTATTGACGACTTCTGCCCATTTTACAGACAATTTGCGGATTCCTCTTTCGTAGTAGAATTTTGGTTTTGTATCGAAAAAATTTCAAAGCCAATTTTTGACTGCTTCTTCCGAATCGAAGCGTTCTCCCGCAAGCTCATTACTCATGATCCGGAATTCTCCCATTTTTCAAAAAAAAAAGAATCCTCGAAATTCTCCCATTTTTCACCTTTTGTTATCTTTCCTTTTTCCTCTCGTAAACGCTACTAAATAATTTCTATCTATTTTTCAATTCACATTGTAATTTGAATGTGGAGAGAGATTTATTCTGGATTGAAATGAAGGACCGGCAAAACAAGACGATGAGGTGATGAAGGAAAACAGAAGGGGAAAAGAGATGGGATGGGTGATTGAGAATGAGATTGAGGCTGAAGAAAATGAGATACGTGCAGAAAAATGAGTGAGTTTCTTCAAAATCTCGTAAGTAATCAAAAGGGGCGAGCTCCGGACTGTATGGGGAATGCGCCAAAAGTTCCCAAACAAGGCTATTTATTGTAAGAAATGTAAGAAAAGATAGATAGATTATAGACAAATATTATATTATCATTGACGACTTGTGCTCATTTTACAGGCAATTTGCGGATTCCTCTTTCTGCTTAGGATTTTGGCTTGTGTGTGAGACAAGTGTGAGACTCAAAAATGGAGGACTGGAGATGTCCTAGTTTGAGCACTTTCTTCAAAAGAAACCCATTTTGGTGTCAATAGAAAAGTTGTAGAGAATCAAAAATTAGGCTTATAGCCAAATTTCCAAAAAGATACACTTAGTAGTTTCGCTTAAAATGCAAATTTTGTGAAAATTCGTGAATTTTGCATTTCTTGAAAACCAGTTTTTGAATCGTTCTGAAAATTTGGATATAAGCTTGATTTTTGATTCTCTACAACTTTTCCATTGACACCAAAATGGGTTTCTTTTGAAGAAAGTGCTCAAACTGTCACATATGACAATAGCCCGCAGTTTTCAATTCACCAACCCAATAGTTCTATTTTTAAAATTTGTTTTAAAACGAGATTTTCAGGTATATCAGCTTATCATCAGTTTTTATCTTTGTCATTCCACTCGTTCTCATCATTTACTGCTATTTTCATATTTTGAATAAATTGCGAGAAGCAGTCAAGGTTTGTTTAATCAATAGATATTAAAAATGAGTCAAAAAATTGAATTCTTTGATCTCTTCCTCTAACAATAGAGTTAAATGAGAAGATTTTCAGAGAATAAAGAGAAAAGGAATCAAAAATGAAACAAAAATGAATCAAAATTGAATTCGATTCAAGAGATTTGCATAAAGAAAAAGCTCATTTTTTTGCTTTCTCTGCTTTGAACAAAAGATTTTAATGTTTTACTGGGATTTAAGGACTAAATAGGAACTATAAAGGAACTAAATAGGAACTATAAAGGAACTATAAAGGAACTATAAAGGAACTAAATAGGAACTATAAAGGAACCATGTAGGAACCAAATAGGAACTAAATAGGAACTATACAGTAACCAAAAAGGAACTATAAAGGAACTATGTAGGAACTATGTAGGAACCAAATAGGAACAAATAGGAAAAACTTATCGAAAAACTACAGATCAAAAGTTGATTTAGAATCTTTTCAAGTGAATATATTCAATTTTAGGGTTCAAAACGTTTACGACGAGCTTCCTCGACGAGAGCTCCCTACCATCGAGTGACACGCTTGGTGCTTTGGGTGGTCATATTCCATGTGATTTGTTGGTAAGCTTTAGAACAATTTTCCCTACAAATTCTACATTCGGTTAAGCCGTTTTACAGTAGCTAAAGAGGACAATTCGATTGTCTCTCTATCTACTTTCTGTTTCCGAGATAGAGCCATGATTTCTTGCCATGAAAAGAGCCATGAAAAGAGCCATGAAATGGAAAGAGCCATTTCTTTCCATGAAAAGAGCCATTTCTTTCCATGAAAAGAGCCATTTCTTTCCATGAAAAGAGCCATTTCTTTCCATGAAATCCAAATCAAATTCCAAATCCAGGTCTCCCTATTGGATCTTCAACTTATTATCCTCAATCTTCCGTGTTCGAATCAGCTCACAATTAGAGAGAATCGTCATCAATATTATTCATCTTTTCCCATATATCAATTGTGCTCTCAATCCACTTCTTTATGCGGTGAGAGTTTGCTTTCAAAAGACTTAGAACTTTTGGAAAGATTTATATGAGAATTCATTCCAGAATCAAGAATTCAGGCTAAAAAACACAAAACTAACGTGGCTTTTCATAAAATTAGGTTAAAACAAAGGAAATGAGTTTATAAGCTTATCAAATTAACTATTAGCTTATCAAATCAGTTTATGAGGTTAACAAATCACTGCTCTTTCATTAATCAATCTTTTCTAGAAATTGATAAATGTCAATAATATCGTAAGTGGATTAAAGTTTGAATACTCACAAAGACTGCTAGCTGCTAACTAGAATCACTCACTTTCTTTAAGTTTTTTTAAAATAACTTATTTAATCTAAATGTTTATTAAATGCTTTTGTATTTGATTTGAAGAAATAAATAGATAAAATTCGTTTTTCAGGTCACTGCTGACAACTTTCGAATCGCTTTTCGATCGGTGTTCTGTTGTAAAGCTGAGGCAACGGAAACAGAAAACGGGAAACCGTATATAGCAACAAGATCCACATATCATCGAACTGGGTAAAGAAAATGGATAGAATACAATCAATGAAACACTTAACAAGTACCAACAGTGTACCAAGTACAAGTACCAACAGTGTACCAAGTACAAGTGCCAACAGTGTACCAAGTACAAGTGCCAACAGTGTACCAAGTACAAGTGCCAACAGTGTACCAAGTACAAGTACCAACAGTGCAATCCGATGTTCCATAGAAACAGCATAACATGAATATTAACATCATTTATGACAGCTTCATAGCAATGAAGCAATAGCAATTAAAATGATGGCCATCCTTGTATTCAATTTAAAATCAAATAATAGTTAAAAGCTTGAAATAACTGAAATTCTTGCTGTTTTACTTTTTCAATGCAATTGTTTCAGAACCACAATCAACGGATCCCCAGTACTCGGCGAGCGTTCTGTTTTCCAGCTCGAGAAGAAAGATTCTGTGAATAAGGTTTAAATTCAAATCTACTTTTATTCTAAATCCGAATTCTAGGAGGAAACAACATTGGAGAAGATCATTCCACCGATTCTTGACCAAATCGGTGTCAGACTCGAGCCACATCGAAGTGTCAGCACTGGAAGGTTCGTGTAATACTTGATACAATAGTAATAAATTTGTTATTTATCTAAATTTAAGATTATCGATTATCGACTCTTTCAGATTATCGATTCGCCGGAGTTTCTGTAATGGAGATGAAGCATGGCGACAATGCTCACAAGATGAGATCAGGAAAATGTCAAGGTAAACAAATGAAAGTCCAGTAAGCTATTCTTCCAGTTACAAATCTATTTTTAAAGTTAAAACCCAGCTTCCACATCATTCAAGAGGCAATCTAAAAAAAGGAAAGTAAAGGGAAAGTAAAAACCTAAAGACTCCTGTTAATCCTGTTAATCTAGACTGAATACCGTAATCGAGCTAATCTAGACTGAATACCCATTCTAGACTAAGTACCGTAATGCAGCTAATCTAGACTGAATACCCATTCTAGACGAAGTACCGTAATGCAGCTAATCTAGACTGAATACCCATTCTAGACGAAGTACCGTAATGCAGCTAATCTAGACTGAATACCCATTCTAGACCAAATACCGGAATCCAGCCAATCTAGACTGATTACCCAATAACACGAAAACTTGACCTCTGTCATTGTGGTCCAAATGGCTAACTTGTTAAGTCCAAATGGCTAACTTCCTGGTCGGTTTAACCCCGCCAAGTTCTTTTTCTTTAAGACTAGTTGTTCTTTTTTACTCATATCTATGGGGTTTTCTCTAAATTTAGGAATTAGCGGTGCTTGTGAATTGTTTGTATCACATTATTCGGGTAAAAAAATATTTTTTATGCGAGTGGTTGAAGGTAATGAACTTCTAGAAGGAGTGTCCGTTCCTTCTCCAAATCCTCAAGTGGTCGAATCGCTGAAGGTCTAGAAGCCACAAAAAGCGATCAGTTCAAGCGATCAGACGGTAGTTGGCGTAGAGCTTGCCCCTCATCTCTCAGTCAACAAATGACACCAAAACGATCTCTCTCACCCGGTATGAGATTACCCTTATTAACAGTGAATGATCATCATTTAAATGGTGCTATATAAAAAGATAAATACGGTATTTTTCATGTGTCATATTGATTTGTTTTTTATTTGTTTTTTTATTTAATTTGAATTCTTATTACAAGCTTTTCTAGGCGGGTCTTATTTTTAAAAAAACTTTTTTTTTAAATTTCAATTTGATGAGTTCTAGTAAAGTGAATCGGGTCATGCACAAAACATATTTCATTTTTCATTTGTTTTGTATATTTGTGAATTGAATAAAGATTTTGAAAGAGAATAAGCTATTGCTATAAAAGCTATAAAAGCTATAAGCTATTGTTATAAAAGCTATAAGCTATTGCTATAAAAGAATGAGTTGGTCTAGGAGCGTCCAACCATCAAGTATTTAGTATCATTCAACGCAGAATCATTAATAATTATGTTAAATTTTTGAAATTAGAAAGATTGGATAAAAAGAAAAAAAATTATGGGGCTTCAAAGTTTCCTCTTGAACAAACAGTTTTTTTGCTCTAATTTTTTTTCTTTTTATTCAATCTTTCTAATTAAAAAAATTTAACATAATTATTAATGATTCTGCGTTGAATGATACTAAATACTTGATGGTTCGACGCTCCTAGACCCACTCATTCATAATCGGCTACGGGGATCCCGCCGATTTTGAATGAAACGTTGTAGCGCCGGCAATTTTTAACCTAAACTCACAAATTTGGTACCAATCGACGCAGAATTGAATTCGCTACAAGATGATATAATATTGTCCTCATACATTAAAGGGTTGCTCTACTAGATTTGCCAAAAAATTTCATTCATAATCGGCTACGACATATAAAAGCTATAAAAGCTATAAGCTATAGCTATAAAAGCTATAATCTACTGCTATAATAATAATAATACTTTATTCAAACGATAAAGTGAAAGAAATCATAGAGAAATGCACAGTGATACTTAATCATACAATACATACTGAAATCAATAAGCCAATTACTTACGGCAAAGAGCCACTAGATCTAAAGCATCGATACGTTTCTTGAATATGAAAAGCGACTGAATTTCTCGTATGTCGTTTGGGAGCAAGTTCCATAATCTAGCGGCTCTAACGGGAAATGAATTTGATAAAGAGGCATTGGAAGCAAAGGGAATTTGCAAAAGGAATGAGCCACTTCTGGGCCCTGACCGCGGTTTAAATTTGAAAAAGTCTATAAACAAAGGGCTAATCTGTTTACAACGGAGGATTTTGAAAGTTTCGACTAAATCAATGACAAAGCGACGATGCTGTAAAGTTTTTAGTTCAAAAAAAGCAAGTCTCTCCTCATAAGTAAAGCTAGAATATTTAGAAGAGTCAATTTTCCATAAAGCGACTTTTGTGAACCTATATAATATAAAGCCCATAAAACCCATAAAACCCATAATGAGCTATTGAATTTTCTCTATTTTTAAAGAACAAATATTAGGTTGTCCGGAAATAAATGAGCGTTTTTAACTTGAATATTTGAAATACCATAACTTGATCCAAACAAAACTTTATTAATCGAAATAAGAACCATTACAATTAACACATTTTTGCCAACGAGAAACAAGTTTATTTATGCCGGTAGCATAGAAGCCCGAGCTTCTGGAGGCGATAAAGTCGGCGAAGGCGTTTTTGGCATCGTCTTGAGTTTTGAAGCATTTCTCCCGGAGAAAGTTGTCGAGGTGCTTGAAAAAGTGGTAGTCGGTAGGCGAAAGGTCCGGCGAATATGGCGGGTGAGTTCGTAGCTCAGTTCGTTCAGCTTTTGCAGGGTCGGTAGTGCGACGTGCGGGCGAGCGTTGTCGTGGAGAAGAATTGGACCTTTTCTGCTGACCAATGCCGGGCACATTCGCTGACCAATGCCGGGCACAATTTCTCGTGCATTTCGTCGATTTGTTGGCAGTACTTCTTCGCCGTAATCGTTTCGCCCGGATTCAGAAAGCTGTGATGGATGAGACCGACTGCGGACCACCATAACCTTCTTTTGGTGCAAATTTGGCTTTGGAAAGTGTTGTGGAGCCTCTCCGGCGTCCAACCACTGAGCGGAACGTCACCGGTTGTCGTAGAGGATCCACTTTCATAGCACGTTACGATCCGGTCGAGAAATGAGTCGTTTTTGTTGCGCTGAAGAAGAACAGACGACACCTCAAAACGACGATTTTTTTGATTTTCGTTCAATTCGTGCGGCACCCATTTATCGAGCTTTTTGACTTTCCAATCCGTTTCAAGTGGTCAGAAATCGTCGTCTTGCCCACGCCAAGCTCATCCGCAAGCTTTCGAATAGTCGTACGTGGATTTGCTTCCACCAGGGTCTTCATTTGGTCATCATCGAGTTCAACAGGACGGCCACGGTTCATCTTTATCTTCGAGATCAAAATCACCACCTCGGAATTTTCGCAACCAAGTTCGCATTGTTGGCCCGCCGACACTGCCTTGGCCCCAAACTTCGTTAATGTTATAAGCCGTTTCAGCTGCATTGCGACCGAGCTTGAACTCATAAAAGAAAATCTGGCGAAAGTTGGTTTCGGACATCTAAAACGGCGAAGCTTCAGAATGGCAAAAAATTTTATTTTCAACAAAATTTAAAAGTATGGTTAAAGAGAGCACGAACTCAGCTTTCTAATGGTATATAACATTACAAGGTACAGAGCATACTTTATTGAGAAAAATGTACGCAAATAATAAACAATACAAGACGCTCATTTATTTCCGGACAACCTAATACTTCAAGTAATCGTCTTGATTTCTTGTTTTCAAGGTTATTATTCAAAAATGTAAACGTTTTATGCAAATTTCAAGTCAAAATGCGAGCGAAACTAGTAAAAATAGTACTTTTGAATGAAAAAGAAAAATCAGCTTTCTTTTGGTGCTATCATTCTCTAATTGTTTTTGCTGAATTCCAAGAAACAAAACCATGATTTCTACGAATTTCTCTATCTTGCAAAGTTTACCTGTTCTTAAATCATTTAAAAAACTACTTTTGCAGTTATTTTACATTCAAAAACTTTTTCTTTAAGAACTTTTTGATTGAATCGCGTTCAATTTCAAAACAAAACAAACTTAAACGTTTTCCTTTATCAATAAGAAACAGTTGTCCCTTTCTTTTCTTAATTCATTCAATCACTAATCAAAAATTTCATTGCGTAATGAAAATCAATGCTTTTTTCTGGATTTTTCCAACTAGTCAAACCAAAAGTATCTTAATCGATCGAAGGCCTGCTGAATTATGGAGTAAGCGTCCAACATTAACAAAAAAAATAGATTTGCTTGTCTTCGGATTATATCGTGAACTTACAGTACTTGCGCCAAAAGCAAAAGCCCATTTAATATGTGCTTTGACAAGAACACCCCCGCCAAACGAACATTTGCCACAATTCTCGCATTCTTCACCCAAAATCACTATTTATCCATTTAGAAAAGTTTGGCGTATCAAACCAAACATAGCGCACAAATTAGGAAATTAGGAAAAAAAGGAAAATATAATAACTGCATAATTTAATAATAATAATTACAGTAATAATCAAATGGTAATAGAAAAATAACTTGAGCAAAATTTAAACATCAACAAGCAAAAGTAACACAAATTCCGAATAAAGTAAACAAACGAAAACCCGCAGATTGCAGCAAAAGATCACACAGAAATTCTAAAAAAACAACAGATAAACTCTTATGCCTTTAATAGATCTCCATCGTATGAGTCGTGCATCTGATCGATAATGTATTGTTCAAGTGAAACGTGAGCAAGGGAGTTTGGTGGCTTCCATTGGTAGGTGAGCAACAATTTGTATAAGGCACCTAAACAAGATTTAAATCAATTATAACTACCAGTTGCCTAATTAACAGAAAATTTATAAATGTTCTAAACTAGTTTATCATCGAACAGCCTTACAATTGAAGAAATCACTCACCAACAGTCATGTTGAATTTCTTGAACATGACGATGTATGCGTCTAACGTGTCGACCAATCGACTGTCATCCATCACGACGAAGACGAGATCCCGATTACACTCAGCCGCCGCCATCCATTGAATCAGAGCTGAATCATTGAATTGGTCAACACATGGTGTGCGTTACGGTTCAAAAATAACCTGTACATCTTTATCCGAGCCTTAACAAAAAGCAAGTTTACCTTTTAAAAATGGATCGCCTCCAAACGCTCCGCATCCCCATTTTCCAGTTGCCAACGGACGTCCTCTCTTTGTGTTGTCCTCGTTGTAAAAGCCGGTAAATGCCTAAATGAAAAGTTATTAGTAACTATACAAGCCCTTACCTTGTTTAACTCTCGATCAATCCCCTTTCCGCTGTATTGATAAGATTGATGTTTGCTATAGAGATCCAACGCATCGATCGCCAGAATTTCCGTATTGCATCGATTAAATCTAATGTAGGCTCAGCGTTTTAATGAATCACGCACTAAAAAACTCACTTATCCACATCTCGGTACACTCTTCTATCTTTATTTTGCAAGGGCACAAATTCAAGGGTTTGCGAATAACCTTTGTAACTTAAAGGAATGAATTAGTAAACGAGGGACAAAAAAATAATACCCGCTAATAGTCGGAGCTCCAATAATGTGAATCGATTCTTGATCATTCATCCTCGGGGAAAACAACAAGGCGACGAGCGCATCCGGACAACAGAGTAGTCGAATTTCTTCCTGAAAGTACAAATGCTATGATGCTAAAAGTTTAGATTAAATGATATTTAAATGTTTACCTGAACAGCTCCTTCTGTTAACACCCCACCACCGATGTACTTATTGGCAAAATCCAAATGAGTTGCATTGTAATAATCCTCGATCGGCGTCGTTTTTGTCAAGACCATATTACTATTCCACAACTAAAAAAGAAACGTAAGTACTTTTATTGACAAGAATTTTATTTCAATATCAAACAAAACTTGATACCAATGTATCTGATTGGGTCCAGTTCACAAAATCAGCTTCTCGGAGTCTTCGACGATAAAAAGTAATACAATGGTCTCGATCGCCGTTATTCTCCGTTTCACATCGAAGACACTGAACAAAAAATGCAAAGGTTTTATTCCATAAACACACCTCTTTAAAGTAATTAAAGATGAAATGCAGCTTTTGCTGCGCTAGAGGCGAAGTACTAGCGAAAATGCTAAACTGAATAATGTTAGGACAATTCATTAACCTTACGCAAAAAAGTCGAAACGCGGACACTCCTCCCTTTTCAGTGGACGAAAGAAACCAAGGAAGGCCATCGCAAGGAGTGTTGTGCATTGTTTGAGGGTAAACGTCATAGATTGAATATCCGCGTAGAGCAGCGGTAACTCCTAAAGAGCAAACCTTTTTACTTTCTAATATTGCCCATAGTTTAATGGAATTCATTTAAAGCATGCAATATTACAATACCGCTTTATTAAATGAATCCGCTCAACCAGAAACAACCTTTGGAAGCATATCCTCCATTTCACTGACAAGACGACATATGTACTGGAATGTCTTGCTGTATCGCCATCCGCACTTTTCCCAAAACCTAAAGTTATTGATTTTTAATGTGAAAAATGTTTCCTTACTTTTCTAAGCCACGCAGTTGCATTTCATTGCCATGAAAGGTTGTGAACAGGAACTAAAACAAAGGTGTCACTGAATTTCAAAATTCGCAAGATACTCACTCTTATCTCAGAAAATTCTTTTTCAGTATCATCTTGGGATAACTTGCTTTCGAAGAAAAACTCGTAAAAACGGCGCAACGACCTAAATCTTAATAAATTGATACGTGAACACTGAACCCACAAATTCTTCCGGTAATCAGAAATTGGCCATTTTTCATCATTATGAGGCAGCACAATGCTCCTTCGTCCAATCTAAAAATATTTAAGTGCGTAAAACATTGTTGACAAACCGATTCATGTTCCAAAATGGGCTCCGGTTTTTTACCAGGGAAACACGCCAGGTAATCCCGCCCAGTTTCCAGTCCAATGACTGACCAAGAGGCTAAAAAAATAAGTAAAATATTTAATAAATGAGCTTAAAATAAAATTAATTTTGCTTACCTTTAAACTCTTTCAACACTTTTTCCAAGTTCGAAATGCGGTGGACGTTTTGCGCATTTAGAAGTTCGGTTCCTTTCCATGGCGCCCATTCATCTGGATTGACTAAAACAAGCTATTAGCTTTTAATTTTAATTAAGAAATTTGTTAAGTCAATTAAACTTACGGCAAGTGAGAATCAAGCGGCCGTCTTTCCATTTCGACTTTGCATCATCAGTTGGTTCTTTAATTTTGGCTCGATCGTCTTCATCTTGAAACAAATTCTTCGAAACTAGAGATGAATTCGCAACGTCACTAAATCTGACATTTGAAAAGCTATAGTAGGATTAATAACTGGGGTGGACATTGATTCTATCCGGTTATAACAATTTATGAGTAGGGCAGAAAGTCCACTCTTCTGACGTATACATTGAAGATTCATGCGCTATAACTGGATAGAACTATGGCGTCTTCTACAACAACAAAAGAATGGCTCTAAAACCTACGAATTAAACTTCTTTGGCGTTTCAACAAGATCATCAAATAAGTCGTTCAGTTCTGAACTTTGCGAAGACTCTTGTTTGACCAACGATTCATTCTTGTCACATTCCATGTCTACACTGAAATTTTATGATGTGCGAATGTTTAAACATAGAAGCTATACTAATGAAACTAATGAACTCTTAAACTTGCAAGGACAGATAAGTGAGATGATCGCTGACTTAAGATTTTGAAACACCGGTTTTTTATGTTAGTTGTTGACTACAAACTACACTTTCGGATTGAATTTTATCAGATTCCGACAATTCAATTGGATTGGATAACAAACAACTGCCGAGTCAATTATTTGCACACTCGATTCATTTCATCAAGCACCTTCAACTATCCCTGCCAAGTGTAGGCCTTACCCTAGATTTTCAAATGTTCAGCTTCGAATAGTGCCGCAGCGAACCTTATCTACCTCAAACTATTACAGTTAAGGCTTTGGGTTGCCAAGGAAATGTTTTGATGTTACAAAGTTCTCGTTGCCACAAGATAGTTGCACGTCAAACAATACCTTGCAGGAAGTATTTCTGGCTCTTCTGGAACATTTCTGGAAGTGTCCATTCTTCGTGTCGGCGTCAAATCAACTTCGTTTTCCTTGTTAATTGACAGTCTAAATCAATGCTTAAATAAATTAAATCAATAAAAATACCACCAACTCTGCGACTGACCGTTGAAATGTTTTTGGAGTCTTATCGTCGATCGTTTTGGTTGTTTTTGGAGTACAATTCATTGGTGCGTGTAAATCCGACATCGAAACATCATCGTCTTCGATGGTTATTCTAAAAGTCATAAAATTAAATTCTTTAATTGGTGTATTCGAGTATCTGATCTTTGCATGAGACTCAAAACTTCAAATTGTCATTTGAATTGAAAAGGCCTTAAAATTCTTTGCTAAAACCAACTCTTCCGGATCGGCACTTCTGGCACTCAGATTGCACTTTGCTGCCGATAAGACGTTATCGGATTCTTCATTAATTTCCATATTTTCATCATTATGCTCGTCTTCTTTGTGAATTGGTGGGCGAACTAGAAACATCAATGGGTAAGCATATGTTGAAAGCCTACCTCGTTTCGTGACAATATCGCAACTTTCACCAAACTCGGCATTCATCTATAACCAAAAAATTCAGTCAAGTTTTTTTAGTTCACCTTATGCGATAAAGCTCGTTGACTCTGCTGTTGAAACTCTTCAAGATTTTTGCGAGCCTCCTGTTCATTTTTTGTCTTTTGCACTTTCGCTTGTGGTGGACGCTCACGAGTGATGTAACTAAAATAAGCAATAACTGAAATTTCATTAACTATTAACTCATACCGTAACTACTGTAATTGAACGCCTGGGCGTTCTATTAGAGGAGGCGTTCTATTGGAGGGGGGCTTTCTATTTCTTACTCAGAAAAGTTGCTCAGCTAAGAGAGAAAGTCGAAAATAAAAGCAAAAAGCTCAATTTTCTCGTTCGAGCGCCTTTTATAAGCTATAAAAATTCTAATCGCGATAAAACCTTATCGAGATCTCGATAGTCTTTTTACAAGCTACAAGCTTTTTACTGAATACACTGATTTTTTTAAACGGACAAAGTATTGCAAAAATTGTGTTTTGATTCATTGTGTTGCCATTTTCTTGAAAACCCAAAATCTGTTGTCTATACAGCTTTAAAGTAGACATCGAGACAAACATTTTGATATATAACAGCTATGAGATAAAGTAAAAATTGAAGTGCATGCACAAAACGTGTCAGATATCAGATTTAAGGCAATTAATGCAAGTAAAATTTACCCTTCAATTGATTGTCGTCTCCTCTTCTCGATCACTTTTCCAAGAGCCTCTGCTTCGTCTTTGTTCGTTTGATGAGCTTCATTTGTTTCTTCAGCCACCGGCACTTTCTTGTCGTTTAGCTCAATTGCGGGCTTTGTTTTTTCTAAATAATAAAGTCACTATTAATACTAACAATTTTTGTCCTTACTATCACACACAACAATTACACAAGTTCGAATTCGTATCTTAAATTTTAAATCACCCAACCTTTCTTCTCCTTTTTCGCGTTTTTAGGTCGTTCAGCTTTCTTGTCAACTTTCGCGTCGTTTCTGTGACACGACCCCTCAAATTCGTAAACATCATTGTTTGAAATTGTCGCTGTCGCGGGTGTGACATCGATGGGACAATTTTTTTGCTAAATTTGAAATGAAAATGACAAAAAACGATAATACCTTGAAGTTTGGAATCTTTTCAACGACGGATCCATCCTTGAACTTTCGAGGGAGCAGATTGTTGGAAGAGTTCTAAATACAATATATTATTGTCAATTTCTAACAAGATTTGTACTTTGAAATCATCTCACAATAGATTCATAACGATAAGATCAGAGTCGCTGCTTAAAGTAAGAGCTTGGAGTTTAAAAGTTATCGTACTACTTGTCGGTTTGCTTTACATTCAATTAAAAAACATTAGTCATTAGTCAAACATTAGTCAAACAAGAGCTATATCAAAGCTATTAAGCAACAATTTGAAGAAGTTTACCTTCGTCGTCAAAATCGGATTCGCTCCCCGATTCGCTTTCTTCTTCATTTCAGTCTCCCCAATCACGTCCAGCGTTAGCCCGAGCTCCGGATTATCATCCATCCCTGAAAGAGAAAGATGTACTGAAGCTTATATGAAAAGAAAAGCCAAGGAGAGAAAACAATACAGTTAAAATCCAAAACGAACGGTAAGCGAAACAAGCGAACTTTACAGCAACTCTACGTTCTACAAACAGTAGGGTTTCACTAATTCTCAAGAAACTTTTTAACAATTCTAAATTTCGTGAATCCCCGCGTAAGCAATTTGAAATTCCCCTCAAAGAGAGTGTACGCTGGACTCCAATTAACATCGCGTAAGACAGACGTAATTGAATATCTATCTTTTCGTGTATGGATCTGGGGAGTGGGACAAATGCGACCTTTTTTTTGCGCACCCGGCCATTTGCGCAACTTTTTTTCCGCACCTGGCCCATTAGCGCACCTTTTTTCGCGTTTTAAAAAAGCCTAAAAGTAATATTAACCAATTTCTATTCCAAAAGTTGTTTTTCTAGGTAATTTGAGGGTGTAGAATCGAAATTTTGACATATCAGAGCTTGTGGAAGCGAACGGACGGAGTTATACAAAGAGAAAAATCGACCATTTTCTGTAATTTGACCTACCCGTTTTGTCTTTCAAATTGATTCCACACGCTCTGTTATGTCAAAATTTCGATTCTACACCCTCAAATTACCTAGAAAAACAACTTTTGGAATAGAAATTGGTTAATATTAGCTTTTTAGGCTTTTTAAAGGGTGCGCTATGGGCGGTGGGAAGGTGATTTGTCCTCCTGGATCTGTATATTAATAACTAATGCAGTTGCAACGCCATTTTATACAGATTGACAAAAATAGTTTTAAATAATTGTACATTGTTGCAAAATTTCGTCGAATCAAGTTGATTCCGAAGCTCTCGCGGCATTTCAGACCAAAATTGGCATCAGCTGCAAGTCAAATCGAGTTGAAACTTTTGGAGACTCTGCTCAACTTTAAAACTCATGGATCAGTGAATGGCAAGATCTTTCTTTGCCATACCAGTGGCTAAAAGGGTCCAAACTTTTTGAATCCCGATATTCAATTGAATTGCTATGAAATATGCATTGGTTGAGATTATACTTTTGACAGAGAAACGTGTGGAGATCTTTTTCTCCATCAAAATCACAATTCCTGGATTAGTTGAGAATTTCGTACACAAGTCCAGTGAAAAATGAAGTTTTTGGGGATTGTCTAGTTGAGATGAAAGGAATAGGGGACCCTCCTAGAACTGAAAAAGCCACTTCTGACAATTAGACAAAATAGCCAACAGATCGTTGGCTACGGATACGAGAACAGACTCAAAATAACTACCACCTGGTTTATTTGTTTTTCAATTTCATACATGAATCATTCAGTCACTAAGCCTAAGACCAACTGCCCCAGCCTAGACAATGTTAGCACAGGAAAAAGGGCGAGTAACATTACCTTCTTCATTAAAAATCCGTATTTTTTCATCTTGGAATATATTTTGTTTGTCTTTACAAAGCTGCGAGCATTGATCCAACGACCAATCATCGATGCGAGCATATTTTAGGCCCCAAGGATGCCTTCGAAGTGATGCTTTTTTAGGTTGGAGGTAAAAGTTTTAACAAAATGTGAAAGACGATTGCAAGAAGTCGCGAGTTTAAACCAATTTTAAACCAACCAAAAAAAAGTTAACGCGTCCTATCAAAGTGCGAGCTAATGAAATAAAGCAAGAGATACATAAAATAGTTTTTATTTTAATTTTTTAGATGATGCGTCTCGAGACACTCTTTTTAAAAAGTCTGTCTACTGTCATCATCTTTCTAATAAGCTTTTTACGGCTCTGAAGCTTCACTTTAGCAATACGCAAATAGCCAACAAACGTTACCTCCCCAGCTTTACCCCTCCAACAAGTTAATACCATTGAAATACAAATCCCAATTCTCTTATGAACGGCTTATGAAAGGAAAAAGGTTCATGATTTTTGTACGTTGTCGAAATAAAAAGATTAAGGTGTAGAGATGTACTTAGGCCAGTGGTAAGAAGATGAGTGCATCAAGAACTTTGTTGAGTAGTCAAGCTCACACGTTATCTTATAAAAAGCTCTATTCTTTAGTATAGTATATCTAGTCTTATCTGACTTATAGTCTCCAGGTTAAGAAAACTCTGCTTGCAGTGATTAAGAGCTACAAACTTGTTAGCATCGATCCCAAGATGATCACTTCAAGCGCTTCATTGTATTTTCCGAATCTGAGTCGCTCAAACATTTTACTTTACCAGAATAAATAACCTTTTAGAAATCGTTGAAGTAAAATCTTTTTGAGAAGACAAATAAATAATTTTTTTGAACTTTTTAATCCGTCGCCTGGTTAAAACTCAACGCTCAACGCTGAAGGCTACAAATCAGTTCTCCAGAATCATCTTCTGCCACTTTCAATTGCAAAAATGGGCCCTGGATGGCTGCTTTATCAGGATAATGCGTGTTGCCACAAGAGTCAATTGCTAATGGGCCGGGTCGTCACTCTCGCAAATGGTGGAAAAGCTCGTCTTCCAGGATGGTTCAAAGCAAATCGTGTTCAACTTATCTCAGCTCCTCCATACAGCCCAGATTTGAGCATCTTTGGGCTTTTTTGAAGTCAAAGCTAGAGGGAAAGCGATTGAACTCGAAGATAGGGATTTGGTTCTTCATTCGCCGTACCGGGTCTTCCCTGGGAGCCCAAATTCTACGCGATTTAGTTGATTCAATGCCAAAGCGGATCCAGGAAGTCAACAAAGCTAAAGGTGGACCAACGAAGTATTAAAAATTTGATAATTTCTATGTTTTTTTTTCAAATGTGACAAGACTTTTGAGCATCAAAAATACGCCCGTTTTTTGTTTTTCTTAATTTTTGTTAATCGTTTCAATAAAGTTTTTCTTGCACTTTTTCATTTATCAGCACTTTTTCAATTAAAACAAGAACGAAATGCAAAGATCATCAGCTGTTTCAGAAAAAAATGATTATGAACATCTTTTTTCCTTGTCTATGCAGTCTTCAAAATCAATTTTTGCATTTTTTAAAACCCTTGAGACGTTTCGACAAAAATTGAAATTTTGATATGTCCACCTCCCGATTTCTTCGTTTTTCAGAAAAAAAGAAAACGTGAAAAATAAAGCGTTGATCATAAAAGAAATGATCAGTTTAAAGTTTAAATATAAATTTCTTTTTTCTTTTATCTTTTAGATCTAAATCTAAGTGAAAAATATCGTTTTTGTATTTTCCCAAACCTTTGAGCTCAATCGTTGTTCGTCGTAACCATGGAAACTCCAAGCTTTTTTCCTTCAAATAAAACATTAACAAAACAAATAACTATTTCTTAAAATTTAAATGATTTTTTAAATATAATCTATCAATATTATTCTTTTTAAATGTCTCACAAATTGGGCGATCCTATTAGTGACGATTCAGCTGATGAGAATTCACAGATTCGCGGATTGGAAGAGGATAAGGTAACAAGGAAAACGGGATTTGTTCTCTAATAAAATTATAACAAAAGATCATTATCTAAATCACTTTACAATCTTAACATCAGTTATCTAATCACAAAAAACGATTACTTTGTTTAAACCTGAACAAAATAATCGTTCTTTAATAAGAACTTGCTTGTGACTTGTTTAAAGTTTATTTGCAAGCACTAATATTATCTAAATCACTTTACAATCTTAACATCAGTTATCTAATCACAAAGAGCTATTACTTTGTTCAAACCTGAACAAAATAATCATTCTTTAATAAGAACTTGCTTGTGACTTGTTTAAAGTTTATTTGCAAGCACTAATTTCTTTCTTTCTTCTTGTAAGGCTATTTTTAAAACCTAATACCTTCAACATCAGTTATCTTTAATTTAAAAATTAAAATATTAATTGCATTTTATTTCTCCAGGGAATTTACCACAATCCTGAGGTTTTCGCATCTCCGAGAGATGAAGAAGATGACATACTGAGAAGCTCGAATGAAGGTCAGAAATAAAACCCCTTACAACAGTTACAATACTCGAATGAAGGTCAGAAATAAAACCTCTTACAACAGTTAAAATACTTTAAATGTTATAAGAGAGTCAAAGATTTACTTTCCCACTAAAATTCTTTTTAGTGGGATTTCCACTTTCCCACTTTCCCAAAATTCTTTTTTCAACCGGAAATTAGAGATCTCTCCAATCTACTGAACCTATAATTTTCTTTTAAATAATAATCCTAAATGTCGATTTTATTTATAGGGAAAGACGACGGAAATCTTGGAAAAACATTAGAAGATCGGGTTGGTTTTTTTTTTATTTTCTGAAAAATAACTTTTAGATGCAGGATGAAGAGAGTGAAGGAAATCAAGAAGGAAGAGGGGAATTTCAATCCAATAGGTAAATTCATAACGATTTGAGAAGCTGAATTAATATGACAATTTTTAGAAGACTTTTATGAGTACCTAACTGTAAATTCGTTTCAGAAGAGTTCAGTCATCCAGCCGAATACCCAGCTGGCCCACCACCAGCCTACGAGGAAACCTCATTGCAACAAAAAGCACCACCAACAGCGGCTAGTACAGGTTCTGGTTGATAACAAAGCCCAGATCGTAAGAAGACGTTAAAATCTGTACTTACAATACAATCTTTTTAACAAAAAAGATAAAAATAGTTTAGAAGTTGGTTGTAAAAGTTATGCAATAAAATCTACAAGATGGTGCACAATTACCCGCACTCAGCTCAGATTCTCCAGCTTAGCGAGTCAATCAGTTGACCTACCGTAAATACTGTAATAGTACCCCACCCCCATAATGACGGTGCGGAGTGTTGCGTAGTCGAGCTTTTAATTTTAATCGCTTTGTGCATTTTCAATGTCTCGCTGAATTCTATAATGTGCCCCTAAAAGTTTTTGTCGGGATTACGGGTAACGGGCAGTTTATAAAGGAGAAACTTTGCAAAAAACTTCATTTTCGTTGATTGTTAGCTGGCAGTTTGTCAAGTATATTGTAGTCAGTGTTACCGTAAATACTGTAATAGTTCCCGACCCCCATAATGACGGTGCGGAGTGTTGCGTAGTCGAGCTTTGAACGCGTTTTTCTCGACACTGGTTTATGCTATAATGCTCACTTAGGTATCAAAAAATAGCTGAAATTCAGGGCTATTTTTTGATACCAAAGACGCATTTTTTGAAAGTACGGGTGCTTTGAAAAAAATGAAATACTAAAAAACTTTTGCGACTACGCGACTGTACGGGGGGGGGGAGGTGAGGCACTATTACAGTATTTACGGTAATTCTTTTTTTATTATCAAATTGAATATTTCTCTTGCAATGTGTTTTCTGGATTTGATCAGAAAAGTTTCGAAACTTTTGCTAGAGCGCTGTTGCGCGTTTCCTGCGGCGAAATTGCGATTTTCTGGTTTTTGTGACTAGTTTCAAACCTGAAAATCAAAGAAAACCAGCTTTATTTACTCCTTTTTACTTATTATTACCTATTACTTTTTACTTATTGCTTATTTATATTTCGAAAATCTAGCTCATTTTTACTAGAAAACAATGAATTTCGATTAGGGATCAGTTGAAAATATGAATTAGAACTAAGTGCGGGTAATTGTGCGCCACACATCGGCGCGAAATAAGGCAAAAATGCGTTTTCTATCGGATTTTTCTGGGAGTACCTTTTTTAGATGCGGAAAATTGTGCTGATTCCGAATCTGAAGGAATTTTCCAAATCCCTCTGACAGAAATTTGGTGCGCCACCCTTTACAACAAATATCTAAGCTTTTCCTCTAATAGAAAGTAACTTATAATCGATTTTCTTTTCTTTTCCAGAATCAAATCGAATCAAGACTCCAACTTCTCTCACCGGAATGCTTCTTGGAAACATTGCTCGTCCATTTGAGGTCACTTTTAGTTTCTAAGATTTAAAAGTTAAGTCATAAATCTGTCATTTATTTCAATTTATGTGCTTATCAACTTGTTTTAATCTTAGTGTTAAAGTAGAAAACGTTTTTCCGGTTCTCTAGTGCTTGCTGTAAATTGATTTTGATCTTTCGCCAAATGCAGTCCTTTGAATCTTGTATTAATCGCTAATCTCGTTAATTTTTCGAATTCCTCTTGGTTTTTGACTGAAAATATCGACTTGAGAAGCACCTGTCCCAGTCCAAAGAGGCCTCTCTCTGCCAACACTCACCAAATTTAGCCCATAATTATTTCCCATTCCCCTTTTCTCTCTCAAACCACGAAAATTCAATATTACTAAACAGTCAATATTACTAAACTTTTTTATTTTTCAGAAGATGGCAATGGGGAGCAAAGGAGGAAATCATTCCGATGAAGAAGACGATGATGATGAATACGATGATATGGATATTCCTGTTAATGTGAAAAGTTAGTTTTATAAATATGAAAATAGTAACCAGATACTCTATTGAAAGAAGTGTAGTGTTAAATTGTCAACAATTTGAGCAATCAATAAACTTAAAGGGTGAGGAATACCTTGTGCTTAAAGGAGGTAGAAGGCTGTGCTTAAAGTTCTTAAAGGCTTAAATTAGATCTCAATAAAACCAAATTCTCAGCAGTTAGATGCAATAATCCAATTTCTTGATAAAGTTTCCTGTAAAAAGAATTCAAGTGAATCGATTTCTCAATAATTTATCAGGTATTAAAAGATGAAATCAGCTTTCCAGGTCAATTTCAAACTTAAGTAGCTCAGCTTACAGTTATTATCTTATGTTTAACAGTTTAACAACGATTAAACTCAATTTCTATTGGGTTGGTGAATTGAAAACTGCGGGCTATTGTCATATGTGACAGTTTGAGCATTTTCTTCAAAAGAAACCCATTTTGGTGTCAATGGAAAAGTTGTAGAGAATCAAAAATCAAGCTTATATCCAAATTTTCAGAACGATTCAAAAACTGGTTTTCAAGAAATGCCAAATTCACGAATTTTCACAAAACTTGCATTTTAAGCGAAACTACTAAGTGTATCTTTTTGGAAATTTGGATATAAGCCTAATTTTTGATTCTCTACAACTTTTCTATTGACACCAAAATGGGTTTCTTTTAAAGAAAGTGCTTAAACTGGGACATCTCCAGTCCTCCATTTTTGAGTCTCACACACAAACCAAAATCCTACTACGAAATCCGCAAATTGCCTGTAAAATGGGCAGAAGTCGTCAATAATAATGGAAATTATTTGGAATGAATTCATAGTTTTATGTTCAATAAATTTTAGTTCAAAATCTGGCAGCTTTCAATTCACCAACCCAATAGTTGTTAGAATCAATAGATAAATAGCTTCAATCAATTCATTGACCCTGAAGGGTTTTCAATGAATCGATTAAAGTTATTCATCTATTGATTCTAAGAACTAGAACTTGAGTTTAATCGTTGTTAAACTAAGATAATAGCTGTTACCCTGATACAAATTTACAGCGCAATATCTTCTTTTTATGTCATCTATAAAGCAAAAGATTTCCAAGTTAACCAAAAAGCAAGCAAGTAAGGTTTTTGAATAGCTTATCACTCACAAAGAATCCTCCAAGACAACATTTTTTTGAAGTAAACAGACCTGATCTGACCAAACTAACCAGATTGATTAACTTGTAAGATAAATTCAGCCTTTAGCCATCTCTATTTTAAAACATCTTGGATAAATCCATTCTCAAACTCAACTCAATTTTTCTAAAAATGAAAAAAGCTCTATAAAGCTTAGTTTTCAAGTAAAATCAGTCTTAAAATCTTTTTCTTTTCCTGCATATCGACTTTTCTAGAGAAGAGCAAGTACAACAATGGAAAATACCAGTTTACTGATGAGGAAATCGAGCTTTTAGAGATGATGGATGAATATCAAGTAAGTTTTTTGATAAAGTTTATGCTGAATATTTTCTATAATATAATTTTAGGCAGAGGAGATCGGTATTGAACCAGCGTTGAAACCGTTTCTTCTCGAGTTCCAACCGGCTGTTGGCGATGTCGACTCGTTTATCAAAGTACCTAGACCGGATGAGGTGATTCATTTCAATTAGAATATTCAAGATTGGCTAGAGTTTTTAGCTTGAATACTATCTTCATAAAGGTTAAAGATCTAAATTTGATTCCAGGTCGAAGACAACATTGGTCTCACTCAATTAGATGAGCCAGCCATTAAACAATCCGATCCAACCATATTAGATATGCAACTACGACATACTACAAAAGAGGTATAGAGTTTTGAAAGTCAATGATCAATGAAGTCAAATCAATGAACTCAATGAAGTCAATGAACTCTGAACTTTCAATGAACTCATTCCAGTTCTCCTCCAATCAAGATACCCCAGTGAAACGAGTGCATCGAGCTGATCGAAATGTTGAATTGATCGAGAAATGGATTGATGATATAAAGGTTTGAACAATTAGAACAATTGCAAGTTCTGATTTTTGATCTACTTAGAGTCTTTGCTAATCTATTTAGAATAAATCTTGATCATGACTTTTGATTCCTTAGGATCTTCGGCGCTCCAAACCATTTAATATGTGCTTTGGCAAGGACATTCCCGCCAAACGAATAGCCCATTTGCCACAATTCTCGCGTTCTTTACCCAAAATCACTATTTATACATAGCGCACAAATAAGGGAATTTATAAATTAAACAAATTTAAACATCAACCAGTATCACAAATTCCGAATAAAGTAAAACAACGACAACCTGCGCTATAGCTGGATAGAACTATGACATCCTTTATAACGACAAATAATCGAGAAATGGATTGCTGATAGAAATGGATTGCTGATTGTTGAAACAACAAAATTAGAACAATTGCAATTTCTGATTTTTGATCTACTTATAGTCTTTGCTAATTTATTTAGAATAAATCTTGTTCATGATTTTTGATTCTTTAGGATCTTCGACGCTCCAAACCAGCCGCCAGTGTTCACTACACGAAACCATTGCCCGACGTTGAGAAATTAATGCAAGAATGGCCAGCTGATTTTGAGAAAGGATTACCTGGGATACAGGTAAATCAAAGAAAAATTTCACATAAACTAAAATACCTTTTAACTAACTGTAAACTGTAACTTTTAGTTACCCACTGCCGAGCTAGACGTCGATCTGCCGACTTTCGCCGATCTATGTCTCAATCTAGTTGATATTCCTGTTCACAAATCTCGTATTCAATCACTTCATCTTCTTTTTTCGCTTTATTCTGAATTCAAGAATTCACAACATTTTCGCAATTTAGCGCAAAATGCTGAGCCGATGGCTTTCAAAGAGAATACAGATCGGTTAGAGTTGTGAAGAAATTGCTAATGAAATATTCTTTAAACTTACTTCACTCCAACTCTTTGGACTTTTTCTCTAACTTTAAGAGATTAATCTTTTAATTTCAAAGCTTTAACTTTAAATAAACTTCTCCATTTTCACCTTTCACTTGAGTTTCCAGTCAGTACAGTTAAGCTTCTCTATAACGACCTATATAACGATTTAGAAGTTCTAAAAGGTGCCTTAAATTGCTGGGTAGCTGTCCAATTAGTTGTAATCGTTTCCCGCAAAGGGTAGCTACACAGAAAATGTGGGGCACGGTTTTAGAATCGTTACCGTATTTTCTCTAATAGTAGTGCACCCTGGGCGTCGCCTAAATTGCTCGAAATCTTGAGAACCGCTTATCAGAACCTATCGATGTGGGGTCGGAAAATGTAGCTAACGATGAGATCTTGTGGGGGGATATGAGTGTTGAGCTTCTGTGAAAACTTGGAAACTGTAAAATAGTGATCAACTCGGCTTGGCGGGGTCTACTATTAGAGAGAATACGGTATATGAAAAAAGAATCAATACTCTACCGGTGGGATTGAACCTTTGATAAACAGCTCTAGTAAAAGGGAATACCGTATTTTCTCTAATAGTAGTGCACCCAGAGCGTCGCCTAAATTGCTCGAAATCTCGAGAACCACTTATCAGAACCTAGCGATGTAGGGTCGGAAAATGTAGCTGACGATGAGATCTTGTGGGGATTTGAGTGTCGAGCTTTTGTGAAAACTTAGAAACCGTAAAATAATCACCAACTCGGCGGGTTGCACTACTATTAGAGAGAATACGATATTGAGAAATTTTCGGTCCCTTCGATATCGTTCTAGCGAAGTTCAACTGTACTTTGAATCACTTTTTGTCACCTAAACTTTAATTTAGTACTACAAAATGACTATAAAATGATTATAAAATATTATTACTTATAAAATGACTTCTAAACTTTCATGTTTCACCCGTTTCACTCTTGCTTTAGCTGTAAAAAAATGAAATCGGTTAAGTAAATTGTATCCAATTGATGTTCCATTACAGTCTGGATAAAGTAGTGTTCAGTTGATAAGATTAATATTTTTTAAAATCTTTAACAAAAAGTTATTCAGTTTCATTGACTAAATACTTTTTCTTATAATAATAACATGTTTTTACATTATTTTAAGCCTTAGAAGTTTATTTCGAGCCTTGCTAAAGCTAGCTACTGTATTTCTTCGAATAGAAGACCGGGTAAAGAGTATGATCGCGTACTCCTGAGTAGCAGCCCTTTTTAAAATTTCTTTTCTGCATAAAAGCTTTCAATGAAGTGCTATAGAGCTGAAAAAAGGCTCAAAAATACGACATGAGCTCACCGATTTTTGAGCCATTTTCCAGCTCTATAGCACTTCATTGAAAGCTTTTATGCAGAAAAGAAATTTTAAAAAGGGCTGCTACGCACGAGTACGCGATCATACTCTTTACCCGGTCTTCTATTCGAAGAAATACGGTAAGCTATCAAGCTTTTATTTTTACTATAAAACTCGAATATTTTACAACAAATTTGTGATTTTTCAAGTGTTTTTTTGTTATCTAATAATAAATTTGACTTTATTCGTTAAAAATGCAAAAGAAAATCAAAATTTTCATAAAAAAGGCACAAAAGAGTTGAACGAAAACACACCGAGTTGAGAAAAATTGAAAATTTTGATAAATTTTGATTATATTTTGATAAGATTAAGTATTAAAATGGAGAAAAAAAGCCAAAAATACAAAGATCACATTGAAAATTGAATTGAATCAATGGAAACTTGAGGAAAATTTGAGTTTTTTTTTCTTATTGCTAAAGAAATAAAAAAATTGGAATGTCTCAAAAAGACTCATAACAAATTTTTATATTAAATAAAAATAGATATTCAGCTAATGAATCTACAAAAAAATGCCTATTAAAAGAGAAAAACTAACGCTACAGCCTTTTGTGAGCTGTTTAAACTTCGATTTTAAAGGCTTACTTCAAGTTTTTCAATTAAAGTTTTAACTTGTACTGGAATCTTTCAGATTTTCTTTAAAATAATAGTTAGAATTTATAGATTTAAGCCTCAGACACGTAGCTCTCGTCTTCCTCATAGAAATTCCCCCGTTTCACCACCGCTAACGAGTGTGGACCCATTCGCATGTTGTGACGAGCAGCGATCTGAACAAGTTTTATGTAAACGTAGATTACTATTACCACCTAGGGTACATCTTGTACTTGACTACTTAAGCTTCGTACTTGTCTGATCTGTTAAATACGATGATACTATACGATGGCCCAGCTCAAGGATCTTGTACTAGCAGTCGTTTAGACTAGTAGTTATTTTGTTGGGGAAAGGGGTTTTTGGGAGGGTTTTTTGGTTTTTTTTTAAATTAAAAGGGGGGATGGGTTTTTTTTTTTGGTTTTTGGGTTTTTTTGGTGGGGGGGGGTTTTTTGGGGGGTTTTTTTTTTTTGGGTTTTGGGGGGGGGGGGTTGGTTTTTTTAGAAAGGTACTAGATGTAATCTAATGCTAGCACAGTGCATAGGTATACTGCTAACAAGGGTCAGAAATGATCGTGAGATTTCGGCATCAAAATGCAAACACCTATCGAAGCCTCGTGCTTGTCTAATCTGTTAAATACGATGATACTCGTAGTATTAGGTTAGTACCAAATTCTCTTTGTATCAAAAAACTTATGAAAAGTATTTCTTCACTACTATAGTAACCAGTGAAAACTTGCAAGAGAATGATCAGAAGTGACTGTGAGATTTTGACACCAAAATTATTGCATACGGTGAGTACGATGGTGATTTCGGATTTTGTTATGAATCGCTAGTTTTTGAGAAAGACGGCTTTGAAATTTCTACACCGAAGTTCTTGTAAAGAAGCATGCTTCGTTTTCGGGGCTTTAGAAAATTTTTTTTTTTTTTTTTTTTTTGTTAAAAGAGAATTTTTTTTTTTATTTTGTGGTTTACTTTTTTTTCTACTACTAGTCTAAACGGCTGCTAGTACAAGATCCTTGAGCTGGGCCTGGTATCAGATCAATTAGAGTTAGACTTCTATGAGACTAGCTACTGTATTTCTTTTGGCTAAGTTCCACAAATCGAAATCTATTTTCCTCTTTTCACCGACCCTCTCAAAAGCTGTCACATCATCGTGCTTGGTGATGCAGAAAAAGTTGATGAAGAGGAAAGAAACCAGGAAAAGAAAGACTGAAAGTTGAAATTGGTTGAGTATGTAAAAGTTCATCGGTAGTATTTGAATCAAATTTTCACCTGTAAACAAAACGCCGACCACAACGGGTCCCATATAGTCAAGCGTGTCGAAATCCTGCTTGGGCATTCCCTAAATGGCAAAAAGTTGCAAGACTTGATGTAAAAATTGAATATTGAAATTTGAGAGATACTTGAATCAATTGCACAAAGAAAAATCAAATCTTGGATAATTTTATTTGAGCGTGAAATGAGCCGGTTTTTTGTCGTTGACATTAACAAGATTTTGCAAAAAAAATTTACAACCAGAAGAAAATTAGTGACGTTGAAGGAAAGATTAACACGTTGACGACATTGTCACCTGATGCTGTCTGACACATATTCGTTCGCCTGGGACATTGTCACCTAATGCTGTCTGGCACATATTCGTTCGCCTGGGACATTGTCACCTGATGTCAGGTGACAGTATCAATATTTTTGTGCATATTTATGTTTGCTGATGATGGATATTAAATATATATTAAATAAGCAAGTAGGGTAGTATCTATATTCGACTTGGTCCCGGAAAATGTCGATTTAACCGTTGATTATTAAAATTTTAATTTTTTAGGTGACAATTTCAGGTGACATTTTTTGTCGAAAAAAAACAACATTGTCCCATGTGATTGTTTGTGCAAAAACGCCATTATCGTCAACGTGTTAAGAAGTTCTCAAATTTGGAACGATGAGTTTTCATTTTTTCATTTTTAAATATAAACTTCAAAGGAATCAAGTAAATTAATTAAAAAAAAAGAATACGAATAGGTTTGTCTGAAGTACTCAAGTACTCAAAATTTTCCTTTTTCTTTTTCTTTTTGTGAGATGTGAGATGAATGCCAAAACAAGCCTTTCAAAATGCCTAAATCCCTCTATTCGGTCAAGTAAACTAAAAACAATAGCTAATAATATTTTAAGCTTTTTTTTGAAATGATATATAAACATAATAGGTACTAATGAATTGGATCTAGAACTTGTATAAGATTTGTATAAGATTTTTGTTTTTCATCCCGTAGAAAGGAACTAAATTAGGGCTTACAAATGGTTTAGATACAAATAATTAGGCTAATGTGCAAGCTAGAGTAATCACAGTAGGCAATAGATCGTTTAGTGTTGCTTAGGTGACAGTAAACTTGTTGAGAATGTTTAACGAAGATAATTAGCTTACAAAGTACAGCTTACAAAGTACAGCTTACAAAGTACAGCTTACAAAGTACAGCTTACAAAGTACAGCTTACAAAGTACAGCTTACAAAGTACAGCTGAAGTTATAGCTGTAGTCAAAAAGCTTTCTAGAAAAACATAGCTTAAGCTGAATACTACAAAGACTAAACAAGACTCGAATATCCCAATTTTGCACTCAAATTTAGTCAGAAACATGTATTTCTATTGGAAAAGAGAGAAAAATACAGTGCATAGACATACTGCTAACAAGGGAATAGTCAGAAATGATCGTGGGATTTCGGCATCAAAATACAAACACCTAAAGAAGCCTCGTGCTTGTCTAATCTGTTAAATACGATGATACTCGTAGTATTAGGCTAGTACCAGATTCTCTTTGTATCAAAAAACTTATGAAAATTATTTCTTCACTGCTATAGTAACCAGTGAAAACTTGCAAGAGAATGGTCAGAAATGACTGTGAGATTTTGACACCAAAATTATCGAATACGGTGAGTACGATGGTGCTTTATACGAATACGGTGAGTACGATTGCTAAGAGTCGCTAGTTTTTGAGAAAAACGGCTTTGAAATTTAAAATCACAGTAGGCAATAGATCGTTTAGTGTTGCTTAGGTGACAGTAAACTTGTTGAGAATGTTTAACGAAGATAATTAGCTTACAAAGTACATCTGAAGTTAAGTACATTTACAAAGTACATTTACAACTGTAATCAAAAAGCTTTCTAGAAAAACATAGCTAAAGCTGAATACAACAGTTTTCTTTAAACAAGACTCGAATATCCCCATTTTGCACTCAAATTCAATCAAAAACATGTGTTTCTATTGGAAAAGAGAGAAACATACAAATAATTATCAGAAATTCTTTCCGTTTTCATCGTCGAGTGACCAAATGTGGTTTTTTTCTTTGTGAGTATGAGGGAAATAGGAAAATAAGAGAATATAGAGAAAAAAATTTGAGAACTATGAGACAAAGAAAATGCAAGAAATGCCCAATTGAATCGGCCTCTTTCTTCCCGAAAATAACCACAACACTCAAAATATCTAGAAATATTTGCATTTTTGAGTACTAGGTCACCAGATCTAAAGCTTTCACACAGAAATTTGCAGCTTGAAATAGCACAGGAAGCCAGTGTTAAGGCCAAAACTCAGGTTGGAGGCTAAGGTTAACCTGGTTTTAGTCTGTAAAAGGATTTAGGCTAATGGTTCCAATATGATTCCAATATGGTTCGGATACGGTTCCAATATGGTTCCAATATGCTTCCAATTCTTGACCTGATCTGGTTTAGTCTGGCTTTATGAATTGGATAGAATTGGATAGAATTCATGCAGATTTCAAATATAAAACATCATCAGCTAAAGTTTCGCAAAGAATTCTGTTCAAAATTCATACTTGCACTCAACTCTCATTTTTAATTGATAAATGAATAAAGAAAAAGAAAGATGTAAGAAAAGAAAGATGTAAGAATGAATAAAGGAAAAAGAAAGATATAAAGTAGGTGGCAATGAAGACTTGAATCCAAAAATCGAAGGAATTTAGAATAATTTGGAAAAATCATCGATCGATAAAGTCTTCAAAAATTGTCGGGAAATTGTCGGTGCGCAAGTTTTTTCCAAATTTCAGGGGATTGGATCGTTTCAAGGTCATCCCTTTTTCAGAAATCGAGTCGTTTGTGGAAAAGTAGAGAAAAATCGTCGGTCTCTTCGTTTCTCATCAACTATCGCTTTTCAAATGCGCTCTTTCCTAATTGACCCTGACACTTGTTGTTTGGAGTAGAGGGATTTACACAAAACTCTAATTGTTGCATTGCATTGAGAAAATAAAGCCTCTAGAACTGATAACTAAGAGAATTTAAGATGTTATAAAAGAATAAAAGCTTGCCAAAGCTCTAGAACATTCGGTAAGACTGCAGTTTACCCTCGCCACCAGCCAATAACCATTAAAAGTGGTTTTTTTACTGTTTTTTTTGCGCTGACTACGAATATCCACATCTCATCGCCGAATACGGCAATTTTTTGCAAAGAATAAACTTTGATTATTGATTAAATTAGGTGCCGCGCTCAAGATGGTAAATGGCAAATTTTCTAAAAAACGTTCGGAAACACCTCTAACCCTTAGTAGCTTACGTTCTCCCCAAGATTAGCTTAGTAGCTTACGTTCCCCCCAAGATTAGCTTAATAGCTTACGTTCCCCCCAAGATGTAAGAATGGCGCATCACGTGGTTTTCCAGAGCACCCCTGCGATGGGCGAATAAAAAAAAACACTGTGACGCAGGTCACTTCCCCCGCGCACCACGGGCTAGCACGGGCGCCACAGTTCTGCATTCCACGGGTAACGTGTGATGCATGCTTTTTCTATGCTTTTTCTTATAACTATGCTTTTTCTAAGCGTTAGAGGTATTTCCGAAAGTTTTTAGAAAATTTTAATTTTTTTTGCAAAAATTTTACCTTGGGAGACCAAGGCAAAATATTGGAAAAAAATTTTTCGAATTCGGCGATGAGATGTAGATATTCGTAACCAGCGCAAAAAAAACTGAGTCAGAAAAACGACTTTTGGTGGTCATCCGGGAGGTAAACTGTAGTCTAGCCGTAGATTCTTTCTAGTGCGCTTTTAAAACAGTAATTGGTCCTCAAAACACTTATAATGTAGGAGAGAAGTAAAGTCTCTAGTTGGATATACTTTTTGCTTAAATAAACACATTCAATCTGGCGCACTCAGTTCTGTTTTAATAATGTTTTACTTGAGTGAAAAGGCTAGAAACAAATGAATTAGAAAGGTTGTAGTTGAAGCTTAAGATTAGACTAACAAGCTCTTCAATAAAAATTACAAATTCAAAAGAAATTTGATCTTTTTTATGCAATAAAATTAGTATAGTAAAAAGAGAAAGCTCATGGCTAAAGAAAAATAAAAACTTCGAAAAAATGGGATTATTTCGAGCCGGATGAGGGGCAATTAGAGACGGGCACTCGCTAGACAGAAAAAGAACAAGGAGAAGAAAATGTGAAATGAAAAAAGGAGGGAAAGGTATGGCCTTTTATGAGAAAAGATCTCTGATTGGTGAGAAGTGAATTAACGAAGTTCATGTGAAATTGCTGGAAATGTTGATTAGGATCACAGCGTCAAGGTCGCGTTTTTTGAGAGATCTCAATGTAAACCTCAAGTTTCATATTTAGTCTAAAATTAACTCTTGGCTCGAGTTTGAGCTTAGTGATTTGTGTCTTCACTTATTCTAATACTTGCTTGGTTTGGTCAAAAATCAGAGTTGGATCAGATTTTGTAGATTCTTGCGGCACTTTAGATCAAAACTAACTTGAATTTCTAGCATAAAGCATATGGCCTCATCTGGCTTGATCATTTGTTTTTGAGTCAATTTTTGCACATCTTGATGAGTATTAAAAATTGCTATTGCAGCAATGAACTGCTCTTTATCCTCCAAGACTCCAGAAGCAACAAAAAGACAAGAATTAGATCTAAGATTTGAGCCCTTTAAGATAAAAAGTAAGTAGGAAAGATATTAAATTTTCTTTTAATTAATTGCTCTTTTTTTCAGTTCAAAATAAGATCAAATTGGTTGACTAAGGGAATTGGACTCAAATGGAATTAATAATTATATATATGTTACATCCGAATCTGAGGACACGTCCATCTCCGATCCGGACGTCCGAATCTGAGGAGATTCATTCTCCTCTGAAACGGACGTCCGACTCAGAGTCGGACGTCCATCTCTGAGTCGGACGTCCGTTTCGGAGGAGAATGATCATTCTTCTCGGAATCGAACGTCCTATCTTGAGAACAAATAGTTTAAATGCAAAATCCAATGTTTTGAACAAAACAAATGAAATATTGATGCAAACAAATTACAGGTTTCCTTCAAGATAGATTCAGAATTTTCTATGAAATTTGAATTTCCAAACAAAAACAAAGGGAAACAAGACCTTGGTAATGCAAAAAAATGCAAATTTTCTACAGGGTTTCTATACTTTATTTAGAAAGAAATAAAGTGCGAAAACGACATGAAAAATGTACCAGATAAAAGATTACAAAGTCACTTAAAATGCAACGAAGTAGCCCTTTTAAAATCAGACACGGTGGAGATCAAACGCAACTTGTCGGGAAGGGCATTCAAAACTTTAATCACACGATTTACAAAAAAAACTCTAGAGGATTTAGAGAAAGCAGATTGGAAATTGGACTCATATGGAATTAATAATGAATTTATTTGATCTATCAAGGCTCTGAGCCTGAGTCTATCAAGGCTCTGAGCCTGAGCCTTGAGCACGTGTGGCTGACTGGTTAAGTGACTTTTATCTTAATCGGAAGGTCGAGGGTTCGAACCCCACATGCGACATGGTCACCCCCTTCGGATTTCCTTTCCCTTCGGGTTGAGAGGTTTTCTGGAGGGCAGTCTGGTGGTTGTGGCCCCAGTTCTTTAAAGTGACAAGCCACTCCTTCATCGTCATCTTCCCTTCACCACCAAAAAAGCTATTTAGTTCCCCATTGAGCTTAGGGTTAGGGAGCCGTCTGTCATGACGTGGGTTAAGTTAAGATATAGCCTAGTATTGTGTGTGTCGTTGTATTGTGATTGATATATTTCGTGTATGCGATAAATTCACCACTGGTAGCCCCAGTCGGTATTTTTATCAAGGCTCTGAGCCTGAGCCTTGATTCTGAGCTTTTTGAGAAAAAAAGCCATTTCGATTTGGCTACAAATTTCAGCGAAAATTCGATAAATTGCGAAATTTTGAGTACAAAGAGTACAAATCTAGGATTTTACGATTCAGAAAAAGAGAAAAAGAAAAAAGAAAAAGAATTTTCTGACAAGTTATGATTGTGGCGAGTTACTCGTCTGTCTACAAGTTCATTCTTGCTGCAAAGATTTGCAAGAGTAAAGAGAAGCACAGATTTGAATGCAAACAAAGATTTAACAACAAAATTTAGTAATTTGATATGAGATAAAGAGAAATATTGTTTTTGAAGGAAGGAAGAGAATTGTTGAGAGATTCCCAGAGCCACGCAGAGTCCAGTTCACTCACTCTCCATCCCATATATTTCATTCCAATATTTCATCTCCAAAGCTCAAGACGAAAGGAAAATGAAATGGAAATGAAAAGATTGAGTTTTTTTTGTTTTTTTGCCAATTTTTTAATCTTAAAAGCTTTGATCTTTCATCAGACAAAACGGAAAAAAATTTTTGATTCGAATTTCCGAATCAAGATTGAAAATTTCAAGATATTTAAGTAAAATTGAGAAATTTTATTTTGAAAAGATAAAAATAGCTTAATATGTGCTTTATAAAAAAGAAACAATGTAAAAAACACTAATGTTTACGAATCAGAGCACAGATTTGTGGGCACTTGTCCCAATGAAAGAAAAAAAGCGAGAAAAAAACCCTAACGATCGAAAAATCCAAATGTTACACACATCGAGAAAGGAACAATGATTGGAATCGCTTTTTAAGCCAGAAATCGTAAAAACAAGGATTAATTATGAAGGTGTAGAAGGTCTAGAATACAAGTACGTATGTACAAGCAGCAGTACAAGTTTGCATGCTCTAGACATATTCGTTTTACTGTGATTGTAAGCAATGGCTAAAAAGGTTAATGTTATTTATTGTTTAAAACTTAGAAAGATTGAGCGAATTGGTTGCGAATTTTGATTAAATTGATTAAATTGATAACTTGTCAAATAAACAAAGGGTTGACCGCGAAAATGTAATCGAAAGAGTCTACACTTTCTAAACTCTTTTTTAGATTTTATCACGATTAAAGCTATTCGTTTTATTGAGCCAAAAAATGTTTACAATTCAGAAATTTAATAAAGATGAAGGATAAGTTACAATTGAAAATGAAGATAGTTGATAAGTTGATGAAGCAATTAAAGATTTAATGAAGATGAAGGATAAGTTACAATTGAAGATGAAGATAAGTTGATGAAGATAGTTGAAAAGTTGATGAAGATAAGTTAATGAAGATAAGTTGATGAAGATAGTTGATAAGTTGATGAAGATAAGCTGCAATTAAAGATTTAATGAAGATGAAGGATTACAAGTTCAAATGTAAAGCTTACAAGAAGAAAAGAGGCTAAGGATTGGCATCGCTTATTGACACCACGTATCGGGGATTTATTTTCGGAGTGGAGATGGAGGGATCAAAGAGGAAATCATAGAAAAGAGGGTGTCCCGGTTGATCAGTGAGCGGTCATTCTCTCTCTTTCCCCTTTCGATCAAAACTGATTCATCGTCGATGTTTATTTGTCTCTTTCATTGTCTGCATACGAATGCACCCATTTCCTTATCTTAAATCGTGATAAGGACTTTTGTTGGGATGTAAACAGAAGCACGTGAGTGAGTTCTGGTACAGTCTTTAGAGTGGCTTGCTCTTTGTGCTTTAGATGCAAACACAAGCCTTCTGGCGTATTCAAATCTTCAAGCTAATTGAGAAAGCTTTTGTAGGGAAAAATAAAGAAAAAGCCATTTGCTGAATAGTTTAAATAACTCAAAAGCTTTGAAAATTTTGGGAAAAACTAATTGAGATATTCTGAAGAATAGTTTTCTCGTTTGAAATAACACAAAACTGAAATAACAGCTTCCTACTTTAGAATCCTGAAATTTTCTCACCAAAAGATCACACAAGTTTTGACGGCATGCACCCAAAAAATCCAAGAAAAAGGTCTATGATGTGTTTGGATGTATTTGTTGTGTCTTGAGTTCTCTTCTCTTTCTCTTTCTCTTCCCCTTTCCCTTTTCTCTTCTTTCAATAGATGAAGCCTCAATATCTCTCTTTTATCATTCAAACACCCATTTGGAAACCCCCATTCTCGTTGATCAGAAAATGACCGCTCATTTTCATTTGTCTTCAAAATGTTTCCTTGTCTTTTCTTCTCAATATTCACAAAAATCAACACTCGATTTCTCAAGAAGAACTGGGAAATTCTTCAAATTTTCTCACCAAAAGATCATACAAGTTTTGACGTCGTGTACCCAAAAAATCCAAGACAAAGGTCTATGATGTGTTTGGATATATTTGTTGTGTCTTGAGTTCTCTTCCCCTTTCCCTTTCCTCTTCTTTCAATAGATGAAGCCTCAATATCTCTCTTTTATCATTCAAAGACCCAATTTCTGATCGACGAGGATGGCCTCGTTGATCAGCAAATGACCCCTCATTTTCATTTGTCTTCAAAATGTTTCCTTGTCTTTTCCTCTCAATATTCACAAAAATCAACACTCGATTTCTCAAGAAGAACTAGGAAATTCTTCAAATTTTATCATCAAAAACTATACGAAAGAAAAAAAAGAAATTGCTGATGATTAGAAAAACTGAATTGATCACTTAAAACTTAAAATCTCGAATCTCGAGATTTCTCGAGAAATGGAGAACTTCTGAATTACAGAATCGATATCCGTTTGAAGATGAAAATCATGCAACATAAAGAAACGTGAAAAATTCAGCTTTCAGATTCAAACATTCACCCAATTCTGTCAAAAAAAGAACAATGTACGCTATATTTCTGCCGCTTGAGCGATTCTCAACAAACACACAAAGACAGATGGGGGCTTATTGTTGTGATTGACCAAATGACCATGGAGGCTTTGGAAAAAAGGCAAAACTCATCCAATCCGATACTTTAATCCAAATCTATATTATTCACGAGAAACTCTAATGAGTACAATTAGTTTTCAGTTAAATCTCGAGGCTAATGCTCTTGAAAGCTAAAAGAAAGGGCTGTTTTGTGATTGTTTATGTTAGTTGTAGTATTCTCCTGTTGCAATGTGATTGATTTCCTTGTGGAATAATAATTAGCGTTTATTTAGAGTAATGAAGATGAATGAAAGTAGAAAAAATGAAAAAACAATGGGAGGAAAAGAAAATCAAAGACACAGACAGCCTAGACAGACGTGAAAGGTGCATTTTAGAAAACAACAATTTTGTGAGAAACCCTCTTCTCCGTCCTCTTCTCTTCCCTCTCTTCCGCTCTCTTCCCAACAATGTTTTAAACTATCGCTTGAGTTGACGCTAGCTTTCAATGAAAATTTAGGTTCAACAACCAAGGTCCTACAGTGCGCTTCTATTGGCTAACAAGGTTTCTATTAGGCTGGCCGATAAATCTGTTTAGAAATGAAAAGTTCACCAATTGGCCTAGGTTTACTTCAAATAGAAGATGTTTATAAGAAACTTTTCTATCTTTTTACACCAAACTGGGCCCGTTTCCAAGAAAATTCGAGCGCAAAAATTCATTTTGCATAAAAGATGATACAAAGGGATTGGCTGAACGGATTTTTCTGAAAATTTGGCTATATGTTCTTTTTCTAATTTCTTTTTTATGTTCTTTCTTTTTTAAATAGGTTTCTTTGGGTCAAAGTGCAATCACATAATATTAGGTTGGCCAATAAGTAATGCGTGTTTTGACACGATTTTCAAAATACACAAAATTAACAAAAGAGAACTTATTAATCGATATATTCTCCACAACAACAAAACATTTCTCCATCGTCCGAGCAAAGAGTGAAGTCCGTCATAATAGAATGAAGCTGGTTTCGATGAGTAACATCGAAATAAGGAACACGCATTACTTATTGGACAGCCTAATAGAATCGTTGCTGTTTTTGACTGCCAGTTCGCACTCGGATCGAATCGTTGCTCTTCTTGACTGCCAGTTCACACTCCGATCGAATCATTGCTCTTTTTGACTGCCAGTTTACCAGCACTCCAAACAAAAGCTCAGAAAGAAAAGATTTCTTAAGATTTCAACGGTATTATAAAAAAATAATAGACCTTTTTAATTAAGTAAACCGTAGGTGAATCAGTGAATTACCTCTTTCTAAATAGCTTTCAAAATGAACTATTTCGTTACAATAGTTTTTTAAATAGATAGATTTTAGAAAATCAACAGAAACAGAAGTATCTGATTCATTCCGCTTTTAGTGAACTTTCAGCAAAAATGTTCCCCATTGGCAAGTATTGCATTATGAATGACACGTGCCAGATAGTGGATAGGGAATGGGGGATCGCTATTACCATTTCACCAAATGTTTAAGGGTTATGGTGGATGAGGGTACAATGAGGGAGTGTACCCTTTCGAGACACGCAGATCCAGCCAAGCCACGACAAAAGGCCGCACCCTCAGCCTCTTTTCCCCCCTCTTTTACTTCTTTTTCTCCACCACCAACCAGGGTTCGCATTCAAATTTCGGGTGTGCGACGATCTCTGCCTCTTTCTACTCTCCACCGTCTACTCGCTCTCAATTCAACCATTCCCTTTTCCTTTCCTTTTCTTTCCTTTTCTTTCCTTTTTCCCATCATGCAGAACACACCCTTTTACCATTGCCTTTTTCAGGCACTTTTTTTGTAAATTCTCTTCTGTTCATTTCCATATCTCTTTGCCTTTCTTTTCTTCTATTTTTTCCGACTTTTCCTTTCTTTCTTTGGTGACGCTAATTTGAATGTTTGAATTGGCAAAGCACTGGATAAAGCTATGCTTTGCCTCAGGCTCTAGCCAGTGCTTTGCCTATAGCTTTAGCCAATGATTTGCCTCAGGCTCTAGCCAGTGCTTTGCCTATAGCTTTAGCCAATGATTTGCCTCAGGCTCTAGCCAGTGCTTTGCCTATAGCTTTAGCCAATGATTTGCCTCAGGCTCTAGCCAGTGCTTTGCCTATAGCTTTAGCCAATGATTTGCCTCAGGCTCTAGCCAGTGCTTTGCCTATAGCTTTAGCCAATGATTTGCCTCAGGCTCTAGCCAGTGCTTTGCCTATAGCTTTAGCCAATGATTTGCCTCAGGCTCTAGCCAGTGCTTTGCCTATAGCTTTAGCCAGTGCTTTGCCTTTTGAACCTTTTACAAAATTTTTACTGATATTTTAATAATTAATTAATTCATAAATCCTTTAAAGATTTCTTTTAGATTCTTTTTAATTCTTTTTAATTCATAGTTTGACTTAAGAGAATTCTAATTTTACAATTAACTTTCAAATTTGAATAAATTCCCCTAAATTTTGAATTAAACCTTACTATTCGATCTTCTTCTTCTCATCCTGAAGGTCATTAGAAGTCTTTAAATCTTCAAAAATCTATGTGTTTTCTATTTTAAACTATTATTTAGACTCTATCAGCTCGTTTTTCAAATAAATCTTCAAAAATTTCAATCCACTTTTTGAAGCATTTCAAAATGCACACATCTATCCTCCAGGAAACCAACGGCAAAGCTTTTAGCCTTAAAAATACGACACTTTGAATATTAATATCTGTCAACAGCAATATTTGTGCAAACTATTGGATAATGAGCGGGTGTCGATGCTTACTCAATGCCTTTACAGGCTCTCCTTCCTATCGGCTTTCTTTCATCTTAAAGCCAGCCGATCTCCCTCAAAGTCTACCGACAATTTCTCCATTTTTTCTCTTTTCTAATCGATTCTTTTCTTGTTACCCAAGTGTGAATTATTGCGTTGAATTATGCCCGATTGATTTGTGAGCAGCTGGGAGAGACTTTTTCTGTTCAAAGTTTCAGTGAGCTTATCTAAAGCTGATCTAAATTAGAGTTGAACTTTTGGACTTTTATTGATTAGTTTTGCATGCAATAATTAGCCTAAATCATCAGTTATTGTTAATTTAAATTTGCTTTGATGCTGTAAACTTGCTTTCATTCATTGTTGATCTTAAAACTAAGGCTTTCAAATATGTTTTTGCAAATGAGAAGATCAAACTCTAGAAGATCAAACAATACTTTATTGTTAACACTAACGATACTTGCAACAATATTCGACCAGTTTCTTGCCAGGTTGATTTTAGATTAATCTATTTTATTTGATTTTAAGCATTTCCAGATTACCCTAGTTCTTTAAGAAAAGGCAAGAAAGTTCTCGAGTAAATCTAGCCATCTAAATTAGAGTCTAACTTGTGGACCTTTGTTAATGACTTTTTCTGTTGAAAGTTTCATTGAGCTTATCTAAAGCTGATCTAAATTAGAATCTAACTTTTGGACTTTTGTGAATTACTTTTGCATGCAATAGTTAACTTAAATCATCAGTTATTGTTAATTTGAATTTGCTTTGATGCTGTAAATTTGCTTTCATTCATTGTTGATCTTAAAACTAAGGCTTTCAAACATGTTTTTTGTAAATGAGAAGATCAAACTCTAGAAGATCAAACGAGAAGATCAAACAATACTTTATTGTAAACATTAACAATACTGGCAAAAATATTCGACCAATTTCTTGCCAGGTTGCTTTCAGATTAATCTATTTTATTTGGTTTTAAGCATTTCCAGATTACCCTAGTTCTATAAAACAAGGTAATAAAGTTCTCGAGTAAATCTAGCCATCACAGATTACAATCTAGTCAATTAATGAATTACTCTTCAATCACTTCAAAGTAATACAGGCATATCTTGGTTTGAGATCTAATTCGTTTTCTCAAATCTTAGCAATCTTTGTCTTCTAAAATTCCCCATCTCATTCCTGTTTAGATTCATTCATTCATTCCATTGCCAATCGGTTATCGATTTTTCTAGGGCACCATTTGGTGACCCTTGATGGGTTTTTGGCTTGGGGTATCTTTCTTTTCTCTTTTCTTTTTCTTTTCTGTGCAATCTCTCTCCATTCTTCTTCTATCATCTTTTCCACACTCATTACCCCATCTTCTACCCCATCTTCTACCCCATCTTCTACCCCAATCCCATTGCGTAATCTCTTCCATATCTCTTCCCCCATCTATCCACTTTTGAGAGAATGTTTACAGAGTTAGAAATTCGAGATTTTTATTGTATAACAGCTTCTAGTAGCATTTGTTTTAAAGCTTAAAACCTTTAAAATTGCAGTAAATAGTAAGTTCTAAGGAAAGATTGAACTTCAAGCTTCAGTACTGTAGCTTTCTGTAATTAGAATTAACTTTTTAAGCCTTGTAACAGCTAGAATCAGTTTTCTGGTCAGCTTGCTGACTGTTCTAGTTTTTTTGGGTCAGATAGAAAGTAAAACTCTCTGTTGGTCTCTTAAAATTGGCACTGGATTTAAGGCAAACATCAGATTACTGTAACTAAAGCCTAGTTATAGAAATTTATCTTTTATGGAAGCTTTGGGGACATAACCCTCTGCCCCTATCCGATTCACTAATCCGATCCGATTGCGTAACTGTCCCAAAAATCTTTCCCCTCCTGTCCATCCACTTTGGGGTATTGTTTACTCGATGAAGTGTTAGAATAAGAGCTCTCATTACTCTCTTGAAGAATTTTGAAGTAGATCAGTCAATTTGAATGAGTTTATGAGAGTCTACAAAAAACAAGAAACAAAAAATGTTGCATAACTTTGACAGAATTTTTTTTGGGTTGTTTCGAGAAACTTTCACTAAAGTAATTTGAAGGCAAAAGCCAGAAAATCATATAAATACGATAGGCAATAGTTTAAGCCAACTCTCCTATTTACCCAAAAGGGTTCACTTACCATTTAATGTTTGTCTATCTATTCCTGTTTGCCAAAGTGCTCAATTCATTCATCTCTCAAGTTGACAACATTTTGCTGATGGCATTCCATCCACAGTTGGTTGATTATTTTATGACTTCTCGATGGACAGCGAGATGAGAAGAATGATTGTAATTGACTCTATCGGTCATCTAGTGAAATGAAACAACTGCAAGGGGTTTAGATTACTTGAAGTTCTCAAAGAAAGAAGTAATCGCTTGCTTTATTGTTAGATACAAATAAAGGCTTCTTTCTTCTTCCATCTTGTCTTTTCCTTTTTCTTTTGGCAAGTTAAGGTACCGGATAGGTCAGTAAGCAAGTCAGGTTAGAGTAAGCAAGCAACGGGAAAGCAGAAGATCGGGGGTTCATTCTTCGGAAATCTACTTATCACCGGATAGGTCAATGGCTAGAGTAAGTAAGCAAAGGAAAAGCAGAAGGTCGGGTTCAATCTTCGGGAAATCTACTTATCACCGGATAGGTCAATGGTTAGAGTAAGCAAGCAATGGGAAAGCAGAAGATCGGGGGTTCATTCTTCGGAAATCTACTTATCCTTGTCAATTCTTTATTACTATTAGCGACAAAAAAAGGTAAAAAGTAAAAGAAGGGCTCAACAGAGTATCGTAATAGTTTAGTAAACTTGCTACGAATGTATAGAATGTATAGAATGTATCGATTTTAATGGAACTGAACTAGTTTTACTGCAATCTCTTTAGCATTCTTGCAATCGATCATTCCCACTTTGCCCACCTTGCCTTTCTATTGGCAATTCATCTAGCCACAACTTCCTTTTGATTGTTAAAATGCTTTAGGCATTTTATGGACAATCATACCTTATCTATTTTTGTAAATTGTTCTTGAATTTTGTTTCTAAGCAAAATCCCATTATTTTCCTTTATCCAATTCTTTGAAACATTCAAAATCGTGCGAAATTTGTCACTCAATCAAGTCTTTTTCTTTTTTTTACCCTTTTTACCCATCTGTGAACATTTGTTGAAGACTTTCTCCTCATTTTCTGCATCCAAATTTCTCGGAGATCTCGACCGCAGATAAAAATGTGACCTCTAACTTTTCTAAAAAATTAAAAACATTCAATCAACTTTTACAATCAATTCAATTGTTCTCTTTTAGATTGATTGAATCATCTCTTGTTTTTCTAACGTCAAACTGGACCATCATTCAATCGACTCAATCGGAAGTCCAATTGGGGGCAATCAACAAACATTTCCCTCTTCTGGACATTCGTTGATTAATCTCGAAGCAGTGAATAGACGAATACCGTGTCAAGTGAGTAATCAATAAGCAATAAGAATAAGCTTCGAATACATTTTCCTTGTTTTCAGATATTAGAATTATTTAATCATCGATTCAATATTAGTTTTAACTACTAAAGGCTTAGGTTCTTCAACGGTAATACTATTGTCGTTGAATTCATTGTCAGTACCGGAAAATAGCTACAAAAATCTTTAATTCAAAGTTGGTTAGCTAAAGATAGCTAAATAATCACAATAGAATGTGTGTTTCATACCCAATCAAATCTCAAATTCTAGCCTCTTCCCCATCTCTCGAATTCTCACTCCTCAGCCTCCATTCATTCCCTTCATTCATCGGGGAAACCAATGCTCAGCGTACCACCTCAACCACAAAATCCCCTCCCCACCGGATATGAGCAACAGGTAGGAACGATGGTGGCTAACTGTTATGGTTGACTGGTTAGGAGGCCGGCCTCGGTCGGACGGTCAAGGGTTCGATCCCGCACCCTAGACTTAGAAACTTTATTTTCCCTTTTACCAGGGTTTTTTCTTTACTTTCTTTTTCCTTTGCCTGCTTTCTTTACCTTCTTTCTTTACCTTCTTTCTTTCTTTCTCAACAGTTTAGGGGTAGCGCGTCCAAAAGTCTCGCAGTAACGAAGAATTATTGTATTTCTGTGTACCGATTCAGGGCCCATCCACCTCTCAACCCTACTCACCCCAAGTACCCGCACAACAACAATTCTATCAACAAAGGTGAGTATTGCAGAAAAAGAGACATGCATTCCTTTATAAATCCGAAAAATTTCCAGAATGACAGCTTCACCCCTACCCCGATCGCCGTCTAGAGTCTCCCAGTTAAGAGGAAATGAACGAGTACAACGATGGGCAAATCCCTACCCGCAAGCCGGTCAATATGCACCATCACCGGTGAGTTCTTCAGTTTACAATTGTACAGCATTCCCATTAAATTCTATTACAATTGAACATCATTTAGACTCCATCAATGATCTCTCATACATCCGATATGGACATGTCGATGATCTCGATACAATCCTATGCGAGTCAAATGAGCCACGCGTCTCAGAATCCCGTTCATACGATAAGAAGGAATCTGCAACAGCCGGTTTGTTTAAGCGTTTAATCTCTAATTGAGATATCTTTTGATATCTTTAACAACATCTGAGTTAAACAATACCCATTCATCAACAACTTTTTCAGCATCCCTCCCAACCATCACCTGTCCCTAGTGAAAATATTGATCCTGCGGCTCAAAATCGAATGTGGCAACAAATCGAGCACATCAAGACCCATTTGCAAGGACCGGTAAGACAAAAAAACAGTGAAATGTTGTTAGTGAAAGGCTCAGGATTGTTTTAAAAAGCCTGGACTGGCTTCTAATTTTACCTGGCATTACTGCAGGTTTAACTATGAATTCCAAAAGCCAAACCAGGAGCTGACTTCTGATCTGATTCTGGCCTGGCTTTATTGCAAATCTGGTACCAGAAGCTATGCCTGAATATCAGTGGATCTAAACGCAACTATCGCTTATCTCATTTCAGCAATGGACGATGGTCATCGAGCAGGAAGGCTTTTGGAGCTGTGTCTCACACCTTGTCAGCTCAAAGGAATTTATGGCATGTAATAGCCAAATTCTTTACGGTTTTCTTGAAGTCTATATTCGAAAGCTTCACTCGCCTGATGTTAAACCAATGGTTTATAAAAGAATCAAATAATTTTAATAACTCAATGTTCCAGCAAGCAAATCACTTTCTTACTTTGATTTGGTGGTTGATGACGAATCACAAAGAAATCCGCGAGACTTTCATCAAGATTTATTCGCAAGATCGAAACAAATTAAACGCTTTGATCGCTTTGATGAAGTGGGTTTTGAAAAAGCAAAGAGATTACAGCTAAAATAAAAAATTTTAGCTATCCTGCGATCCCGAATAATCCACAGGCCTCAAACATTTATCGACATAATGGACACTATGCTTTTCAAATAATCTTCATGTTGGCACACAGGGAAAGAGATGGGGTAAATCTTTCTTGTTAAAATAATGAGATGTTCTTTGTAAAAATTGTACAAAATATTTAGATTCCCAAAGTGAACGAGGAAATTCTTGCATATCTTCGCTCAATCCCTGGTCCCGGTCAGATTCTCTTCGAAAAATTCTTCGTCCCTTCTCCTGGGATTCAAACTTTTCAGGTAGAATTATTATTTAATCATTTCTTTCTTATTTTTATTTATTTTATAATTTCAGCTCTCGCTCAGCGCCGTTAAACTCTTCTACCACATTCTCTATAGAAATGAAAGTTTGGTGAGTTTTCTTGAAATTTAATTACCGTAAATACTGTAATAGTACCCCACCCCCATAATGACGGTGCCGAGTGTTGTGTAGTCTAGCTTTGAACGAGTTTTTCTCGACACTGGTTTATGCTACAATGCGCGCTTAGGTATCAAAAAATAGCTGAAATTCAGGGCTATTTTTTGATACTAAAGACGCATTTTTTGAAAGTACGGGCGCTTTGAAAAAAATGAAATACTAAAAACTTTTTCGACTACGCGACTGTACGAGGGGGGGTACTATTACAGTATTTACAGTATGTAATTTGCTTTGTTGACAATTAAATAATGATCAAATTTAGATTCAAGTGTTTGTGGCAAAAATTGAGCGAGTGATTCCAATTCTTCTTATGCACATTCATAACAGAAAAAACTTTGACGTGAGTTTCGGGAAATGTTTAGCGGGAAAAGAACAAGTTCTCTTGTTCACTTTTTTTTGAAATTTTTGTTTATATAAGTATTAGTGATTAGTAATTAGCTGATTAGCCGATAAACGTGTGGTTTTGCTTTAAAATTTCAGATTAACGATTTAATTTAGCTCATTTTTTGGCAAATCCGGCAATTCTTGTTTTTCCTAAAATTCCAATGAACAAAGAATGAAAAGAACTTGGTGAAATGTTATGAAAATTTGTCTATCTGGGAGTGGGACAAATGCGACCATTTTTTTGCGCACCCGGACATTTGCGCACCTTTTTTTCCGCACTTAGCCCATTAGCGCACCTTTTTTCGCGTTTTAAAAAAGCTCTAAAAGCTAATATTAACCAATTTCTATTCCAAATGTTGTTTTTCTAGGTAATTTTAGGGCGTAGAATCGAAATTTTGACATAACAGAGCGCGTGGAACCAATTTGAAAGACCAATTTGAAAGACAAAACGGCTAGATCAAATTACAGAAAATTGTCGATCTTTCTCTTTATATAACTCCGTCCGTTTGTTTCCACAAGCTCTGATATGTCAAAATTTCGATTCTACGCCCTAAAATTACCTAGAAAAACAACTTTTGGAATAGAAATTGGTTAATATTAGCTTTTAGAGCTTTTTTAAAACGCGAAAAAAGGTGCGCTAATGGGCAAGGTGCGGAAAATTCAGAATCTACGCATACGATTCCCTTCTGTTGAAACATTTTTGAAGCTCTACGACCTTTCCTAAGGCCTTTTCCGGAAAAAAAAGGTGCGCAAATGTCCGGGTGCGCAAAGAAAGGTCGCATTTGTCCCACTCCCGTCTATCTACTTAAATTTTCATTCTCTACCTTTTGTCTTTTGAAATAAAAAAAAGATTTCTGTGAAAAAAAGGCTCAAATAAAATCAAAAACTTTAAGTTTTATCGTTTTTGACTGCTCGACTATCAAACCTTTTAAAAAATTAACCAACTAACCTTTCAGAGTTTCTTAAAGAGCAATTTGTAAATAAATAATAGGAGTTTCTAATAAAACAAACCATAAATCGATTTGTTTTCGATCATTGTTCGTTTCAAAAAGTAACCTTTAAAAAAAAGCGGGCAAGACTTTTACGGCAAACTTGATGAAAAGGAAATTATACTCATTTTAGAAAGGCAATTTACAACGAAAAGGAGATGGAGTCAAGTTTTTATTGAGGACTGTTGAAGTTCTCTTGGAAAGAAGTTTGGATGATGAAGTGAATAAAATCATTGGCAATCATCGACTCATTGAGGTGATTGACAATTTGTGCTTATTTACATCAAAATTTTCGTTATTTTCAAATCAATTAGAAAGTTTTAGACAATCATCGGACGCGTGTTCGACATGGATCCAGAAGTGTTCGGTCATGGGATCAAAATCGTGCAAGCTTACTCTCATTTGAGAGAAATAAAGAAAGTCGATATGGCGGGTGTTTTCTTGCAGGTTTGTTTGAGTTTGTAAAGCATTCAGTTAAGATTTTTCTATTTTATGTAATCTCTAAACCTTTCTACTTTAGATTTGTAAAGCATTGGAAAGAAAAGAGATTCTTAACAACGAGGTGATCCTTTGCCATACTGTTGGCTTTCTGATGAACGCTACGGCGAATCATCAGGAGAATAAGGTGGATTTTTACAGCCTTACAAATGATATTTCTGCTTTAAATTGTATTACTCATAGTATTCGTTCCTAGGTATAAACGTATGTGGACTAGAATTTGGGTTAAGTTAAAGAGAGTGGATCCCTTTTGATATCCCGCCATCTCTAACACCCCGACAACCCAAATCAACTCCTCCAACGTATTATAGGGGAGTCCCTGTGAAATGACCGACCTGTACTGCAGTTGCATAGACCCGGAAGATATGTATCTTTATTTACAGTAGTATAATAAGACGAATAGATTACAAATAAGTGTAAGGGGGAAGGGGGACTCCAAATGAGAGTCTCACTTGTCCTCCTAGGCAATCCCAAGGACCACCCCTTCTCGGCAATAAAAGGGATAAGCACAGGGAAGGACACATTTGCATAAGAATAGACAAATCATTCGATAATAACAATAGTAACTAAAATATCGGTTTGGCTCGGAGCTGACAATAGTTAAATATTCGATTTTATGATAAATGACAGTCAATTTTTTCAGGTTAAACTTTTGGGCACTGGAAATCTCGTCTCGACACTAAATTGGCTCGAATTTTACTCGAAAAAAGCAAAGTTTGTTTTTAGAATAAAAATCTCGAAATATTTTTTTGTTTTTAGTTTAAATGAAGCCGATCTTATTGACAATATGATTGGAGTGATCAGCAATTTGGCGAAAACCCCTTTCACAATGGATCCAAAAAGGTTCAGCGATCTCTACGCGACAACGAATCAACCTTGTGATCATCTCGAGATCGCTCGCATCTATGAAGGCATCAAAATCATTCTGAGCAAGGTTCGGTTTTAAAAAAAGTTCTTTGGCTTTGGCTGTTCTTATTGAGTATTTTCTCTAATAGTCGAGCCAAGTTGATGCCTATTTTACGGTTTCCAAGTTCTCGTAGAAGCTCAACACTCTAATCCCCCACAAGATCTCATCGTTAGCTACATTTTCCGACCCCATATCGATAGGTTCTGATAAGCGCTTTTCGAGATTTTGAGGAATTTAAGCTCACTACTATTAGAGAAAATACGGCAATTGGTTAGCAAAGTATTTCGTATATTTTTCAGAAATACTTCCAAGAAACTCTCTTCCGATTGCTGAGACGAGATCGATTCGGCAATGTATACAATTTGTCAAATCCAAAAGTCGGGTTTTAAAAGCTTAAAAGGTTTAAAACTTAATTTTCTAGGATGCCGCTCAGCAACAATTGCGAATAAAGAGCACAACTTTGATGACAAAAGCGAGGATTGTGAGGGTAAGTGAAAGTGATTAACTGTTACTCTCCTTTGTACTTTTCATTGTTTTATTATTACTATTTTTAGTTGATCAATGTTTTGGTGTCCCAAGTGAAAACCGATGAGTGGACAATTCATTTGAATCAAGTAGTCGATGAGAAGAATCTCGTCGATATTCTTCACGATTTGGCCTTCCTCTTTAAAGATCCTCCACTTGTAAGTTTTGTTTTTTGCTTAAAAGCTCTAAAGGGATATTCCGGTCCCCAGAGAAATCCGATTTTTGCTTTGAACCATTATAAGCTGTTCTCAGCGACCGGCGGGCGCTACCGGTTTGGCTGAGTGGTTAGTATTCTTGCCAAAGAGGTCAACCCTCAAGGATTCGAATCCCGCTAATCTTCCTTTGGCTTTTGCTTTTTTTGTTTTTCATTAGATTTTTCAAGCTATTAGCTGAGGCCAAGATCCTCACGAATATCTACAATTATTACCCTTTCATTAACGAAAGTTAAGGAAAAACTAAGTTTTTGATTAATACTTTCCCATCGTCCTACCTTTTAGAAATCATTGAAAATTGCGGAAATTTTGATTCGAATTGAATAATAGTATAATTTTCTTAGTACTTTTTAACCAACTTGTTGATCTGTAGATATAGAACATTGAAATAAAAAAAACTATTTTCTTAAATACCTTTCAAGCCCAACTAATAAACCTTCAACTAGAAACTTTTTTCTTCGGAACTCATCATTACGTGTGCTAGAGAATGCTAAAAGAAAAAAAAAGATGTAAAGAAGGGGTAGAAAAGGCGAAAAACTTAATAAAAGGTCACAAAGATGGGGAGTGGGACAAATGCTACCTTTTTTTTGCGCACCCGGACATTTGCGCACCTTTTTTTCCGCACTTAGCCCATTAGCGCACCTTTTTTCGCGTTTTAAAAAAGCTCTAAAAGCTAATATTAACCAATTTCTATTCCAAATGTTGTTTTTCTAGGTAATTTTAGGGCGTAGAATCGAAATTTTGACATAACAGAGCTTGTGGAAACAAACGGGCGGAGTTATACAAAGAGAAAAATCAACAATTTTCTGTAATTTGACCTAGCCGTTTTGTCTTTCAAATTGGCCTTTCAAATTGGCCTTTCAAATTGGTTCCACACGCTCTGTTATGTCAAAATTTGAATTCAACACCCTCAAATTACCTAGAAAAACAACTTTTGGAATAGAAATTGGTTAATATTAGCTTTTTAGAGCTTTTTAAAACGCGAAAAAAGGTGCGCTAATGGGCTAAGTGCGGAAAAAAAGGTGCGCAAATGTCCGGGTGCGCAAAAAAAAGGTCGCATTTGTCCCACTCCCGAAAACTACGATAGAATTAATTCTGGTAGATAAACGTTCCGTCACATTGCATTTTAGACTCCCAAACACTTTTTTTTTGACAGTTTTTCGGGATTTTTAGTGTTTTCAAGGTTTTTCTTTATGCAATCCTTGTAGAGGAGACTGAAACGCGTCGATTGGTAAACAAATAGTCGTGGTTCTAGAAAATCCACTTTTGGGACCGGAGTACCCCATTAAATCAAAAAATTTTAAAGAAAATAAATAAAGATTTTAATGATTTCAATGTTATATTACAACTTTTAGGACAGCCAACTCTTCGAAGACGCTTTAAAATTAGAAGCCGACATCTTTGAGCTCTTTTCCACAATCTATGATCATTGCCCAGCTCTGAAGTTGCATTTGGAAAATCTTTTCAAGTCAGTAAAAGCTTTTGTTCCACAAAGGCAACAAAATTTAGACTTCAAAAATGGAATCCCTTTGAATTATCGAAAGGCTACGAGCTTCGCGAGTCGAAATGTGTCCCTTCACTCATTTGTGCGATTCTCGATTTCTGCAAGAGGATTTTCAATGATCGAGAGGTAAGTAAAGAATGAATTTTGCATTAAACACATATTTAAATCATTGAATTAAAATTTTAGGTGGTTCAATCGTTCGCCAACTATCAATCAAAGTTCGACGAGTTGAGCAACAGCGGATATCACGAAATCCGTAAGTTATAGCTTAACTGCACGAAAGTTGACTGTATTTCATAAAAATCTGGTACTTAAAGCGGCTAGAAAGACCAAGGATGTTTCAATATGGATCAGGCTGTAATCCAGGCCTGACTACCACGGTTGGCGGATCCGGCTCCGGATCTCTACACAAGAATACAAAGAACGACACTACTAAGCGCCTACACAACGGCTATTGGAGCGTCGTGTAGCCGCCTGAACGTTCTTTTTATTCTTGTTCCGGATCCAGATTCACCCAGCTCTGCTGGCTACTAGCAGGGAAATTTTGTTGAATAGGCCAGTAAAGCCAGACCAAGCAGGTCAGAAGCTAAAATTTGGCTCTTGTCTCAGATAGATGCAAATAAACAAAAATATTCTTGGCTTAAATGCACTCTTTTTCTAGAGAGCCGTGCTCGCGACGTGATGGCAGTGATGGGTGCGGATCAAGGGATCCAACTCGACCCATTCGGCGGCTTATTCAGTCGAGGTTATGAGGACGATGTTATGGAATCATAATTATATTTAAAACAGACCATTACCATCGTTTTCTTCGATTTTTATACTAGTTTTAGGAAATCTCACGGGTTTTCGCCTCTTTCCACTTGTAAATTCTTGTTTTTTTTCTTGCTTTGTGTACTCAAATTGTCTTTGTTTTGAAAGATATTAGATAAATTTTGTTTTTCTTTCATTTTTCTATTCAATATTTATGGTAATATAAAGGAAAATGGCAGTCAAAAAGCAAAAGAAAGAAATGAGAGAGGAAAGCTTTGAATCAAGCATTTAATAATGAAATTTTTGTAGTTTACGATTTGATTTAGCTAATTCTTTTAATAAATTTTTGTTCTCGAAAACGAAAATATTGTGGTTAATGAACAATTTGTTAGTTCTTTTATGTTTTCAAGTACAAATTTCAGCTAAAGAATCACTCATAATTCAATAAAATTAAACATTGTTTTCTCAAAATGTTAGATATTGTTTAAATATTGGATTGGTGAATTGAAAACTGCCGGCTATTGTCATATGTGACAGTTTGAGCACTTTCTTCAAAAGAAACCCATTTTGGTGTCAATGGAAAAGTTGTAGAGAATCAAAAATCAAGCTTATATCCAAATTTTCAGAACGATTCAAAAACTGGTTTTCAAGAAATGCCAAATTAACGAATTTTCACAAAACTTGCATTTTAAGCGAAACTACTAAGTGTATCTTTTTGGAAATTTGGCTATAAGCCTAATTTTTGATTCTCTACAACTTTTCCATTGCCACCAAAATGGGTTTCTTTTGAAGAAAGTGCTCAAACTGGGACATCCAGTCCTCCATTTTTGAGTCTCACACTTGTCTCACACACAAACCAAAATCCTACTACGAAAGAGGAATCCGCAAATTGTCTGTAAAATGGGCAGAAGTCGTCAATAATAATATAATATTTGTCTATAATCTATCTATCTTTTCTTACATTTCTTACAATAAATAGCCTTGTTTGGGAACGTTTGGCTCATTCCCCATACAGTGCTCAAACTTGGAGGGCCTATTCTTCCCCATACAGTCCGGACCTCGCCCCTTTTGATTACTATTTATTCCGGATTATGATCAGAGGTGAATGAATCCCTGAAGAAGAATCGGCCCTCCAAGTCAAGGATCGTTCTCCTCCACGACAACGCGCGCCCTCATGTTGCAAAACTGACTCGCTCTAAAATAAATAGCCTTGTTTGGGAACTTTTAACGCATTCCCCATACAGTCCGGACCTCGCTCCTTTTGATTACTATTTATTCCGGATCATGAGTAATGAGCTTGTGGGAGAACACTTCGATTCGGAAGAAGCAGTCAAAAATTGGCTTGGAAAGTTTTTCGATTTAAAACCAAAATCCTACTACGAAAGAGGAATCCCCATACAGTCCGGACGTCGCCCCTTTTCCGCAAATTGCCTGTAAAATGGGCAGAAGTCGTCAATAATAATGGAAATTATTATCGAATGAATTCATGGTTTTATGTTCAATAAATTTTAGTTCAAAGTCCCGGAGTTTTCAATTGACCAACCCAATATTTAAAAATGTTAATATTTCTATAAATATTATCTACTAAATATTTTAGTAAAAAGATAAATCATAATATGAATGAGCAAAAATTGAAGAAAAAAAAAGAATATTGTATGAAAATTTGAAATTTTTTTACATAGAAAAGCTAGAAAAGAAAGACTTTGACAAAATTAAACAAAAAAAAAATGAATTCTCTGGCTTTTCAGCTAAAAAAAAAGATTGGGACGGCCAGGAGATATTGACTCAAAAAAATAAGAGAAATATTGTATTGTATTGTAATTGTATATTGTAAAATATTGTAAAAATTATCTGAAATTACCTGAAATAGAAAGAAAATACCTAATAAACATCAAAAATGGAAGTTTTTTTCTTATGGAAATGTAATTACCGCATTCAGAAAGCATTTTTACACATAGTGCTTTAGAAAAGGGCAGAACAAAGAATTCAATAAAAACTTAAATATGCGTTGAACCGAGGAGTCTCTCATGGCTGTCCCTTTGATGTCATATCTCGTCCTCATCCGATTCCTTTCTTGTACAATAACAAGCCAAACCAACGAGAATTGTGAAGAAAAACCCGGAACAGCACAGTAACATCCAAGTGGCTAACTGGAAAGATACAAGGTGATCTGATGAGCTAATGATCTGATGAGCTAATGAGCTAATGATCTGATGAGCTAATGAGCTAATGATCTGATGAGCTAATGAGCTAATGAGCTAATGATCTGATGATCTGACGATCTAATGATCTGATCATCTGATCATCTGATCATCTGATGATCTGATGATCTGATGATCTAATGATCTGATGCGCTAATGATCTGATGAGCTAATGATCTGATCATCTGATCATCTGAACAGAATAAGCCAATTGATCCAATAGAGCCTGTAAGACCAGAGCTAGGTCTAAGTCAGATTAGACTCAAGGAGTAAGGCCCTATTCTGGCAATGGGATACGTAGCTTCTTGGTAGAGCGTTTGCACGGTAAGCGAGAGATTGTGGGTTCGAATCCCGGCGCCGACCATGTTTTGTATTCCCAGCAAAGGACCAGCGTCTCCAACTCTTTTAAGCTAAAAAAAAACTAGAGTATCAGTATATACCCATAAAAGGACTGGCGTCTCCAAATAGGATCAAACCAGAGAAAAACCAGATAGACAGATCCAGACTAGAGACAAGTCGAGGTTAGAGCCAAGTCAAGCTGAACTAGACCAAGATGGACTAGATCAAATGCTCAAAAGCAGAAACAGAAGTCAGGTCAGTGGCCTTGCGTGGCCTAGATCGTGAAAATGAAACCTGAAAATCGGCGAGTTTCTTCTCAAGACTCGCAATCTGTTTCATATTGCCGATATCAACAACATCAAGTGTCCGAGCATACGTGTTCCAAAACATGTGACCAGACCATCGGAAACCCACCTAAGAAAATCAAATTTGTTTGAAAAACAATTCCATTATCCAATCAAATCCCATTTTCACCTCCATAGTTGGCGTGTCAGTGATCGACAAATAGTTAAGCTCCTCCATCTCGACTTGAGTCCAATTAAAGGCGAAACCCGAGTTCTCCGGAGTTGGATTCCTTAATTCCTACTTGTTTTCATTTAAAATCCAGCTTTTTTTCACCCAAATCTCGCAAAATTCGCAACAAGCTCAGAGAAGATCTCAATAACTCGTTGATCCAATTGCCAGTTCATATCTTTTCGTCGATTTAAGAAGCGAGGTTCCAAGTTGAACAAATGAATCACATCAACTCCGTGAAAGGCTCCTAAAACTTTTAAAGTAAAGCCTATCAATCTTAGAAATGAAATAATTTAAATATAAATAGAAGTTTAACATTTGAAAACTCACGCTTGTGATAGAAATTCTCTGAAATATGATCGAAAGAGTAGAGATAAACGGGTTGTTCAGCTTTCGCGTACTCGGCAGCCAATCTTGTCGCTGGTGCATCATACCAGAAATGTGAAAACATCTAGAAGATATCACTTTTTGATGTTCTGCAAGATATTCAATCATAGGTTAGCTCGTTTTGTACAAATTTAATGTTTAAAAGAAACAAACATATCAAATATTAGGTTCTTCGGATATAAACAAGTGTTGCTTTTTGTTTGTTGTTGTTGTTGTTGTGAGAGAAGCTTTTAAAACATGTCTTTCTGTATTTCAAAGTTTTTCTCTATAAAACTTAAAAAACTTAGTTCTCTATTTTGAATGTTTTTAAAGAATACCCTTAAAGTTGAGTTGAAGAGAACTTCAGAGTCCATACTTGGATCGACTTTTGTCCAGATGTACTCCTGCTTGCAACCCTGGAAAATAAATCGAATTAAGAACCAAAGTTACAAAGTTTGATCCAATACGGTTCCAATACCGTATTGGAACCGTATTGGATCAAAAAAGAATCGTATTGGATCAAAAGAGAACCGTATTGGATCAAAAAAGAATCGTATTGGAACCGTAGCTTTCAAATACAATTCTATGATTATATTCTATTTTCAGACTATTTTCAGACTCACATTAGCCACCAAGCCATGATTTTGCAATTGATGATATCCAGTTGTGAGATTGTCGGCCAATCTCTCAGCCACCTCCGTTGTCAACGCCGTGAAATTCACGTTTTTCTCGTTTAAAATCACTAAATTTCTGTGTTTTGCATTGAAAATTCCTTTTTGGTCACTACAGAATACTAATTATTGATTAAATGATTGCTCTAATCAACCCTTGATGAAGCCTTTCACTTACCTATTCTCAACGAACTCTCATCTTTCGTTGTTCCCAACATGATCGGCACTTTTCGGCGATAAGTAGCCAACAATTCGGGAGCTTCCTAGAGAAGAATTTTAATGAAAATAAATTGAATTTAATAATAAGCAAAGTGATAGATTTAGTTATAGATTAAAATTGGATTTCCTTACCGGAATCACCCCCGCCAACTCCATCACAAAGTTGGGTTTTTGCTTTAAAAAGTGTCACAAATCTAGATTGTGTTCCTCAAGTCCTCAACGAACTCTCATCTTTCGTTGTTCCCAACATGATCGGCACTTTTCCTCCTTTTCCTTTCCTTTTCTTCCTTTTCCTTTCCACTTTTCCTCAAGTACTTAAATAAATTGGCGTAAATCATTTTTTATTTGATCTCAAGTAAATCTCAAGGAATCGTATTCTAAAAAGTGCTTTATTTTTCAATTGTTGTTTATCATAGAGTTCGGCAAACAAAACCAAAACCAAAACAGACCAAAACAGACCAAAACCAAAACCAAAACACCAAAACAAACCAAAACTCAATTTGCATATAAATTAACATGTAAATTTAAAATTGTAAAATGCAAATTTTAATGTAAAATGCAAATTTGCCTTTCACTTTTTCTCACTCCACAAAATCTCGCGGCCGAAAAAAGGACCAAAACACGACCTCGAAATTTCGAAACAAAAAATAGCCTATGGGATAGATTTTTGGATGCTGATTTCAAATCTGCAAACAGATTTTCGCTAGCTCCTCCCAGTCGCGAGATATTGGCGAGTTTTGGTTAGTTTTGGTTAGTTTTGGTTTTGGTTTGTTTTGGTTTTGGTTTTGGTGGTTTTGGTTTTGGTTAAGTTTTGTTTTCCGAAGTCTAGTTTATCAATTGTTTTAAACAAACAATTTTATTACTTTTCTATGCTTTTGAAAGCTAATTTTGAAAGCTAATTTTAATAAATGTTAAATGTCTTCTTGAAAACTTCTTTCAATTTACATCTAGGACCTAGATTCTAAGCTAGTGTACGGTAGGCACTTATCCTACTCTTCGGTAGGCACTTATCGTACTCTTTGCCCACCCGTCACTCTCCTCTCACCACCCACGACATTTATTCTCCATGTCTACCCTTTGATGTCCATTTTGGATGAAAAAGTGAGCAAAGTTATACAGGGTACGTCATAATTATTGCAACAAGAGTTCAAAGACCGCTTTCCAAACAGCTTTTCTTATTTTTTTTGCCTCCCTTTTTTGTTGTGTTGCGTTCTATCTTCTTTATTCTTGCCTAATTGCCACCCGCCTCACACGAAGAAGACGGTTCAGGACTGGTGTGTGTGGAAGACGAAGAAGAAGACGGTTCAGGACTGGTGTGAAGAAGACGGTTCAGGACAACTTTCCCTCAGTGATCACCAAGGATGAATGGCCTCAAAACTCACCGGATCTCAATGTGATGGACTTTTCCATTTGGGCAATCTTAGAGGCTAATGTCTGCTCTCGAAAACACACAAGTTTGGATTCTTTGAAGAAGTCTTTGACCAAAGGATGGAAGGCGACTCCTCAAGATGACATTCGGGGCGCAGTGGAGGCATATCCGAACCGATTAAGGGCTGTTATCAAGGCAAAAGGCGGTCATATCGAATGATCTCTTGTTTCCTTATTTGTTATTGTTAAATAAAGCTATTTCTGTTTAAAAATCTTCTTCCAGTGAAACTTCTTGGTGTGCAATGCCTTGAGTATCTTCTTGCAATAATTATGACGCACCCTGTAGACTTAGTTATAGATTAAAATTGGATTTCCTTACCGGAATCACCCCGCCAACTCCATCAACGATCGGCACAAACTCATCGTAATCATCGAAAAAGTGATCCTAATAATAAAAGTTTTAACTTTAATAACTATTTATAATACTTTTTCAATTCTAAATTTCAATTCTAAATTACAAATTCAAATTCAAAAAAGCTTACATCAGCATTGAGAATCTCCTCCTTCATCTTTTTCCTCCAACAATCGAGCAGCTCTGAGGAATTGAACGATCTAAATGATTAGATTTTAATAAGAACAAGAAGAAGAAAACTTGAAGAAAAACTAGGGTTAATTCTTTGTTACTTTGTTAGTTATTTTGTTAGTTATTTTGTTAGTTGAAAACACTTTTATTTCCCCTCTTTTATGATATCAAAATACCGTAGAAAAGTTTAATTTGAACCAAATTATAGCCAAAATGCCTCTGGCAAGTGGGCGAGGTTTTTTCGTTTTCTGTTTTTGGCGAAAAATGACGAAGAATTTGGATGTGAAAGGCAATTGAACCCTCGGCCTTTTGCTTACCGAATAGATGCTCTACCACTAAGCTATTAGGGGCTTGTTTCTGCGAGAAGAAATAGGAAACAATGGGATTTCATCAATATTAAAGCTCTTTCTTTTAGGTGATCAGCGGGAACGATTACGCCATTTTCAAAGGTGTTCTTGGTCTTCTTGTTACTTTGTTAGTGATTTTGTTAGTTGAAAACACTTTTATTTCCCCTTTTTCACTGTTAGGATCTTACTTCCATTTGGTCGGATCGTCGGGATCCCGTTCTCTGAATTTTTTCCATCAATTTTCATTGATTTCATTGATTTCATTGACTTTTAAAATTCACTTTAGTTCTTAGAATTCTTTCATTCATTCATTGAATGTTCGTGGATAGTTTAAGCTTTAAAACTGGCTCAACAACTCAACAAAACTCAAAGCTCAATAAAGTTTAACAAAACTGACTCAACAGCTTCGTTGCTCAACAGCTTCGTTGCTCAACAGCTCAACAATTTACAGAGCTTTTTTTAGGTGATACTTTAGCGTTCAGACAGTGTAAAACATCAGTTTTACAAAATTTTATATGTAAAAGACTTGCTTTGAGATTTGTAAAGAGATTCTAATCTCTTTATCATATGTTCACTCACCGACACTGAAGCTTCTTGTCGAGTTCTTCAGTTGCTTTAATGGCTGTATCACGGACCATTCCAGGAGAGACAGCTGTCCCCGATAACAATAATATTCGATGAAAGAGACCTAAAGTCTCCAAAAATAGGCTAATTTTTCGAATTTATCTAAGTTTAAACTAAATAAATCCAAGTTACAATTAGTAGACTCAATAAAATGAATAGCTCCAATCGATTCCCGACCTCGAAAACCCCCCGGGTACAAATTTACAGCTAAATATCTTTTACTACCATCTACAAAGCAAAAGAAAACTGCAAATGTGTTCATTGTGTGGTAGCGTAAACGTTAGCAATCTGGGAAACACGTTTGGGATAAGGTGTTTCCCTTTGAGAGAATCGTAACTCTTCTTTCGTTTGTCCTTGACTCTAGAATCGTTTACCTAATCAACATCTTTCACTATCATTTAAAAACCTGAATTGTCCTCTTTAAAATTTGTATCAAAGTTGGCAATAGTTAGAGCAACTCAACTCTGAACTAACTTAGAGAACTCTAAGATAACTCTGAACTTAGAGTAACCCAACTCTTCCCAACACCAACTACTATGTTAAAGATTTCTTTCCAGAAATGTTAGCTGACTCTAAGGTTTGGAAGGCTCAACATTGTGACCGACATCCGGTGGACAGCACGCGATGTTGGCTCTTCCTTTTTCTCAACTATGAGATCTTTCTTTTCCCTCTCACAATGCCATCCAAATTGGAATCCCATAAAAAGAAAAGATCTAGAGGGAAAATCTTGTGAATATTCTCAAGTAGTCTTGAAAAAATTCTTGAAAAAGTCTTGAAACGATTGTCGTCATATGACTTGCTAGTTCTGAGCTTCCATTGGATCTCAATTCAAATTCAAATCTGATTCAACTCAAGTTTTGTGTCTTTATAAATTGAATAACTGATTGAATTGGGTTTTGAGGCTTTTAAAAATGTAAAAAATTGATTAGGAATATAGCAGATTTAAGTCACTTTTTCGCAAAAATACAAAAAGTTTTTAGAATTTAGACTGGGATTGAATTTGAGAAGTTTAAGTTTATATTGGTTTAAATCTAATCGACTTAAAGTGAATTGTAGATAGTAGGGAAATTAGAGGAAATCTTTTGACAAGCCCTCAGCAATCGGTGACAATGCTAGAATGGATGCGGCTCTATTCTCGCGGGATTGAATTTGAGAAGCTTAAGTCTCTATTGGTTTAAATCTACCAACTTAATCCAATTGTAGATAGCAGGGAAATTAGAGGAAATCTTTTGAAAAACCCTCAGCAATCGGTGACAATGCGAGAATGGATGCCGACGCGGGATTGAATTTGAGAAGTTTAAGTTAATATTGGTTTAAACCTAATCTAACTTAATCCAATTGTAGATAGCAGGGAAATTAGAGGAAATCTTTTGACAAACCCTCAGCAATCGGTGACAATGCAAGAATAGATGCCGACGCGGCTCCACTCCCCTCGCCCATCAACAAAACATTGTCCGGATCGCCACCGAAAACATCGGCGTTTTGCTGAAACAAGATTGGATTTCAAAAAGTTTCACAAAATTTATCAATGACAGCTTAACATTTCTATTGATTGAAGGCTACTGAAGTCTAATCAAATGGCTAATCGAATTGCAAGAATGCATTTTAAGCATACAATTTTTGTTTGACTCTTTGCTAATCCAACTCCACTCACTTTTACCCATTTGAGGGCCAAAATCTGGTCGTGAAGTCCCAAATTGCCTGGCGCCTCTTTTTCACCCGTTGAGAGAAATCCTGAAATATTTTTTTAATATAAATTATTTAAAAGATATTGGGTTTTTCTCAAAGAAACTTTGTTTTATTTATCTTTTTCCTTTTCTTAAACTCCCTAGAGACTTGAATCACCGTTTTTGAGAGTTTTTGAGAGAAGAAAAATGAAAAGAGAAAAGGAAATCTTTCATTAAGAATATCTTTTCATTTAACAACCTTTTCAATATTAGCTTTATAACTTGAAATATTAGCTTAACTTGGAAATATAAAGCTGAATGTGGGAAGCTGAAGCCTCGAACTGCTTTGGATGAAAACTTTTGAGAGTTCAATTGCTACAACTCTGACTTTAAGTTTATAATCGATAGTTCTACGACTTGCCGAGTTCTACGTTCGAGTTCTACGACGAGATTTTGGCCACAGAAAGTCGACAAGACAAGACAAGACTTCATCTTGTCTTGTCTTGTCGACTTTCTGTGCCCCAAAATCTGAGATTTATTCTATACATTCTGTGCTTAAAATTCTATACACCTTTTCTGGTCAATACTGGTCAAGTTTGCAGAATTTTTCGCCAAAAACAGAAAACGAAAAAACCCCGCCGACTTGCCAGAGGCATTTTGGCTATAATTTGGTTCAAATTAAACTTTTCTACGGTATTTTGGTATCATTCGGCGCCGAAAATTTTGCTCTATCGAATGATACCGTAGAAAAGTTCAATTTGAATAGTCAAAATGCCTCTGGCAAGTGGACCGGGCCGTTTTTGGCGGAAAATTTTGCAAGCTTGATACTGGTTATACTTTAACTATAGCTTTTTTTTGAGAAAAAAACTCACCAAAAGGACCTAATCGATAATTGAAAGTAACAAAAAGAATCTTCCGGCTCACGAAATTTTCCAGAATCGCCTGAAAATAGGGAAATATTATTCAGCATTTAGTGAAAACAGTTTTCTTTGCTTACCTGTTGTGAATAATCATTTCCGCCGCCTGTCTGGAAATTTCCGCCGTGAATGAAAACAATCACAGGATATGTATCATTGAAATACTGAAAGTAATAATAAATCAAAATTTCCTTAAAAATAGAAAAACAAACTCTTGTCGGAGCATAAATGTTGAGGTAGAGGCAATCTTCGGAAAAATGTGCGGTGTGTCTGGAATTTGATTTAAAACTTTTGAAAACTATGAAAATATTAGATATTAGTTCCTTTATAGTTCCTATTTGGTTCCTTCATAGTTCCTTTATAGTTCCTATTTGGTTCCTTTAAAGTTCCTTTACAGTTCCTATTTGGTTCCTTTAAAGTTCCTTTAAAGTTCCTTTACAGTTCCTATTTGGTTCCTTTAAAGTTCCTTTAAAGTTCCTTTATAGTTCCTATTTGGTTCCTTTAAAGTTCCTTTATAGTTCCTATTTGGTTCCTTTAAAGTTCCTTTATAGTTCCTATTTATAAAACAAATGAATATTTAGATTATTAAAAAGTTTAATGAAAAATGAAGAAAACCTTTCTGGATCGGTGGGTCGACCCTCGGTTCTCTGAACGCACATCGCCGAGTACTGGGTGGCGTTCATGAAACCCCGCCATATTGCTGGTGGTTGGGGTTTCTGTAAAATAAAGATAAACAATCGATTTCTATATAAAAGTTTAAAGCTATCAATCAGCTTTCTGCATTAGTGAGTGGATAAAACGAACAGCAAAACGAAGCGCTCCCACTGGTGGCGCTGCATAGGGAACACCTTTGAAAATGGCGTAATCGTTCCCGCTGATCACCTAAAACAAAGAGCTTTAATATTGATGAAATCCTTTTCTTTCCTATTTCTTCTAGGAGAAACAAGCCCCTAATAGCTTAGTGGTAGAGCATCTAGAGCAGAAGGTCGAGGGCTCAATTCCCTTTCACGTCCAAATTCTTCGTCATTCTTTTCTTTTTATTAGCAGAATAAATATATTCTAGACTTGTTTAATAGTCTAAAGAATGATATTAATCAAAATGTTTTACGAAAGTTTGTTTATTTCGAAGTCATAGCAAAAAATCATAGCAGAGAAGTAAAGGTTATTAATTTTGTAAAAACCCCACCAAATTTTCTCCTCGTATACTCCCGGAATTGATTGTTAGCTCAATTGGATGAGTTTTTCGAAGCGCTGACAAAACGGGTGATGGGAAAAGATAAATGAGAAGCGATAGAAACGTCCTCAGCAAAAGACGTAGCTCGAAATCGCCGGCCCACCGGGTTACCATCTAAACTTTGAGATTAAAATAAAAAATAAACTCAATAATTTATCTAGGCAAGTGCAAAGTGGTAAATTGCAATTCCAGAAAGACGCTTGCACCTTTTTTATTCGAGATCTTTTTACACTCAAAGCTACTTATTGAGCTACTTATGAGTTGAGAATATTTCTCTCAAATGTTTTAAAAAAAACTGCTAAGGTCAGAGATAAGGCACTACTCTAACATCAATTTGATACATCGGATAGCTCATCCCTCAAGCGTCAATCCGTCAAGCGTTTGGGTTCGAGTCCCCCCCGCCGATCAAATTTTGTATTTTCAGCATCAACCAATAAAAGACCCAACTCAAAACTTTATTTACCTTTTTATCGATCTAGCTAACGCCTGTCTTCCCACGATGGGGAGACATCGGATTGGAGAAAAAGAAATGAATATAGATTGAATTGATCACCGATCAACACTAACGATCTATTCGCCTACTAATTGGCACCTAGATGTGATCTAAAGTTAAGAATAAAATCTTAAAAGATATCTAAAGCAATAATTTGAAATGTAGAAGACAAAATGGGCATAAAGTTAAGTTTGAAAGAGTTAAATTTCAAGAATTGTTTGCCAGATTTGTCAGCTGTCAGCTGTGAGCTGGAAAACTGTCAGCTGGAAAGCTCATCAACAAGTTCAATCTTTGCAAATTAAATGATGATTCATAAGATTTCTAATAGGTTTCATCTTTCTAACAAATCGCAAAGCCAAGCTAAACAATCAAAGATCACGGCAGAAAAGATATGAACTTTAAAATCAACAATTGAATTGAAACAAGGAAGAACTTGAGAACAAAAAAGCCCATAAAGTTGTTCTCCCAAAAAGTCGTTGTGTTATAGTGAGCTTTTCTTTGCTTATAGAATCGATTGCTCGCCTAGAAATAGAAAGAAAGTCAAAACTCGGCTAAAAAGCAAAAATATCTTTGGAAAAGAGGGATAAAGCCCAAGACCAAAGTCTCTCTTTCTTTGAAGGCAAGTAGGGCAAACGACAATTCCCTTGGGATTTGGTTAGAAGTGGGAGTCGAGGGTTGAGGGGAAACCCTTGCTGAGATATCTCTTCTTTTTTTGATGCGGAAGGATCACTGTCTTTTCTTTGTCTTTTTTGTCTTCTCGGGGTCAATTCGCTAGTCTTTTCTTGGTTAGATAAAAACTCTTGATGAGGGGAAATTGAAACAAGTCAGCAAGATTTGTGCTTATGATTTCTTGAGAAGAAGAAGAGATATACAATTTATAGGGGTTGCAAATTGGTCAGATAAAATTGGGATAAAATTGAGATACTCAGCCAGGCTCTAGCCAGCCTATAGCCAGCCTTTAGCCAGTCTTTAGCCAGCCTATAGCCAGCCTATAGCCAGCCTTTAGCCAGCCTTTAGCCAGCCTTTGGTCAGTCTTTAGCCAGCCTATAGCCAACCTATAGCCAACCTATAGCCAGCCTTTAGCCAGCCTTTAGCTAGCCTTTAGCTAGCCTTTAGCCAACCTATAGCCGGCCTTTAGCCAGCCTTTAGCTAGCCTTTAGCCAACCTTTATCCAGTCTTCAAATAGCTCAAAGCACTGAGCTGAGCAAAACTAGATGTGCGCTCTTTAGTTCAAAGCGTAAACACAACCAATCTAGCCCTTCCTGGTGACGTCATGGGGAACAATGCGCCAGCTGATATTTGTTTTCATTTAAGCTTATACACTTCAAAGAACAAACTAGCAAATGAATGAAAAAAAAACAAGAGTGCCGATGCACTAAACGAAAGATCTCATGGCTTTTCTAAATCCTTTTCGATATCTGACAAGAAGGGAAGGACCGGAAGGGGATTCCCCCATCGCCTTTCCCCAATCCAACCCCCAACAATGGACTCAATTTGGTGTCCGTTTCACTTCTTTGTGACACAGAAACTTTTGCTATAGTCGCAAATCTTTCAAGAATAGAAAGAATACAAAAAAAAAGCTTTGCATTTGATGTAAAAATGATACAAGAACATTTTGCAGCACATTTAACAGTTCAAAATTTTAATCTGCACGCTTTGTGCATTTTCAATGTCCCGCTGAATTCTATAATGTGCCCATAAAAGTTTTTGTCGGGATTACGGTAATGGGCAGTTTATAAAGGGGAAACTTTGCAAAAAATTTCATTTTCGTTGGTTGTTAGCTGGCAGTTTGTCAAGTATATTGTAGTCAGTGTTACCGTAAATACTGTAATAGTACCCCACCCCCATAATGACGGTGCCGAGTGTTGCGTAGTCTAGCTCTGAACGAGTTTTTCTCGACACTGGTTTATGCTACAATGCGCGCTTAGGTATCAAAAAATAGCTGAAATTCAGGGCTATTTTTTGATGCCAAAGACACATTTTTGATACCAAAGATAATGACGGTGTGGAGCGTTGCGTAGTCTGGCTCTGAACGAGTTTTTCTCGACACTGGTTTATGCTACAATGCGCGCTTAGGTATCAAAAAATAGCTGAAATTCAGGCCTATTTTTTGATACCAAAGACGCATTTTTGAAAGTACGGGTGCTTTGCAAAAATGAAATACTAAAAAGCTGTTTCGACTACGCGACTGTACGAGGGGGCTGGGGTACTATTACAGTATTTACGGTAGTTATTCTTGTGTTTTCCTATCTTTATAATAGTGCTAACGATAAACTTTACCTGTTTTAATTCATCAAAGTACATAAAATAGTATTTTCTGCAAAATATATGTGTAGTAACGAGAAAAATTGAAATGAAATTGAAATGCACGCTTTTTTTGAGTAGATTGTAACTTATAAAGACATTTATGAATTTCAATGCAAACGAAATTTGCAAATAGGACATGTTGAGCCGTGCCATCCGAAAACTTCTCGATGTAACAACATATAGAAAATGATTGTGATGACAGAAATGAGCAACATGTAAATGCCCAATATTGTTGCCCGAACATCATTTAACACAACACCTTCAGTCATATAAACGAAATAGAGTTGAAAAGGGAATACCTGAAGTTGGATTTGAGCTCAAATCATCAATCTTCATTCTTCACTCAGGGAATCAGGGCCCGGTTTCACTACCACTAAGTCAGTGACTTAAAATGCTTAAGTCAACCATCTTACCACCAATTTAGGACACTGACTTAGAGTGACTTAGCTAAATGACTGACTTAACTAAGTCAGCATTTCACCACCACTTTAGGACACTGCCTCAAATTTTCCAGTAAGTCACTGACTTAGTGTTACTATGGAAATCGCTAAGTCAGCTAGCGGGCTTCTCCTAGAGGTGACTTAGTGGAAATTATGTCTTGTCTTCACCGCAAAACAACAACAGCTTGATAAAAGAGGTTCTCAGCAATCCAACACCAATTTGAGAACTTAAATTTATCAAAGATTTAAAAAGATAACGGAAAAGAATAAAAGAATAAAAGAATAAATCATAGGGGATATCATATAAAACAGGGGTGGGACAAATGCGACCTTTTTTTTGCGCACCTGGACATTTGCGCACCTTTTTTTTGCTGTAAAAGGCCTTAGGAAAGGTCATAGAGCTTCAAAAATGTTTTACAATCGTATGCGTAGATTCCGAATTTCGACAAATCAGACCTCGCTGACACGTCAAATTTGGCAAAGGCAAAGGCAAAAAGGCAAAAACTGCGGAAAAGCGTTAAGTTGCGTAGTTTTTGCCTTTTAGCCCAAATTTGACGTGTCAGCGAGGTCTGATTTGTCGAAATTCGGAATCTACGCATACGATTCCCTTATATGGAAATATTTTCGAAGCTCTACGACCTTGCCTAAGGCCTTTTCCAGCAAAAAAAAGGTGCGCAAAGGTCCAGGTGCGCAAAAAAGGTCGCATTTGTCCCACCCCCTATAAAACAATAAATCAAATGACAAATCATGTAAAGAAAACTCTAAAAACAATAAGTAAAGCCCGAATAAACGTTTGTTTCTTTTGATTGCGTTTGAAAATTTCAATTTGCTAATTTTAATCTTGCTTTTTGTGAAATAGTGTCTTATTTTTTAAGTCACTGACTTTGCGCTAAGTCGATGAAATAAAAATTTTGAATAAGTCAGTGACTTAAACCTCTCGTTAAGTCCATGACTTAGCAAAAATCGCTAAGCCACTGACTCAACAAGTCAGTGGCTTAGCCTAAGTTACCTCCCCCTAAGTCACCTCTTCCTAAGTCACCTCTTCCTAAGTCACCTCTTCCTAGGCCACCTCTTCCTAGGCCACTGACTTAAAATGGTGGTGAAAGCGGGCCCATTTTAAACTTCGTTTAAGCTTCAAATAGAACTTTTTGATTAGATAAGTTTGCTAAAACTGATACATTTTTTCAGTTTAAGTTTCTGCAACTTCAAGTTGAAAACTTACTAGATACACTGGAAAAGACAATGCGATCAAATAATGCCGCCTTCGAATCCCGATATGAGTCAAGAAAAAGCAAGTCCCGTAAAGAAAAACATTCATGATCTCAAAGCTGAATCAATTCATTACAAATCATTTTGTATTTTCACCTATAATTGAAAATTAAGGTAACTTTAGGCGTTGCGTCATGTTGACTCTCAGTGCAAGTGCTGAAATCAATGCTCTTTGCATTGTAAAACTTCTGAACTCACCATGAAACCATTGTGCTCGGATTATCTTCACCATACAAATCTTTTGTTTTCAACACAGCGATCGTAATTTGTCCAGCGAAATGAGCTGCCGTCAATATCAAACATAGTGTCTAAAACTGTATACCATATTCTCTCTAATAGTAGTGCACTCTTTAATAGTATTGCGGTTCGAGAGGGGGTTAAAAAAATAGTAGTGCACCCTCGAAAATTTGAATTTCTGGTGCTTCTTTTTCATCTAAACCTTTTTGACTTTATGTTTATGTGACATTCAAGCTAAAGCTAAAGCTATTCAAGCTATTCAAGCTAAAGCTATTCAAGCTATTCAAGCTAAAGCTATTCAAGCTAAAGCTATTCAAGCTATTCAAGCTATTCAAGCTAAAGCTATTCAAGCTATTCAAGCTAAAGCTATTCAAGCTATTCAAGCTAAAGCTATTCAAGCTAAAGCTATTCAAGCTATTCAAGCTAAAGCTATTCAAGCTATTCAAGCTAAAGCTATTCAAGCTATTCAAGCTAAAGCTATTCAAGCAAGCAAAAGTGAGGATTTTTTTATTCATTTATTAACTATTCTTCACATGAAAAAGTTAGTAAAAAATCTAAAATTGTTGTGCAAAGTGCAAAAACATCTTTTTGTTGTTTGTCAAGACACAAATTGTTTGTCAAGACACAAATTGTTTGTCAAGACACAAATTGTCAACTCGCCGGCCCACAACTGTATGTCAAAAGGAGCCAAAGGAGTACGTGAAAGAGTTGCAAGAATTTTTGGAACAAAGATCTGTCTTACTTTGGTAAATGATAAAACTCTTTTATAGTAGTGCACTCTCTAATAGTATTGCGGTTCGAGAGGCGGTTGAAAAAAATAGTAGTGCGCAAAAGCATGCGCACTACTATTAGAGAGAATACGGTATATGTCGTAGCCGATTATGAATGAAATTTTTTGGGCAAATCTTTCTAGTAGAGCAATGTATGAGGACAATATTATATCATCCTGTAGTGAATTAAATTCTGCGTCGATTGGTACGAAATTTGTGAGTTTAGGTTTAAAATTACCGGCGCTACAACGTTTCATTCAAAATCGGCGGGACCCCCGTAGCCGATTATGAATTTCAGCCGATTATGAATGAGTGGGTCTAGGAGCGTCCAACCATCAAGTATTTGGTATCATTCAACGCAGAATCATTAATAATTATGTTAAATTTTTAAAATTAGCAAGATTTGATAAAAAGAAAAAAAATTAGAGGAAAAAAACTGTTTGTTCAAGAGAAAAATTTGAAGCCCCATAATTTCTTTTCTTTTTATCCAATCTTTCTAATTTCAAAAATTTAACATAATTATTAATGATTCTGCGTTGAATGATACTAAATACTTGATGGCTGGACGCTCCTAGACCCACTCATTCATAATCAGGCTACGACATATATAGTTCCAATAGATTGGCTTATTACAGTCAAAGTATTCAGTTGTAGATTGGCCAAGTTTTTAGCCAAGCTATCTTTAGTTTACTAAAGTTTACTAAAGTTTTACTACTATAATCTACAGCTAACTGTAAGCGTAAGCGTATTGTAACTATAACTGTAACTAAAGAATAACAAAGCTGAAAGTCTATACTGCTTTCCATGAAATTTGAACTAATTGCAGTGAAAAGAAATTCTGTGGTGAGTCTCGGAGTTTTGGGCGACTCTTCTATTTTACTCTGTAACTCGACTTTCAATTATCGGATCGACTTGAGATTGGTTTTAAAATAATCCTCATAAGTCTACTTGTAGATAAGAAGCGATAAAATGATGAATTCTAGTAAACCTACCCGAAACCAATATCGAGTAACAATAAATTCAAAGCCAAACCGCTTCTGACAACAAAAATCCATATGAAAAGTCAATCCAAAAAATAAATCACAGTCAATTGGAGTCTCTTTGAGTCAATTGAGCTCTTTGAGCCGATTACTGATACGTTCAAACGTTTTCTTGTAAGGAGATTGATTGGAAGACAATTTTTAGGTCAAAATCGATTCTTGTAAAGAATTTATTGAAATTTAAAGCTCAAAATCCTTTTGAAATGAGATCCTAAGCCCTCGCTAGGGTTTTAAAGCTCAAGCATGTCGATAAAAACTGAACAAATATGGATTTCTGCATAAAGGACACAAATTTCTTGTCCATCCGAATGTTCTTCTATGCAAAAGAACATAAAAACACATTGCGACAATCGAGGAAATGAAAAGAAAAGTCCCAAAGATTAGAGCTTTTGTGTCATTCCATTGAAGACCTTCAGTCATTGTTGTGAAGTAGTTCTCGAGAGGGAAAAGCTGAATGGAAAGTAATTTGATTCTTATTTTAAGCAATAGATCAATGATCGATATTGAGACTGAACGAGGTTTATCATGCTCGTCTTTTAATTTATCAACTCCCAATCGCCGAAGACCCAGGAAAACACAGTGCGCCAGATTAAGAGCGATTACGCTCACACATAAAGAACACTTTGCCAAGCCAAGCCAGAAAATTTGTGCTAAATTTTTACCAAGTACACAGGATGAGCCAATCCAAGCAAGTAATGCCGTCTTCGAATCCCGACAATTGTCATCAAGAAACATGTAATGTAAAGGCAAACGTTTGCAATCTCATATCAAAATTTGAAAAAGGTTTAGTCATTTTAAAACAAACTTACGAATAATATGCAAAAGCGGTAAAGAATGAAATGTGACTGTCAGCGCTTGTGGCTGGGCCATAGGCCATAGCCATGGCACTAAATGATTACCTTTCTTGGACAGTTACAGTAAAGAATGAAATGTGACTGTCAGCGCTTGTGGCTGGGCCATAAGCCATAGCCATGGCACTAAATTATTGCCTGTCTTGGACAGTTACAATAAAGAATGAAATGTGACGTTCAGCGCTTGTGGCTGGGCCATAGGCCATAAATGATTACCTGTCTTGGACAGTTTTCGAAATATTATATTATTTCCTTACTTTACTGTATTGTTGTCATTATAATACTCAAGAATTGTCCAAATATCGTAACAAAGCTGCACACTGGCATTTATAAACGTTGATAACAAGCAAAGAATCTAAAGCACTTGTTTTAAAGTATTAGAAGTAAGTATTAGAAGTAATTATTTAAAGTACTTTATCATAAAGCTCACCCAAAGTACTCGTTTCGAGATAAATTTTCGCCTTTGATCGCATAATTGTAAACAAATGGCCATAATGAAATGAAAATCTTTAAAATTTTCATTCTTAACAAGAATTTATAAGCTGATTAGGTGATATCAGAGGGAAAAAAAAGGTTTGGTGATGTTTACTAAAGAAAAAGTCTTTTTAGAAATCAAAACTGACAAGAAGTTTAGCGCTTTACACTCAATTTTTCATTGTTGTTCGGATATAAACAAGTGTTGCTAAACTTATTGTTGTGAGAGAAGCTTTTAAAACATTTCTTTATGTATTTAAAAGTACGTTATCTTGTGCATATTTGGAATATTTTTAAACGGATAATTTCTTATTTTTAAGAACTTTTTTCTTGCTTTAGATGACCGACTTCAAATATATCAAGTTCGCGTCTGCCTACTTTACGACTTCAGCTTTAGATCACCGACTTCAAATATCAAGTTCGCGTCTGCCTACTTTACGACTTCAGCTTTAGATCACCGACTTCAAACATCAAGTTCGGGTCTGCTTACTTTACGACTTCAAACTGGGCAAAACAGTCGCGGAATCCCATCGAGATTTAGTCAAAGCATTTGGGAATGATGTTTTGTCCGAAAGCCGATGCCGAGTCTGGCTCCAACGCTTTCGGAACGGTGATAAAAGTCTCGAGGATGATGAACACTCTCGTCAAGAATATCGTTGTCGACCTCAAGCGGTAGACAACGATACTTTGAGGGCTGCAATCGAATCGGATCCATGTCAAACGACTCGTGAGCTTGCTCAACAGTTTCTATGTTCAGATTCTACTATTGATGAGCATCACCACGCATTGAAAAGACGATCAGATGCGGGAAATGGCTTCCTCACGAGTTAAGCAGTGCAAACGCTCATTTATATTCGAACAACCTAATATTAGGGCAATTTTTCAAGTCTTAATCCTTTCAACCCTTAAATATTAGCTCATGTTTTGATTTTAAACTTTGACAATTGTGGTAAATTTTGTCCTTGTATATGTTGTGTCCGATTTAGATTTCCGTCCGATTTAGATTGAACTTATCGCGGACGTCCTATTTAGATTACAGTCTATATCGGACGTCCGATTTAGATTACAGTCTATATCGAACGTCCGATGATTTAGATTGAATCTAAATCTTATATAGATTGAACAATAATATAAACATGCTTAATATATGTTCTTAAGCGTTTTCTGTAGTTTTCTGCATTTTTCAAAGGTCTTTTATTGATTACAGTCTATATCGGACGTCCGATACAGATCGAACAATAATAAACGTGCTTAATATATGTTCTTAAGCGTTTTTTTGCAATTTTCTGCGCTTTTCAAAGAGAAATTTTATTGTCTTTTTTTGAGAATTTTTTGTTTTCTTGTTTTCCTACTAAATGCTTACTATTATCCTATTAAAGTTAAAAACTACAGAAAACGCTTAAGAAAATATATTAAGCATGTTTATCTTATTGTTCAATCTATATAAGATTTAGATTGAATCTAAAACGGACGTCCGCGATAAGTTCAATCTATTCTATCGATCTATCGATTTGGATTCAATCTAAATCAGACGGAAATCTAAATCGAACACAACAATGTAGCTTTATTATGAAATTCAAAAATTTGCAATCAATTCAAAGACAATATTCAGGCTGGTAAACGGTATGAGTGAAACAATTCTGGGTTTTTGCAAATCGGGCACAAACTCCTTGTCCATCCAAATGTTCGTCGATGAAGAAGAACATAAAATATCATTAAGAGAAGATCGGTTAGCAAAAGAAAAGCCCCAAGGTACATTGATTGATTGTCGTTTGTGAGCAAGCCTTGAACAAGCATCACAAAGTAGTTCTCCAAGGGGAATAGCTGGAAATGATTCAAAGCTCAATACTTAAAAGTCATTGGGTAATTCTTGAGGGGTTAAAACCCACGAGATACACGGGATATGCCAATGACAAGAGATAATGTCTCGTTTTGATTCCTCTAATCGTCAAAAAGAAACAAGAGATTTGCAAAGCGGTCATCGACGCCTCAAAGCTGAAAAAAGTGATTCAAATTCTAGTTTTGAACTTACGCATAGTAGAAGAATTGCATTATAAAAGTAATCGCTCCACGTTTCTCTGGATCAAATGAATGAGAGTAGATGCTAAAGTGTGTAGAGATTAAAACAATTGAGAGAAAGGTAGATCTCTATTCTTAATTTGTTTTTCTAAGAATATAGCTTGAAAAAGGATTACGACAGTTTTTACACATTTTATTGGGTTGGTCAATTGAAAACTGCCGGACTTTGAACTAAAATTTATTCAACTTAAAACCATGAATTCATTCGAAATAATTTCCATTATTATTGACGACTTCTGCCCATTTTACAGGCAATTTGCGGATTCCTCTTTCTTCGTAGGATTTTGGTTTGTGTGTGAGACAAGTGTGAGACTCAAAAATGGAGGACTGGAGATATCCCAGTTTGAGCATTTGAGCACTTTCTTCAAAAAAAACCCATTTTGGTGTCAATAGAAGAGTTGTAGAGAATCAAAAATCAAGCTTATATCCAAATTTCCAAAAAGATACACTTAGTAGTTTCGCTTAAAATGGAAGTTTTGGGAAAATTCGTGAATTTGGCATTTCTTGAAAACCAGTTTTTGAATCGTTCTGAAAATTTGGATATAAGCTTGATTTTTGATTCTCTACAACTTTTCCATTAACACTAAAATGGGTTTCTTTTGAAGAAAGTGCTCAAACTGTCACATATGACAATAGCCCGCAGTTTTCAATTTCGGATGCCTTTGCCTTTCAGACGTTTCCGCGCCAAACGTCGGAAACTACCGTAACCCGACACAATAAAAGGACCCCGCCACAAAGAATTTTTCAGTCTTTCGTCGTGTTTTATTTTTTCAGTCTTTTTTTTTCTTTTTTTTCTATTGACACGAAAATGGGTTTCTTTTGAAGAAAGTGCTCAAACTGGGACATCTCCAGTCCTTCATTTTTGAGTCTCACACTTGTCTCACACACAAACCAAAATCCTACGCAGAAAGAGGAATCCGCAAATTGCCTGTAAAATGGGCAGAAGTCGTCAATAATAATGGAAATTATTTGGAATGAATTCATGGTTTTAAGTTGAATAAATTTTAGTTCAAAGTCCCGCAGTTTTCAATTCACCAACCCAATAGAAAATGGTTTTTATTCAGACAGGAACAGACTTTTTACTTTCTATTCACCTCAACGTTGAATTATCATCTCGATAGTAATCCAAAATGAGAATCAAAGTCGATACAAGATCAGCGATGAAATGAGTGATCGATAAAGTGATGCAAATGATCTGAAGAGTTAAATATCATTTTCAATCAACAATTCTGATCAAAGTTTTCTAGAAAAAATGCTTCTACAAAAAAATTTATACCCAAAGCAATCGATTCGGTATAATTCTCGGATTGCACATCAAAAAACATCTCTCAGTTAAGAACATTTAAAGTTTTCTTGCTCTTAATCAATTTTTCTGCTTTTAGAAACTGCAAATTCTCAGATTTAATCCGATTTTTGATATCAACAAGGCCAAAATGACGCCTTTTTGAGAAAATAATTGTTCTTTTCTTGACGTGATTTAGCTCAAAAGCTCTTTTGTTTAGCTCTTTTGTTTAGATTACTTTTGTAAATTTATTTTCTGAACAAATTGTAAGCAAAGATAAACTTGAATAAGTGTAAAAACATCCAGAATCAACTATCAGATAATTGGACAATACCAACCTTGTGATAGAGCTCAGCCATGTACTTGAGCGTGTGTGAGGGCACAACTCGATCATCATGATCAGCTGTCATCAAGAGAGTCGATGGCCATTGGCCGGCTTTCGGGAAAGCGATGTTGTGTAGTGGTGAGTACCTGTATTTGTTGGATATCATCCAGTATTTTTACCAGTGCAATAGTGCCTTACTTGTAGATATAGGGGAAATCCTCTTTCTCATCTGGCTTTCCAAATTCGGGCACCCAAGCACCGCCGATTGTGAATTTGTGGATAGTGGTGATATCAACAAAGCCAAATTGACGCCTTTTTGAGAAAATAATTGTTCTTTTCTTGACGTGATTTAGCTCAAAAGCTCTTTTGTTTAGCTCTTTTGTCTAGATTACTTTTGTAAATTTATTTTCTGAACAAATTGTAAGCAAAGATAAACTTATATAAGTGTAAAAATATCGAAATCATCCAATCATTCAATCTCTTCAGCCATAGTTTGAGATGTTTTAGTGGATAAACAAAATTCGGCAAACGAAATGTTGAGAAGATTGATTGTAGAGTTACCTGAAGAGATTTGATTCACTTGAATCTTTTTATTTCTCCAGCTATTAAGCTAGGTTTCAGCTAGACTTTTATCCAGGAGTTTTCTATCTCTGACATCATTTAGGAATGCTTCTCACAATTTGTCATACAAAATACATCCATTCTTGGGTTAATCAAAGCTCATAAACCACTTTTTGAAGATTTATTCAACTTTCAAGTACGGAATGAAATCATTCGGCGTCTTGCAGAGTGGACAAAATGCGTGTCTTTGTGCAAATATTCGTCGATGCAATAGGGTAAAAGAGAGAATTGTTGAAAAGGTTAAGAGGAAAGAAATAGCGCCAATTAGCCACGTAACAGTTTCATCAGTTAAAATCCCGTGCGTGAACATTTGGAGCATATCGTCGATCGCAGAGATCTGAAAGTGAATACCGAGTTGAGTAAGGAAACGACTGTATCTGTAAGTTCATTAGTATTGTTACAGTAAGCCGGATATTGGTATTGATGATCTGAGCCGGTTTACGGTAACTGATGCATCCTTTAAAGCACCAACCAGATATGCGGGAAACGACAATGACATCATGTAAAATCCTCTCCTCAAACCGATGACAGTCAACACGAAAGTCGTGATATGAAGAGAAATCGTTGAAATGTCATAACTGAAATCACTTTTTCTACAAATTTTACGTGTAACTGCTTACACATAGTACAAAATTTCCGACAATGTATGCAATTGATCATCATTTATTGCATCACTCTTCGCGTATTCACTAAAAGCAGTTTTTTTTGTGAAATTGATCCTTTTTTATTTCAACTATCCCACTTGTTAACATTTCACTATATTTCTAGATTAGCTTGCTTTTCATTAGAGTAAACCCAGACAGACTATCGCAATAGTTCAGTCCAATTGTTGGTGCTGTGTAAGATCTAATTTCTAGGCTATGGCCAAGCCAGGCAATACTCATGACTTGGCTTTGGCCTGTCTTTTCCTGCCTAGAGTGTTTTTTCTCACGAGTAATGCGTTTTTTTTTAAAACGCACAATTAGACAAAAATTACCGTACTTTTAACGAAAATTATTGCAAAAAATCAAGAGCTGGCTTATATACGACTCTTTTTAAAGATATTCAGCCGTTTAACTGATTTGGTGGTAAATTCCCCGCACAAGTAAATATATTCAATTTACTCGACGTGTAAAGAGGATTACTCGTAGTTACTCGACCAAAAAAAGGTCGATTAATCGAGTAAAAATTACTCATGCAAATTTTACTCGAGTAATTACTCGCGAGGAGCACACTCTAGTCCTGCTCTGCCTATGCTCATGGTCCCCAGCCCTGCCAATTGCTTATTGTTAGCTTATTGCTCGTTAGCACATATTGCTAACCTACTTATTGTTTATTGCTACAAGCGATTTCTAACATAATGACCAGGGTTGTTGCTAGGATTTTCCAGGCTAAGACCAGCCTAGTTAGCTCTAAACTAACAAAAACCTTGTGTATGTTTGAACTTTAGTTTTTTACCTTATCGTCACATTTGTATAGGATTGCAAAATTACAACGAAAAAGTAAATGCCATTGCTCAAAAATTGTAAAACAAACAAAGTGATGCTGGAAATCTGAAATTTTTTCTTTTTTAGAAAATTTTCTGAACAAACCCACAATGTTTTTTGTGTTAATAACATAATAGATCAATAAATTCTTTTAGATTGAAACCAAAAAATCAAATTGGAAATTATGTTAATCGTCAGCTTTGCTTATCAAGAATCTCCTAATAAGCTTATTTTTCTCTTTCTTTGCTTTTTGATGACAGAATGTTTGTTGAGAAAATTTATCACATAAAATCAATAATCACCGAAATTTTACAAGCTTGCAAAAAATAACTTACTCAAAAAAACAGATGGGAGTTTTTTTACTCGTAATTATTTCATTTTCTTTTCTTTTCATTAATCGTTCCATTGAAGATCAAGTACAAGCTGCAGGAAGCTGTACATGTCTACGTATTCGGCGATCTGAAAAAAAATGATCTGCTAAGATCCCAATATTGTAATTAATCATGCCAACAAGACATACTGTACTGTATAGTTTTTAATATAAACTTACAATTTTGCTAGTGGGCTTCCCGGCTCCGTGTCCAGCTTTTACTTCAATGCGAGCAAGAAGGGGATTTTGTTGATCCGGATGTTGCTTTGCCTAAAATATAGGAGTAACAAATTAAGACTAGAAAAAAAAGAAACTAAGCTACTGAATATGTAGTTACAATTAGTTATGCTAGAATAGTCTGCTTGTGTCGCAAGATCTATCCACTTTCCCTCCCATCTATAGGATGGGTGAACAATCCTTACAGTTATACATACGGACAGAACAGTACTACGAGAAGTAATCAACTATCAGATAATTGGACAATACCAACCTTGTGATAGAGCTCAGCCATGTACTTGAGCGTGTGTGAGGGCACAACTCGATCATCGTGATCAGCTGTCATCAAGAGAGTCGATGGCCATTGGCCGGCTTTCGGGAAAGCGATGTTGTGTAGTGGTGAGTACCTGTATTTGTTGGATATCATCCAGTATTTTTACCAGTGCAATAGTGCCTTACTTGTAGATATAGGGGAAATCCTCTTTCTCATCTGGATTTCCAAATTCGGGCACCCAAGCACCGCCGATTGTGAACTTGTGGAAGCGAAGCATGTCAAGGACACTAAAATTGTTAAAATTACTTTTTAGATTTCATTACTTACCCAACTCTGTTGATCACCGCACCATAGAGTTCAGGGCGTTGCTGGGAACAAGCTCCCATCAAGAGTCCTCCATTTGAACCACCTTGAATTGCCAGTCTGAAAAACACAGTGATCAGTTACTTTAGCAGTCACAAGATGTAGCAACTATATGCTTACTTTGTTGGATTGGTGTACTTGTTCTCCAACAAGTATTCAGCGGCGGCTTGGAAGTCGTCGAACACATTTTGCTTGTTCCCTTTCATTCCACCTTTATGCCAATCTTCTCCGTATTCACTAAAGTAAAGATAAGTTATTAGAATTGATAAGCTACTGGAATTAGATCACGAATGATGATACTCTGGGTACCTCTGGGGTCTTTTCCCAAAACCTATTAGAGCTCAAGTACCCAAGAGCCACAAAGTCTACCCTACAAGCTGACCAAGCTGCCATTTTTATCTCCAACTGATGTACGGGACCATAATCTAATGCTAACAAACGTACTGTTGCATAAATTTTTCTTATCATTGATTTCTCTGCCACTTACCCTCCTCCCCGAATATTCGCAACAGCCACAACTCCATTGAAGCCCTGAGCAAAGCAAAGTCGAGTAACAGAGAACGCCGGGAGATCCGAAATATTAAAGCCACCTGAACAAGCTATTATTCAAGTTAAGCCATTGATGCATACCGTATCCATTAAGTAAAGTTGGGTTATTGCCATCCAAAACGAGATCCTTTCTTGAAACGATAAACATTGGAACCTTTGTGCCGTCTTTGCTATTGAAGAAGACTTGTCGAGTCTCGAAGTTCGACAGATTGACTCCACTCAATGTAGTTTGTCGTAGAAGCTAAACAGCGTCAATTTTGCAACAGCTTTGACTTCATCAATATGTAACTCAAAGGTTTACAAGTTTGAGCTAATAATGAGACTTGTGACTGATTGGTATTGGTGAGGATTTGCTATTAGTAGATACGGTTGTTTCTGTTGATTGCCAAACCCAGCTAGTTGTCTACCTTGATCTCCGGTGCTTTCTCGAGAGGAACATCTTTGAAGTTCAATGCATAGACGACTGTCGGAGTCAAGAATGATTCAAATGAGAGGTACATCTCGGTCTCGTCCTTCTTCGCGAAACAACCACTAAAGAATATGGATTAAACCGTAACTGTGAATTTTATTTTGAAAATGAATGCTGATTCTACTATTCTAACAACTAAACTACTAATTCTAACCTGATCGTTCCAATATCAAGCGGGAATTGGTAGAGCTGATCACCCGTTTTAAGATCATGTGCATAGAGAGTGGTCTAAAAAAATAGTTGGCGTTGGCTCTAGATTTGGTTTAGCACTTCATTGTCGACTTCAAAAATTCAGGTGTAGACCTCACCTTGACATCCTCCAGATAGCACACAAGCAATCGATCATTCGCACACGGTGATGCCCATTCCAATTTGTTCTTCTTATTCTCTTCGATGACCACTTCTTGGTTTGATGGATCTGAAATTATCAAGTTTTGTGATTAGAATTCATGAATTAGGTTTCAAGTCCAAGATTCGAAATATACAGTAAGTTATCCTGCTCACCCTTTGCATTGATCCGAATTAGCTTGTACATCGGAGCATCTTTGTTTGTTTGGATCAGGAAATCGTCCCCGGTATTGTCGATGAACTGGGATTTGCCATAGTCAATTAAAACTCGAAGCTACTTACAGAATATTTTGCGTCAAGTTTATCGAAGAGTGGAGTAGAGTCGAGTTTTCCCTTGATAGGACCATTCTTCTCGAGATCGACATAGTAGAGCATATTGTAGGGATCACAGCCACGGGAAATATCCAAGAATAGAAAACGACCGTCTTCAGATAAGCTGCTTCCACTGAAAGGATTTGGAATTGAATTGATCTTGGTGAGATGTTGAACTAAATAGAAAATCTCTTTAACCTACACAGAGGATTTGGCAAAATCTTATCCTTGGCATTTTGTATTGATAGTCTCGTTACAAGGTATACAAGTCTCCACTTGTTACTGCCAATAAAACTCTAATCAATGCCAATGCCAAGGTGCTGCTAATGCATCCGAAAATATTACTGTTCAAAGTCCTCACATCATGTAATCGGGATTCCTTCGATCATCATAAACAAGCACATCATCTTTCGAATCAGTGCCCATCCGATGGAAATATAGTGAGTGAAACTCGTGCTTCTCAACAGAAGTCCCAACTTCAGCGCCCTGAATAGAAAATAGAAAATGAAAATGCTAGAGATGCTAATATAAGGACCAAAGTTGTTTAGCAATTAAAGCAATTGCTTGTTTATACTTGACCAAACATACCTTATGATCCGGGTATCGACAGTAGAACACCCCACTTCCATCGTGCATCCAATCCAATCCAGAGTGCTTCACGCCTGAGATCACATCCGGTAGATCAGTGCCATCATTGTTGCGGAACTGAATTTTCAATTTAGTTTTCATTTATGGAGTTAAGCAGTTGTAACTGATCTCTTCAACTCCTAGAAGTTCTACTTTCCCCTACCTTGATTGTCATCCAATCGGATCCTTTCTCCGAGATTCCGTAGGCGTACGTTTTCCCGTCTTCACTCCAAGTTCCTATCCGAATCGAGGTCGTCCCGTCTTCTGAATCGATATGTATTGAATATTTTATAGTTTTTGATCAAGCAGCAAGCTAACTTCCCGCTAAAATGGCCTTATACATTCACGGCTAAATGCTAAATTAATCGATTCTTTTTCGTTTGACTTGAAATTTCTTTATGACAAAAGCACCAAAACCACTCACCCGACAACTTGTTCACATCCAAAAACACCTTTCCTTTTTCTTCAGGCTTCGTCGATTGATAAATAACACTAAAAAAATGTTTGAATGAAAAATCCAAGTCATTACTATTGATTCTGAAGACCGGTGTTGTGCCAAAAGTAGTAGTACTGTCCTCGCTTGCTCGTATTGGTGAACTTCTCGTAATCCCAAGTGGCCGTCAATCTGAAAGAGAATTATTTGTAAATTTTTTAGTTTTTCTACTTTTCCCGCATTTTCTCTCGTGACGGGGCTTTTTTGATGAACGGCTCAGAGACACCGTTTAACTCGTCGACCCATTTTTGAGTGGCTTCACCGTCTGGATCCTCCATCCATCTGGAATAAAATTGATAAGTAATTTATAGACTGGTTAATTCTTATTAGAAAATTGACAATATTGTTGACTATTTTATCTTATTGAGATGAATATAACTTGATGAAAAGGTTTGGATGCTTAAAATGAACAGAATTGTAGTACTATACTCAAGAAACGCTTATCTTAGCCTTATCATTTCTATTTTGCACTATTAATCAACCAAAGTTACCTGTAGGGATCGGCCACCCGAGTTCCATGATAGTCATCAAACACTGTCTCATCGCGCTTCGCCGTCGGGTACACGCTTGGGTTCACAGGAGCCGGCATCACTGAAAATGAAATCATCAATCAAGCAACAATTAAACAAAATGAGATCACGGAATAAAAGATTTCGAGCTCAAGAAGGATTTTTAAGGGATAAGTTTATCAATTATTCGCATCGCTTCCTCGATATCGTTAGCTTTTTCTTCGTCATCTCCATTTTTGATCAAGTAGAATGGGGCTGATTTGGCTCCATGTTGAAAGGCTTCTCCGATTGATTTGTTCAGCACATCGTTTACTCGATAATCGCATAAACTTGTCACCAAAGAATCGCATTGACGATGTTCGAAGCCCATTTGTTCGGCCAAACGAAAGATCTGAAAAGTTGCATATGCATAAGTTGTGAGAGTAAACTTGAAGCCCTGGCTTTGATTTTCACTTGTTTAAGTAACCAGTTAAATATCTTAACCCTAGAGACTTTGCCAAACTATTTCTTACCTGAAATCCCCTAAACACGTGCGATCGCTTAACCCAAACATGCTCCCCGATCGACTCAACCCCTTCCATGAAACGATCTGGGTAACTCATCTTGAGACTCGTTAGGAACATCGCTGCAGCGGATGATCGTTGCTGGATAGCCTCTCCTTGAATCCTTTCATAATCCTCTGGAATCGGAATCTTCAATGGATTTGAGGCAACTTTCTTGTAGACTCCGTGCACGATGTCATCGGGATCAATGTAAGTAAACTTTGCATTCGCTTCTTTTTGTCTTCTTTTGTACAACAATCGCTTGTTAAGAACGGGGATGCAATCGATAAAAAATCCGCTTGATTGAAATGTTTGAAGGGTTTTGAAACCGATCCAAGAGTTGACACAATGGGCGTCAAAGAAGAAACGGATTCGGTGAGACATCTAAACGGTCAGAGAAGTCTAATTGGAAAGATTGAGATATCCTTATTGTTAGCATCAAATTGGTAATAATACTTCAGGATTGCAATTGTTAAGAAAGAAACAGAAAAGTCCAGGTAGAATTGCTTGAAGGAGCAAATTTTTGGACAAGTTATCGAAAGTCTTCGAAATCATACTGACTTATTATGGGAAGAAAATTCTTTTTTTAATTTTTGGGGAAATCTGAACCAAGTTGGAATTACTATGGCTTTTAAGAGTATTATCACCAAGTACAAGGTGCGGCATATATAGTGTTACGCTATACAAAAGGATAATTTTATCAAAAAACCAAAAGAGTTGACAGTTTTTTCGTTTAGATATTTAAAATCTACGGACATTTTTCAAAAGATTCATAAGTTTGGGTAAAAATTTAAAACCATTCGTTTCATATAAGACTTTAAACGTGATTGCTCTCAAGGAAATAGAATTTGCCAAAAATGTGCCCATTTTTGTTAGCCAAGATAACCTTTCATTTGCAATCATGGAGCTCAAAAAGCACTACCTTTATGATAATTAACTCTAAAAACGTATTAATGCAGAAAAAGACGATTTTTTAGAGACCCCAAACTCGAATTTAACCGTTTTTCAGCATCATGCCGCATAGCATTTTTTGTACTGCTTGGGTAGGGTTATTAAAGTAATTTAAAAAATGTTACGGTTCTTCTATTTTATTTAAAATTACGGGTAGATTATGATTAATTGTTGCCTTTCAGCTTAGGTCCATTGTCTTAGGTTAATATATTGTCTTATAAAGCCAAAAAGATGAATTAAGCGCAACACTATATGTCGTACCCTGTACAAAGTAGAATATAAGAAAACTACGAACCTGAACTCAGAGATCGGAAAAAGTGAAGCTGACGCGTTTTACGAACGAAAGACAAACGCGGGGCCGACAAGATCCGAAAAAACGCACTCATAAAACGAGAAGTAATCGGGAGGAGATCTAGATTGAAAACATTGATAACCTCGTTAAGTGGGAAGGGCAACAAAATATTCTAGAATTTACGGGTGTTTTCTAAAACGTGCCTGCTTTGAAAAGGTACCATAATCTTGAGTGTTTTATCCAAACTGTATCCAAAAATCCCATAGAATCAGGCCAAAATTTGATTGGGTAACTGCGGCAAAATTAAGGTAGCTTTTGAAAGCGGGCACGTTTAAAAAAAGTAACGCATTACGGTTCCAAATATTTAAATTCTGGGTCGAAATTTTAAAATCTTACCCAAACTGTTAAACCTTTTAACCCAGAAATATACTTTTTTAAATGATTTGCCAAAACGAGAGAAATAACAAGAAAATTCGCGGCTGGGTTGGATTGACTGGAGTTTGTAGAGAAAATATGTTTAGGTTTTTAATTTTATCGGTGATATGAAAGACACGGGTCCAAAGACTAATAAAGTGGAAAGAGTGGGAAAAGTACAGAAACTCTAAAACTTTAACAATTTTAAAAGAAACAGGGAAAAAGGAAAATTTTAAAAATAAAGACAATTTTATAAGGGGAACATACAGAATTTTATAATTTTAGAGGAGGGAACATAGACGCGCAAAAAAAAATAGGGCGAGGCGCCGGACCAGGCAACGATTCTTTAAAGGAATGAATTTTGACGGGATGGGGCTTGAGAAAGGGGAAAAAGGAGGCGCCGTCTCGAGTACGGTAGCCTAGGGGTATTTTAGAAATTAGGGTTGGAAAGTTGCCAACCCGTACCCGAACTGCGGGAATTGAATTTTAATGAAAAATATTACTAGAGCGGATAAAGGTTTCCTTAAATCAAGACATTATCGGGTACTTTGGTCTAAACATTGGGCAGTATCAATTATTGCTTTTGAGTTTAAGTAAGTTAAAATAATTTTATTTGTAGACAAAATGGCCATAAATCTACTTTGGCACGTGGTCTCATTTTGCAAGAAATTCAGTTGTAAATCGAAACAAAAAACCCAGCAAAGATACCACAAAAAATGCTCTTCTCGATAACGCGACGGCTTGTTTTAAAAAGAAATAACTTCAAAAAAGGAAAAATTTATTTATTTCAAACTAAAATTGAGCAAAAGTCAAAATCACAGTCAAAATAAATTAGAAATAAGAAAATTTAAGTAGGAGAAATGCGTGCGAATACGGGGTAGCACCAAAAATGTGAAAGCTGAAAAACTGAAGGAAAATGGAAATTTCAAGGATGGCGAATTTGAGGAAAAGACAGGAAGAATAAGAAGATAATGGTAGAATTTTGTAGAATTACAATTTCAACTATCAAAGTTTATCAATCGCATTGGCAAATTGATAATATTTGAGTGACAGATCTGAACATCCTTACTTAAAATTGTAAAATAGAAAACCTATGCAAAAAGAAAGCTTAGTTTTAGAAGTTCCAAGACATTCAGGCTGTTCAAAGGCGCTTTAAGGTTGAATTTGACTTGATTTGGATAAGCTAAAGTAAATTTGTATCCAAAGTTGAATTTGATTCATAGTTAGTTTGATTCATAGTTAGTTTTTGTAGTGAAATACGTTGAAATAGACATATAAACAGACATCATATAGCTTCTGATAGAACAGATTATAAACTTGTTTAATCTAGTGGCCTAGCATTTCCTCATTTAAGTGCTTGTACAAGAATTTTACAAACTTACAAGCATGAATGTAAGTCAAGTAGGTCAAGTAAGACAAGTATTGCCAATGAGTGAGCGCTTAAACATTAAGTACTTTTGCATAAATTGGATGAGAATTGTCAGATTGCATAAGGTCTCGTTGTCAGTATTAATATTGACTTTAAAAGTGAAATTTGTCACTTGCAAAGGCCGTTTTTTCCCATAAAGTAGAACAAAATTAGCATAAAAACGGGCAACTCAATTGATAAACACCAAACAGCCAACAGTTTTTCTTTTCCTTAAATATCAAAGTTATAACATTTCATTAGTGCAATGAAATGAGTCATTTTTCCAGAAAGTATCGTTATGCAATGCAATTTTCAAGTGAAATAATGTTTTTGAGGTTTCTATGATGGAAAAAAATGGATAAAATAAGATAATGCAAGGAAATTTGTGATTAGAAAAGCTTTGTTTACTTTCTGATTGTTATTTTGAAACTTTAAATCAAGTTAAAACCATTTTCGGATGAGAAAATGTAATAAATTCCAGTCATTCTTTGAATTGCTTTTGAATTTTTAATGATTTAGAGTGATTTTTAGTGATTTAAAGTGATTTTTAATGATTTAAAGTGATTTTTAGTGATTCCTTCAGTTAAACATTTCAATTGAGTACAAGATTTCAGATTAAATGATAATCTTGCTACCTTTAAAGCTTTTGAAAGCTGTCAATTCCTGGCCAACAATCAGAAGCTTCAAGCAGAGCTCTTGCAAGCAAAATTTCCTCACAAAAACAATCATTTGTTCAACTATTAAGCTTGCATCTGATTCTCGGAAAGGAAAGAAGTTTCAGTTCTTGGTGTTGAATTGATATTTGAGAGATTCCAGTGTTCACTCCCTCTCCTCCACATATCTTCTAATCGTCGCCGCGCTCGTTGCTCTTTCTCAACAGTTGACATCAATTGATCCATTTTCTGAAGGTTTCATTTGATTCTTGGCTTTACACAGTACCTATTGACACTTTAGTTTCTAATCGGAAAGCGCTTAGAACTTAGAAACTTTGCGATTAGTAGACTTGTTCTTTAAGATGTACTTTTTTTGATGTACAGCTTAAAAACTCATCACATTTTCCCTCGCTAGCATGAAATAGAAAAAAATGAGTGTATCAGAGAGGATTTGTTTATATTTTTAAGCACAAAGTAGATAAGTTTCCTGTGGTTGAGCTCACTATTGACTGATATGAATGATCAAGAACGTTGCCCACCTGTTGAAGACTGTTGACTTGATCTTTCAAAGCATACACTGTATCGACAAGACTTCTAAATATTGTAAAAATAATAAAATTCCATGTAATCCCACTTTTCCTGAAAGACCAATTGCCCGTCAATCAGCTCTTCGACGAGGATTTTCTCATCTTCAGCCACGATTAGTTGTGGAGCCTGGAAATTTGTATTTACAATCAAAAAGTAAACAAAAAGTAAACAATTAGCTTTTCAAATTTGAAATTAGTTGCATATCTTTATTTGTATATCTTTATTATTTGCATACCTTTATTAATTGAATATCTTTACCTGTTCATAGGATGGTGCAGCCGCTTTCCCGCCTTGCCAATATCCCTCAACGATTCGCAGCAAGATTGCATCCTCGCTACTTTGAATGTTCGCTGAAATTTCAACTTTCAATTTCTTTTTATCAACTGAATATCTTTACTTTCTTTATTTCTCATTTTCACGGGCTTCTTTCCATAATCGATCGCGTAGTTCGGGCCTCGAATCGGTGGATACGGGCGGAGACAAGCGCCGCTAAAAGAGCGAAATTTGATATCAAAATTTGACACCTAACAACTCTCATAAGACCAAAAAGTATTGTAAATAAGCTTTTCAACTATTTCAACTAACTTACCTGTATCCATTGTGTATCCGTTGTGTTTCTTTGTACCCTCTCATCACTTCATTTCCCTCATCATCACCCTCCGGTACGACCATCTCCAATTCGTGATTTAACTTGATCTCATTGGCACCAAGTCTTAATTTTCTTGATAATACAATAGTTTTTCTTTTTAAATTTACGATGGTTTCTTTGCTATTCGAGCGTATTCAGGTGTGGGCACCATTGTCACTTCAGGCTGTCGAGGTGTCGAGATTGAAGACTAAAAGTTTAAATTTATAAATCAATCTTGTCTTTGTTGTCTTTTTGAGGGGGAAAACTTGATCTTTTTTCTTTAAATTTTGTAAAACTTGCAATCGGTGGATATTTTTGAGTCCATAAATCGGTATTTGAGGACGAAGCAGTGCCGAGTGATGGGAGACACGAAGAACAACACGGAGAATTAGAACAACAACCGGATGTTGATGAAGAAGATGAAGCGAATGAGAAACGACTCATTCGACTCCAAATTCGATTTAATATTTTCATCGTTGAAATGGAAAGAATTTTGAAAAAGTGAAAAAGCATTCTTTATGCCAAAAATAAGACATATTGACCCAAAAAAAAACGCGAGGAAATCAAATTTTCTTCCCTTTTGAGCAGTTGAGAGATTTTTTTTTGAGCATAGTGAAGTTTGGAAGGATTTCAAGAAGAAAATAGCATGGTTTAAAGCTTAAACTTTAAACTTTAAACCAATTTAACTAGCTATACATGTATGTATGTCCATTGCTCAAATAAAACTTGACAAAACTGATACAGTGATTTGTAAGAGTTTTACTTTAAATAGTAAGATTTGTTGGTTTTGGATCTTTTCTAATTCAGAAATTGTTAGTAAACAGGTTTTAGAACTGGTTACTAGCAATAAATGCTGGTTTAGAACTGGTTACTAACAATAAATGCTGGTTTAGAACTGGTTACTAGCAATAAATGCTGGTTTAGAACTGGTTACTAGCAATAAATGCTGGTTTAGAACTCGTAAATTCATGAAATCTGAAGGAGTTATGCTCTCTCAAAGGATTGGTTTACTAAAATACTAATCTACTGACTACTGACTACTGACTAACCTTGCTAAATCACTGTTTTATATTCAGAATCAAAAAAAGAGATTGAAAAAAAGCTAGAAAACATCGAACAAATATTTGAGAAGTGTTTGTGTGGCGAGATGGGATTTACGATGAAAAAGCCATTGCTCATATCGCTTTTTTCTCTCTCTTTTTCAAAAAAACGCCACAAAATGGCTTTAAATCGAGGCGCGAAACACAACATAAAAATAGGCAATGATTTGACTGGGTTTTTGATGGGGAAAAGGAAATATATATCGAGTTTGGATGGTTGGAAGGATTGGATTTGCAAGTGTACTGGCAAACTTTGGGAAAAAAGTTGAATCAATTCTAGTTAATCAATTCTAGTTAATCAATTCTAGTTAATCAATTCTAGTTAATCAATTCTAGTTAATCAATTCTAGTTAATCAATTCTAGTTAATCAATTCTAGTTAATCTATTCTAGTTAATCTATTCTAGTCAATCAATTCCGGATCTTTTTTGAGAATCATCAATACAAATAGAAAAGGTATTAAGGCTGAAATCTAAAACTCTTTGCTATGGATACAAAGCCATTAAAGTAAGTAAACGAAATCCAGAGATTTCTTAATATTTTAACTGAATAAGCAAGCGTAATAGGAGAATCTGTTTAAATGGTCGATTTTGCGAGAATCGAAGACGTTTCTTCCGGTCTAGCTTAATGAAGACGACACAAAAAAAAGAAAAGAAATGGTCGGCATAGACAAACAATTCTTTCTCTTCTTTCCTTTTTCTTTCAAGCTTGTCTCTTATGATGCCGCCGTAATGCTTTGATAGCCAAAGAAAAGGATCTTCCATTGAAAAGAATAATTTTTACATTGTTTAGACAAGAATCAAATTTTTTTAAAATTGAAATTAATCAAAAGAATTGAATTTTAAAGGTCGTAGAGAAAAAGAATGTATAAAAATTTTAATATCTTACAATGTTATTCAATAAAAATTACTGAATCGAATTGGAGCACTCTTTTCTAACACTCATAGATTGATTTTTGGTTTGATTGATTGATTGATAGATTGATTGATTACAGAAAGATTGATTTTTTGACATGGTGAAAAAAAAACGTTTAGTAGAGCTCAACAATTCCCACAATCAAAAGCATCGAGACACTTCTAAAGAAAAAGAAGAGCTAAATGGAGATTCATCTCTTGATTCCCTTTCCCCAATCTCTTTCAATGTCACCCCATCTGGCACTTGACAAGAGCTCCCGTGTGAAATGTGAAAGGACACTCATTCATTTTCAAGAGAATCAAAGCTAAATCAAAGAAAATTTATAGAAAGTGTCAAGGATTTTATGGAAGTAATGTCAAGGAAGTAATCCCGAATGCGGAATGCGTAAAATTGGGTCTAAATACACTTAGCAGACTTAAAAGTAAAATAGAATGCGTTCCTCTCAAACAAATAATTTGTTGAAGAAATTTACTCAAATACATTTTTTTATTTGAATAAGGTCAAATAAGGCATTCTAAAAGCGACTAAAATTCTATTCAGTTTTCTTTTTGTATAAACTTTCTCAAATAAGATATTCAGTCCAACGAGTGAATAGCTTTCAGGACGTTTAGTCCTTATAAACGTCCTGAAATCTGCTTTATAAACGTCCTCAAATCCACTTTATAAACGTCCTGAAAGCTATTCAGTCGTTTGACTGAATAGCTTTCAGGACGTTTATAAAGCGCTCCTCGAGATTTTTATTGCCATTTTTTATTGTTAAATAATATAAAACTGCGGTACTTTTTTAATTGATAGTGTATTTAAGAATGTTTGATTTGAGAGGAACACACTCTAATCCCGACGTATCAAGTTGTGAAGAATTCAAGGCTATGAGAATACCGTATTCTCTCTAATAGTAGTGCACCCTGAGCGTTGTTTAAATTCCTCGAAATCTCGAAAAGCGTTTATCAGAACCTATCGATGTGGGGTCGGAAAAGGTAGCTGACGATGAGATCTAGTAAGGGATTTGAGTGTTGAGCTTCTGTGAAAAATTGGAAACCGTAAAATAGTCATCAACTGGGCTCGAACTATTAGAGAGAATACGGTATATGGAAAAAGAATCAATACTCTACCGGTGGGATTGAACCTTTGATGAACAGCTCTAGTAAAAGGGAATACTGTATTCTCTCTAATAGTAGTGCACCATGAGCGTTGCTTAAATTCCTCGAAATCTCGAAAAGCGTTTATCAGAACCTATCGATGTGGGGTCGGAAAAGGTAGCTGATGATGAGATCTTGTGGGGGATTTGAGTGTTGAGCTTCTGTGAAAAATTGGAAACCGTAAAATAGTCATCAACTCGGCACGGTCCACTACTATTAGAGAGAATACGGTATTGAGAAACGATTTCATATCACACTACAATGAAATCGTTGAATAAACATTAGTATTCTGACAAATTCTTGTACTAATTTGAACCCCGATTGTAAATAAACATTTAAGCGAACGAGAAAAAATGATTCATGGCAAAAATATTTTGTCTCTTTGAAAACAGACAGGCCAATTGCAGAATTTAGAGAGATTTCTAGCTTATTTGTTAGTCAAAAGAATACCAAAATGCTTGAGTTAGTGCATTAGTTTATCTACCAATTGCTAGACTCGTTTCCCTCTTCAAAATTTGCAACTAAAAGCATCAAAAATGATTCTATGCGGGTAGTAAAAGGCAACACAATGAGATGAAAAGAAATGGATTGAACCGCCGACTGAACAAATCAAAGGAAAACAAGCCTTTTCCCCCATTCTCTTTTCTATCCAAAACCCCCTCGATTACGATTATTCATTCAATTCAATCACCTACATCCATTCAAAAAGGGTTAGTGGGTGAGTGACTTTGACGGAGAGTGTTGTATAGTTTTGATTTTGGTTTCACAAGTAGAAAAAAAGAGTTTCGTAACTTCTAAATGCATTGAAGAGATTGAAAATTTGATCAAAATCAAATCAAAATCAAAATGATTAATGAAATTCGGAAATCAGAAGCAATCCTTGTTGTCTCTTGGAATAAGATCTCTCATTTCCCAAGCTTCAAGGGCATCTCTTTGCCATTTCACACAAAAATCACACTCAATTCAGCGCATTCAAATTGACATTGAATGAATGGGAAAAGAAGAAATTGAGAAAAAGAGGAGAGGCCATGGGAAGAGCTGGGAAGCGCTGGGAAAGAGCGAATTCAATGAATAGAAGTTGAATCTGATAGGGGAAGATCAAATGAGATGAACAATGAGATGAAAAGAAATGGATTGAACTGCCGACTGAACAAATCAAGGCACCGAATGGTGGTGGATGTCGAGAAATGAATGTAAAGCTAATGAGTAAACGATAACTGGATAAATTGGGTCTAAATACACTTAACAGACAAGCAACTCTTGTCACTTATTTTTTCAGAACTAAGAAAGCACTTGTTTGTGAAAGACTAGAACTTGAGATAGTTGCAAAACATTTTTTATTTTAAAGACTGTACACTACTGGATACTGTAGCTATATTTCTCAAAGATAAATATTCAGCTAACAAATCTAGATATGTAGAGATCTAGATAATGTAGATAACAAATCTAGATGTCAGAATAAAAGTATTCTTAATGGTAACTATTCAGGAGAGGCTGGGAAAGAGGGAATTCAATGAATAGAAGTTGAGCTACTATTCAGAAGATAAGTATTCAGCTAACAAATCTAGATATGTCAGAATAAAAGTATTCTTAATGGTTGGCTAGATTAATGAATTTTCTTTCAGGATACTTTACGAAGATGAGAATTACAGTCTCTTTAAAATCCAAAAAAAAAAAACAGAAAAAACAATTTCCGGAAAAGCGGTAAGGTTAAAGTCGGATAAATGGTGGATTTGGGTGTGGAATAGAGAGAAAAGGGCAAACAAGTTATTGAGGGCAGATTGGAGTAAAGAGAGACAGGGAGAGGAGTGCCTCTCTCTCTCTCTCTATGGACAAGTCGATACTCTATCCTTTACTCCTTCTAAGGCATAGTATTCACTCCTTTTCCCCGTCTTGAGTAAATATGCTTGGATCAAAGATTTGGACACATTTGGTCTTGAGTCTTGAATGTGGGAATGGGTTTGGGAAAAGGCCAGGTCAAAATTGTTAGAAACTTTGTTTTGATGTAGAAGTTTAAGCGAATATCCACCGATGCAAGTCTTGAGATTCTACTGGTATTGAAACAGAAGACAAAAGTCTTCCAATCTGGCTCTAAACCAGATCAGGCAAAGTCAGAATAGACTAGACGCCTGGCAAGGACCTGGCTTCTGGCTCTGACCTTGCCTGACTCACTGATTTCTAGGTTTTCTTAGTTTATCAGTTTTCAACGGGTTAGATCTTTAACTTTTTCAACTCATCTTTATAAAACTTTACCAAGTTCTGCACATTGTATCTGACTGGAGAGGTTGCAAATGAAGTGGACGCCTCTTCCACAGTCACCCCATTGCATTGAGCGAAAGCCGTCAACCAGCGATCCATCTCAAAATGGGACGCTGAGCTGAGAATGATTGGCACTTCTAAAAGAAATAGATTAAAAAGATTAGTTTAGGTTTTGGGTTGTCAATCTATGCAATCGTGATCGTACAGCTATTCCAGCATTTTGTCAGAATTCACAAACTAGACATGAGAAAATTCCAACCCGAACCTAATTCCACCTTCATTTTCTCAGCCGTCTCTTGGCCGATTGCTCTGAAATTTTGTCTACAAGAAGAGAATGCTAATTTCTATTTGTAAGCAAAATTTCAGAACAATCGGTCAAGAGGCGGCTGAGAAAATGAAGGTGGAATTAGGTTCGGGTTGGAATTTTCCCAAACAGTAAGAAGATTAAAGGTCAAATTTGACGATTAAGCTAATAGCCATGCCACTCACCTGATCCAAATGCTACCGCATATCTCCCATCAACTCGTTGCACTTTTTGTCCTTCCAACTTGTATTTCTCCACCAATTTGTAGTTGTTTTGTTCAGCTGTCACCTCCAGAATCAACATCGTGTTTGCGAAAAGAGCAACGAATCTAGAAAATGTAACATTTGTACTTAGGACCATTGCTCGATTTGCTCTGCTGCCAAGAATTCCAATTGCACTTCCAGATTCCTTTTTCATGAGACCAACCTCGGCTCGGCGTCTTCTCCCACTCTCTCAACATCAGCCAATGCCAAATGTTTGATTCGTCCTCTTTCATGAAATGATGACCATTGCTCGATTTGCCCTGCTGCCAAGAATTCCAATTGCATTTCTTTTTGTTTTCGCATTGCATCACATTCGTACTAAATTTTCGGTGACTTTTGTACAAACTTTTCAATACCTTCATCTCTTTATATACAGCACACGAGCGTTGGACATCGCCTCGATCAACATGGGAATCCTATAAATGTTTAAATAGTATTGTGATATGCAAATTTTTCTTAAACATCAATACTACAAGGCAAAACATAAAGTTGTCGGCTGAAATCCAAAAAAATTGATGTAACGGAATTCCAACCCGGGAGCTGCCGCTCATCAAGCAAGCGCTCTGGTATTGAAACAGAAGACAAAAGTCTTCCAATCTGGCTCTAAAGCCTGTAGCTACAGCGACAGGTTTCTGATCGCTGCCAGGCGACGCTTAATTCCTTACTATAGCCTTTTCTTTCATCTTCTTTCAGCTCTAGAGTTATTGGGTTGGGGAAAATGAGTCGGCGCCCAACTTTAAAGGGACTTTTTGCACACATAAAGCCTTCTTTAAACATACGTTTGGTTTCATCAAAAGGATCCACTATTTCTCTACAAAATGACTTTTGAGAGATTCCACAAAGCTTTTCTTTTGTGGAGTTTATGAACTTCCAAACGCAGCTGGTTAAAATGGCAAATAGTCCGACTCATCATTTGAACAGTTTCTTTCACATAAACCTTTTTTGGTGTTTATATAAAAAAGATAGAGCACATTCAATTACTTAAGTTGCCAAATTTGCAGGAAGATCCCACCAATGGTTTTTTCTAGATCACAGTTTGTAGTTTTTGTGAAAAAATGGCTTTTTCTTGAGCGGAGGCGCTGTTTGAATTTTCTTTTAAATGTCATTTTGTAGAGAATTAGTTAACCATTCTACTCATATCAAACGCATATTATTTGACGAAGTCGAATAGAAGTTTTAGACATTTTTTTCATTTTCGGCGCCGACTCATTCTCCCCAACCCAATAATTTCTTTAAATTTTTCTATCCAAAGCTTTATGGGAACAATTTTCCAAATATATTTTATTTTTATCTAAAAAAACTTACCGGCATACTTCTTTCCAATTCTTGTAGCGAAATTGGGTATTTTCCGAGATGAATAAACGTCTCTGATAGACCCATCACCAGCTCATTGTACTTTCCGCCAATCGTTTCCACAAACAGCTTTAGAGATTCTCTAAAATATTAATGAAATCATTGAATTCTATTTATATGATAGATTTTGAAGTTTTAATTCATTAAATGATAAATTTAATGAATTAAATGATTCAGAAATATCCAGTTATTGTTATTTAAAATCAATTTAGACTAACTTTCTCAAGTTCGAATGTTAAAAAGATGCAGGCTAACGCTTGCTAAACATTGAAGATTTCATTATAAAGAGATTTCTTAAAAAGTTAAGTTGTTTAGACACAATGTTTAGACTAAATTCAATGAATTAAACATAATTTAGTTATAATAAAACGCACTCCTTTTCATTCATGACTTCAACAGCTCTTGGATGATTTTCACAATACGCCATTAACATATCTTTCAATGGAGGAGCTGAGTTGATCAAAACACCGCCGATTCGCTGCTTTATAACCTCGTCACTGAAAGATTGATTTTACAAAATCAAGACAAAGTGATTTAAAATCACTTTTTAGCTTAGATCTTTCTACTTTCCTTTCTTGTCACACCATTTGCGATTTATTTCCCGTTAACGAACGACATTGCTCGACTGCTAGATTGCTTGACTGCTAGATTGCTTGACTGCTAGATTGCTTGACTGCTAGATTGCTTGACTGCTAGATTGCTTGACTGCTAGATTGCTTGACTGCTAGATTGCTTGACTGCTAGATTGCTTGACTGCTAGATTGCTTGACATTACCTATCAGGTTAGATACTTTGAGATCATTGTAAACACTCTACTGGTGCACTCAATTCTTTGAAAATAAAGTTTTCTTTATATACTGGACCATGTTTAGCGCATTTTACTACAAATTGTCATAAGAAAAAGGAGTTAAGCTAGAAAAGATGTGTTTATAATCTTTGTTTACTTTGCTTACGTTGCTTACTTTGCTTACAATGTATACAAATGTTTTAGATGTAGATTAGTAAGTTTCTTTTTGTTGCATTTGTTATTCCAGACTGTTAGCTGCAGTGGAAAATGCGGCTAAACTCTTTTATGCAATCGTTTACATAATCTTAAACTTTTGTGGGATCCAAATGATCAATATTATTGAAAAAGAGATACCAATCCTCAATGGCTTTCAATTTATTAATTTTATTTTTATAATATACGAATATTATTAAAACCTACTCAAGAGTTAAATTGATTTTATGCATGACATCGGTTTGAAAGTGAAGGATTTGCTCAATATTTCCACAAAGGGTATCATAGTCTTCATCAGGCATTCTAAATGGAGTTATAATTTCATTCATTGAATATCTTTTCTAATCAAACACACATTTCAGCTTGCTTCAATGGCTTCAAATATTCATCAACAGTTTTGCGAAGTCGTAACAAATAGTCTTGCTCGTTTTTAAGAAAATCTTCAAGAACCTGTAAAAATTATTAGAAATTACTGATTTACTCATTAGTAGCTCATTGGTAGAGCTCATTGGTAGAGCTCATTGGTAGAGCTCTTTGGTAGAGCTCTTTGGTAGAGCTCTTTGGTAGAGCTCTTTGGTAGAGCTCTTTGGTAGAGCTCTTTGGTAGAGCGCTCGCCTGATGAGCGATAGCTCAATGGGTTCGAATTCCGGCGCATTGATCTCTTGAATTCTCCTCTAAACTTTACCTGCTTTCTAAACTGTGTTCGATTCGCTGTAATTGGAACGAAACTCTCGAAATGTTGCTGTTGTAGGTGCTCTTCAGCCACTTCTGTGCTAGGAACTGACCGTGAACGAGAGAGCTTTTCTTAAAGAAATATTTAAAAATTCAAATTCAAGTTCTCACCTTTATCAGAGAGAACAGTCACATAATTTGATGGAAACCATCCAGTCACACCGCTCAATGTGCCCTGAATTTTTGGTATAGAATACTTACCGTAAACACTTTAATAGTACCCCACCGCCCTCGTACAGTCGCGTAGTCGCAAAAGTTTTTTAGTATTTCATTTTTTTCAAAGCACCCGTACTTTCAAAAAATGCGTCTTTGGTATCAAAAAATAGGCCTGAATTTCAGCTATTTTTTGATACCTAAGCGAACATTGTAGCATAAACCAGTGTCGAGAAAAACTCGGTCAAAGCTAGACTACACAATACTCCACACCGTCATTATGGGGATGGGGTACTATTACAGTATTTACGGTAGATGATTTAGTATTCATTAAACTGCTGCACTTTATCAACGTGGAAACCTCTTTCTTCTTCACTCACCTCCCACCATCCACCATCCAGTTGTTGAGTGATCATGATGACATCATTTTTAGTGAATGTCAACTAAAACGTTTATCAAATTAACCATAATGAGTTGAGAAATGTCCATTAGAAGCTGTTTTTTTTCTTTCCATTTTATTACAGAGGGATTTGCCAGATCGCAAGCCATTACCCAGCACAAAGAACACTATAGGGAACTTTCTTTTGCTTTATAGATGACTCCAAAAAAGAACTGAGCCTTAAATTTGTATCCTGGGGTTTTCAAGGCCAGAGAATCGATTAAAGCTATTCATTTTATTGAATCTATGACAAAATTGAGTAGCAAAATTGATTCAAAACTCCAAAAATTGCCTTTAAAGAACTAAAACCAAAATTTCTGTTCACCATTTTCTAACCTCATCATTGTTCTTTCCGTTGAAAGCAAATTTGGCGATGGCGAGCGTTGGATGAGATTCAGAATGCCCATTTTGACCTGAGTAACCTGGATCAGTCATCTGGAAAAGAAAAGTGGTTAAAGCTGACAAAATTGTTTAACAATCAAACAGAATTAAACTTTTTTTTTCAAAGAAAATCGATTCTAGGAATGAAAGAGTCATCGCAACAAAGCAGGGAATGATTCAGTTGTTATTTTATTGTCATTTTGATCATTATTTAGGATAAATGTTTAAAATTAGCTGGGATTTGATAGCTTAACATGTTGGCTAAGTTTTGATAGCTAGGTTGGCTAAGTTTTGATAGTTAGGTTAGCTAAGTTTTGATAGCTAGGTTGGCTAAGTTTTGATAGCTAGGTTGGCATAAGTTTTTTATAGAAATTGTCCTAATCAAAGCATGAAAGTGATCAAAAACAACGGCACAAGAACCTAAGAGCTTTTTGAGATAACAAATTTTGCTAGAAAGAGCAAAATTTCGATATCATATAGCTTAATCACCCGAATGGGATTAGAAAGATATTTGGGAAAGAGAAAGGAAAGAGAAAGGAAAGAGAAAGAGAAAAAGAAAGAGAAAATCTTTAAGAGATGGGTCACTCGGTCCTAAAGCATTCAAAAAGAAAAGAAAATGAAAAGAAAGAACACTTAGCGGGGCCGTTATATTACGATGAACGCGTGTAGTCTCTCTTGCCCATCAAACTTCCTTTCTTTGTCTCAAATCTCTGAAAATTCTTCTATCTATCGCAAAAATTCTTTTGTCTATCTTTTCCCCATCTATTTTCTGCAACTCTTTCAACTTTTTTATGTCTCTAAACTCTTGCAGAACTCTTTAATCTCTAACTTTTCTCTTTTATATTCTTTTTCTATATCTAACTATTCTTTCCTTTCCTTTCTAGCACTCTTTTTCTATATTCCTATACTTCTCTCCATTCTCTTACACTTATTCGAATCTCAACTATGTCTAGAGGGTCTTTGTATTCGATCTCCAATCAAAAGAGAGAGATCTTGGTGTTGTTGAATGATTGCCCCTTTCTTCCCACTCTTCTATACCCCAAAGAACCAACATACGGCTTTTCCTACCCCATTCCCTTCTTTTATATCTAATAGATGGATATATGAAATAAAGTAAAGAAAGGAATAGCAAAGAAAGATTTCAAGAAGGGATTGAAGCCTCGGCATTTGATGTGAAAGATGTAACATGTCATGGAAAAAGTTCCCCAATAAAACAAGTTTTCTGGAAGCAAAATTTCAGAACAATCGGCCAAGAGGCGGCTGAGAAAACGAAGGTGGAATTATGTTCGGGTTGAAATTTTCCCATCACAAATAGTAAGAAGATTAAAGGTCAAATTTGACGATTAAGCTAATAGCCATGCCACTCACCTGATCCAAAACGGCTTTTCCTACCCCATTCCCTTCTTTTATATCTAATAGATGGATATATGAAATAAAGTAAAGAAAGGAATAGCAAAGAAAGATTTCAAGAGGGGATTGAAGCCTCGGCGTTAGATGTGAAAGATGTAACAAATCACAGAAAAAGTTTCCCAATAAAACAAGGTTTCTGGAAGGGTCTAGATACTGTCTAGTAACTAGGCACTAGGCAACTAGGCACTAGGCCAATAAATTGATCAACTATAACATCATACATTAAAGATGATTCAGTCATTATGCTTATTAGATAAAGTTTTAAACTTTAAGTGTTAAGTTGTTGGTTATAAGAATGAGAAAAGAATGCAGTAGCGATTATGGAGCAGAAGAGAAGCTTTAAACAGAAAAAGACTAGCTAGGAAGGCTCATCAAACATCAAACTCAAATCTCATCAAATCAAATCTCAAAGCTCATCAAACACAAAAATCATTGAATTTCCTGTTGAGCTTTATGTGGAGGTGGAGATTGAGCTGGTAGAAGAGCTTCTAGAACTTCTAAACAGATATTCATAATTACCGTACTTTTAACTACACTCTTAGTATTCTTTATTTAACTCTTTATTCCTTCACACACCTTATTTCCAAGTTCAATCTTCAAATGAAATTTGAAGTCTGAAATGAAATCTGTCCTTTGAGATTGAAATTTCACAATATCTTTAAAGATATAAACTTCTGAAGAACTGATCTTCCTGCATTCTATGCGATGTCCCCTTCGAATCAGGGTCTCGCGTCGCGGTTTGCCGTCTCTTCTACCGTATCTCTTTTTGTCTTTTTTTCCCCTCCCGCGTTTCCCTCCGTTTTGTCGATCATTTTTCCAACCCTCCACTACTGGAAGGGTCTACTCTCAACAAAAAAAACTTTTCTTTTCAGCAATCTTTGGAATTTTTTTCCAATTTCTGAAAATTTGACATGACTGATGCGCAAAACAAGTGAGTTTTATCAGCTGAATGACTAGAAAACGCTAAAATCAAGCTAAAATAAAATTAGGCCGCTTAAAATTAAGTTTTTCTTTAACTAGACTTTTTCTAAAACTATATAAAAAACTTGAAATTTCAGTTATTTTCTAGTAAATCTTTTGGTTTTTGATTATTTCTTTGTTTTCGATTATTTCTTAAGCAAATCGATTGTTTGGTTATATGATGCAATGACGCAAAAAAAATATATTGATTGAAAAGTTGATTTTTTGAAATTCTGATGCATTAAGGTTTCGAAATTTTTGAAATTTAAATAATTAGGCACTAGGCAAATAAATTGATCAATTATAACATCGTAGATTAAAGAAGATTCAGTCATTATGCGATATTTCATCTAGATTAGGGTATTCAGTCTAGATAGAGTACTCAGTCTAGATAGAGTACTCAGTCTAGATAGAGTATTCAGTCTAGATAGAGTACTCAGTCTAGATAGGGTACTCAGTCTAGATAGGGTACTCAGTCTAGATAGAGTACTCAGTCTAGATAGAGTACTCAGTCTAGATAGAGTACTCAGTCTAGATAGAGTATTCAGTCTAGATAGAGTACTCAGTCTAGATAGGGTACTCAGTCTAGATAGGGTACTCAGTCTAGATAGAGTACTCAGTCTAGATAGAGTACTCAGTCTAGATAGAGTATTCAGTCTAGACTCCCTAGATTCCGGTATTCAATCTAGATGAAGTCATATTAGTATTCATATTAGATGAAGTTTTAAACTTTAAGTGTTAATTTGCTGGGTTTAAGAATGAGAAAAGAGTCAAGTTTTGGAGATTTTAGCGACTGTTTTCTTATTTTCGATTATTTCCCAAGCATCGTTTGGTTTTATGATGCAATGACGCAAAAAAAACATATTGATTGAAAAGTTGATCTTTTGAAATTCTGATACATTAAGGTTTCGAAATTTTTGAAATTTGAAATTTTGAAATTTTGAAATTTCTTTCTTGCATCATTCAATTATTTGGTAGATAAGAAATTTCGTTTTTGCGGTTCAAATCAGTAAAACAATAAGCAACCAGACGTTTCAAAAAAGTTTTTCATGAAATATTTGACTTCTATGAGCTACAGAAAGCTAAGTTATGTATTATATATTAATTTTATAAGCAATCATTACATATTATATAAGATTTTAACTTTAGGAGCAACAATGTAAGCAACGGAAACTCCGGAATCGGAGACGATGGCCTCATCGAGGGCAATTGGGAAGCCGTGGGTTTTATTAATTATAACATTAAGAAAGTGTTTTGAATAATTAATTAATCTATTGATAAGTTAGAACTAGGAGATCTACCGATATAACTAGGAGATCTACTTAATAGACACTTGCTGTTAGCTTGTGAGAACCCATTGTGAGCTTGTGAGAACCCATTGTGAGCTTGTGAGAACCCATTGGGAAGCCGTGGGTTTTAAGAAAGTTTATAACATTAAGAAAGTGTTTTGAATGATTAAATTTCTATTGATAAGTTAACTAGAAGATAACTAGAAGATCTACTTAATAGATACTTGCTGTAAGCTTGTGAGAATTCATTGTAAGCTTGTGAGAACCAATTGTGAGCTTGTGAGAACCCATTGTGAGTTTGTGAGGACCCATTGTCAGCTTGTGAGAACTCATTGTGAGCTTGTGAGAATCCATTGTCAGCTTGTGAGAACCCATTGTGAGCTTGTGAGAACCCATTGGGAAGCCGTGGGTTTTAAGAAAAGTTATAACATTAAGAAAGTGTTTTGAATGATTAATTAATCTATTGATAAGTTATTATATAACTAGAAGATCTACTTAATAGATACTTGCTGTGAGAACCCATTGTTGAATTCATTTAAATTCATTTTTGAAGAATACCATTAAAGAATAGGATTTGTATTTGAAAAATAAACAAAACTAGAAGTTAAGAGAATATTTTCTTTTCAGATCACGGAGACTTTTGACCAAATGAACCTGAAAGAGAACCTACTTCGCGGTATCTATGCTTTCGGTTTTGAGAAACCCTCAGCCATCCAACAACGAGCCATCGTTCCGTGTTGCACCGGTAAACATAAAGAAAATTGAAGTTAAAACAAGTTAACAAGTCAATTTAGTCCTTAAAAGTTATTAAATCTGGCTTAATTCCTTGAAAATTTACCAAAATTTACCATTTTACTCTAGTTTATTTAAAAATTTGATTGAAATTGAAAAGATTGATTGAAAAGATTGATTGAAAACTTAGACTAGAAAGTTTTAAAGAACTTCCCTAGTTAAAGCTTAATGATTTCTGATTATTTCCAATCTTTAATCAATCTTCAATCAATCTCTTTTTCATGTCCTCCATTTCCAGGTCGAGATGTGATTGCGCAGGCTCAATCGGGAACGGGAAAAACCGCCACTTTCTCCATTTCGATTCTTCAAAGAATCGATGAAAAGGTGATTGGGGAAATGATTTAAATCCTGAGAAAGAAACAAATCTAAACCAAATCTAAACAAAATCTAAACCAAATCTTTCTAGGACCCAGTGGTACAAGCGCTTGTGATGGCCCCAACTCGTGAGTTGGCCCAACAGATTCAGAAAGTGATGGGCGCTCTCGGGGATTATCTCAACATCTCTGTTCATCCATGCATCGGTGGAACATCGATTCGAGATGATCAGAGGAAATTGGAGGTGAGCCATGAGCTTATGAGCAATACACAGACAATAATACAGAAAATTGGAGGTCAGCTCATGAGCAATACACAGACATTAGTACAGAAAATAGACAATAGACAGATAGATGATTAGAGATCAATGCACAGACAATAGTAATCATCTTCTAGGGAGGAGTGCATGTTGTTGTCGGCACTCCAGGACGTGTCAATGACATGATCGGTCGTGGAATCCTTCGTGAGTTTTATGAAAATCAGGTTTTAAACTTGATTTTGGCTATTTTGCGTCAAATGTCGGCTATTTTTTACACCAAACTCATCATAACTTTCTTCTAAGATTAGCCATTTGATTTGATTCCTTTCCAGACACGGACAAGATCAAGATGTTCGTTTTGGATGAAGCCGACGAGATGTTGTCTCGTGGATTCAAGGATCAAATCTACGAGGTTTTCAAATACATGCCACAGGATGTTCAGGTGAATTTTAAATGCAAATAGTTTTCTGATTTAAGTATCAAAAAGATCTAAGAATATTTGTTAAACATCAAAAAAAGTTGATCTAATCGATCTATTAAGCTTTCCAGAAAGTCTTTTCGTTTCTTTTCGTACTTTCTTTTAAAACTAACAAACTCATTAATAAATCTATGGTTTATTTCATTAGAAAATTTAATTATTTCTTTGCAAAATAACATTTAAAATGGTTTAAAATGTCTTATGTCTGCATTTTTTTCTGAATTTTTGGATGAAAAGATTTTCTGGACAGGCTAAACTTTGTCAAACTATCAAAATAAAATTTCTATAGACTTTATTACTTTTGTACAATGTTAACATGTTGTGTTAACATGTACAATGTTAATATGTACAATGTTACATGACAATGTTAACATGTACACTGCTAACATGTACAATGTTGTGTTAACATGTACACTGTTCATGTACACTAATATGTACAACGTCAACATGTACAATGTTGTGCTAACATGTACAATGTTCTGTTAACATGTACAATGTTTTGTTAACATGTACAATGTTCTGTTAACATGTACAATGTTCTGTTAACATGTACAATGTTAACATGTACAAGGTTAACATGTACAAGGTTAACATGTACAAGGTTAACATGTACAATGTTAACATGTACAAGGTTAAAATGTACAAGGTTAACATGTACAAGGTTAACATGTACAAGGTTAACATGTACAATGTTGTGATCTTTTCCAGGTTGTCCTCCTCTCGGCTACAATGCCAGTCGAAGTGTTGGATGTGACTCAACGCTTTATGCGAGATCCAATCCGAATTCTCGTCAAGAAAGAGGAATTGACTCTTGAGGGTATTCGACAATTCTACGTTAATGTTGGCAAAGATGTGAGTTTTGATATAGTCTTTCAAAGAAAATTCCTTTATAGGAATTTAAATTCGAGACACTTTGCGACTTGTATGACGCTATCAATGTCACACAAGCCGTTATTTTCTGCAATACTCGTCGCCGTGTCGACCAATTGACCGAGTTGATGACGGCGAAGAAATTCACTGTCTCGTCGATGCATGGTGATATGGAACAACAAGAAAGAGAGGTGAGAATGAAAAGTATATTGTGAATACGCATACTTACTGTTTAGCAACCAACATAAACCATAAACAAGCTCTTCTAAAGTCAAAAAAACCACTTCTAAAGACTTCTAAAGTCAAAAAACCACTTCTAAAGACTTCTAAAGTCAAAAAGTCATGCCTTTTTGGCTAATTTGTACAACAAAAACTAGTCTTAAAGTTAGAATTTTTGAATCAAGCACTATAACAATACTATTAGGTTAATAATATATTTAAATAAATTGAATTTTTAGGGTATCATGCGTGAGTTCCGCTCCGGTTCATCCCGTGTACTCATCACCACCGATTTGCTTGCTCGTGGAATCGACGTTCAACAGGTTTGTTGAAGCCACTTTTCCCAGAAATTATTGTTTTAAATAAGGATTATCTTTATCAATCATTTTTAGGTCTCACTTGTCATCAATTATGACCTTCCATCAAACCGAGAAAACTACATTCACCGTATCGGTCGCTCTGGACGTTTCGGCCGTAAAGTCAGTGAAAATAAGAATAAAAAATGATTTAGAAATGCACTATGAACTTAATAGTTAACTGAAACTCTTATTCTTTTAGGGAGTTGCTATCAACTTTGTCACTGACAACGATGCTCGTCAATTGAAAGACATTGAGACTTTCTATACAACGATCATCGATGAAATGCCAATGGACATTGCTGATCTTCTCTAAATCAGTTTAGTAAGTGTTGAATGATTAAAAACAAGGTTTAAAAGAATTCCAATATCAAAAACTGACTAATAATAATGGATTTTCCAACCGGACCTTTAGACCAAGCGTCAAATTTTTTCAACTCATCATAACTTTTTTCTAAGTTGATCAATCTTTATCTTTATGATGTCATTTTGTTGCATTTCTTGGGATCTATAAAATGACAACAAAAGCATAAAGATGGCTAATCTTAGAAGAAAGTTATGGTGAGTTTAGTGTAAAAACTTTGACGCAAAATAGTCATCACCTTATTCTCTAGTAAGAATTAGCAAAATTAAAAACGTATAAACTTTAAACTTTAATTTCATACTCTGTAAAGGTATAAGCTGTGAAAAAATGAAATAATATTGGTTAAAGGTCTTTTATATGAGTAACACTTGGAGTAAATCCAAGCCAGGCCAAAGCAGGCAAGTCCAGAAGCTAACAAGGGAACCTAACCAAGTTACCCGCGAGTTACAATATGATTAGCTGCCAATGATTAGCTTTCAATGATTAGCAGCTTTGTTTCATGAGTCCTTTTTCTAAGCTATGCCAGAAACAAAGTCCTGTCTTACAAGGGAACCTTCCCAAGTTACCAGCGAGTTACAAAGCAAGCAAAGTTAAAGTTTTCAGTATCACAGCTGAACTATGAGAAGCTGATGGTCAAGTCATAAGTTTTGAAAAACAATACTAGACACTTGGAGTGTTCCAACCGGTCTCTAGGGGAGTCTCTAACCAGGGAACCTTCCCAAGTTATCCGCGAGTTACAATATGATTGTATGTGCCAAAAGAAAGGCCTGAAAATGTACGTTCAGAAAGTGTTTTCAAAAACCGCTAATCGGCGAAACGCACAAAGTTACAGCTATTTGAATTTCTTTGAAGCTTTTGAAAACAGTTGAACGGAGATTTTCAGGCCTTTCTTTTGACACCTACCTCATATTGTAACTCGCGGGTAACTTGGGAAGGTTCCGTTGTAAGATAGGACTTTGTTTCTGGCATAGCTTAGAAAAAGTACTCATGAAACAAAGCTGCTAATCATTGAAAGATCATTGCTAATCATTAGCTGATCACTAGATAATGAAAACTCTGATTTGATTTCTTTATTTTCAGGTATTCATTCGAAATCGGCAGCATTTCGATATTTCGACATCATCAATCATCATCAATTCAATCCAATTAGGCATTTCCAATAGCTTCAACGGCAAAACAAATGTGAACCCTTGCCTCTAGAAGAAGCTGCTTTCAAAAATTTCAATCAACTATTTCTCTATTTCTATTTCTATTTTTTTCTGGGGTTTCACAGTGATTGCTAGATTTTTTTCCTATTCAAATTTCTCTATTTTCGTTCTTTCTTTTCTAATTTTCCAATAAAAATCAATTTTTTTTTGTGATTTCTTTTGTTATTTAACTCCAATTTTGATGTACTTTCTGAAAAAAACTTTCATATTTTTTTGTGTAATTTTTTAAAATTTTCAAAAACCTCGAAAAAATTGTTGTCTTTTTTTGAATCATATTTTGCTGCTGACGAAAATCTTGAGATAAATCTTTTTGGCCAAAAATTAGAAATTGAAAGAAATGGAGACAAAGCCTGACAAAACATATTTCATATTTGAAAAGTGGAAACAAAAAGCTATCAAATATATTAGCTATTAAGTAGCTATTACCGTAAATACTGTAATTGGTACCCCACCCCCATAATGACGGTGCGGAGTGTTTCGTAGTCTAGCTTTGAACGAGTTTTTCTCGACACTGGTTTATGCTACAATGTTCGCTTAGGTATCAAAAAATAGCTGAAATTCAGGGCTATTTTTTGATACCAAAGACGCATTTTTTGAAAGTACGGGCGCTTTGGAAAAAATGAAATACTAAAAAACTTTTGCGACTACGCGACTGTACGAGGGGGGTGGGGCACTATTACAGTATTTACGGTAAGTAGTTGTAGCTATTTTCCAAGTATTTTAACAATCCAAAAGAAAACTGATCTTGTTTTAGGTTAAAAAGTTGATTAAAACGAAGTCTTAGTATTGTTTTATTAAAGCTTTTCTTAAAAAGAGTCACTGTTGAATTGACTGAAAATGTTTATTTGACAAATTGTTTATTTTAGGGAAACGAATGGGGTCAAATTGATCGCCACTCTATCAAAATCAATCAAAATGCGGCTCCTCGGTGGAGCCGACTTTGGAGCTGTTCCTGTTGTTTGCAAAGAACCCGAACCACGATCAACAACAGCTAATGGATTACCGGTTTGTTTTTTGAAATAGCTAATGCTTAAACATTATCTAAACATTGAATTACGCAAGTCATTGCTATTGAAAGTCTTGTTCACTGACCATACTTTGCTAACAAATCGAAACGCATCCCTTCCGGTGCACTTAATTCTACCTCTCTTACAGCAGATTATTTCTAGAAAAAAGAATTGAATACCAGAAAGGTTGTGCTTCGATTTTTTAGCACAAAGTACACCGGAGAACATGTGTTTGGGTTGTCCAGTTATGAATGCGCGTTTTTACTATTTTGTAAATTTCTCAAGATATCGAACAGATGTATATGAGTGTTATATATCATTCGAAAGCTGAAGATCTCCTCTACATTTTGAAATAAGAAAGATTTTGAATTCATTCAACTTTTTGGGAAATTGACTGCACAAAGGGAGAGGTCGTTTTCGAAAAAACCCATTTCAGCTTAGCTATTCCTCAAGTTTTATGGTGTAAAAATAACCGCCCAGAAAAGAAAAGAAAAGTAAAGATGCTCTGAAATTGTTATATTTTAAAAAAAGTTGTATTGATATATCTATTGGCCAAACATCAAACGGTTAACTCAATTGATTCAAAGCCAAAACTTGATCCAAAGGCACCCTTCCATTTTCTGGCCACCTCTTCTTCTGTGCAGTCAATTTGCCCAAAAGCTGAACAAATTCAAAAACTTTTTATATCAAAATGTAGAGGAGATCTTCAGCTTTCGAATAATACTCATATAAATCTTTTTCTTGCTTTCGGTACCTTGAGAAATTTACAAAATAGTAAAAAACGCGCATTCATAACTGGACAACCCAATAAAAGGGCTAAAGTTATCTCCAATTTTCCTGAGATCAATGAAACTCGAGTCGAGTGGAGACATTGTTGGTGAAGCATGGTGTTCTCCCACTTCTACACCCAATCACAACTACACCAAGGTTTAGAAAAAACTAAGAAACGTTGTGCTTCCATTTTTAAGCACAAAGTACACCGGAGAGCTTGTAAAAGGGCTAAAGTTATCTCCAATTTTCCTGAGATCAATGAAACTCTTCATGCAAAGTAACTTTAAAAAGGTTTTTCTTGCTTGACTTCATGATGATAAACTTTATAGATGAAATTCTAGGTTACTCCACCAGCTGTTCGTTGCGTTGGTCGTTTCTCTCGTTTAGCTTCGCTCATCCATCCCTATATCTGTCAATACATTGATATCATTCGCTGTCATAATGGTATTATGATCTAAATAATGGATTTTGATTAGATTCTTCTTCGAAAACTAGAAACAATCATCATTTTCAGCCCCAAACGTCATCGTTCTCATCGCCGAGCACTACAAGATCACACTAGCTGATAAAATCAAGGAAAACTGGTTGAATAGTTAGAGATTTACTTCTCAAATAAAGAATTTTCAGTCTGACATCAGATGATTCTCTTTGCATTGCTTCTCAATTAACATCAGCTCTTCAATATCTTCACTCAAAATCAATCTTCTCTGGCATGATCGATCTTCAAAATATTATCATTGTGCATGATTCAAAAATTTTGACAAAATTTATACAATATGGCTTGAAGTAAGGTTTAAATTTGAAGCAAATAACTTTAAAATAGCTATGTGACTGATGATGGGAAAGACCAAGATTCGTTGATCGGTTCTCCGTACACTTTAAGCCCGGAAAGAATGTGGTGAGTTTGGTAAAACTTCAAATTATCAGAACAAAAGGCTGAAGTTTTTTCCTCTGGAAATTGAGCCATTGTTCTCTAGTAATTAAGCCATTGTTCTCTAGCAATTGAGCCATTGTTCTCTAGCTTTTTCTGAATTGTTGCCTTTTAGAAATTGATTTCTAAATTTAGATTTAGAAGCGATTCGAGATTTCTAACCAACTTTATAGAACTTATCCTAAATTTTAGCTCAATCAACACCTCAAGAGGAGTCACTGCTAAGGATGATATTTGGTCTCTTGGAATGGTTTTCTTTCAAATCCTCATTGTAAGTGAAAGCTGCATTTGATTACAGATAAGTTTATCATCCTTGACTGACAAACCAAACTTTGTTTTTTTTAGCCAGCTTTGAACTTCATTTTCAGGGTCATCCCCTTCGCGACCTTTGGTCCTACAAGCAGTTCCTCGGTGTTATCACAAATCTCATCAAAAAATCTGGTAAACGAAAAGTTCTTTGTTGAAATTAAAAATGTTTTAGATGGTTCAATCGTTCAACATTTGGTGCAAGCTGTTGAAGGAACGGGAAAGCTGAAAATTCAAAGATCTGATGGATTACTATATCAGATAACGGATCGATGTTTGCAGAAATTACCTTCGAAGAGAGCCACAGCTAAAGAGATCTTATCGTTGTTGAATGAAGCAAATGTTAAACCGACTCCATGTGAAGCTGATCTGGAAGAGTGGGAAGTGGTCAAAGGTGGGGTTGAATTTTGAAGAACAATCAAGTCCTAGATATTCTTGAGATTCTTGAGTGAACTGAATCCAGGCCTATTTCTGTAGACTTTCTATCTAATCTAGGCCTATTTCTGTAGACTTTTTGTCTAATCTAGGCCTATTTCTGTAGAAACGCATCTCTTCTGGCGCACTATATTCACAGTTTGCATAGAATTTCATCGTTCAACTTTCAGAAAGAGTTCTCCGCTCAACGCCCGACTGGGTCTACTCAGAATTGCCGATTAAAGAGGTGAAGAATTGAACTATTAATATCAAAAATCGATAGGTTATAGATCTATTATATTAATAAAGAATTGATTTCAGATCATAAACTTCATTTCATTTAGGCTTTCTTTTTGTGGAGTCTCTGCGGGAGTCGAGTGGAGACATTGTTGGTGAAGCATGGTGTTCTCCCACTTCTACACCCAATCACAACTACACCAAGGTTTAGAAAAAGCTAACTAACTAACTGATAAATCTTTAGTTAAGATATTGAATTGAAAAGTTTAGCGTCGTGGTCAATGACTTTCGTCAATTCGGCAATGAATCCTTTCGAAAACTTCGAGTAAAGCCAGACGTTTTTGTGTTACCTGCTAAAAACTTTAAAGCGGTAATTTAAATATGATATTGATTTTTTAATAGAAATTAGATTTAAAGCTATAATATTGTTTTCAGAAAATGTTGGCTATTGAGCCTCGGAAATTACTTCACTCTTTCGAAATGGATGGTGAAAACTATTCAATGGAAGGCGAAGATTTGCCTGTTGTTGTCAAAGAAAAAGATGTCTATTATCAGGTATTTGGAGATTTTATCGTTTCATTGCTTTTCAGTGTTCCCGTATGAAAATGGTGACCCAACTCGTGCAAGCGTTCTCTTTCAAAGCAGAGACACTCCGGAAGATGATTGCAAAGGATGTACCGCCGATGATCAGGTAAAAAAAAAAAAGCAAACTAACGCAAACTAACAAACAAAGCAAAAAAAGCAAAGCAAACTAACGCAAACTAGCAAACTAACGGACAGCTATTGAAAAAAGCAAACTAACGTTAAAATCTACAAAATATAAGACAATATACAATAATACAATACAATAAAATAGAATGAATCGTTGATTCAGTGTTTCAAAGCCAAAGAAAAGCAATACAAAGGTTGTGCAGTGCGTGAGAGGGTACTGATGGGGCAATCATTATTTAGAGGCAATCATTTATTTATTCCGAATATAGCACAATCACTAATCTAACGAGAAAATACAATAAAATAGAATGAATCGTTGGTTCAGTATTTCAAAGCCAAAGAAAAGCAATACAATGTGGACTCCGTCCCCTTTTTATCACACAAACGATCTTTAGAGGAAGGACAAGAGAATCTGAGATATTCAAAATCAAAGCATCGAATAAGATTTCACGGAAAAGAGCCACTTTTCTGCACAAAGGTTATTAAAGAAGGTAGTTTTATCCAAGAGACTAGCAGAGAACCCGCCTAAAAGTTTCGGCGTCACCGTGGCTCAGTCGCGAGCGCGTCCGGGGTTTCCGGCCAACGCGATCCCGGTTCGGTTCCCGTGCGTGTCGAGCAACTTCGATTTTTTAAAATACCAGAACTACAAAATATTCTAGGGGTTCTAAAGAAGTTTTAGCCTTATTGTTCAAAAAACAGGCAGACAGACAGACGCTCCTCTTTTATATATAGTAGATTTTAGATCAGCTGTTTGGACGGCGCTTCTCGGAGTGAGTGAAGTGTCTCGATGGCCCTATGAAGAGTTGGACACTCTTTCGCCGCATTCATCTGATCGACAATTGGAAGTCGATATCCCGAGATGTCATCAAGTCGGACCTCTTATAAAACAATTTCTATGACTAATTGCAGTAAAAGTAGATATAGTACGAGTGAAGAACCATGCTTTTCCATAAAGATAAGATCATTTTATCTCATAAATCTACAATTGATTTGATCAAGCTTATTTAGTATGAAGAATTGATGACCTCTCCAGCTGCTCATTCCCGTTTGAAACGTCTCCTCAAAGCCTGGCTGCTTGCACATCCAAATTTCGTCTATTGGCAAGGATTGGATTCTTTAGCTGCTCCATTTTTGCTGCTTAATTTTGAGAATCTTCGTGAGTTGCTAATCTTGAGAAACTTGAGAATTCCAGCTAACGAATACCCAATTCCAGCTAACGCATTTGCTTGTTTGAGTGCTTTTATCAGCAAATATCTATGGAATTTCTTTCTCAAGGACAATTCCCCGGTGATTCAAGGTTTTGAAAAGATTTTTAAAAATATTAAGGATAATTTTTCAAAAATTTAGAATATCTGAGTGTTTTCAATCATCTCGTTGCTTATGTTGATGCCGATTTATACAATTGTATGAAAGAAATGGATTTTTACCCAGAACTTTTCGCTATTCCATGGTAATTTATATTACTAATTTACAATTTATTATAACTTATGATTTCAAATTCCAGGTTTTTAACATGCTTTGCTCATGTTTTACCCCTACATAAGCTCTTTCATGTCTGGGATCGATTGCTGCTTGGTGATGTCCATTTCCCATTGTGCGTTGGTGAGTTGAATCAACCTTTAAACAGATACATGACTAAAAGACAAATGACAGCTATTGTAGGGTGAAATTTTCCCAGGTCTTGCTGTCCTTCATCAACTCCGCTCTCGACTTATCGAGGCAAACTTCAACGACGCGATTTTACTCTTCTCTGATCTACCCGATTTGAATATGGAAAAGGTAAAGAAAATTCAGATTTTGAATCATTTTTAAATCAATTTTCCACTTGATTTCTAGGTAATCGCTGATTCATCCCATTACTACTCAATTTTACCGTCAAGTTGCGCTTTCCGAGTTCACGGATCTGATAATCAAGAAAATAAAGGTAGAAAATTATAAATTACATTGAATTATATTAAAAAGTTATATTGACTTTAGAAAAACTGCATACAATGCGAAAACTAACTGTTTCTCAATTGAAATCATTGGATGTGCCAAGAATAAGTCGAGAGGATTTACTGGATCGAGTTGAGAAACAAACGGTCCTCTTGATTGATGTTCGATCAGCTCCTGAGTAAGGAAATTACTTACTTTAAATCAAAATACAAATTATTCAAGTCTTTGAAGATTATTTAAATAAGTTTTTATTAGATTCAACCGTGGCTCTGTTGTCCGAAGCATCAATATCTCAAACCCGGAAGACGGAAGTTTATTGAGCATTCAGGTAATGGAAAAAGAATTCATGGTTAAAGATAGCTAATTGATAGCTAGCTAATTGATAGCTAGCTAATTGATAGCTAGCTAATTGATAGCTAGCTAGCTAGCTAATAAGCTAGCTAGCTAATAAGCTAGCTAGCTAATAAGCTAGCTAGCTAATTGATAGCTAGCTAGCTAGTAAGCTAGCTAGCTAGTAAGCTAGCTAGCTAGTAAGCTAGCTAGCTAATAAAAATAATCTGCTTTTTAATCATGAGATTTGCAGAATCTTTTGGAAAACGCTCAACGAAATGAGCATCCGATTTGCATAATGGACGGTGGGAGACACGAGGTGGCTGATAAGGTAAGCAAACTGTGCAAAATACTGTTAGTTAGGAGACTAATTCTAATAGTAAATTAGATTTGAATAGTACTATAGAATGAGTTAAATAAATCAAACTTTAGTTCTCAAAGCGCCTCCTCCGAGAGCAAGTCTGTTTCATTTGTGTTCTCGACGGGGGTTTTGAAGGAATTCGTAAATTTCAACAACTTCTTAAAGCCAATTGATCACTTTATAATATTTGTGATATTAATAACTATTTATTGCCCAATAAATCTATTCTATCTATTCTTGAATCCGTATTGATTTTGTTTAAATTGTTTGAGACTCGATATTCAAAGGATTCAAAGGATTCAATTCTTGATATTCAAATGAATTTTGTTCATTTACCATGAAAATTACAGTTTTTGATGGAAATTTGAAGGAAATATAGTCAATTTCATATTTTATATAGCTTTTGAAGGGAACAAGTGGAATTTGACATCAGATTTGCATATAAAATGACTGGAATATCGAGTAGACTTTAATGTTTTAAAAACTGTAATAATTTAGGTAAAAATGTTTATGTTTTTGTTTTATAAACAAGAGAAATCTAAAGCAATGTCCATTTATTTTCTTTTGTCGGCTTAGCGAACACCCATTCCTCCATAAATTTCACCGCGTCGAAGCACCCAGTCACCGGCTTTCGACAACCCTTTTGTGTCACTTCCCAACTGAAAACTTACCTTAATTAATTGAATTTCTTAAATATCTGATATATATTAGTTAATAGATCAAATAGCTACTAATATCTATTAACTGACTTCTTCAAACAGTCATCAAGAGCATCATTCGTCTCATGAGTGAATGGAGGCGGATTCTCTCCAAAAATCTCCCTAATCGCAGTTCGGATTCGTTCAAGTTTTTCAGCAGGATTCTTGATTTTATCCATTATTACCGTAAATTCTTTTTCTTTATTCCCCACTTTTCCCAACAAATCCACGTCGGGCATCAAATTCTTCGTACCATTCAATTGCTCATTTGTTAGTCTCTGAATTCAACTTTTCATATCAATTACAAGGACCAACTTCTCTTTCGAAACTGTTCCTTGCATGTAAATAAACAATCTCATTGGGTTTTGTCTAAATTTTTGAAACTCTCAATAAATATTTGTCTCACTCCATAGAAATTTCTATCTTTGAAGAAACGCTCGACCCAATGAGTGAAAGGTTCACGCGCAAATTCGGTCAAGAAGAGAGCCTGGAATCAAAAATTTATTCAGATTTATAAAATAAGATAAATTATACTTTATTGGCTCGATCATTGTTGAAAATGATGGGGTTTTTGAGTCCGTCAAGCTTTAGAAAGTTCTCAAAGTTGAATGGTCGAGGGATGAGCTGGGGTTTCCATTGAAGACCGTAGTGCTTCATAGCAAAAGAACCTTAAAAGTTTCTAGATAAATTGTATTAACTTTTATAAATAGATAAATTGTATTAAATTTAAAAAGAATCAAGTTTAAAACGATCTTAAGACTTGCCTACTTTCGTCTGATTTTTCACGATGCTTTCCATCCACTCGTAAAGGGTGAGACTTTGGTTTCTAAAGCTCTGCTAGTTAGATTTAGCTTCTAAATTTTGTTGTATTTTGTTAGCTGTTGTTAGCTAACTTTTATCAAGATAAGATATCACACCTGTGATAGAAAAAGTCATCAATATCGTTCATTGAGGAATATTTTGTTCTCGACCAAAAAGCACAATGTTGTTCGATCAAATGTTCGCCCATATGGTATGTTGAATTGTTGAAATTGATCCAAAATTTTGATTTATAAAGATTTATAAAGAAAGATGAAGATTACTGTATCAGTGTAGGGCATTAAAGGATACGGTTGGAGCTCGGCTAAGCCCTGGAATTTACATTACAAACTACAGATTAGATCATTACAAACTACAGATTAGAATTACAAACTACAGATGAGATCGTTACAAACTACAGATTAGATCATTACAAAGTACAGATTAGATCATTAATTAGATCATTACAAACTAGAGATTAGATCATTACAAAGTACAGATTAGATCATTACAAACTATAGATTAGATCATTACAAACTACAGATTAGATCTATGAACATTTAGAAACAAAACCTTTAAAACATAGTAATCAAGAACTTTCTTCACGTTTTTTGTCATTGAAGTCCATGTGAAGAGGAATTTCGTGTAACCGATCATTTGATAAAGTTCCATGAAAACGATCAAGCGTGGCCATTCGGTGAACCTGAAACCTCAGCTTTCAATAACCGACACGTAACAATAAGATTTCAACGACAAGAAAAGCTTTCCAACATTGGACATCTTTTAATCAATTGACTTACCAATAAAGTGGTTCTAAACAAGAAGTAATTCCCGGTTGATAGTCCTTTGGAACAAAATTCAGTTTCAATTTCACCGATTTTGTGCCTCTTTGAACAATTATCTAAAGTTTCCTCTATAAAATTGAATTCTAAACCCAATTTTTACCTCTTCTGTTGGCTTTTCATTAAATGAGACACTTGTGATATCAGCTGCTATATGTTTACAGCTATATTCTGGACAGCCTAGATAGAAGCTAGTAAGTTCAAACTTTTTTTACATACGTCCTGGCACAAGCCATCCGATTTCCAATATCCTACTGCCAATTTGGATTTTGATTTCCTCTTGCGTTGTATTCTTTTTAAGATCGTTACATTCACCGATGGTTAGAAGTCGGATTCTAGGGCCTGCAGCGTCTCTGAAAACTATCTAAAGGATCTACTGATACTGATCTCCAGCAGTTTATGTTGCTGAATAGCCGCTTACCAATTCTACATCTCAAAACCAACCTCCAATCGTAGTAGGCCTTGTAAATCAAGATTTCATCCCCATTCAGTGGAACTTTAGACCTTGAAGCATCGAACGAAGTATTTCCGTAGTTGCAATTCTTACAAGAGAACTTATATCCATTTAAGCTATGATAAGTTGAATCTTGAGAGCTTCCATCATCTCGTTTTGAATTGCCTTTTAATACTAAAACCAATTCAAACATAAAGGTTTTGTTTTTTAAACGAAACTTAATTCACAACTTTTAACAACTGACTTGGATACATCTCCAGCAGATTATCATCAATCAGAAACACTCGCTTTTTCGTGAAAAAGCAAAAGAAATAAGTAAACATGTTGCAAAAAGCATCTAAATATGATTTTGAAGAGCTTTTCATTAAGACTTTTTGAATATTGCATTTACCGAAGTCAAAAAACGTCTTCGAAAATCGCCCATCGCAAAATAGTGTGCTTAATCATAGATCAAAACAGCACTTGTCTATGTTTCCATGACTTCTTGTATCCAGAAGCTAATATCGATTCAGCTTTTTGTCGAATGCTTCTTGAACACTCAAATATTTGTGCACAAAAGTGGAAAGAACCGTCATTTAAATACAAAATGCGGGGGTGGGACAAATGCGACCTTTTTTTTGCGCACCTGGACATTTGCGCACCTTTTTTTTGCTGGAAAAGGCCTTAGGCAAGGCCGTAGAGCTTCAAAAATGTTTTCAGAGAAGGGAATCGTATGCGTAGATTCCGAATTTCGACAAATCAGACCTCGCTGACACGTCAAATTTGGGCAAAAAGGCAAAAACTGCGGAAAAGCGTTAAGTTGCGGAAAAGCGTTAAGTTGTCCAGGTGCGCAAAAAAAAGGTCGCATTTGTCCCACCCCCCCAAAATGCAGAAACCGAATTCTAAAATGTGGAAAGTATTGCCTTTGAAAATTGGATAATTGATTAGCTGAATATTTTAGAATTTGTAAAGAGCTTATTGAAAAAGATTTGTTACAATAATTTTGCCATTTAAAAGTTTTTCAAGTAGCTACTGCCGCAAGTTTTTAAACAAATATCCTTAGTTTTTACATTATTTTGTTAAAATGGGCGTTTCACCAAACGAATATCAGAAATTTTAAGTATCCCAAGCATTAGTGGGCCTTGAAAAGCAAAATGCCGAGCAAAGAATTAATATTTAATGAGCTTTTTTTGGGTTAAAAGAGTCCTGGTTGGAGAAAAGTCAGCGTTTACCAGCAGTGATCGAGAAAAGGAATTGTGAAATGTTGAACTTTGAAGCAAAAACTTGAACGAACTTTTAAAAATGGTTTAAAATTTAAAGCTTTTATCGGTGTATGTGCAAATGGGCAATTTGTGCGAGATTTTTCAAAACTGTATGATAGCTGCTACGAATATGAATAGTTTACTTTATGAAATATGAGTCGTTAATTGCGCATACGTCATCTATTCTTGTTAGGATGTTTTTATTCTGCTTCTCGGATTATTTCCATGCTTATTAGGTATTTTTAGGATGACCGATGATCAAATCGTAGTCAATAAGATGGAATACGACGATTTTTCGTGGGGGACACCGTGGCGAAACTTCGAGATCATTTGTGAGGGCAGTTCGTTGTGAGTTTTTAGAAGATAGAAGATTATGTAACACTAGAATGTAATTGATCTCATGCTGAATATTGTAGGGGCTAAAGTTGTAGTGGTGTATATAACTGTGATATTTTTATTTAAAGACAGCAACAAGGATTGAATATATTAGGAAAGGATTCGGTGTTTCCTCACCTCTTTCAAGTTAAAGGGAGTGGTCCAAACTAGTGGCTTTTTCATTCGATTTTGTTAAGACAATCGACTTTTATCAAGTTACGCTAAGTATTTTACTTTTTTAGGTACGTGAACCCTGGTTGGCTAGCCGAGATGTCGGAATTCTTCAAGGAGCGCTGTCGTACTGAAAACAATTTGGTGATTGAATACGTCCCCTACAACGAGCTACTCGAATTCTTCCAATGTATTTTCTACTGCCCGATGCGCAAAAGTTTGTCATGTAAGCGTTTGCGATTTTTAGTTTAACGAAACAAAGCACTTGTTTTATTGTGTTGATGAGCTGATCGTTTAGATTAATTAGCTGTTTATGCTTTCAACTTTCGTTATATTTAGCCAACAACATTCTCATCGTTTACCGACTCTCCAAGCTTTTCAAGATGCCCACGGTGACAGCACGATGCAACATCTTCCTCAAAAACGCCGTCAAGAACTTCGATAGAAATAAACTTGTGCAGGTTTGTTTAGTTTTGTAAACGAAATTAATATGGTTGCTTTAGGCAGCTCGGGAATTGGGAGACGACTCGAACTCCCACACGATGAGCCTTATCGTTGATCGAATTGCCAATCTCAGCGATTATGATCTTTCGACAATGGAGGTAATTTTTTATGCTTCAAGCATTTAAAAATTGATGATTAAAAGTAAAAATTATCCTTATTATCTTTCTAAACAAGTTTATTGTTGGAAAACGCTTATCCTTTAGAAGAGACGAGTTTATTGTTAGAAGAAAATTATCTTAATCTTCTGATTGCTTTTAGTTCTCGGAGCTTCCTGGAGATATCGTCGCCAATGTCTTCAACAACCATCATATGAAGAAACAGAAGAAAAACAAGAAACGAGGAGGAATTTGCTCAATAATGTAAAGCTTAAATTTTTTTCGATTGATTGTGGCTTCCGACTTTAGTTAAAAACGCTTCTCTGAGCCCCCACTGTTCTATACACTTTTTTGTTGATGAATGTGAAACATTTTCCAAATTCTCCTTGTTCTTCTCGTTTTGTATTTGATATTCGCAACAGCTGTAAGGTAAAAGCCGTGTATTAGTTTGTCAGACATTTGTTATTAGTTAGGTTATCACTATTTTTGCATTCACCGATTTTTTTTAAAGCCTCTTAAATAATAAATTTATTGTGAAAGATTTGTTTTTTAGGCAAGGGTTTGGGGTATTTCAGATGATAAATGTTCTCGTCTGTCGGACGGAAGTTATTTGCGCTCTTCGAGTCTTTATGTTTCAAAGTTTCACTTTTTTTACTGGGAAGCTAAAACTATAGAACTGCCAATAAATTTGGTTCTCAAAGTTGCGAAAACCCACAATCGACTGCTCCTCCTCCGCATATTCCTTTCTTTCCTTTGTTGTTTCCTCGTCTTATTCCCTGTCCATCCTCTCCAATCCGAATTCTCATCGGTTGTTTTTCTTCTTCTTTTAATTTTTCTTGTTATCTGGTAATTTTCCACATCGGATTGATTGTTTGGTTCTTCCGGGAATTGGGCCAGGATCTTTCGGGAGATTCGCAGCTTGGGAATTGGTGGAAGAGTGCCGGGTCTAAATTTGGGAATGATGAACTTTTATCGTAGTCTGTGAAGTAAATTGAAAGCTTTTAGTATACTATACTTTGTATACTTCTAATTAGCTACAGTGTGCTCGTAGATCAAAGATGAACAAGACTTAAGACCCTATCATTTTGTAAACCTTATCAAAACTCACTCGACTGGCTTCCCATCGAAGACTTGAATGATCCCATTCTCTCATGGACAATAGCAATCATTCGAAATTTTTGTCTTGCAGAAAGCTTTCTTCTCTCGTTCCTGTTTCCATTTTCGAATTGTTTCCGCCAATGTCCAAGATCTCCGGAACAAGGACGGTAGCTAAAAGCACAGCTTCAAAGTGGTTTGTTTTCTCTGAACCAACCTGTACTCGGTGTCTCCACTTGAGCTGTTGGTGGTAAAAGGGTTGTCGGCGGGATTCCAGTCTTCGATCCTTCAGCTCCGAATCTTTTCTTCGGTACAACGTGGTTCCAGAGTTCTTGTACGGGTTGCTCTTTTTGAGCAGCAAAGCCGATTCCCGGGACGTAGACGCCTTTGTTGGTGGAGTTGGGGCCGGTTTGGGTGAGTCATTTTTGGATCTGAAAAAAATGTTTTCCTGAAATTGAATTTTTAGTGAATTTTTTAAAACTCACCTTCTTTGGTGGTGATGTTTTCACCATCGGATTGATCAAATCATTTTGAGTCGATGTTGATGGAACGGATGACCTCATTGAGGAGAATTTTGTTGGTTTAACAATTTCCTTTTTCGAGATCTCCGGCAGACTTGTGCCCATTGAAAACAATGTCTTTCTCAAAAGCGAGTGCACCGTTTTGCGAGCACAAAGTACAAAGTTCGAAAGGAAATTTCTTGTGCATTTTTAAAAATAGCTACGCTTGGGAAATGCACTAGTCGCCATGAACATACCCTAATTCCAATTAAATTTTCGCTTTTTCTGCAAATGCGATAAAGAATTTGAATAGCAAATACAATTAATTTTGTTATTTTATATTTATTTCGGCATCAAACATGTTACAAATTTTTTCAATGCATATACAGGATCGTAAATGCTCCAATAGAACGCCCCTATAGGAGCGTTGCGTAGTCTAGGAATACATTCAAACAAACGATCATATCAATTCGGTGATGCTTTGTTTGAGTGTACATTTAGGGGTGTAATTAAAATTTAAAATTAAAATTAAATTATTTAAAATTAAGAGCGCCGAATAGAAAACGTTCAAAACAGTAAAATTTCTCACAATTTTTTGGCTACATGATGGGTGAAACAGTTTTTTAAAAGTTAGTTAATATATCATAGATAAAATTAGCGTTCAAAATGCGTCTCGAAAGATCTTTTTAAAAAAACTGTTACACCCATCATGTAGCGAAGAGCGCAAGGAATTTTTTGGCATAAAACTTGAACCAGCTTAATTTTTTGGATCGTGAGAAATTTTACGGCGCTGTTTTAACTACATCCCTAAATGTACACTCAAACAAGCGATCATAGATATGATATGATCGTTTGTTTGAATGTATATTTAGACTACGCAACGCTCCTATTGGGGGTGTTCTATTAAAGTATTTACGGTAGTATAAAATAAAATTTATAAAACACATACACAATCTTTCTTTCACAAATGCTAGATTAATTTACAAAAGATATCGAAGTGTTTGTCTCTACGAAAATACTTGTCGAAGTCACAGGTAGTAGTTTCTAGCTCTTGTTTACTGGGATGATCTTGATTGGCTTCAAACGCACGAGTGATCTACAAACTCCAACTAACTAAAATCGATAATTGAAATCACTTACCGTTGGAACGTATGTTGAAGAAGACAAAACCCAATTTAAAAGACTTGTGTCGATCGGCACGTATTGACTTTCTTCGTGTAGAAGGCTCGAGATGATTTGGAGAACCTGTGTAAACTCACATATTACTACTTCTTTAGAAAAACAAACTTGCCCCCCAACCCGTCTAGCCCCGTGGGCTTTTCCAAATGAATCCCAGTTCGCTTCCGCTAGGCTTGTCGCCTTCTTGCCTGCTAAATCTTGAATACATACTCTCATTTCGACCGCACATTAGAAAAACTGAAACGGCACAACTTATTCAAAAGATAACGCAAGTCATCACTATACATAGCGAGTGTCCCCCCCTAGGGGGACACTTTTTTTCGACGTTTTTTGCTCATAACTTTCTTCAAACTTCATCAGATTCATGAGATCATTAGATTTGTTTTAATGTAAGAAATAAAATGATAACTAAATCAGTCGAAAAAGTTAAGTTTGAAGAAAGTTATGGGCAAAAAGCATCGAAAAAAAAGGGATAACACTCGAAATGTATAGCAAATCACTTAAAATTGTTAGTTAGCGCATGATATACGCACCATCTCAACTAGAATGCTTTCTTATTTGCTTGATTGAATGTGTTTTGATTTTGTTTTCCTTTTGGTCAGCTCAAAACTGCGAGTTTTAGGGATGGAACGGGTTTTTGTCTGTGTCCGAGCACGTGATGGGAACGATCGGGTGGTGGAAACGAGCGGCTCAACGGTCAAGTTGGAGAAAACCGACTACAAGATGGATAGAGCCTTTGACTGGACGACCTCACAGGTATTTATTTTCACAGTATAATAAAAAGTAGTTAGAGTACGGTTGTCAAACTAGACACCATGCAAAGGGTCCTAAACTAGTCTGCAAAAATCGTGCTTCTCTAAACTTTAATAATGCTTAAACTTGTCAAAACAACAAAGTCGATTTTTTTTATTCTTTTCCTTTAGGTAGACGTCTATGCAGCTTTAGGAAAGAAAGTTGTCGATGGAATCACGATTGGACTCAACGGAACAATATTTGCATACGGGCAAACTGGAAGTGGTAAGCTTTTGGCGCACGTTGTTAAAACTTTTGACTATTTTGAGTGAAAGCTTGTTTTAGGTAAAACGTACACGATGGTGGGCCCTTCACAAATTGATGACTTCTCTACTATCCAGGCCAACGATCAAGGCATAATTCCAAGGTGCATCGACGATCTCTTCAGTTTTCTGAAAGCCAAGACCGACCAGGTTTGGATCTTTGAATAGTTATTAATCAACCCGTTTCTTTCTTAGCTGACCAAAGGCGAATTCCAAAGCGAAATGCACATCTGTTATGTGCAGCTGTATCAAGAGGAATGGTATGACTTGCTGGATGGAAACGTAAAGGTAAGGAAAGGTGCTCCTGAAAAAAAGTTTACTTTTGTTTAGCTTCAATTTCGTACATCGACGGGATTGAATGCCAAGCGGTTCAAGGTTACTTCGACAGCGGAAGCTCTGGAGGTAAGTAAATTTAATTTTAGATTAGCAAACTATTAGTTTAGCTTCTCTCCGAAGGATGGAATGCAAGAAAGACGGCGGAAACGAAGATGAACAGAGCATCGAGTCGATCCCACTGCGTGTTCCTGATCGAGGTTATTTTGTGATAAAGATTTCACTTTTTGTTTCAGCTTACAACGGAAGAACTTATCGGCGACCTTGCGGAGCGGCGCACCTCAAAGCTACACCTCGTTGACTTGGCTGGATCGGAACGCATTGCACAAACTGGCGTGGAAGTAGGGTCCGAGCAGTTTAAAGAGGGAATCGCCATCAACATAGTTAGTTTGCAAAAATTTGTTTTTACATTTGTGTCTAGAGCTTGACATGCCTTGCCCGTGTAATGCGGCAGCTGTCAGAAAAGAAGTCGGTCATCAGCTACAGGGACTCGAAGCTCACTCTCTTCTTGAAGGATTCGCTTGGCGGAAAAGCGCGCACATCCATTGTTGTCACGGTTCATTCGGGGAAAAGGTTAGTTTGCTTTTCTATGTAGAAAATATTAAAATTTAGTTATTTGACGGACATCATATCTTCTTTGCAATTCGCTCGTGACTGCCGTACGATTGAAAACCATCTCCAAGTACCATCTTTTAAAAATATATGCCAATTTTCTTTAGGTTAATATGGAAATTACTGGCAACACAGTGATGGCTTTGAGCAACAAAGTGAACAACCTGAATCAGCAGTTCCAAGACGCACAATTAGGTACGTACTCATTTATTTACTTGTTTTACTTGTTTACTGTGTAGTTGTGATTTAGAATACAAAGCAATGCTACAAAATCTTCAAGAAGAAAACCAAGAGTTAAAACAGTTGACGCTGAAACAGAGCGCCGAAATCGACGCTTGGAATTTAGGTGCGTAATCATTTACTTACTTATGTGTTGCTGTGATTTAGAATACAAAGCAATGCTACAAAAGCTTCAAGAAGAAAACCAAGAGTTAAAACAGTTGACGCTGAAACAGAGCGCCGAAATCGACGCTTCGAAAACAAAGCTTTGTTTTGAAGATGAGCGAGTTGTAAATTTATTATAACGGAATAAAAAAAAGTTGAAAGTTATAGGCTTTGCAAACTCCAAAAGAATTTACCAAACGCCGCCGCCGCACTATATATCTGCCATCGGAAGAAGTTCGCCGATCCGTACAAAGAGCCCGAACACTCAACTTTAGCGACGAAGAGGAAGTAGCAGCTCATATGTACATTGCTGAAAAAGTTTGACGCGTTGCAGCAATTAACTTAATGTTTTTTTAAGAACATGTTCTCATTTTCTCAGGAAGAAAACAAAGAGAATGATCTACAAATTGAGCTGAATTTGCATAGACAACTTATTGAAGAGAAAAATCAGGTAATGCAAACGTAATGTCTCATAGTTTATCGTTTCTTCAGGAAATTCTCGCCCTAAAGGATCACGCAAATGCGATTCAAGCAGAAGCACAAATGAAGGTTGAAAGATTGACGAAGCAATTGGAGGAAGAACGTAGAATGACAAGCTGGCTAGAGAGAAACAACCTAGAGATCACGAAGCAGAATACAAATTTGATCAAGGAGGTATTTTATAAATATTTCTTGGTACTACGCCGGTTGGGGGCGCTTTTTTTTCTTGAAAGACACTTTTTCTGGGGTAATTTTTAACGCTGATTTCGAATTTCAAGATCTGAAGCCCACTAAATACCGATTTGTCGAGGATGTTGAATGAACCACGAACTGAAGACATTTCGAGTCGATTGTTCCCATTGTTTGACCACACCGTGAGCAATGTCAGCATGGATGCCGTATTGATGGGGTAGAGATAGGCGGATTGAAAGGCTTTCTTTATGGTGATGTGGGTCGATTCGACGAACGTGCTAAGGAAGTAACCGATGTGGGGCTTGGCCCCTGATTGGCGGGGACGACATTGACGAGCATTGCACTCCCAGTGGTAGCCACTCTTGTGCGGGTATCGCTTCATGTTTGCTGTGTTGCAGACGGGGCATGAACGCTTCTTGTGGAGGACACCCATGTGAGCCAACCAGTCGTAGAAACTTGTTAAGGCTTATTAGAGCGTAGCACTTTTAATCAACCTGACTAAAATTTGCATTTAAAGTGCCAAAAAGGAACATCTTAGAAGGACTTTTCTGAGATTAAAACTTATTTAGCGGACTTAATATGCTGAAATTCGGAATCAGCGTTAAAAATTACCCCAGAAAAAATGTCTTTCTGCAAAAGAAAAAGTGTCTTTTGAAAAAAAGTGGGCCCCCAACCGGCGTCGTAAATCTTATCGTCGGGAACCTACTATAATATGATTTCAAAGTACAAAACTTGTTAGAAATTGATAACAATATATTATATTTAGAACTCTTCCAACAATCTGCTCACTGGAAAGTTTAAGGATGAATCCGTGGTTGAAAAGATTCCAAACTTCAAGGTATTATCGTTTTTTGTCATTTTCATTTAAAATTTAGCGAAAACCTTGTCCCACCGATGTCACACCCGCGACGACGACAAGCTCCAACAGTAATGTCTTCGACGACTTCGAGGGATCGTGTGACGGAAAGGACGCGAAAGTTGACAAGAAAGCTGAACGACCGAAAAACGCGAAAAAGGAGAAGAGAGGTTGGGTGATTTGAAAGATGTTTTAAGATACGACTTCGGACTTCTGTAATTGATGTGTGCGATAGTAAGGTCAAAAATTGTTAATATTAACAGTGACTTGATTATTTAGAAAAACCAAAGCCGGCAGTTGAGCTAAATGGCAGGAAAGTGCCGCTGGCTGAAGAAACAAATGAAGCTCATCAAACCAACAAAGACGAAGCAGAGGCTCTTGGAAAAGCGATCGAGAAGAGGAGACAATTAAAGGAACGGTAAATTTTAAATTTTATTTTAAATTTTAATTGCCTTAAATCTGATATTCGAAGATCATTATGTACTTCAATTTTTACTTTATCTCATAGCTGCTATAGATCAAAATGTTTGTCTCGATGTCTACTTTAAAACTGTAGAGACAACAGATTACAATCTTTTGGGTTTTCAAGAAAATGGCAACACAATGAATGAAAACACATCTTGTGCAATACTTTGTCCCTTTAAAGAAATGGGGTGTAATCAGTAAAGGACTTGTAACATGATTATCGAGACTTCATTGATATCGAGACCTCGATAAGGCCTCGATGGTCAAGTCTAGTAACTTGTAAATTCCAAGAACAAGCCCAATGTAACGACTGTCACCTAAATCGTGTCCTAATTACCGTAGCCGCGATTGGATTTGCGTTTATTAAAGGCGCTCGAACGAGAAAATTGAGCTTTTTGCTTTTATTTTCAACTTTCAGAAAGTAAAAAAAAGTTTTAAAAAAGCCCCCCTCCAATAGAACGCCTCCTCTAATAGAACGCCTCCTCTAATAGAACGCCTCCTCTAATAGAACGCCTCCTCTAATAGAACGCCTCCTCTAATAGAACGCCTCCTCTAATAGAACGCCCGGGCGTTCAACTAAAGTATTTACGGTAAGAGTTAGTAGTTAAAGAAATTTAATTTATTCTTTATTTTAGTTACATCAGTCGTAAGCGTCCACCACGACCGAAAGTGCAAAAGACAAAGAATGAACAGGAGACTCGCAAAAATCTTGAGGAGTTTCAACAGCAGAGTCAACGAGCTTTATCGCATAAGGTGAACTACAAAACTTGACTGAAATTTTTAGTTATAGATGAATGCCGAGCTTTGTGGAAGTTGCGATATTGTCACGAAACAAGGTAGGCTTTCAACATATGCTTAGCCATTGATGTTTCTAGTTCGCCCACCAATTCACAAAGAAGACGATCATAATGGTGAAAATATGGAGATTAATGAAGAATCCGATAACGTCGTATCGGCAACAAAGTGGAACCTGAGTGCTAGGAGAAGTGCCGATCCAAAAGAGTTGGTATTAGCAAAGAATTTTAAGGCCTTTTCAATCCCAATGATAATTTGAATTTTTTTTTGAAGATCGGATACTCGAATACACCAATTAAAGAATTTAATTTTATTACTTTTAGAATAACCATCGAAGACGATGATGTTTGGATATCCGATTTACACGCACCAATGAATTGTACTCCAAAAAAAATCAAAACGATCGACGATAAGACTCTAAAAACATTTCAACGGTCATTTGCGGAGTTGGTGTTATTTTTATTGATTTAATTTATTTAAGCATTGATTTAGACTGTCAATTAACGAGGAAAGCGAAGTTGATTTGACGCCGACACGAAGAATGGACACTTCCAGAAATGTTCCAGAAAAGCCAGAAATCCTTCCTGCAGGGTATTGTTTTACGTGCAAACTATCTTGTGGCAACGAGAACTCTGTAACATCAAAACATTTCCTTGGCAACCCAAAGCCTTAACTGTAATAGTTTGAGGTAGATAAGGTTCGCTGCGGCACTATTCGAAGCTGAACATTTGAAAATCTAGGGTAAGGCCACCTCTTGGCTGGGATAGTTGAAGGTGCTTGATGAAATGAATCGAGTGTGCAAACAATTGACTCAGCGGTTGTTTTTTATTCAATCGAATCGAATTGTGGGGATCTGATAAAATTCAATGCGGAAGTGTAGTTTGCAGTCAACAACTGAGATAAAAGAGCGAAGTTTCAAAAGCTTAAGTCAGCAATCATAAGTGATATCTGTGCTTACAAGTTTAAGAGTTCATTAGTTTCATTAGTATAGCTTCTATGCTTAAACATTTTCACATTATATAATTTCAGTGTGGACATAGAATGTGACAAGAATGAATCGTTGGTCAAACAAGAGTCTTCTCAAAGTTCAGAACTGAACGACTTATTTGATGATCTTGTTGAAACGCCAAAAAAGTTTAATTCGTAGGCTTTAGAGTCATTCATTTGTCGTTAGAAAGGATGCCATAGTTCTATCCAGCTATAGCGCAGGTTGGCGTTGTTTTACTTTATTTGAAATTTGTGATACTTGTACTGGTATATTACTATTTTTACATTCACCTATTTTTTAGAAGCCTCTTAAATAATAAATTTATTGTGAAAGATTTGTTTTTTAGGCAAGGGTTTAGGGTATTTCAGATGATAAATGTTCTCGTCTATCGGACGGAAGTTATTTGCGCTCTTCGAGTCTTTATGTTTCTCGCAAGAAAAGAAGCACATGTCGAGAAACATAGATATTTTGTTGAAAAAAAGCGAAAAGGTAAAATAATGTTTTTGTTTGAGTTCTGGTGAGTTCCCTTATTCTTATCTAGGTCTTTGTACAAGGATCTGCAATTTTCGATAGAACTAGCCACAGATTCTTTAGACGTTGTAAGATTTAGCAGATTTATAGCTTAGAAATGTAAGTCTGTTAATGAAATGGTTGTCAAGCAAATCTATCCATTTTTTTTACTGTTGCTAGGTTTTTTGATGAATGCTTTGTATCCCAATTTCTCGACAGACAACAATTTCATACATCAAAACGCTTCTTTTCTTGAGAATAGGCTCCATTTTTCGGGTTAGAATTCGAGCGTATTGCGTGCGGGGGTTCTTTTTTCGTGAGTGAGCCCCCAGCTTTATGTGCTACCATGATTTAGAGGAGAAGAAAAGAGAACGCAAGAGACCTGCAAAAAACTTCAAATGGTTCTAATTTAGCAGAACTTTAGCAGTTCAGAATGTTTTATGAGTGTTGATGTTCGTGCTGGGTGAAATGTGTTGACTGAATTACAATTAGCGGAATTTGAGTTTTTGGCTGTTCTTCTACAGGCTCACTTTTCATTTAGCTATAACGGGCTCACTTTGCATTTAGCTATAACAGGCTCACTTTCCATTAGCTCTATAATTTGGCTCATTGACTTATACATTTGTAACAGATTTCTGAGACAACCAAATCTTGATTCTGCTTATTAACTTTGTCCCGTATTGCATGAAGCCATGAATCTAAATGACTTGCTTAGAGTTTAAAGCGTAAAAGTTAATTACAAATTTCAGCGTTTCTTCTTTCTTTAAAAGCTACATTTATATAAATTTTCGAATGTTTTTCATTTGAAACCATCTCGTGTTCGCCCTTTTGATTTTTGCTCAATTGCACACATCTCAAATGGTCTCTTTCTTCTGAAATTCCCTCGACGCATCTCTTCCATCTCTTCCATTTTTGAGCTCTTTCTTTTTACTTCTTTTCCCTTTCTCTTTTCATCCATATAATCCGACCGCCCATCTAATGGATCCAAGCCAAAAGAAACCTTCAAAAAGTGTCAAGTGTCCACACCTTATCTATAGAAAATGCACATCATGGGTTTTTGCCTTAAGAATTGTTTTAACTAACGAAATTTCGAATAGAATCCAATCTAATTGTTATTTGCATTAAAGAATGAAATCAAAATTTCAATTCTATCTGTTTTTTAAAGCTTAAACTCTTAAAATTTGTAAAAATTTGTAAAAATTTGTATTTGTACTGAAATTTGTACTTAAACGATAACCAAAATCATTCTTTCACCAAATTCACCTTTTCCACCAAGAAATCACTTTTAAATGCTTCGTTTCTCTTATCCTTTCTCCGCCCTTTCACCTCAGAGAAAAAAGTTTAAACTCACCCTTCGACCACATCGGTTTCAAATCATATTTTTTTCCAAAGAAAATCGCTCCCCTGAAATTTGATCTCCTCTTTTCTCACACACAATCTTTTCGCACCTGACTAAGCCACGTATATCCAAAGAATTTCCCCCCAACTAGATCCAAGACTTTTTCTGTTCTTGAAAGAAAAGATTGTTTTGTAGAAAGAGGTAAAGAAAAATGAATCTACTTATATATGATGAACAAAATTCGAGTAGTTGTTGCAATTGGTCTTTGAGAAGTAGTTGTTGTAGTTCGAGTAGTTGAAGTAGTTCGAGTGGTTGTTGCAATTGGTCTTTGAGAAGTAGTTGTTGTAGTTCGAGTAGTTGAAGTAGTTCGAGTAGTTGTTGCAATTGGTCTTCCTGTGAAACCAAAAGCCAAGTACAAGATTCTCAAAAAATCACAAATTCCCAAAACCCTTGTTTCCAAGTTTTATCCAAGAACAAACACTGCCTTTGCTTTCCCCCAAATCCTCCACAACTCTTTGCGGCTATTCAATTTGCTTTCGAAAGATGGAGACAAAGTTGGAAAAACGAAAAATACCTTTTGAATTTTTATACGTTGCTGAGAATTCATGAGTTTTTTTAATAGAAAATTTGATGTTTACAAGTCTTTGTTTGAATGTTTTGATGTTGTAATCGAAGTTCTTCTGGCTGGAATTCACACGATTTAGCTTGTTTCTCTAATATTGATCCCAATCTGCTGTTTTTTTTGGTTTTTTGTTGGAATTGGTAGTGATTTATCAATTGCATCCACCCCCAGGTCTTTTTCGAAAAACTTTCAAGGCAATGGAAAAAGCAAAAGAAAAAAAGAAAAGAAACAGTTGGTTGATGGACAAAGACTAGACCAAAGAGATGATTTTTGAGATCAGACTTTCAGTCCCTAGATCAAAGCTCACGTTTTGATGATTGATGAATTTTAAAACTCGTTATTTTCTTAGTTTGATCATTTGCTTCTATTAAGCTTGCAAGGCCAGCAACCAAGACGCCACCGGCCGCCTAGCAGCTCACTTGGCCTGCCATTAGCTCAAGGGGCACTTGGCCTTGTCCTATTAAGCTTGCAAGGCAGAACCAAGACAGCAGCTTTCACTTGGCCTTGTCTAAGCCTGTCTAAGTTTACTGCTGATACAAAAAAAACCTGAAAAGCCAGGTAATAAACTTTACTTTTAATCTGATCAGGTTTAGTCTGGCTTACAGTTAGAGCCTCATTCGGATCTTTCATTAGAGTTAGCTGTTGTGTATTGTACTACAAATGTGTTTATAGTATTGATTGCTAGCTTCTAGTTTCCCTTAACAAGCCTTAAGTTTCCCTTAACGAGCCTTAAGCCTTAACCAAGTGTACTTCTCTAGTCTACTCCTCTAGTCTACTTCTCTAGTCTACTCCTCTAGTCTACTTCTCTAGTCTACTTCTCTAGTCTACTTCTCTTGTCTACTCCTCTAGTCTACTCCTCTAGTCTACTCCTCTAGTCTACTTCTCTTGTCTACTTCTCTAAACTTATCTCAAAAAGTTTCTGATCGATAGAATCAATAAAATAAAAACATTGTTGACATGTAATTAACTGTTTGAAATCTTTTATTAAACTTATTCTTTCTTTTGAAATCTCAAAAATCTTTCACTTCGAGCGGAAGTGCCAATTTAAAGCAATTTTGAGGAAATTGAAGATTTAGAGAAAAGCGAGGAAATTGTTCAGTTCCCAAAATATCTTTTGCTATAAACTTATACTTTTTAGTAATCTATGATGAATTATTATTTGAAATGACTTAAAGAATCAAAATTTAGCTTTAATTGAGCTACTTTGTGCTCAAAAATGAGTCTCAAAAAAGTCTTTCTGAGTCCCCAATCTTCCAACTTGAGCGTCTCAAGAATGAACAATTGAGTGTCAATTGTAAGTCAATTGTACTAGGAAAGTTTGCAATTCTTAAGCACAAAGTTTATTTGGATCACTTTGAAAATATTAGATCAAAATTCTGCATATTTTTCTAAACCATTCAAATCTTATTGTTTCTCAAATTGATCTTCAATTCACAAATTTCCCCATTGGCTCATCTGTGCTTCTGTGGCTCATCAGTGGCTCATCTGTGCTTCTATGGCTCATAAGTAGCTCATCAGTGCTTCTGTGGCTCATCAGTGGCTCATCTGTGCTTTCGTGGCTCATAAGTAGCTCATCAGTGCTTCTGTGGCTCATCAGTAGCTCATCTGTGCTTCTGTGGCTCATCAGTGGCTCATCAGTGGCTCATCAGTGGCTCGTTTCCTTCAAACATTCCTTCCTTATTTAATTTTTGATGCTTTAAGTGAAAAAAGATTTATTTTATACTTTCAACACTTTTAACTCAATTGAATTTGGGAACTCTTTCATCTTTTTTTCCTAAAGAAATCTTTCTCTTTGTAGGTGTTCAAGAGAAAACTCTAAATTGGTTTTCATTTAGTGAGTTTTTCGAATTCAACAACTCTTTCATCAATATCTTTAAAAGCTTTTTGTTTTAAAACATTTCTAGATTCTTTTCTGTGATGCTTTGGTGGTAACGATGGATGTTTTCATGTGAGTTTTACAATTGGAAAGAATTGAAAGAAATTAGAATGCTAGAAATGAGATTGCTAGAAATCAGAATGCTCAGAATGCTCACTAAGTCAATTCATGACCAAATCCTCAATCCGATCAATCCGTTTCTCGGTTTATTTTGAGTATTAGTTTTTATTTCTTAAATCAACACATGTCTACTGACCAGACACAAAAAAAAGTGTCAAAGAGGGACTAAAATTAGGAACTCCCTAGAGAAAAGGAAGAGAGAAAAGGAAGAGAGAAAAGGAAGAGAGAAAAGAAAGAGTCACTAATGGAAAAGAGAGGTTGAACTCTCGGAAAAGCAAAAACACTTTAATGAACATTCAAAGAATAGAAATCAAGCTAAACAACGATTCTGATTGAACAAAGATTTCAAGAAGTTCGATAAGAGTTGAAGATTACGAAATGAAACAATGAAAATTTTAGATTCCTTCTCTTCATTCACCAACTATTCTATTGCACGAATGCTCAATTCTCAACAATAACCGATATTCTTGAGAATACGAATAAACGATTGCCCAATCAGAACACGTCAAATCCACTTGGTGTTCGACTTGGCTTTTATCTCGAAAGTATTGGCAATTTTCGAGCTGAAGAAATGGTGATTCGAATTCATCTTTCAACTTTGCTTTTACAAATGAACCATAAAATAATGAGTTTTTGAGATAAAACCAGTTACAGCCCAAGTTCTTGAAGTTGCTACGAATCATTATATTGATTATATATAATATTATATTATCTACTCTATAGTGTTTGTATGTTTGTCTGTAGGTTTGTCTGTATGTTTGTCTGTACGTTTGTCTGTATATTTGTCTGTACGTTTGTCTGTACGTTTGTCTGTACGTTTGTCTGTACGTTTGTCCGTATGTTTGTCCGTATGTTTGTCTGTATGTTTGTCTGTATGTTTGTCTGTACGTTTGTCTGTACGTTTGTCTGTACGTTTGTCCGTATGTTTGTCCGTATGTTTGTTTGTCTGTATGTCTGTCTGTATGTTTGTCTGTAGGTTTGTCTGTATGTTTATCTCTATGTTTGTCTGTCTACTCCTCTGCACCCAGTTGACCGTTTCAAATCGCTTATAGTTTGTTTCATTTAGAATTCCATGTAGTTGTGGAACATGTTTTTAAATTTTTAAAACGAAGAGTGGCAACACGAGCGGGAGTCGAACCCAGGTCGTGTGGGCTAGAGACAAATGAGCTCGCATTGCGCCATCTGCCATCAGGGCATAGTCGAGTGGTTAACGTGCTCGGCTCTAAAACAAACGGGAGACAAAGCCCTAAACAAAGGTCGCGGGTTCGACTCCTCTCGCCACCAATTCTTTTGCTTTCTCCTGCTGATATATTATAGTATTATATAAGATTCATATGCCTAGTACTTTTTCAAAGAAATTGTGGATCTTTACCAACTAAAAACCTTTTCAGTCATTCGATGTCGATATGTACGCTTATATGTCATGGACGGATTGGCGATTGAGGCACAATTTCCCTGACTATGTTCTAGTGAATGATGACAATATTAGACAACAAATGTGGTGAGTTTAAATCGCAATCAATCAATTCTTATATTGTTAAGGCTACCCGATCTCTACTTCGCTAACGCCATCAAGTCAAAAGCTCACGATGTAACTGTGCCAAATTTTAATATGTTTATTGCAAATGATGGCACTGTTGCTTATTCATGTAGATTTACGTAAGATTAGATATTTTTCTTAAAGAATCATTATTTCAGGATGCAGATCAGTTGCAATCTTGAGCTTCAGAATTATCCGATGGATGTGCAAACGTGTGGAATTCAAATTCTTTCGTGTAAGTTTGAAAGGATCGTTCTTGTATTGGGTTGATGGAAAAGTCCTTTCGGATTTTTTGGGAGAGTACCTTAAATTTGTCCAATTTTGAATTTAGACGTTTTATAGCTCATCCTAAAGCTGAATTCAAGACGGATCGATTGGTAAAAACCGTTTTGAGATATCTCTTTTCTAAAAGTTTTTACAGCTATTTTAGTAAAGGGCGGCAGAGCCAAAAAATGGCTGTTTTCACGTTTCGTTAGTTTTCCGTGCAGAAACCTAGGCTAAAAACATGTGTTTCGTGATCAGCGTCAAAAATAACCCCTAGACACGCATTTTCAGAATCTTAGCCAAAAATTTTTGAAAAATATTGTCACCGGTGGAAGTCGAACCAGCGACCCTCAGATCAATAGCCTTTCCGCCGCTTTTCGCGATTTTCCTTCGTTTTTCTCGTTTTTTTTGTTGTACTTTACCATAATAACAATTGAACTTTTCCCATTTTCCGAAGATGTTTCGGCAGAGCCAAAAAATGGCTGTAAGCCTTGTCCCCTCAGATCAATAGCCTTGTCTAGGGGTTTCTGGTGTCTAGGGGTTATTTTTGACGCTGATCACGAAACACATGTTTTTAGCCTAGTTTTCTGCACGGAAAACTAATGAAACGTGAAAAAATGAAACGTGAAAACAGCCGTGAAAACAGCCATTTTTTGGCTATGCCGCCCTTTACTAAAATAGCTGTAAAAACTTTTAGAAAAGAGATATCTCAAAACGGTTTTTACCAATCGATCCGTCTTGAATTCAGCTTTAGGATGAGCTATAAAACGTCAAAATTCGACAAATTTAAGGTACTCTCCCAAAAAATCCTAAAGGACTTTTCCACCAACCCAATACTTTGTGAACAAAACGTAAACACATTCTTTCTGTACTTTGTGATCTAAACGTAAACAAATCCTTTCTAGTGCATTGATTGCAATTCTCTTTGATTTTAAAGCAAAAAGGATAACTTACAATTACGATACCGGTTATCCCATCGAAAAAGTGATGCTTTTTCTTTGCAGGCTTGTAACTTTAGATGTCAACATCGTATTTATAAGTGCTATATACCATCTGAAAGCTCTCATTAAACTCTACAAAATGGCTATCATACTTTAAAGAATATTGTAATTTTATCTAACTTTTAGGCACTTGAATCCCCTCGAAACCGGTATATCCCATCAAAAAAGGGATGTTTCTTTGATGGCTTGTAACTTTAGATGTCAACATCGTATTTATAAGTGCTATATACCATCTGAAAGCTCTCATTAAACTCTACAAGATGGCTATCATACTTTAAAGAATACTGTAATTTTATCTAACTTTTAGGCACTTGAATCAAAGAAGAATTTTTTTTTGTGAGTTTTAGAGAAATCTGACTTTGAGACGCTTCAAATCGTTTTAAAATTGTTTTTTTTCGGAAAGAACACAAAAAATGACTTAGAATGAATGAATTTGAAGCCTAAATTATATAGCTTTTGACTTCAGACGCCTACATTGCTAAACAAGTGAATGTGAGCTGGTTCGACACATCACCGATCCGTTTCAATCCATCAATTGGCTTACCCGAGTTCAACATCACCGCTGTCACTCCATCATATTGTAATGGAACGTATCGATATGCCGTCATGAGTAATCGATATAAAGTTGGTAAGTGATTGGGGAAAGTGTTTCTTTCAAATGGCTTATCTCTTTCAATTGTTTCTTTCAAATGCCTTATTTCTTTTAAATGCCTTTCAGATGTATTCAGCTGCTTGCTAGGGGATATTCACTTAGCAAGATCGATCGGATACAATCTTGTTCAAAGTTTTATCCCAACTGGTCTCATCGTTATGATCTCTTGGGTCTCATTTTGGATCGATCGAAGAGGTGAAATCTATTTTCTAATTTCCTCACCTTATCATTTCTAAATTTTACAGCTACCCTCGACGGTAAGCCTTGTGAAGCTTATACTTTTCTAGTTTACTATCTAGTTTAGCCTTTTGCGCTTACTAATCATTTGACTTCTAGTTTGTTCATTGTTTAAACAATTGCAGCTGTCCCCGCTCGTGTCACTCTCTCATTCACCACACTCGTCTCATTGACAACATTGGTGAGAGCTGGTCTTGAGATTTATAAATGTGTCAAGGATTCTAAAATCTTCATAAATCTTAGCCAGTCATCCAAAGAAAAGAGTTTCAATAGATTTCTTTTCTAACTATCTTAAGCAGCTGACTTTTTTGAGTTTTAAAACCCAGCTGAATGCTGTAAGTTTAAACATTTTCCCAAAACTCTTTTTAACACTAGCATCACCTTTTTTCTGATATTTGACAACTTGAAAGTGAAGAAAAATCAATCAACTATTGAAGAGATTTAAAAGAAGAGAAGATTTTTAGATTTAAAACAATATTAACAATAACAACTGATCTTGAGATTTATAAATCTCAAGACAAGGAAAGATTTGAAAAGAAAAGGAGAATATCAATAGAAATGAAACAGTTTGATCTCTTAATATGGAGAAATGTTAATCTGTGATCTGTCAAGGATTTATAAGTCCTAAGACATTGTCTTAAGACAATTAAAACAATAACAATAGAACAAAAATAACAAAAACAAGGAAATTGAAAAGAAAAGGTGAATATATCAGTAGAAATGAAACATTTTGATCTCTTAATATGGAAGAATGTTAATCTGTAATCTGTCAAAGATTTATAAATCTCAAGTCGATTAAAACAATAACAATACAACAAAAACAACAAAAACAAGGAAATTGAAAAGAAAAGGAGAATATATCAAGAGAAATGAGACATTTTGATCTCTTAATATGGAGAAATGTTAATCTGGATTACAATCTGTCAAGGATTTATAAATTTTAAGACAAGGAGATATTGGAAAAGAAAAGGAGAATATATCAATAGAAATGAAACATTTTGATCTCTTAATATGGAAGAATGTTAATCTGTAATCTGTCAAAGATTTATAAATCTCAAGACAATTAAAACAATAACAATACAACAAAAATAAAAAAAACAAGGAAATTGAAAAGAAAAGGAGAATTTATCAATAGAAATTAAACATTTTCATCTCTTAATATAGAAAAATATTAATCCAAAGTCATGACAACAAATTTTCAGGGTAATGGCCTTCGATTCGGTCTACCGCAAGTCAGCTACGCGAAAGCGATCGATTATTGGTATGGAGGTATGCTAAAATTGTAATCTATTTATAAGGAAATCAATTTCCAGCTTGTATGCTTTTCGTTTTCATGGCTCTTCTCGAATTTGCCATCATAAACAGTTACATGAGAAAAGCTGAGAAATATGGGGAAATGGCAAAGAAATTCTTGCAATCGAGAGGTAAAAAGATTTAAAAAAAATATTTCTGAAGTAATACAGTTAACAACAATGAGTCGGCTGAGGTGAAAACGGAAATGGAGAGGCTGGAGAATGGGGGTGATCGACGGAAATCGATCTCGAAGTCGCCAAAGAGGTCAGTCAATTTCTTAGATCTTATAAAGATAATGTCGTAGGCGATTATGAATGAAATTTTTTGGCAAATCTTTCTAGTAGAGCAACCCTTTAATGTATGAGGACAATATTATATCATCTTGTAGCGAATTCAATTCTGCGTCGATTGGTACCAAATTTGTGAGTTTAGGTTAAAAATTGCCGGCGCTACAACGTTTCATTCAAAATCGGCGGGATCCCCATAGCCGATTAAGAATGAGTGGGTCTAGGAGCGTCCAACCATCAAGTATTTAGTATCATTCAACGCAGAATCATTAATAATTATGTTAAATTTTTGAAATTAGCAAGATTTGATGAAAAGAAAAAAAATTAGAGGAAAAAAACTGTTTGTTCAAGAGGAAACTTTGAAGCCCCATAATTTTTTTTCTTTTTATCCAATCTTTCTAATTTCAAAAATTTAATATAATTATTAATGTTTCTGCGTTGAATGATACTAAATACTTGATGGTTGGACACTCCTAGACCCACTCATTCATAATCGGCTACGACATATAGCTTTTATAGCAATAGCTTATAGCTTTTATAGCAATAGCTTATAGCTTTTATAGCAATAGCTTATAGCTTTTATAGCAATAGCTTATTCTCTTCAAAATCTTTATTCAATTCACAAATATACAAAACAAATGAAAAATGAAAAATGAAATGGGGCTTCAAAGTTTTCCCTTGAACAAACAGTTTTTTTGCTCTAATTTTTTTTCTTTTTATCCAATCTTTCTAATTTCAAAAATTTAACATAATTATTAATGTTTCTGTGTTGAATGATACTAAATACTTGATGGTTGGACGCTCCTAGACCAACTCATTCATAATCGGCTGAAATTCATAATCGGCTGCGACATATAGACTTTTCTTAAATCCTTTTTTTAGTCCAAATCGATCACCGAAAGATCGCCGATCTTCAACTTCTCCTCATCAATCGCCATTGTTAAATAAAATTGTCTCAATGGGAAATGGGAATGGTGTGTTGAAATTGCAATTAAAGCCTTACATTGTTACCGTATTTTCTCTAATAGTAGTGCACCGGGAGCGGCGCCTAAATTGCTCGAAATCTCGAGAACCGCTTATCAGAACCTATCGATGTGGGGTCGGAAAATGTAGCTGACAATGAGATATTGACGATGATTAGAGTGTTGAGCTTCTGCAAAAGCTTGGAAACCGTAAAATAGCCACCAACTCGGCTCGCCGGGGTGCACTACTATTAGAGGAAATACGGTACTTACAATTCTATCTATTGTAGAAGCCTTTTCTCCATCGGATCCTCGACTTCGTTCAAGAATGAGAATGGGTGGCGATCGAATCCGTTTCGCTGACGAAGAGTTACCAATGACAGTGATCAATGGTAAAGATTTCGGTGAGGCAAACGATCACCTTATGATCTTAGTGATATATTGGGTTGTCCAGTTATGAATCTCCATTCAGAACTGGACAACCCAATAAAATAGTTGATGAACTGTCAATGATCGTCCAATGATCGTCCAATAATCGTCTAACATTTCCGCTTTCTAAATCGAACTTTAAAAGCTTTAAACCTATTGTGTCACTAATCATTTTGTTTATGAACAGGAAAATAACGAATTTTAGTGGAAAAAGATTCAGGGTCGGTCTCATCGTATGACAATTTGTCGCCAAGAAGAAAACCCGTTAAAATCAGAAGAGAAGATCTCGATATTTCTGGTAAACTGTGTTCAAAACGCAAAATAACCTACTGTAAATACTGTAATAGTACCCCACCCGCATAATGACGGTGTGGAGTGTTAGTCTAGCTTTGAACGAGTTTTTCTCGACACTGGTTTATGCTACAATGCTCGCTTAGGTATCAAAAAATAGCCCTGAATTTCAGCTATTTTTTGATACCAATGATAATGACGGTGCGGAGTGTTGCGTAGTCTAGCTTTGGACGCGTTTTTCTCGACACTGGTTTATGCTACAATGCTCGCTTAGGTATCAAGAAATAGCTGGGATTCAGGGCTATTTTTTGATACCAAAGAGGCACTTTTTGAAAGTACGGGCGCTTTGGAAAAAATGAAATACTAAAAAACTTTTGCGACTACGCGACTGTACGAGGGGGGTGGGGTACTATTACAGTATTTACGGTAAGCAAATGAAGCTCTTGATGTAGAAATGATTGCAAATAGCCTTATTGTTAGATTTTAGATAATGACTCTTCTCAAAGCTTACTCGATCACTTTGGTAATTGTGAAAGAAGCTTCAAAAAAAGAAAATCGAGCTTTTGATACGCCCCCCTTTTCCCATTAGCAATCTAACTTTGTGCTCAAATTTCTTGGTGTTGAGCTGTGCAATCGAAATATTCTTTTATATCATTAAATGCGCCAAATCTTTCCCTATCTATTGGTATAAAAACTATTTAAATTGAACAGCTGAACACCAAGAACTTTGAGCTCAAAGTTGCCAATGGTGAAAGGGACGGGGCTTAGGGGTTTTTTTTGCCATTGGCAATCCGACTTTAAACTCAAATCTCTTAGTTTTGGGCTGTCCAATTTGAATAGTCTTTGTACCAATCTATAGAGAAAGACTTGGCGCATCTAATGGTTCCAAAAATGTCGGTTCCATAACGGTTCCAATACGGTTCCAATACGGTACCAATACGGTACCAATACGGCTCCTATTTTGATCTAATACGGTTCAAATACGGTTCAAATACGGTTCCAATACGGTTCCAATACGGTTCCAATACGGTCCAATACGGTTCCAATACGGTACCAATACGACTCAACACCAAGTTATTTGAGTTCAAAGTTGAATTGTCAATGGGAAAAGGGGCAAATCTCAAAAAAAGCCACATGCATAGTTTTTTATAAAATTTGCACTTGAGTGTAAGAAATTCAAGAAAATTTGAGTGTTAGTGTTCATTTTTTGAATTCTTTTCTTTTAGATGATGATGAAGAGCTTTTTGATCGAGCTGTTCAACAACGAAAGAAACCATTTGTGGTTTACGCAACGGATGATGGAGCTGCGATCTTTTACAATGCGGTTGGCAAGATTTTCTATTTCATTCATTTCATTCAATTAAAATCAATCCAACTTCTCTGCTATTGTTTAGGATAAGCAAAAAGAGTTGGAGCGACAGAAAATCGCCGAATATCAGCAGCGGCGTCGGCGCATGAGCCAGTATCGGTTGAGCGTTTGCGAGAACGCGTACGCCACTGTGAGAACTCGAGGTTCTTGAAGTGGTCAACCCAAAGAAAAGACTTGTTCAAGTGTTTTGAATGAACACAATCGTTCTGGCACTTCATTGAATGAAGTACGCCAGAAGGTGCGTGTTTCAAACAGAACAGCTCAGCGAACAGTCACTAACTTGCCCTAAATTCTTGCTTGCTTTGAAGTTCATAGTTTTACCTAATCATAAAACAAATTTGCCCAGGATGATTGATTTTGCGGTTTCAAGAACTTTACCATAACTCTTTGAAAGTTAAAAATTGCCCTAACTTTGCCGTTTTCAAGAACTTTAATAATTCAATTAAACAATTTCTTCTAGATGTCAAAATCCTTCTCGCGAACTGCTCTCTACATTGATAAGGCGTGTCGCTATGGATTCCCGCTCATTTTCGTTCTCTTCAATCTCTTTTATTGGTGGTTTTACTTGTGCTGGTGCAAAAGTGATCCATTTTGCTCGGCGATGTTCTAAACGAGAGCTTCGTGAATTGATTCAGGGTTATCGCTTTTGAAATGAGTTTATTTTGAGTCAAACTCTAATTCCTATATTATCGAAAGTTACTGTTCTAAATGTTCTACATTACAGGGATGATGGGATTTTCTAGTCAGACCGAATCAGCCAATATTGGTCCTAAACAGGCCCTAGTACTGCTTAAAACTAGCCCAATCCTGGCTCTGGATCCTGCCCTTGTCTTGGTCCTAGCCTAAATCCTGGTCATGGTTCTAGTCTTACAATTAGTCCCTAACTCCCTATCTTGACCCTAATCCATACCTGGTCTAGTCCTGAGCCTAGTCTTGACTCTGGTACTGGTCCAAGGTCTAGTCTTGACCATGGTACTGGTTCTAGGTCTAGTCTTGACTCTGGTACGGGTCCTAGGTCTAGTCTTGGCCCCTGGTACTGGTCCTAGGCTTAGTCTTGGCCCTGATCTTGTTCGTAATCCCGGCGCTGGTCTATGTGCTGGTCCTTTTGTCCCATCTCCTTCAATTCTTTGCTGTATACATTTGCATTTCCTCATTTCCTCTAGTGCCTTTACATTTCCTGGCTTCAAAACTTTCAAGCATTGCATAGATTAGAAAATATTTTATTTAATTCACGAAAATTGACATCTTGCAATACATATTCTTGACGGGTATTTGAGTGAATGTTTCTTGTCGATTTTTTTCTTGCGTAATCAAAATTTGTTGTGAACTCTATCTTTTATTTTTGAACACAATGAACACAATCGTTCTGGCACTTCATTGAATGAAGTACGCCAGAAGGAGCGTGTTTCAAACAGAAAAAACGCTCAGGTATTTGAGTGAATGTTTCTTGTCGATTTTTCTTGCGTAATCAAAATTTGTTGTGATCTCTATCTTTATTTTGTTTCTACATTTGTACCCGGTAAATAAAATGAGTGAAAGACAATAAATATTAGAGTTTAAATAAAGAGAAAGCTTTTGTTTTAGTTTATCCAATTTTCTGTCCATTCTCACGCATTCTCGGTCCCCAGCGCTGACGCCAAGTCAGCTTTGTGCTCTGAAATTTCAAGTTATTTTTAAATTTCGACAATTTTCTAGAAAGTAGAAAGATTTAAAAACGAAATAATTATATTATAACAAGTTAATTTTTTGATATTAATTTGTGTTTTGGTCAAAATTCAATCTACTAAACTATCTTTTGACTGCCAGAGACAAATTGTGAGCTTTTGTCAAGTTTTAAGTCTTTCTAATAAACTAAAAGTATAAAATTGAGTAAATTTTAATAAAGTCTAGGGTTTACAACTCTACAACTAACGAGCCTGAGCCTGAGCCTAAGCCTAAGCCTAAGCCTAAGCCTAAGCCAGTAGCTTTTTACTTTAAAATGATCTTATAGAAAGAGTTCAAAGCACAACATTTCCCCAATCACATCACACCCATTTCACTTCTCATTCTTTATCTCTCTTCTTTGACCTGGACCTCTTTATTCACCTTGCACGCTTTGACGGCATTCTCAAGAGTATAGTGAACGATTTTAAAATCACAGAAACCACAAGACTGACGACAAAGGCGAAAAGCTATCTGGAATTTGTGCTGAGGTTTATACTGAGCTGTGAGTGAAAACCTGTGGATTCTCTCCATCACATGTCCATGGCTTTGCTGGTTGCACATAGGGTTCCGTGTGATTAACATATCTTAAAGCAGATCTTATTAGAAAATTCTTTAAAGTTACTTGCCTAGCACAAAAAGTTGGCTCATGTCGATCAAAACATTGTGCAGAGACGAGCGATCGAGCGATCAAATCATACGACATCGCCATTCCACTCTTGTTACAAGTTGTACAACATTGAACCAATCTGAAAATGACACTAGAATTGAGCAATGTTTAAGAAAATTCTTTTGAGAGTTGCTTACAGCTGCTTTACTTACAGCTGCTTTACTTACAGTTGCTTTACTTACAGCTGCTTTACTTACAGCTGCTTTACTTACAGTTGCTTTACTTACAGTTGCTTTACTTACAGCTGATTTACTTACAGCTGATTTACTTACAGCTGCTTTACTTACAGTTGCTTTACTTACAGTTGCTTTACTTACAGTTGCTTTACTTACAGTTGCTTTACTTACAGCTGCTTTACTTACAGCTGCTTTACTTACAGTTGCTTTACTTACAGCTTTCTTACATAAAATCCATCAAAATTACTAATTTTATTAATCAATTCACCTAAATTCTGCATCCAAATTGCAACGATCAGCAAAATAGCGTGGACTTGATCGAAGTAAACGTTGACAAGTTGTTGCGGAGAGATGATCTCGACAACATGGCGGTTTTGTTGTGTGATCAGCTATCACTGAAACTTTGCAATAATGAAAACAATATCTTTTATTGAATACTTGAGTTTATTGGCTTTACTACAGAGCTTAGCAATACTTCAGAATTTCAGAAAGCAATATATGTTTATTTTCAATGTTTTTTATGAAACTAAACAGATTAATAACAATAAAACAAAAATAGCAATCACCAACCTGTTCCAACATACACAAAGATCGCTAAACCAATCCGCATTTGAAAAGTTTACAAGAAAATTGTATAGTCAGTAAGTCAATAAAATTTTGGGGATGATCCACGCCGATTCCGGACCGATCAACGCGAAGATCAAGCAATCGGAAGACATCGCAAAAAAAGAAGCAAAAAGATGAAAGAGAGGAAAAGAAAAGTCGGCAAACATTGGCTGAAAGTGAGAAGTGATCGGAGCTGTGATATCACGTAGATTTCACCAAAAGGATGCGGAATTGAAGGAAAAAGGGAAAAGAAGCACGTGGATTGGATCCACTTGACTCGATTTCGACGACGAAAACGGTCTGAACTTGATGGATTGAGGGATTTCTAGAAATTCACAGACAATTGCTGTGGGAAAGGAAAGCGCTTTTCTAAATTTGACCCTTTCCAGGAAATTGAGATCTAGAAAAGCTCAGGAATTGTTCGGAAAACAAAAATTTCGATCCAGTGAAGTTCAAAGCCATTCTAAACACTATGATTAGTAAAATGTTTTGGTTAACTCAGCTCAGACAAATCTATTGATCTACAAATCTAACTAGCTCTACAAATCTCATGATATCTACAAATCTACAAATCTAACTAGCTCTACAAATCTCATGATATCTACAAATCTAACTAGCTCACACAAATCTATTAATTTAGAAGTGTTTACAGGATTTCAAATTGAAGCTTTCTGTCTAGCTTTGCTTTTAGAATCCTATCGAGCGTTACAGTCATGTGCAAAAGTCTTTTAACACACTCGATTTCCTAAAAAAGTTTCATCGATTTTCTTTGATAAAATTCATGGCGCTCTTTAAGCTATTAATTGTTTTAGTTACATAAATATATGTACAATTTATTTACACAAACGTTATCGCTATACAACACTTATTCATCAAGAAAAAATTTGTCAAAACATCCCTGAAAATCGTGGTGCAAAAGTCTTTTAACACAAGATGAAATCAAGCTATAATCAATATTTTGTCGGCCCTCCATTTGCCAAAAGTACTTCTTTAATACGAGTAGACATTGATGTAATTAACTCATCAAGAATTCCAGGTTCAATCGCCTTCCAAATTTTTCTAATGTAAAATCATTGCTCGATTTTAGAATTGAATCGTTTTCCTCGCAATTTCGACTTCAAATAGGCCCATAAATTCTCGATAACATTTAAATTCGATGAAACTGGCGAAGCTTTAATCAAAGAAACGTGATTGATCCTAAGTAAATGTGATTTTCCTTCATTCGAGAAAGTCACAACGCAACCCATCAAAAGTTCGCTTTTGTGTACTGGCGAATTATCTTGATAAAGAAACCATCCGAGATTCATCGAAGCAGTCGCAAATGGAAGTAGAAATCTGTCCAATATCTCAATATATTGGCGGGAATCCATTGTTGATTTTACGAGGACAAGTGGACCTGTTGAACTTTTACACATCGGCCCTAAAGATTACGTTGAGCTGCATAAAAAGAAAATGATCCTTACCGAAACACATAATTGATCCTCCGCCTGTTTTCACCGCAGGTTGCATGTACTTGAGTTGATATCGCTTTCCGATTAGACGTCGGATCAGATGATTTTGATTTGAAGGAAAATATCAACTTTTGTTTCATCAACGAAAATCAATCGAGCCCAATCATCAATTGTCCAACTTGAATAGGTTCAAGGAAATTGAAGCCGTCGCTTCCTGCGTTTGGCTGTTATCAAAGGCTTGAGAGCAGGTCTTCTAGTATACAATGCTGCTTGAAGTAAGCGTCGATGCAAGGTCCAGCGGGAAATATTCTTGTTTGAAGTTTGCTTGAAAAGAATGGCTCCATCGTTCAACGTCAAATTCGGATCCTTCTTGAAAACTCCCGTAAGGAGTCAGTCTTCATTCTTTGTTGTAATCCTCGGCCGTCCCTTTTTCCTACATCTGTGCACATTTCCAGACGCATTCATTTTTGCCATAACAAGAGAAACTGTTGTGGGCGTACATCCTAAGAGGCCAGCAACGTCTTGTCGTGAAATCCCTTGTCTCCTTGACGATCATTTCTTTATCCGGAGTTGACAAATACGCGTCTGGCATCTAAAAAAATAAATTAGTACCAGTAAATAAGAAGCGAACGTAAGAAGTGAATAACAAAAATTTTTGGAAGTGTTAAAAGACTTTTACACATAACTGTAATATTATGCTATCCATAAAATCTAATATTCAATGTAAAGAAAAAACAAGCAAGTATTTCAAAGTCTTGATTCTTTTACAACGATTCTTTAGATTATGCCTATGCCCCTATGCGCTTTCAAAATGTCAACTCAAGATCATATAAACCTACAGTTACAATCTACAGCAAAAATAACAGTCTAAAGTCGACCTTTGAATAATTCTCATTCATTTTGATCCATTTAATTACTTTGCTTTCGAACCTCAAATCCGTTTTTCAGTACGCGATTTGTTTTAAAATATGATAAAATCTCACTCCTCGAAATCCACTCAATAACCGGAACTACAACCGGAACACATTTTGAATGAATTTCTCTTCAGAAAGCACAACATTCCTTTCGATCAAAATCTAGATCATAAAAGATCATTTCTCTAACATAAAAGAGATATTTTCGGGGTCTTTTGCGAAATTTCTTTTTTTGTTTTGCCATCTGGTAGTCTGGGGAAAGGGAAAAAAAGGGAAAAACTATGAGAGAGCGGCTTGTTTTCATTCATTTTTGAGTCTCAAAGAGTGCAACCTTGTTTACGCGAATGCGTTTATTTTTCCCTCTTTTTTTTCTTCTCATATTTCGTCGGAATCTTTTCCTTCTATTCTATTCTTTTTGGTAGATTTCATTGGTAAATCTTTTGGATTCATTTAATATTTTAAATGTTGTAACAAATCACAAAATCTAACAGACTGAGCTTCTTTTGTGCTATGCTTTCTGCTCAAAAATAGCAAACACGGATTTCTAACGTAATTTAGTAATCTGTAGTCTTTACATTTGTTTTTATTGAGAAATAGAGCGCACCAGAAAGGATGTGTTTCTATTTTTGCGCTCAAAGTACATCTACTTGCTTCGTTTTTGCATTCCTCTGCAGTTTAGCAAATGATTTTTGTTTTCTAAATGAAAAATTCCTTTAAATCCACACTTTAGAAAACAAAAGCTGTTTGTTAAAATTTGTTTGCTTTAAAGAAATGGGGGGTGGCTACTTTGCACCAAATTTTTTCCGCAGCTGGGTCGTGTGCGCAACTCGCCATAACTTTCTTCTAAGTCAACCAATCTTTATGATTTTGGTGTCATTTTGTTACACTTGTTGAGATCTACAAAATGACACCAAAATCATAAAGATTGGCCGAATTAGAAGAAAGTTATGGCGAGTTGCGCAAAAAAATTGGCGCAAAGTAGCCACCCCCAAGAAATGCGTTCCTTGTGCACTTTAAATGCTAAAAAAAGTCGATTTTTCAGGAAATGATTAGTCATTTTCTTTACGGCTTCAACAATCTCTTTACAAAACGAAAAATTTCTCATTCTTTTCCCTCTCTTTTCTTTCCTGCCTCTCCCCTTGTTTTTCTCCAGGTTCTGCTATTTTCGAAAGGGCAATCAAAAAAAAAGAAATTTTTGAGTCACAACAACAACGAGTTTTCTCTCTTTTCAGTTTCTCTCTCATTTTCTCCTATTCTCTAAATTTTTCTTGAATCCGCGCAACTGAAATTGTTTACAACATCATTTTATTGCTATTGATTTTAGCATTTTTGTCTATTTAAACTTTCTGCTCGAATTATTCAAACGATTTTTTAGAAGCATTCTACAATGAAGTACGAGAAGTTGTATAAGGTAGGTCTGATTTTTATATATATGCTTTATTCAGTTGAATAGCGACAAGACAAAATGACAATAATTACCCGGGACACCACTCAAAACACACCCAAAAGATAAATGGATACCTCAAGAAAGAATCACAGAGCAGTCAAATGAATTGCCGAAATTGCGGCTTTAAATCTAGCCAAGGTGGAAATATCGCGAACATGAGGGGGTAAAATGTTCCAGAATTTAATAACTCGATTAAAAAAGAAACTGGGGGCTTTTAGAGGAAACGGAAGGTTGGCGTATGAGAAAAGGCCTCCTTCTGGAGGCGCCCCGTAGAGAGCCGAATTCAAAGAGACCAGAAAAAAGGGGGTCTGAAGGTCTGACTTGAAAAAAAATGATGATTATTTTGTTCGAGTTTGATTTAGATTTGATAAATAGAAACTAGATTTGCTAAAATTTCGGATAAAACCAAATTGAAAGACTAAACAAATGAATATTTTTAGTTAGATCTTTAGACTAACAAAATGCAAAAGTGATTACAAGATTTGTACAGCTCTTATTCTTGTCAAACTCGACAAAAAATGTGCCTAAAGTTGGGTTTAAAAAGAACAGAAAACGAAAAAGAGAAAACTTTTGCATTTTGTTAGTTTTCTGTTCTTTTTAAACCCAACTTTAAGCACATTTTTTGTCGAGCTTGACAAGAATAAAAGCTGTACAAATCTCGTAATCACTCTAATACTGTAAAAAGCAATTTGAGAGTCTCTTCTCGATCAGTCTCGTGTTCAACTCGTTGCTCTCAATCCTTTTCCTTTCAATCCTCATTTGGTCTTCAATTCAAAAGCAGTACTTGTCCGTTTCGGTGACCATCGCAGCGTTGACATTTGTTGGTGAGTGAATTTCAAGTAAGATAAGATTTTGGCTAATAACTTGTAGAAATTCATTTGAAAATCAAATTCATTGAAAATCAAAGAAATTCATTGAAACTTTTCAGCTCTCTTCATCGCTTTTATCGGCGTATTGTTGATGATGAAGAGACGAGAGTCTGATGTGTTGGTCATGTGGGCTGTCGTGCTGTCGGTTTGTTTTAATTCTTTCAAACAAGCTTATTGTTTCAAAAAACGCAAAATTATGGGACATTTGCCCCTTTCCCATTGACAATCTAACTTTGAGCTCAAAGTTCTTGGTGTTCAGCTGTCAAATTTAAATAGTTTTTATACCAATAGATAGGGAAAGATTTGGCGCATCTAATGATATTAAGAATATTTCGCTTGGACAGCTCAACACCAAGAAATTTGAGGGCTGTCGTGCTGTCGGTTTGTTTTATTCTTTCAAACAAGCTTATTATTTCAAAAAAAGCAAAATTATGGGACATTTGCCCCCACCCCTTCCCCATTGACAATCTAACTTTGAGCTCAAATAACTTGGTGTTCAGCTGTCAAATTTAAATAGTTTTTATACCAATAGATAGGGAAAGATTTGGCGCATCTAATGATATAAAAGAATACTTCGCTTGAACAGCTCAACACCAAGAAATTTGAGCTCAAAGTTAGATTGCTAATGAGAAAAGAGGGGCATATCAAATGTCCGATAACGAATCAATAATTTCAAGATCGGGCGTCTCCTCGCCGTTCTCATCGGCGCTTTTTCTTTGATGTCAGCCGACACGTTCAAGCAAGAGGATCGAAAGATTGAGGATGATGTGATTAAATGGATGGAATGTGCGTTTTAGCAGATAGAGAATCTATTTAGAATTTTTACTAACAATAAGCTGCAAAAATTTTGTCTCCTTTTTCTGTTCATCACGCATTGTTGGACTTTCATGGGAAAGTCGATGAGCAACAACGCCCAATGAATCATAAAGCTGTCAAGCTCTATAGAATTCTTTCTTTGTGAATCACTTTCTTTAGAAAAGAATAGTGATGAAATTTGTCTTGGCTTCATGAAAAGCTATATTCTATATTCGAACTTAATGTTTCAGATCGAAAACTGATCGTGATCGCCTTCTGCATCCTCTACTTTCCACTCTTCCTCATCGAGCTTTTCGTTCTCAACAGGTACGCTAAAATGATGAATATAGAGATATGACATAAAGATAAGTAAATGCCCTAAAAATCAACTACCATAAGGCTGGAAAAGCTGTTCCTGATTAGAGTATTCTCTCGAATAAACCGCTTTCTAAAACGTGCCAATTCTTGAAAATTACCACGTATCTAGCTTTAGTCTATTAGCCTGATATACACTACTGGACAATGAAATATCATATTTGAAAAAAAGATCGTCACTTTCGCGCGTCTGTAACTCCCTTGTCTTTACCGTATTTCTAAATATTAATATTACCATTGTGTAGCCCTTGAAAAGAGCTTTCGGAAAATGTATAACACTAATAGTTTAAACTCAAAGATAACGGAGTTACAGACGCGCGAAAGTGACGATCGTTTTTCAAATATCATATTTCATTGTCCAGTGCTGTATTTGAATGATTTCCAGATATCAGATCACCTCTCGAGGCGAACTCAAAGTCAGCCACCAACCACTCACCCCCGGACCCATCGAAGCAGAAAAACCAATGCCATTGATCTCTGCAAATCCTTGATCATTTCTATTTGACTAACCTATTTAATATGCATTTACAAGCTCACCTTTCAATAATAAAACATTTGTGAGTCGAAAGATTTCAAATTTATATTTCAAAGTTTTTTGCAAAGTTGCCCTGAAAGCCTATCAGCTAACCCAGAGCCTATCAGCTTTACATTTTAAAAATATTCAATTTCTATTGAACCAAAAGCATTATCGTATCCTTGGCTTCACAAAGAAATGGGCTTCACAATTTTGCATTCCAGGTCGCAGTTGCCCATTTACCATCAATGAGACTCAATACAATATTTCTGGGAGTTGTGCCTAAACGGCATTGACTCACAATACGTGCAAAGGCTAGCACTGAATCAAAAAAATCTAACTTTAGACTCTAATTATCGGGCTTGAAATTGTGATAATCATCTGGTGATCCATCTAGCCAAGTGATTGTGTTTCCTTCATAAGCACCACCACCGAGCCACACAGTCTCGGCTGACTAAAAAGCTTTTTAGATTGACTTTTTATACTAGTTGATTCGTTTAAACCTTTCAGAATTATCAAAACAATACCTCATAAAACACTCTCGCTAGTTGGAGCAAGTTTGCATTAACGAAGCCATTGTGGATTGAAGTCGAATGGCCGCCAAAACTGAAAGCCGTTCAAGATTTGTCGCAAAAATTTCTTAGAAAACGTCTCTTAAATCTGCAGATACTTTATGAATAGCAATTTTAATTGTTTGTTTAATTGTTTATAATCAATGAAATCTTACTCTTGACAAGTCGCGTCAGCATCGTTGTACGAGTCGTTGAGATTTTTGATTCCAAAATAGTAGCTCCCTTCAAATGAAGAAGCAATGTCCGATTTTGGGCACACAGTAATCCCTGAAATCTTGATCTCATTATATTTCAGAAGTGAAAAATTTGATACCTACGAGTTTACCGAAAGTAAGAAACACATGGAAAATCACTAGACAATTTTGCATGCCGGGAAATTGTAAAAGTTTTGCTTTTTAGAGATGATATTCTGCAATTGTGATTTCATTGCTTTGACTCTTTTGTCTTTCGTTTTTATAATCTTTTTATTTGTGATAAGTAGATCTGTAGATGGCCAAATTTTTTCTTAGAGATAAGTTTGATAAATCTGAAAGTAACAACGAAGATCAAACTAGTAGGTTTGGGCAAGATAGGGCTTTGGGTTTTAGAAGCCTAGGTCATTCGAGACCCGAATCCACCTTAGATCATAGCCTTTTAGCATTAGAGGCAAGATTTGTAAAATCTCTACTTGAAAAACAAACATATCCTTCCTTCATCATTCTTTGGACTCTTTTATAAACTAAAGTCATATGTCTCGGTGTCGCAAGTTAATTTTTTACCTTATTTTGAATCGCTCCACCAAAAGCCAACAAAGCCAAAGCAATAAATACAAAAAGAATTTTATAGCAAAAGTGTAGATAATACCTTGTCCCAGAGCCCGTATGCTACCCTCGGGAACCCCTCAAAAAGCGCCAACTTTTTAAAAACCCTTGTTAGTGGAGCTGAGATCGTCTGCAGATATCAGATTGAAAGGAAATCCTCTATGCAAATCGTATAAGAATGGTATTCACCCAAGAACACGTTTGTAGTGGTAGCATGGACATTACATTTAATGACAAATAACGTAAGTTTTTATTCTGAGCCAACAAAAACTCCGCATTTACAATTTGAATGCCCCGATCTAAATTTCTTATTTTTCGCTCTTTTCAAAAATACATCCTATAATTTTGATAAAATTTTCTCTTTTTCTGCGAATGCAATAACGAATTTGAATGCCAAATACAATTAAGTTTGTTATGTTATGTTTATTTCGGCATCAAACATGCTACAAATTTTTTAAATGCATAGATAGGATCTAATTTACCATAAATGCTTTAATAGAACGCCTCCTATAGGAGCGTCGCGGAGTGTAAATAGACACTAAAACAAACGATCATATCATATCTATCATCGTTTATTTGAGTGTATATTTGGGGATGTAGTTAAAACAGCACCGTCAAAGTTCTCGCAATCCAAAAAACCAAGCCGGCTCAAGTTTTATACCAAAAAAATCCTTGCGTTCTTGGCTACATGATGGGTGAAACAGTTTTTTTAAAAAGTTAGTTAATATTTCATAGATAAAGTTAGCGTTCAAAATGTGTGTCGAGTGAAAATCAGTTGGCTAACACACATCTTGAACGCTAATTTTATCTATGAAATATTAACTAACTTTTTTTAAAAAAAACTCTTCCACCCATCAAATAGCCAAGAACGTAAGGAATTTTTTGGTATAAAACTTGAGCCGGCTTGGTTTTTTGGATTGTGAGAAATTTGACGGTGCTGTTTTACCTACATTGCTAAATGTCCACTCAAACAAACCATCATAGAGATATGATCGTTTCTTTGAGTGCATCTTTAGACTACGCAATGTTCCTATAGGGGCGCGCTTTGTTAAAGCATTTACGATAGTATAAAATAAAATGTCATAAAACACATATACAATCTTTCTTTCACAAATGCTAGACTATTTTACAAAAGATATCGAAGTGTTTGCCTCTACGAAAATACTTGTCGAAGTCACAGGTAGTAGTTTCTAGCTCTTGTTTACTGGGATGATCTTGATTGGCTTCAAACGCACGAGTGATCTACAAACTCCAACTAACTATAATCGATAATTGAAATAACTTACCGTTGGAACGTATGTTGGAGAAGACAAAACCCAATTTAAAAGACTTGTGTCGATCGGCACGTATTGACTTTCTTCGTGTAGAAGGCACAAGATGACTTGGGAAACTGTGTAAACTCACATATTACTACTTCTTCAGAAAAACAAACTTTTATCCTCCGGAAGTTGACGACGATTAAGAAACAGGTGAAGAGCTATCCGCATAAGGGCAGCAGCAACAAGCGAAGGATTGTTATTCATCAGAGGTGCTTTGGCCATTGCGATATATGACAATCCTTTCACCGACGCCCATCCATTTTCTTTCTCGTTTCCACTCCTGACATCACCCATCAATAACTAAAAATATACTTTAGAAAAAGTGTCAAAAGTATCGAAAAAGCTTACCCAAAAATATGGAGAAAGTGCAACAAGTGTTTGCGTGAAATGGCAAAGTCAAAAAATTCCAGAAGCTAAAACATTTTTCCAGCCACCGTAAAAGATAAAAGGAAGGTCAACCTGAGATTCCCATTGATTCATTTTGTCCTCTTGCCACTGTAGTTTAGGATTGCAAACAACCGACTTAAGACGATCCCACTAAAAAGTTGTTTGAAAAATTAATATGATAAGTTATACCATTCCATTTTCACATTCAGGACCGAGTTCAAATTTTCCAGCAATTTTGACCACTTCCACCATAACAACTTCCACATCCACACTTGACATTTCACAAATGTTTTTGTCAACCTAAAAAGTTTCTATTAGGTAAAAATATCATAAACTAACCACTAGTGCTTTATCTAGCAGGTGTACTGCCAAAAAATGTGATTCATCTGGTAGCCCGGTCACGCGAGAGATCCAAAAAATCCAATCCATCATTTGAGCTCGTTTAATCTCAGGAAAGTGAGAAGCAACATTTTTGCATGGCATCTAAAAAGGTAGCTTTGCGTTTTCAATCTTTTTTCAGAAGACGCATGCTAAATATCCCACAAAGAGAGAAACACATTTATTTGTAGATTATTATTTACTAAATCGTATCTTTTTTATCTAATAACTAATTTAAGAATATGGTAAGTACCGTATTTATCCTAATCCTAATGTAGAAGGGCTGCACTTTTATTTTTCAATAACTAAAAAATTGATGTAGCTCATAGAAAGAGAACCTTTAAGCAACAACCAATTAAAAAACGATTAAATCGTCAAAAAAGCATTATTGTTAATTTCATTACCATCAGACTCGCCAACCTCAACCTCAACGTTCAAAAACCCCTAATGACTCTATGCTTTCTCCTTGTAAGCAAGAAAGATACTTTAGTACTAGCCGGGAAGGAAGGGGTGCTTTTTTTTTCCTTCAAAACCACTTCTTCTGGAATAGTTCTGGAATGCATAAATTTCGAAAAACTTCATGAGAGCTTGGAAAAAGTCATTTTAAGCCGAGTTTCGAGGCTCTAAAGCGCGTGCTGCTATAGTGTACTTCACTATATGGAGCCCAAGCTATCAGTAGAAACGTAATCAGTAGGCTAAATTAGGCCAGAAGAAGTGTTTTTGGCTTCAAAGAATGTTTTGAGCGACCATTTTTAGACCTCTTTCCCCCTCCCTTCCCGATCCTTCGCACTGTATGAGCACACACTTTGGGGCCTCGAAACTCGGCTTAAAACTTCTTTTCCCAAGCTCGCGTTATGTTTTTCGAAATCTACGCATAAAACTACCCCAGAAAGTGGTTTTGAAGAAAAAAATGCCGCTCCCCAACTAGCCTAGTATCAATTATCTTTAGCTCGACGGAATTTAAATACCTAGTCGAAGCTATAAATTCGATCCAAATAAGCTGACTACCTAATTGCAAGAAAAAATTGACACTGCATATGCAAAACGAATGATCAAGAGGGCAATCTTTTTCTAGGAAATATGTGTTATAGCTCAAAAAAACCAATCATCCTCAATTTGATACCCAAGCGCCCAGAAACAAACGTACAGGTGTCAAGATATGAGCGCCTGTTTGAGAGTAAACTTAAACTACGCTCCTAGAAGGGGGCGGTCTATTAGAGTTTTTACGGTATATAACTTTATATCTTATACTTTATAATTAAGGCTCAAAACTCAGGGTATTCGGTCTCCTAAGATGAATATCCATAGTTCTTGCTTCTATTAGAGGCTGCCCTTCTATTAGAAAAAATACGGTACTTGGTTGTGAAGCAAATAGTTGATGTTGTCGAACGCGTAATCTTTTCCACCAGCATCTGCAAGTTCTAGCAGCAAACCAGCCCAAGAGACAAATTGAACAAGCTAAATTCATAGTCAATGTAAGTTATCATGTAGTAGGACACTTACTTGATTCTCATCAATTCGTGCAACGAGATCTTCGACATTTTGTTGAGTGATCCCATCCATCTTTTGCAATTGGCCCGCTAGAAACGAGCGAATACCCTCGACTAAAGATAAAAACTAATTAAGTAGATAAAATTCTTGAGTAAAGAAACACGTTTCAAAGGGATGTTTAGAATAGAGCCTAAAAGTGGATTGCATTTGCGCCCAAAAGTAGGTATCGCTGCTAGTTAAAATCATGCCACAATGTCTTACGTATACACTTAGCACGCGCACATAAGCTGCAGCAAGTAAAACTATAAAGTTGGGGATAACTTTTTTAAAAAATTGCACTTACACTAAAATTTAATAAAAAGTGAATGGTCAAACAACATAAACTTTCCAAAACATAAAACATGAACTAAAAAGGTGAAATATGGTTTACACAAAATTTACTAAGTGCCCAATTTATAAAACAAAAAAATCAAATGCTACTACACTAAAAAGGTGAACCATAAAGTCACGAAATTTACTAACCGCGCAAAATAGATTACCAGACATTTGATAACCGAAATTTGGTAACCGTGACATTGGTACAGAGCTAAATAAATGTCGCGGTTAGCAAATGTCCAAAAACCCCAAAATACGGTACCGGGTTGTGAAGAAAATAGGAGAGAAAATAGGACCAATGCGACCTTGTTTTGCGCAACTGGCCCATTAGCGCACCTTTTTTGCGTTTTAAAAAGCTTATATTAACCAATTTCTGTTCCAAAAGTTGTTTTTCTGGGTAATCTTAAGGCGTAGATGCAATATTTTAATATGTCAGAGCTTCTGGAAGCAAACGGACGGAGAAAAAAGATTGCATAGGGAAAAATCGACAATTTTCTGTAATTTGACCTATCCGTTTTATCTATCAAATTGGTTCCACAAGCTCTGATATGTCAAAATTTGGATTCTACGCCTTAAAATTACCCAGAAATACAACTTTTGGACAGAAATTGGTTAATATTCGTTTATCAGAGCTTTTTAAAACGCAAAAAAAACGTCGCATTTGCCCCCCTCCCGAAAATAGTCCAAAATGGGGGGTGGGACAAACGCGACCTTTTTTTCGCTAGGAAAGGCCGTAGAGCTTCAAAAATGTTTTCACAGAAGGGAATCGTATGCTTAGATTCCGAATTTCCACAAATCAGACCTCGCTGACGCGTCAAATTTGGGCTAAAAGGCAAAAACTGCGGAAAAGCGTTGTTTGCCGTTGGTTTTTGCCATTTAGCCCAAATTTGACGTGCCAGCGAGGTCTGATTTGTCGAAATTCGGAATCTACGCATACGATTCCCTAGTTTGAAAACATTTTTGAAACTCTACGGGGAAACTCCAGCGAAAAAAAAAGTTAGCATTTGTCCCACCCCTCCAAAAAGATATTATACCATGATTTCTGCAATATTAAGATATTCAGTTAATGGCCTTTTGCCTAAATCTTTCGATTTACTTAAAACAACGCCGGGAGCAAAAACGGGCTGGCCTAAAAACATTTTTTTTGGCGCAAATCGCCATAACTTTCTTCTGAATAGGCCAATCTTTATGAGTTTAGTACCATTTTGCTGCTCTCAACAGGAGCAACAAAGTAAAAAGAACAAAATCATAAGGTTCACTCAGAAGAAAGTTATGGTTTAAAATCTGATTTCAAAAGTCACGATGACCTAGTTCTTCTTGAAGCTTTGATAGAGCAGATTGAAATCAGATTTTAAACCATAACTTTCTTCTGAGTGAACCATATGATTTTATTCTTTTTATTTTGTTGCTCCTGTTGAGAGCAGTACAAAATGCCACCTAAGTGTAGTAGTATCTGGTCGTGACTTTTGAAATCAGATTTTAAACCATAATAGTTTATGGATATTTAGCATGCGTCTTCTGAAAAAAGATTGAAAACGCAAAGCTACCTTTTTAGATGCCATGCAAAAATGTTGCTTCTCACTTTCCTGAGATTAAACGAGCTCAAATGATGGATTGGATTTTTTGGATCTCTCGCGTGACCGGGCTACCAGATGAATCACATTTTTTGGCAGTACACCTGCTAGATAAAGCACTAGTGGTTAGTTTATGATATTTTTACCTAATAGAAACTTTTTAGGTTGACAAAAACATTTGTGAAATGTCAAGTGTGGATGTGGAAGTTGTTATGGTGGAAGTGGTCAAAATTGCTGGAAAATTTGAACTCGGTCTTGAATGTGAAAATGGAATGGTATAACTTATCATATTAATTTTTCAAACAACTTTTTAGTGGGATCGTCTTAAGTCGGTTGTTTGCAATCCTAAACTACAGTGGCAAGAGGACAAAATGAATCAATGGGAATCTCAGGTTGACCTTCCTTTTATCTTTTACGGTGGCTGGAAAAATGTTTTAGCTTCTGGAATTTTTTGACTTTGCCATTTCACGCAAACACTTGTTGCACTTTCTCCATATTTTTTGGGTAAGCTTTTTCGATACTTTTGACACTTTTTCTAAAGTATATTTTTAGTTATTGATGGGTGATGTCAGGAGTGGAAACGAGAAAGAAAATGGATGGGCGTCGGTGAAAGGATTGTCATATATCGCAATGGCCAAAGCACCTCTGATGAATAACAATCCTTCGCTTGTTGCTGCTGCCCTTATGCGGATAGCTCTTCACCTGTTTCTTAATCGTCGTCAACTTCCGGAGGATAAAGTTTGTTTTTCTGAAGAAGTAGTAATATGTGAGTTTACACAGTTTCCCAAGTCATCTTGTGCCTTCTACACGAAGAAAGTCAATACGTGCCGATCGACACAAGTCTTTTAAATTGGGTTTTGTCTTCTCCAACATACGTTCCAACGGTAAGTTATTTCAATTATCGATTATAGTTAGTTGGAGTTTGTAGATCACTCGTGCGTTTGAAGCCAATCAAGATCATCCCAGTAAACAAGAGCTAGAAACTACTACCTGTGACTTCGACAAGTATTTTCGTAGAGGCAAACACTTCGATATCTTTTGTAAAATAGTCTAGCATTTGTGAAAGAAAGATTGTATATGTGTTTTATGACATTTTATTTTATACTATCGTAAATGCTTTAACAAAGCGCGCCCCTATAGGAACATTGCGTAGTCTAAAGATGCACTCAAAGAAACGATCATATCTCTATGATGGTTTGTTTGAGTGGACATTTAGCAATGTAGGTAAAACAGCACCGTCAAATTTCTCACAATCCAAAAAACCAAGCCGGCTCAAGTTTTATACCAAAAAATTCCTTACGTTCTTGGCTATTTGATGGGTGGAAGAGTTTTTTTTTTAAAAAGTTAGTTAATATTTCATAGATAAAATTAGCGTTCAAGATGTGTGTTAGCCAACTGATTTTCACTCGACACACATTTTGAACGCTAACTTTATCTATGAAATATTAACTAACTTTTTAAAAAAACTGTTTCACCCATCATGTAGCCAAGAACGCAAGGATTTTTTTGGTATAAAACTTGAGCCGGCTTGGTTTTTTGGATTGCGAGAACTTTGACGGTGCTGTTTTAACTACATCCCCAAATATACACTCAAATAAACGATGATAGATATGATATGATCGTTTGTTTTAGTGTCTATTTACACTCCGCGACGCTCCTATAGGAGGCGTTCTATTAAAGCATTTATGGTAAATTAGATCCTATCTATGCATTTAAAAAATTTGTAGCATGTTTGATGCCGAAATAAACATAACATAACAAACTTAATTGTATTTGGCATTCAAATTCGTTATTGCATTCGCAGAAAAAGAGAAAATTTTATCAAAATTATAGGATGCCTTTAGCGACGAATGTAATTTCCAAAAGGCCATAAATTTTCGATGCGTCAGGTCCATATGGAATCTCCTATCAAACCAGAAAATTAGAATTTTGAGGAACATTCATAGAGGGTTTCTGATTGATGTCATATTCTTTTTCTTCAAAGGATATACTTTTTTTAGCCAGATCAGGTTTACATATGCAAGTATCAGAAGTGGAAAAAATCAAAATCAAAAGCAATTTCAAATGCAACTACAAATCAAAACCTGATGGACAAATGAGCGAAATTTTTTATTAGAGATTTTTTGTCTTTGGATTTTTGAGCCTTATTTCTTTCCGAGAACACAAACACCTATCAGACACATGTAGAGCACGGGCACCCAACAATCGCGATTAGTTTGACAAGTCTGAAAGTAACAACGAAGATCAAACTAGTAGGTTTGAACAAGATAGGGCTTTGGTTTTTAGAAGCCTAGGTCATTCGAGACTTGAATCCACCTTAGATCATAGCCTTTAAAGACAAGATTTGTAAAATCTTTACTTGAAAACTTACAAAAATATCCTTTTTTCGTCGTTCTTTGGAGTCTTTTATAAACTAAATTCATATTTCTCAATGTTACAAGTTAATTTTTACCTCATTTTGAATCGGTCCACCAAAAGCCAACAAAATTAAAGCAATAAAAAGAAATAGACTCAATAATTTCATAGTAAAAGTGTAAATAATATCTTGTACTAAATGAGAAAATCTATGAGTGCCAGAAAATGACGTTTTTTTGAAGAGAAAAGTGCAAGAGAACTTATTTTCGGATCTTTCCAGGGTCGATTGAGACTTGTTTTTTAGCAAATGTACTTCAAATAGGAGATTTGTGAAATGTTCCTGTTATATGGTTATATGTTTATTACGTGTTTGTCATATTACTTTTTAAGTTTTATCCATTTCCCCTATCCCCAAATATAAGGAAAAAAGGATCAAACTTGGCGCAATCCTTCTCGATCTAATAGATCTGCAAAGCTAGAGCTTTACTTTACTTATCTTTACTTCGTTGTCAATGTTGAAAAAGTGATAACTTGAAAAAGATTTACTCTAAGCTACTTTTCATGATGATCTTTGCTTTCTAATGGTTACGACAATGAAAAGCAATACAAAGCAACACTTCATAAATACAGCAATACTTCCATTTCCCCTATCCCCAAATATAAGGAAAAAAGGATCAAGCTTGGCGCAATTGCGATTGACCAAAACACAAAATTAAAAAACAGTTCCCGACCAACTTTTTGCGTAGAATTCAGAAATTTGCCTTTTGAGCCTAGTTTATCAGCTAGATTTTCGTGAAAAAAATTATTTTGACTTTTCGGTGCAGAACTATGGAAAAAATTTCATGGAAAAATCGAATTCCACAAAAACTCAATTCAGTATTCTGAAAGAGCGTGAAAAGAGCTATTGAATGACATATAACACTTTATGGTTCGATGAAATATGAAATTTCACTAACATCAAAGTCGCCACCTTTAATTCTGAAATTTTGGATAGACGGTTTCGGATTATTTTATTTTTTCCGTTCAATTTTGGGCCTAACTTAAAATTTGTAGTGTTCGGATTTTTGATTTAAAGACGATTATTTTTGTTACCTATGTGCGCAATCCTTTTCGATCTAATAGATCTGCAAAGCTAGAGCTTTACTTTAGTATTGCTTTCAAATAAAGTAAACTTTGAATTTAGTAGTGATGAAGCAAAATACTGATACTTTATAAAATCATTTATTCAATGAGTTGTATTGATTGGCAAGCCTTCAATTCATTCAAGACATTTTAAGTGACATTATTAGTTTCTTTGAAAGTTTGACCAATATTCTGATCACCGTATTGTTTTTAGTACAGAAAAGTGCTGGATTAGAATTGTTCAGTGTAACTCAAAAAGTTTGGTCAGAAAGGACAGGTCCGTCCGTTTCTGTGGTCAGAAAGGGTTTCCTGAAGCTAAAAATAACGTCCAACTTTCTTCTCCATTCAATAACCAGCTCTCTTCTTGCAGAGCGTACTCCGGAGTGTCGTCTCACAGGGTTCAGCCTCCCAACTGTGCAAGTAATCATTGTAGTTCTCTTGCACTTTCCAAGCATCAGGGAAAGTCTGAAATTTTTAAAAGCTTTATTAAAGACAACTTTTCTTATTGATTTTAATAGGAAACCGTTTTCTCAACGTTTTCTTTTCTCTTCAATGCAATTTCATCGTATCATCGGATCGTAAAAACTTGAAAATATCTTGTTGTTTTACGAATTGATAGTGAGTATCTTTTGAGTACCATGAATATCATTGAAACTAACTCTTCGAGCTCTAATAAGCATAAAACTCGTTGTCCCAGTGAAGGTTTTTCCCAAACAAGATTATTTGACCAAAGAAGAACACTAGATTGTACAATTCTCCGATTCTCCCATCGATTCTCCTCTTCTGAATGAATCGATGATATTCATTGGCAATTCTCTTCAGGGTTCATAAAATTCACGTTGTGAATAGAGCAACAAGAATACATTGCAATCCCAATCCCAAGAATGAGCTCACTTTATAGCTTTGTAGCTCTTCAAAACAACTGCATAAAACCAGTAGTGACTCGATAATAACAATAGCTGCTCTCGCAAAACTTTGTTGAAAGAGTTGAGATCAGTGTCAAAATAGCCATACCCAGAAATACTCGGATTCACAGAAAGCTTTCAACAAAAAGACTCGACAATTCTTAGAAATTTCGCGTTCTAACGATGCTTTCAACTTTCAGCATGTTGAATTTTAAACTTTTAACTTGTACGTTTATAAATTTATTTAAAAATTGTCATAATTAATTGGTTTACATTCAAATTACCAGTAAAAATGAACTATAAACAAAATAAAATTGTCAAAAATTGAAACTTGAGAACTTCAAAGTTGAGCTTTTTGAAGAAATTGTCACCCTTTATCTTTAAACTTTAACGACAAATTTGGTCACTTTGTTATTTCCTCAAGAAATCTATTTGAAACTCGAAATCTTTCCAAAAGGCAACTGCTCGAATTGAACTTGAACAAAAGGAGGAGACGAAAGTTTCGACGATTTCAATTTCAACGTATCCTTTTATCTTTTCCCCGTTTCTTTTCCTGATAAATGCTTTTTTTAAAGTCATTAATTAGACGTCCCTAGAACAACATTTATCCACACAACTGACGCATTTTGAAGAATCGAAAAGAGAGGAGGAAAGAAGGATCTTTTTTTGATCTTTTTTGAGAAAAGGTTAACTATGTGTGGGGGTCGAGAGCAGTCTTATGGTTGCAACAATTGCTTTAAATCGAGAAAGTGCACACTTTCTTTAGATCACTTTTAAGTTTAATGTATTTTTTTAGGTTATTTCTGGTTTTGCTTAACAAGATTTTTTCAAGAAAACAAAGTTGATGAGACAATTGAAATAAGCTTTTTAGTTCGGGTTTGGTTTTCATGTTTAATTTGCAAATAAAGAGATTTAAGCAAAGTCTAGAATATGAGTTGTTGATAGAAATCCTTATTTGGCTGCTTTCCATAAACTAAAATGTTTGATGCCTTGAAAGTAACTAAGATCAATATAAACTAGTCAAAGTGGCTTAACCAAACAACCTTGACTAGTAAGGCTCTCTGTAAGGTAAGGGAATAGCTCGCTGTAGCTCATTGGTAAAGCGTTCGCTCATTAAGAGAGAGCTGGTTCGAATCCCAGCCCCAATCCATAAAAGAATGTGTCCAACTGACTGAGGCTGATCATTAGATTGACAACTGGGTATTTACATTTACTTGTCTAGATAACTTCTAAAGCATTCTGCAAAGAATGAGATCAGAATTCCTTGCATCCTGATCCATCAATCGTTTCCCTTTTTTCATCGTGAATAATTCAAAAGACCCATGAATGCCTCTGGACATTCCAGGTCATAAAAAGTGGACGAATCGATGAAAAAAGGACATTCCAAAGAATTGCATTCATTTTCGATTAGAGCCTTGAGGGACATAAAAGAAAACAAAGAAAGGCGAAGACGGCCAAATGCGGAAATGTAAACTTTGCTCCTTCACACGTTTTTTTCTCTTCCTTCTAATGAATTTAATCTTAATTTCTGACCCCAATTTGCTAGATTGGAGCTAGTTGAATGGAGTGTTCGGCTTTGTTTTTTTACAGTTTAGGTTCAAATTCTCATCATAATTTCATCAGTATCAACACCTTGAACAGTCAAAAATCTAGAATCAGCCTTAAAACGGAAACTCAACTATTGTATTTTCTGATTTATCACTGAGATTTCATACCTTGTACCCAGTGTCTTGTGAAATCGGAGCCACCCGGAACTCTTTAAAAAAAAGAAGTGTGTGAGATTGTCTGTGAAAAGTTTTGGCCATTTCGGAGATTTTTTTGATTTGATAATGTTCTTTGATTTAGATTTATTGGATTTATTACGAAATTTTAGTTTATTTCTTTAAACAATTAAAGCTTACGAATCCCGATCATCTTTTTCTGATTGACTTTTCCAAATTCTCTCAAGCACAAACAACTTACAAAAACATTTCGCTTTGCAGCTTTGCATTTCATTGTGAGAATTGAAACAGTAGTTTAGTTTCAATTATACTTTTAGAGTACTATCCTCAGTGTCTCCTTAAAAGTTCCCCCCTAGTGCCCCCCTGCCATTGGTATTTTATTATTTTCTAGCTATCTACTGAGTCAATTTTTATAATTTGAATACCATTCGATAGAGAATTAAATTACACATCGAATGGTACAAAAATCATAAAAATTGATCCAGTAGATAGCGAGGAAATGCCAAAACCGTATCGTAGATTGCCAAAGCGGAACACTAGGGGGACACTGGGGGCGGTGCTCTGAAAGTATAGTTACGATCACTCCCAAGAAAGCTAATCCACTTGAAAGCATCGTTTTATAGCTATAAAATCATTTTTAATATCGATTATCTTATGCTCTTAGACTTTGATACTTTTTAAAACTTCACAACTTGTGCAGCTCCCCAAACACCTCGAGACTCAGCATCTATCCCAGTGACCACAAGAAACCCATTCCACTTCAACGAGCTTCCCCCCGCCAACAAACAGATGCTTTTGTTTGAGGGATCAGCCTTTTTTCACACAAAAACTTTCAGATTCCCAATTTTCATTGTCCTTTTTTTTCTTCAGCGTCTCCATTTCTGAAGGTATTTTTGCTGTCAAAATGACGTTCAACTTTTCTTTTCTATTGTTACTCTTCTCCCAAAGACGATTCTCAAATTTACCGCTTCTCTGCTTTCTTTTAAAAGAATTTTTAAAGTTAGACACGAGGGAAGTTTTAGAGAAAATCTTTCAAAATCCAGGAAGTTTTGAGCTTTATTTGCAGATTAGTTGAAAAAGAGACACGAAAAGCTTACCGTAAATACAGTAATAGTACCCCACCCGCATAATGACGGTGCGGAGTGTTGTGTAGTCTAGCTTTGAACGAGTTTTTCTCGACACTGGTTTATGCTACAATGCGCGCTTAGGTATCAAAAGATAGCCCTGAATTTCAGCTATTTTTTGATACCAAAGACGCATTTTTTGAAAGTACGGGCGCTTTGAAAAAAAATGAAATACTAAAAAACTTTTGCGACTACGCGACTGTACGAGGGGGCTAGGGTATTATTACAGTATTTACGGTATGTTAAAGAGTTTCAATTCAAAGAATTTATGAAAGAATAAAAGTCAAAGAATCTAAATTTTAAATAGACTTACTTTCAATTTTTCTACAAATTTAAAATCTTTCTCCATTAAAGATTCCAATGTTTCTAAATTTAGGTTTTGATATGTTCATTGCTCTGTCTCTGCTCTGCTTTGTCTAGCCCTTTTCATTCCGAAATTTGAAGAGGCTTTTGTTCCAAAATTGCATAAACTTCTCATCTTTTTCCTTTCCTTTCATTGCTTTGCTTATTTTGCAAAACTTGCAGCGCATTCCGACACGTTTTTTAAAACAAAAGGAAACATTTAGAAAATATGTCTAGAACTTGTGTCTATAACTTAAAATTGAGCAGTATAGGCTTTAATTAATTTTATTTCTAAATCCTGCAATAGATCAAATAGTTTTGCACATAGAATGGTACAAAAATCATAAAAATTGATCCAGTAGATAGCGAGAAAATGCCAAAACCGTGTCGTAGATTGCCAAAACCGTATCGTGATATGTGCATTGCTCTCCTTTGTCTAGCCCTTTTCATGCCGAAATATGAAGAGGCTTTTGTTGCAAAATTGCATAAACTTCTCATCTTTTTCCTTTCCTTTCATTGCTTTGCTTATTTTGCAAAACTTGCAGCGCATTCCGACACGTTTTTTAAAACAAAGGAAACATTTAGAAAACATGTCTAGAACTTGTGTCTATAACTTAAAATTGAACAGTGTATAGGCTTTAATTTTAAAATTTCTAAATCCTGCAATAGATCGAATAGTTTTACACATAGTGACCTCCTTTCTTTGCCTTTTTTGTCTTCAATTCTCTCCAGAAAAAACGTTCCCACACTCGCGAATTCTAATTTTTTCGCAACCAACCATTTTCCTTTCGGTTTTCCATTGACTATTCTCATTCTGACCGCTTTGACCCGTCAATATTTGAACATTTTTGCAAAGAATTGATTCAAATTATTAACCCTAAAGAATTTCCCATTAATTTTTTTTAAATTCAAGACTTTAAACAACATTTTAAACAACATTTTAAACAAGATTTTACTAGTTTTAAATTCAAGTTCAATTCAAGTTCAATTCAAGCGACTATTTCACCATGAAACTTAGATTCCTAGAGTCACTTATATCCTCCATTACACGAAATTAATTTTATTTATATATTTAAGATGGTAACTAATTCAAATCAATTTTGAGATATAAATAAAGTAGAGCTGATTGAAAGCAGACAAAAAAAAAATGGATTCGTGTAGCATTTCAAATCGCTAGATCTGAAAGATGAAATTATATCGAAAAGACACAATCACTAGTCAAATAAGCTCTTAAATTTCGCATTTAAAATGGTAACTAATTCAAATCAATTTATATCTCAAGGTTGATTTGAATTAGTTACCATTTTAAATGCAAAATTTAAGAGCTTATTTGACTAGTGATTGTGTCTTTTCGATATAATTTCATCTTTCAGATCTAGCGACTTGAAATCCACAATCCAAGAATCTATTTTTTGTCTGCTTTCAATCAGCTCTACAATTTCCATCAAATTCCTCTCACCTCATAAACCTGGTCCCTAATTCTAGCTCTCGAAATGTTTCTTGGTGTCTCATCTTCCTTGAATATCTGATGTTCTCCTTTGGATGAACACGAGATCTTCTCTGAATTGACGTGCTTCTCGCTGAATAATTTCAGCTCTTGACTCGAATTTATCACTTTTGATAAATCTTCTAGATAATTTTATGTATTCCTTCCATACTCAGCTTTTTCCTTTCCTTTTTCCTTTCTATTGGCATTAGTTTGTCAATCGGCTTATCTTGTCTTAAAACTTTCAATTTTGATCTCAGCAAAACTCAGTGAATGGAATTTTCTAGAGTTTCACTTAGAATAATAGTTCCTTACTTTTTCAGCTAAATAGATTTTTGAATGTTTTAATGTATTGGAAAAATGAAAGGTGGCCCTAAAGTGGGTTTTCTAAAACGTGTGAACTTACAGAAACTATCGTAATCCTAGTTTTTACAAAAAAAACGTCGCATTTGCCCCCCTCCTGAAAATAGTCCAAAATGGGGGGTGGGACAAATGCGACCTTTTTTTCGCTAGGAAAGGCCGTAGAGCTTCAAAAATGTTTTCATATAAGGGAATCGTATGCTTAGATTCCGAATTTCCACAAATCAGACCTCGCTGACGCGTCAAATTTGTGCTAAAAGACAAAAACTGCGGAAAAGCGTTAAGTTGCGTAGTTTTTTTGTTGCGTAGTTTCGAAATTCGGAATCTAAGCATACAATTCCCTTATATAAAAACATTTTTGAAGCTCTACGGCCTTTTCTAAGGCCTTTTCCAGCAAAAAAAGAGGTGCGCAAATGTCCAGGTGGGCAAAAAAAGGTAGCATTTGTCCCTTTTCCGCATACTCCAGGAATAGCCATTGAACACTATCTTTTCCTTTGCATTCTACATTCGTCATTGATTCCATAAGAGCCGTTAAAGTGAGCTAAAGTGATTCATTTTGTTGTATCCATAACTAGAGTATATCATTTTCCCCTTTTTCTTCCAAATTTATGCTGATTTTGTTGCGAATATGGAAGTGAATAAAAAGAGGGAACTTTCGCGCCTGAATTATTAAAAAAGAACGTCCAATGTTAGATATCAAAATTTCAATGACTGAATATTTTTTAAAAGAGATAATTAAAAAAAAATAAATATGGACAAAGTGTAGGCAAAGACTAGAGAAAGGAATTGGGAAATGGGAAATGATTGAATGGGATTTATTCTTTCAGATCTCCTTTCAGATCTTATTTTATAAGGTTTACTTTGGCGCACTCGATTGAGTTTCCTTTACAATTTTTAGTATAAACTGATTGGATTAACATTTACTCTTTGTACTGATGAAAGAAAGAAACCCAATCTTTTCTTCATTTCAATCATTTCGGGTACTCTAGAAAGCGTTTGTTTGTTTGTTTCCCTTTCCTAAAACCACATCAACCGATTTTCCTAGTTTTTTTGCATCCTTCACTTTGATAATCCTTCGTCAAATCATAAGTTTTCCATTCCTTTCAAAAAATTTAGCGAAAATTCTTAAGTGTCTCACTATTTTAGCTCATAATAAAAAGGTCCACGGGGCCTAGAAGAGGAAGGGCTCTCTGCGATCTGCGATCTGCGGTCTATCCCCTCCGATCTGCCAAGTTAAGCAACGATAGTCGTGGGTTCGACTTTTGTGGGTTCCCCTCCGAGCGCCCCAGCCCGGCCATCGGAGTATCATCGGCTACGACAACTACACTTCTGCCTCAGTACGAAATGTGAAAGCAAATTGTGATTTGTCCCTTTTACAGTCCCTTGGGGCCAAGAGTTTGGCTAGATTTCTTCATCAACCTCATCAACCGATTTTCCTAGTTTTTTTGCATCCTTCACTTTGATAATCCTTCATCAAATCATAAGTTTTCCATTTCTTTCAGAAAATTCAGCGAAAATTCTTAAGTGTCTCACTATTTTAGCTCATAATAAAAGGGTCCACACTTCAGAAATCATAAAATATTATTTCAAATTTCTATTTTATTATTTTATTGAAATACTTTTGTTATTTCAAATCCATATTTAAGTATTTACAGAAAAATTTACAGAAAATCCTTTTTTATAGTCCCTTGGGGCCCTTGGGGCCAAGAATTTGGCTACATTTCTTAATTGAATATAAAAAGGTTATTCAAATAAAGTCTGATAAAATTTCATTTATATTTTTCTATTAGACTATTAGATTTTTATTAGACTATTCTATTAGATTAGACTTTTAATCGTTACCTCTTTAGGATTTCAATTCCTATGAAAGTACTTTAAACAAAAACATTAAATAAAAACACATTCATTCTCAATTCCTTTCCCTTCTGAATGACAAATGAAGGACAAATGACAAAATTCATCTTCTGGAGGACAAATGAATAGAGTCCTCCAGAAGATGTTTCCATTTAAGCACAAAGTACACTCAAAAACGAGAACAAACCCTTGCTGGCACATTCAATTACCTTTGATTTGGACAAATTAAGTCCGTAAGAAGGTTTTTTTCACGTTTGAGCAAAGGTAAACTCAAATAGTTGCTGGCCAAATCTCAACTTTAAACTCTTCTCTCTTTCCATTGTTGGGCCCAATGTGGTCATCCATATGGGTGAATCGTTGAATGTTCCTGGTCTCGTTTCCCTCATTTGTTCCTCTTTTTTCACAAGTTTGTTCAGTTGAGAGTAGAAATGTGTCTTTCTCTTTTTTCATTTTCAAAAGAGGGAATGATCGACGGCTTTGGGGACATCCTTCTATCTTTTTCTTCTTTTCTTTGTCTACAAAGGATGTCCCTCAGCTAGATTCGATCCTCATTTGTTTCTCTTTTTCGTTATGTGTCATTTTGTGTTCCTTTCGATCTGAGAACTTGTGAATTTGATCTTTTCAGTCTGTGAGTTCAGAATTACTCTGAAATTGTGACAACTCTTTACTTTTGCTTACTCTCCTTCTCTAAAATTATCTCTTTCCATTTTACAACAATCTCTTATTCCAGATTTTAGCTTTGAAAGTTTAAATTTATACTTTTAAAGCAAAGTTTAGTAATGAAAACACAAGATGGCCTAAAGAGTCAATTGTTACTAAAAAACTGAGCTTTAGGCCATCTTGTGTTCTCATTACTAAATCTGGAATGAAAAGGGCTAGACAAAGCAGAGCAATGCACATATCAAAAGCTAAAGATTAGCTTTGAAATCTTTTCTATTGAGTTTACAATGATTGAAAGAGTACACCAAATACTTTAGGTGTAAAAAACATCACATTTTCTGAATATAAACCAAATCTGATCCTTTAACTGAAGTTTATTTGAAGGAAACTCTCTCCAACATCTCCAAAATGGTCTCCAAGGGATCATGAACAGACCAATTATCCCTTTTTTCAAGCAAAGTTTTCCCGGTTGAGCGTTCAAATCTTTATCGATAATTGTGGCCTAACCGATAATAGAAGAGAATTTCTTCTAGTCTAGAAATCCAAAATCCAAAAATCGGCGTAAAGGGTTGACATTTTCTCATTTTTTTTTTGATCAGATAAAGGCTAGACATGTAGCTTTTTAGGGGAAATGGCTTGCCTAAAGTTTTGGAGTTTAACAAAAAGCTTTTTAAAATGCCTTAACTTGTTCAAACTTTAAATCAATTCAATCATCAAATTCTTTTTAATATTTCCAATGATTCTTAGCTTTTCAAACATCTGAGCTCTTGTGAAAATGGTACTTGTCGGTTATACATCCACAAAGATTCATCTCGGTGAAGCCCTCTGATCTTCGTTCGATTTTCGTTCGACTGATCGACTGATCACTTCAGACGAGCACTCATTGAACATAATCATCGCTCACAAGTTGTCAGCTTCATAATCGAGTTGAATCTCTTGTTATAGCTGAATTATATCTTGTCATTGATTGATAAACTTGATTGATAAGAGCTTAACAGTCCGGTACTCCGGTTATACATCCACAAAGATTCATCTCGGTGAAGCATCCCCATCCGAGTCTTCTCGGTTATCGCTTTTCGTTCTGATGAATGACTGATCGACTGATCACTTCAGCACTCTACTTCACTGAACATCACTGAACAAGCACTGACAACTTGTGACGGGTAATTATCCGTCACAAGTTGTCAGCTTCTTGCTTAACCGAGTTGAGTCTTTGTGGATGTATAACTGACAAGTATCAACAGTTCTATCATTGTGAGTGAAGTTCAGATCGTTTCCCTGTAAATCTGTTCTGGACAAAGAGCTTATCATTTCTGATTCTAAGGTACTTTAAAGGTTGAATATTAGATCTCTCTAATTCAACCAGTCAGTCAGGATTGAGTCATGGGACTTTTGTAGACAAAAGGTCAGGAAAGATTGATTATTAGACAGATCACAAGTTGTCAGCTTCTTTCTTAATCGAGTTGAATCTCTGTGGATGTATTGAATCTCAATATAACCGACAAGTACCAAAATTGCTTAAAAGCAAAGTTGGAAAGGATAAAAAACTCCCTTTCAAGTTAATTTTTAAAAAGTTAGATAGTTCTTTTTTTGAAATTTCTAGATTTCTTTCTTTTCTATGATCTTTGAAGAGCTTTTGTTTCACTAGAAAAGAAGCTTTGACGAGTTTCTGCTCACCAACTCTTGACTTACTTCAGAATTTTCACATTCTTGTCAAAGAATGATTCGAAGTAAAGATTTTGCAGCTTTGAATGTCGAAGAAATGCATTATGCAAAAATGTTTCTCAAAAAGTGAAGAAGAGAAATGACGAAAGCCATTTTAGAGTTGTTGAATTTGAGGAAAGTCCATTTGGCCTGAGTCCATTTGGCCTGAGGCCTGAGCCCATTTGGCCACCGTTTGACTTTCGTTTTAAATTTAAATCTAAAAAATTCTTCTAATGCTAATTTTAACTAACAAAACTTGTTTTCCAAGTTCTAAAATATCTTATTCTTTAATTTCAACAGAAATTTGATTCTTTTTTAGTTCAAGATTCACTTTCATCTTTAGAATCTTTAAAAATGGACTTAGAGATTGTCAAAGAATGATTCAAGAATGGACTTAGAGAAATCTGATATCAATATTGATATTACTTACTTTTACAATGAATTTTACAATTGACTATTTACTTTTGCTTACTCTCCTTCTCTAAAATTATCTCTTTCCATTTTACAACAATCTCTTGTTCCACATTTTTGTTTTGAAACTTTAAATTTGTACTTTTAAAGCAAAGTTTAGTAATGAGAACACAAGATGGCCTAAAGAGTCAATTGTTACTAAAAAACTGAGCTGGCCATGTTGTTCACTGGCCATCTTGTGTTCTCATTACTAAATCTCATGCAAAGATTAGCTTTGAAATCTTTTCTAGCCAGCTTCGATCCTCATCTGTTTCCTCATCTATTTCCTCTAGCTAGATTCGATCCTCATCTGTTTCCTCTAGCCAGATTCGATCCTCATTTGTTTCCTCATCTGTTTCCTCTAGCTAGATTCGATCCTCATCTGTTTCCTCTAGCTAGATTCGATCCTCATCTGTTTCCTCTAGCTAGATTCGATCCTCATCTGTTTCCTCTAGCTAGATTCGATCCTCATCTGTTTCCTCTAGCCAGATTCGATCCTCATTTGTTTCCTCATCTTTTCTAGCTAGATTCGATCCTCATCTGTTTCCTCTAGCTAGATTCGATCCTCATTTGTTTCCTCGTCTTTTCTAGCTAGATTCGATCCTCAAATTTAACAACTCTTCTAATGCTAATTATAACTAACAAAACTTGTTTTCCAAGTTCTAAAATGTCTTATTCTTTAATTTCAACAGAAATTTGATTCTTCTTTTGTTCAAGTTTCACTTTCATCTTTAGAATCTTTAAAAATGGACCTTACTCTGTTCACTAAAAGATCGCCATGTTTGATCGTTAAAAAGCTCTCCTATTTCAGATTTCGAGAGAATTTTCTGATACTTAATTTCTTTGGAGATTTTTATTGAAGCTTTCTAGAGAAGAGAAAATTTTCTTTTCCGGAAAACCCAAGCAAGCGTTCGATTAAAATATCGTGTTTCGAAGGCTTTTCATTGAGGGATTTCTTTTTGAACAATTTTGAGGTCATTTAGTGGTTTCTTTTGTTTCATTTTGGTTCATTTTAACGAAGAGTCTTGCTTTGAGAAGATGAGGATAAATGGCGTCATTTTCAGGGTTAATTTTGTATTTCAAAGCAAGTTCTATTGAGCAAGTTCTATTGAGCAAGTCCTATTAAGCAAGTCCTATTGAGCAAGTCCTATTAAGCAAGTCCTATTGAGCAAGTCCTATCAGAGCAAGTCCTATTGAGCAAGTTCTATTAAGCAAGTCCTATTGAGCAAGTCCTATCGAGCAAGTCCTGTTGAGCAAGTCCTATTGAACAAGTCCTATTAAGCAAGTTCTATTAAGCAAGTCCTATCAAGCAAGTCCTATTTCTCCAATTTCTTCTTAAAACTCTAAAGCTTATTTAAATACATTTTACTTAAAACTTTAATAAAACTAATCTCAAAAATATTTCCACTAACATTTATGCACTTTTTGGTAGACTTTTGAGTATGAATTTAAGAATTATTGGCTTTCAATTAGCGAATGTCTGACTAATGTCATGAAAATTGATCTAAATACTGTTATTACTTAAAACATTTAACAAATTCTTTAAATTTATTCATTTCATCCTTTAAACATTGACAAAACATAGAAGATTACATTTTGTCTAGAAAATTCTTTCGCTAAACTCAAAAGAAACCTTGTGGATGATTGTTTCTTACTTTTCTTCTCATTCTTCCTTTCTTCTTCCTTTCACTCTCCCGTAATTTCCCGAAAAACGAGGAAGTTCACGATCATCATGAAAAGAAACCTAGATGATTGGTAGATAAGAGAAAAGAGTTTACATTTCTACAACTCATGAATGAAACACAAAAACTAGGAGCTAAAGTTTTGGATTTTGCTCAAGTATTGCTATTTTTTTAGTACTTGAAATGTCCTTTTTCTTATTGAATAGGTTCTTAGACCTAAGCCAGGTCAATAGGCCTTCGGTACCGAAGGAGAATAGCTTCTTAGACCAGAAGGAGAAGTCAGAGAATAGCTTCTTAAACCTAGGCCAGGTCAAAGTCAAATATCGATCTAATCTAGCTAACCATAGTTTGGTTCTTTCGAACAATTAACAACAACTTTCGAACAACTAACAACAAACAACTAAACAACTTTCGAACAATAGCCAATTATTGTCAAATAATCTTATTAACTTGATCGAAATTCTATTGATTTAAAATGAATTGTTAACTGGGATTGTTTTGCTCTTGTTTTATTACTCAACTAATCAAATTCATTGAATGTTTTCAAGAGATCATCACAAGACCAAAAAGCTCAATAAGAGCCTCCGGAAATGTCTGAAGTGCTTGAAGAAAAGGAAAGAAAAAGGATTTTGAATTCATTCGTGATTACGGACATTTCCTGAAAAAAGATGTTTCAAGAATTCGGAAATGGGACATCAAAAATCGTCTTAAGAGGGACATTAACGGAAGACAGAAAGGATTTTTTTGATTTGGAATGGATAGCCAGTCACTATTATTCTACTAGTCACTAGCCAGTCACGATAGTCACTATTATTTCAATGGAAATTTCTGATTGAAATCATGAGCTTTTCCTTTCCCTTTCCATCTCTTCCAGTCATTCAATATTTGATCGATATTTGACTTTGACCTGGCTTAGGTCTAAGAAGCTATTCTCTGACTTCTCCTTCTGGTCTAAGAAGCTATTCTCCTTCGGTACCGAAGGCCTATTGGCCTAGCTTAGGTCTAAGAAGCTATTCAACAAGAAAAAGGACATTTCAAGTACTAAAAAATAGCCTATATCTTACTTATAATGTCACTATTATTTCAATGGGCATTTCTGATTGAAATCATGAGCTTTTCCTTTCCCTTTCCATCTCTTCCAGTCATTCAATGAATAGCTTTGACGTCTTTTTTTTTCTGAATTTCGTTTCTTTCCTTTTCACTATGCTGAAATTCGTTTATCCGTCGAAACCCCCGACTCTCAGCTGACCAAAAATATATCCTAAATATTGGTTTCTATTAAAAGGGGACTGAGATTGTTTTGCTTCTTTAACTGGGATTGTTTTGCTCTTGTTTTATTACTCAACTAATCAAATTCATTCGAATGTTTTAAAGAGATCATCACAAGATCAAAAGCTCAATAAGAGCCTCCGGAAATGTCTCAAGTGCTTTTCACTATGCTGAAATTCGTTTATCGAAACCCTCGACTCTCAGCTGACCAAAAATATATCATAAATATTGATTTCTATTAAAAGATTTTCTTTAGAATTGCAGTTATATTGCTGCTTAACAAGAAATTTTAAATAAACTGTCTATGAGGCTTGTTGAAATCTTGATAAAAGTTAAGATAAAGATTGAGAAAGAAATTCTGACTTAGCTGCTTGTCTAAGCTTGAGTTCTTTAATTCGAATTCGAATTCGAAACTGAAGGAATGATACTTTGATTAGTCCTAAGGCTGGCTCAGAGAGGACAGAAACCTCTTGTAGAGTAAAAGGGCAAAAGCCAACTTGATCTTGATTTTCAGTACGAATACAGACCGCGAAAGCGTGGCCTATCGATCCTTTTGAATAAGAAAGTTTCTTGCAAGAGGTGTTCTTGAGTTCTTTGATTCGAATTCGAATTCGAAACTGAAGGAATGATACTTTGATTAGATCCGATAGCTAGATCAATGGCAAAAATTCGTAGATAATGATGGGTTATACTTTTTGGAATAATGCTATTTTTGTTATAATGCTTTGTGGAATAATGCTATTAAAATGAATTTTTCCCAGCTAAGACAGGACTTTTTAAAACACTCTTTAACAACTTTTTTCTACAATTGTAGAAATACGAAGAACTTGAGTGAGTAAGTGATTCTACTGGATTACTTTGAATTCATCAGCTTACTTTGAGTTCATCAGCTTGCTTTGAATTCATCAGCTGACCTTGAGTTCATCAGCTTACTTTCAATTCATCAGCTTACTTTGAATTCATCAGCTGACTTTGAATTCATCAGCTTGCTTTGAATTCATCAGCTTACTTTGAATTCATCAGCTTGCTTTGAATTCATCAGCTTGCTTTGAATTCATCAGCTTACTTTCAACAGCTTACTTTGAGTTCATCAGCTTACTTTGAGTTCATCAGCTTGCTTTGAGTTCATCAGCTTACTTTGAATTCATCAGCTTACATTGAATAACTTGAAGCTTTTGATAGGAACAAGCAAGAGCATTAGTCCCTCGAAATCCCTCAACTCAATTCCCAACGATCTCGTACACTCGTTGATCAAAACATTCGTGTTTTCCTCGATTAAACTTTGAGATTTCAGCAATGATTGTCTTTTTTCTCTAGAAACAAATCGGATTTCATCTTTCTCGAAATTGAGAGTCCATCAAATCAATTCCATCAAATCCACGTGGATTCAAAAGACCCAATTCTCCATATTGCCCCGAAAATCCCAGGTTTCTCCATTTCTTTTTGTCTTTTCTCTTTTCCAAAAAGACACATATGGGTAATCGAATCGTCTTCGCCCATTTTTTTCTCATCCATTTTTCTCGAAACTCGTTCCACTGTTCAGAAAGCCCAGCTCTTCTTTGGTCTCTACATTCGAAATCCTTTTTTCCCCAACCATAAATGAGAACAGATTGCGGTATTATTTTTGTTCATTTACGTTCATTAAGCTGTTCATTAAGCCTAAGCCTAGCCATAACTTCTCAACGCTAAATTGTATTTTATACTTATCTTTCACTTATAGTTAATACTAAATCGGCTAAATATTTTCAAAGATTTTAAGCTAATATCACTTTATTTCATAAAAGATTTCCAACTTTTCATGTACTTTATTCTTTCATAGCTTCTTTATAGCTTCTTTATAGCTTCTTTATAGTTCCTTTATAGTTCCCATTTAGTTCCTTTGTAGTTCCCATTTAGTTCCTTTGTAGTCCCTATTAAGTTCCTTTATAGTTCCTTTATAGTTCCCATTTAGTTCCTTTGTAGTTCCCATTTAGTTCCTTTGTAGTTCCCATTTAGTTCCTTTGTAGTCCCTATTAAGTTCCTTTATAGTTCCTTTATAGTTCCCATTTAGTTCCTTTATAGTTCCTTTATTTGCTTTGACGTTATCTTAAATCAATTTTTGCTTATTTTAAGCTAAAAGTGCTTTAAATAAACTAAGAAAAAGTGTTTTGAGACTGAAAAAGAGACACAAGCCAAACGTGTAAGCACCAAATTCTTATTTAAAAACAATAATTTTCATTGTTTAATCTTAATCCACTAAAAACTAGAATTTGACTGAAAATCTCCAGCAAAATAATCAAATTCCCGTCAGTAAAGTTTTCAATAAAATGAATCAAATCGTATTATGACGAAAAATTGATTTGATTTTGATTCTTTTGATTCAAAAACGAGAAGTTTTTGGTCATTCTTGAAATCTTTTCAAAAGATAGTAATCAAAAGATAGCATTCCTTCAAATCTAAGCCTAATCCTTAAAACTTTCTTTTGCTCAAAATCGATCTCAATTTCATGAAACTTTTTGCATTTTGAAGGAATTTCAAGAATCTTTAAATATTCTATGATTTCTTCTCCCGTTCCTCCCCCAAAAAAGAAACTGATTTTTGAGATTTTATCGTAGAATTTCATTGGATTCAACTTTTTGTTTAGCTTTTTTTTTTATTGAACTTGTTTGTATAAACTCAAAAGAAACCTTGTGGATGATTGTTTCTTACTTTTCTTCTCATTCTTCACCCTCTCCTTTGTTTCTTACTCTTCTTCTTCCTTTCACTCTCCACTTTTCACTTTCCTTTCTTACTCACTCTAATTTCCCGAAAAACGAGGAAGTTCACGATCATCATGAAAAGAAACCTAGATGATTGGTAGATAAGAGAAAAAAGTTTACATTTCTACAACTCATGAATGAAACGCAAAAACTAGGAGCTGAGATTTTGGATTTTGCTTAAGTATTGCTATTTTTTAGCACTTGAAATGTCCTTATTCTATGATTTCTTCATAGAATAAGGACATTTCAATTTCAATTCAAATTGAAATGTCCTTATTCTATGATTTCTTCTCCCGTTCCTCCCCAAAAAAGAAACTGATTTTTGAGATTTTCATTGGATTCAACTTTTTGTTTAGCTCTTGCTTTTATTGAACTTGTTAGTATTGAAATATTTTCCAGAAAAAAGGAACAGATGAGTTGAGTAGTGGGAAATGTTTCTGTTCGTCGTATTGGCGACAGCCGCCCGCGCCACCGATATGGCCTTTCAACCACTTACAAAAGTTTGTTTAAAGTTTTGAAAATGGAAAGCTGACATGAAAAACTAGTCTAATTTACCTACCGTAAATACTGTAATTGGACCCCACCCCACTAATAGTACCCCACCCTAGAGGGGGAGGGAAAAAATTGTACCCCATCGGGTCCAATTACAGTATTTACGGTAGGATAATTCAGTTGAAAATCTTACATCAAACAAGTTCGAAGCTATTAAACAAGTATGGAAAAATCATCGCTTCATCTTCCTTTGCTTATTAGAAACAAATTTTTGATTGAATATTCTTAATATGACTGTAAACTGTTGATAGAATATAGAACAGAGAATTATGTTTAATAAAAATATGAAAAGAAATGAATGAGAAAGAATTTGGAAGCAAGGGGAATCAAACCCCGACCTCAGCTTCAACCTCAGACTACCAGTCAGATGCTCTACCACTGAGCCCTGACGCTTTTTCTTGAGGAGAAAAAATAGGAAACACAAAGAAGAAAGCAACACTAAACAAATTTTATCCTTTTTTTAAGCTTTTATAAACATTTTTAGAGCATTTTTGATTAAGTAATATATTTTTAAAATTCAAATTCGTAAAGAAGACTTACTTTATCTGAATAAGTTTAAAGTAAAGTTTATAGTAAAGTTTACAGTAAAGTTTAGAGTAAAGTTTATAGTAAAGTTTATAGTAAACTTTACAGTAAACTTTTAAGGTAAAGTTTAGAGTAAAGTTTAGAGTAAAGTTTACAGTAAACTTTACAGTAAAGTTTACAGTAAAGTTTAGAGTAAAGTTTATAGTAAAGTTTATAGTAAACTTTACAGTAAACTTTACAGTAAATAGTTTCCTTTTTAGGATTTTATCAAGCAAATCGAAGACGAGAAGTACAACAAATACGCCACTCCGACTCAATATGATGGTTTGTTTTTGTGAATTTTCCTATGCACTACCTCTTTTGAAAAAAATCTTTAGCCTATTTTTAAGAAGGTTTTTTGCTTTTACTAACCATTTTCCCCAAAAACAAACATCAATTTCCCTTTTAGAATACGTTCAGGAATTTGGTAAAGGTAAGCAATTGCTGAAGACGAAGAGAAATTCAAACAAAATTGAAAAGGGGAGAGGTTGTGAAGGGAAATTTTAGGGAAAGAAATTGATGGCATTGGTTTATTTCCTTGGTTTTCAATCAAAGAATCATCGTTCAATTCCTTGAGCAGTCTATTTTTTGTTTATTTACTTCTTTTCTGATTTGATTTCATTTTCAAAAGTTGAAATAGTTCTGAATTGATTGGTGAAATTGGTGCCGAAATTCCAAAGTTAGAAAAAAGTCTGAGCAAATCTGAAGTTAAAATTTCAAATCTAACGTATTCTCTCTAATAGTAGTGGTGTTGATGTTGAGTTGATGACTATTTTACGGTTTCCAAGCTTTTGCAGAAGCTCAACACTGTAATCATCGTCAAGATCTCATCGTCAGCTACATTTTCCGACCTCACATCGATAGGTTCTGATAAGCGGCTCTCGAGATTTCGAGGAATTTAGGCGTAGCTTAGGGTGTATTACTATTAGAGAAAATACGGTAACGATTCTAAAACCGTGCCCCACATTTTCTGTATAGCTACCCTTTGCGGGCAACGATTGCAACTAATTGGACAGCTACCCAGCAATTTAAGGCGTCAGTCTTTTCTTCCCCATGGTTACTGGATTTTCTCTAATAGTAGTGCATCCGACCGAGTCGAGTTGGTGACTATTCTACGGTTTCCAAGCTTTCACAGAAGCTCAAGACTCTAATCATCGTCAAGATCTCATCGTCAGCTACATTTTCCGACCCCACATCAATAGGTTCTGATAAGTGGTTCTCGAGATTTCGAGCAATTTAGGCAACGCTCAGGCTACTATTAGAGAAAATACGGTAACTCTTAAAAGTAGAATATAACGTTAATTTTTTTTTAACAAACTTTACCTAGAATTGATGCAAAAAGACTTAAATTTTCTAAACGAAAGCAAAAATATAACTTTAAAAAGTTATTTCAACTGATTTATTGGTTATTTCAACCAATAAATCATCTTTGAACTTTCTAAATCTAAAATCAAAATGAAAAATATTAAAACTAGAAAAAGTTATTCAAAAAAAAAAGAAATTCGACTTATTTGCCACGATTTTTTTCTCGAATTTACAACCTCTCCCAAATAAAAATTTGGTTTTCACTCATTCAAATCAGGGGTGGGACAAATGCGACCTTTTTTTTGCGCACCTGGACATTTGCGCATCTTCTGGAAAAGGCCTTTGCTGGAAAAGGCCTTAGGCAAGGCCGTAGAGCTTCGAAAATATTTCCATATAAGAGAATTGTATGCGTAGATTCCGAATTTCAACAAATCAGACCTCGCTGACACGTCAAATTTGGGCAAAAAGGCAAAAACTGCGGAAAAGCGTTAAGTTGCGTAGTTTTTGCCTTTTAGCCCAAATTTGACGTGTCAGCGAGGTCTGATTTGTCGAAATTCGGAATCTACGCATACGATTCCCTTCTATGAAAACGTTTTTGAAGCTCTACGACCTTTCCTAAGACCTTTTCCAGCAAAAAAAAGGTGCGCAAATGTCCAGGTGCGCAAAAAAAAGGTCGTATTTGTCTTACCCCCTCAAATCACACTTTTTGGCTGTAACTTAATGATTCACTCATTAATTTTTTCAAAAAACAAAAAAGAAAAATAAGATTTTCTTGCTTTCCCTTCTTCTCATTCACATTTTTTTCATCTCTATCGCTTTTGTGAGAAATTTTTGAGAGTTTCTGTTGAACTCATCAGATGAATTCACTCATTCCATGCAACCGAGTGCTTCTCACAAGAAAATTACAGCTTAAACTCGATAAACTAGAGTTTACAGGAATCGCAACGAATGTGACTATGTACATGTACATAGAAGGAATCTCTTCATTTAGTGCACAAACGATGGATTATCATTTGGATATGTACTTTCAACAGGTTTTCTTTTCATTCATTTTATCTGAGACAAATTGACTAACAAAATTATCGAGTTAGATGTCATTTTATTTAGAAATAGAAACGAATTAGAAATAAAGTAAAGTGGATGTAGAATTTCTAAAGAAATACAAACGAAATTCGCAATGGATTGGGTAAAATAAGGCAAAAAATGGTTTAGTCGCTCAGCCATTCCAAAAGGAAACCTTATGCCCGAGGGGTTTGCCAGATCGTGAGTGATTACCATGCCACATAAAGCACACCTCCACAGTCATTTAAAGGGATTTCTCTTTTGCTTTATAGATATACAGTACTGGACAATGAATATCATATCTGAAAACACAGAAGGAGGAGAGCGCCCCTCCCTACCTCTTCGATGAAATCATCACCTACACTACTGGACAATGAAATATCACATTTGAAAAACGATCGTCACTTTCGCGCGTCTGTAACTCCCTTGTCTTTGCGTTTAAACTATTAGTGTTATACATTTTCTGAAAGCTCTTTTCAAGGGCTACACAATGGTAATATTAATATTTACAAATACGGTAAAGATAAGGAAGTTACAGACGCGCGAAAGTGTTTTTTCAAATATGATATTTCATTGTCCAGTAGTGTACTTTATTCAAGATCTGAGATAAAGTGCGCTAGATTTAAGATTAAAACACATGAATTCATACACATAACACGAAAAGGGCCGATAAAAAAAGGTCGATAAGCAACACGATATAATATATGTAATTTATGGGTAGCGTATTCAGCTGTTGCGATACGTATCTGTGTTGTAATATATGGGTAGCACAGATAGCGTCAAGATCCTTGACGCTAGAGCTTCAAGACCACTAGAGCTTCAAGATCAAGATCATCTACAGATAATTGAAAGGTTTCGAGACTATTGGACTCTCTCAAAACTCTGGGGAGTCGATTCCAAGGTCCCAGGTCCAAATTCTGGCAGTTCTTATTGGAAAAGAGTTATACACAAACTTATTGAAGGCGACTGGAATTTGATAGATGATACAAAAAGAGCTCTAAATTTGTACACCCTGACAATTTGGTGTGACCTGACCTGTGACCTGACAATTTGGCTTTAGAGAGAAGATCAACTGTAAGATGAACTTTAGGAGTGGTGGGATAAACGATTAGCCCACAATGGATCCTCGCCAATCCTTGTTAAGGATAAAGAGGTAAAAAGTTCAACTTTTTAGTGTCAATTTATGATATCAGAGTTTTTCTTTAATACAACAATTCTTTTTGAGGTTTTCAAACACATGTGGCATCCGGATTTGTATTTTGCCAATGCCCGTTCTGCTTCTTTTCAGGTCTTTTTTTAAAAATCCATTACCCAAATGAATACAAAATTGAATTCTTTTACCATTACGTTGTTTGGGATCTTTCAGGAAATCACTGAGGACAATTTTCTAGTCTGGGTTTATCCCGATGGAAAAGTTTGGTACGATTGTAGGTATGTTTTGAGAATATTAACAACAATATGATGATCTTAGGATATCACTTTGTGTGATATGTGTGCAAAATCTTGAGAACTATCCACTAGATCGACAACGCTGCGAGTTACGGATATTGAGTTGTAAGTTAGCTCATCTTATCAAAGAATTTGGGACTTACTATTTGACTCAGAATGTAACACTGATTCTGAAACAATGTGATCGTTCTGTGACCAATTGCAGGTCAAAGAACTGCAGGTCAAAGAACTGCAGGCCAAAGAACTGCAGGTCAAAGAACTGCAGGCCAAAGAACTGCAGGCCAAAGAACTGCAGGTCAAAGAACTGCAGGTCAAAGAACTGCAGGTCAAAGAACTGCAGGCCAAAGAACTGCAGGCCAAAGAACTACAGATCAAAAGAACTGCAGGTCAAAGAACTGCAGTTCACCTTTCCTTAGTCTATAACCTCCAAAAGCAATACTCTCTACTCAGAATAATAGAAAACTTTTAGCATGTAACTCTCAAGATCCCGAAAGGTTTACTAACAAAAAGCCAATGAGATCTCATTCTATTGAGCTTCTCTTGTTTCAGATGCTTACCCTGAATCGCAACTCCGCCTGAGATGGGCTCAGCTTGATGGAGCATCGGCAATCGATCGAAATCCTGATATCCGAATGCCTGACATGGCCATAAAGAGTATCGAAACTGGTGTATGCAATGGAACTTATGCTACGGGTAACTCTTCAAAAGATAACTAAACTTACTATCAAGATGCTTTTTCTATTTTGATTTTAAAGGTCGAGAGTTTTGATTTTGATTTTGATTAATCCCCTCTCTCAGGAAATCGAATTTTTCTTACCAGAATGTAACACTGATTCTGAAACAGCGTGATCGTTCTGTGACCAATTGCGGGCCAAAGAACTGCAAATCAGCTCATTGCTTGTCCATTACTCAATACTTGATCCTAGCTTTCTCAATTTTAAATCTTTTAGGTACATGGAGTTGCATGACGGCTGTTTTCGATGTGGAAAGAGAAAGAATGCATCATATCATGCAAACTTATCTACCAACAGCACTCATTGTTGTCATATCTTGGTAAAGACTATATTAGTATTAAGGATAGGAAATCAAATTAGCTTAACAACTAGCCTATGTTCTAGGTTCAACTTCTGGTTGGATGTCGACTCAGCTCCGGCACGGGTTTCCCTCAGCATCACCACTCTTCTCACCATCTCTACTCAAGCAAATGCTGTCAAATTAGCACTACCTGAAGGTTTAAGTTGAATATTTTATTTAACGAATAGATTTTTAGTTTCTTATATGAAAGCTATCGATGTTTGGATGGGTTCGTGCATGGTAAGTACAAAATGGGAATTTCGATTGTTTCTTATTTAAAAGCTTAAGTTTGTGGCCCTTAAGGCCCTTAAGTGTGGCCCTTAAGGGTGACCTGTAGTCCACCATAGACTGTGTTCCTCGCGAGTAATGCGATTGTTCTGAAATTTTGGGAAACTATGTAATCGATGAAGCGTTTTATTTAAAAAAAAGTATGCAATCACTCAAAAATATATTAGCTCATGAATGCTAGAAACCAGGATTTTGAGCTCTTACATTAAAAGCTCAAAAGGCTCATGCCTGAAAAAAGTTCTAAAATAAAACATTTTTCAAAAATTCGAAAAAGACATTTTGTAGATTAAGGATAGGGCTTTTGAATCAAGCAAACCGTTTTTTTGATTGGATAAGCCGTTTTTTCAGAAAACACATTACCAAAAAAACGATCGTTTATAACTTGCCAACCTAATAATTTGATCGATTGCAGATTTGATTTGGAATCAGCACGAAAAACTGGTCTAGATGTGATAGGTCTCGTTTTGAAAGTCGGTAGTAAATCAACGACCTTCCCTAGTTCCGACCCGTAACCAAACTTGCCAACCTAATACTTACCCGCGAGGAACACACTCTAGTCCACCGCCACCCACTCCATCCACCCCATCACCGCCACCCACTCCATCCACTCCATCCACTCCATCCACTCCATTTAATCGGGCTCATTCTTTCAATTTGTTGTTTTAATAAAGAAACATTTTGAATTAGATATTGAATTACAAAAATATCTTTTAAATTTTTTAAAATTAAAACTTTTAGGCTTTCGTTTTTGGTGTGATGATTGAGTTCACGATTTGTCACTTTGCAAAGAATCAGGTATTGAAAGGAAAGCTTTTGATTAAAGTTATTAAAATTATGATGAAGATAAATTAAAGTTAAGTATGGTTGTGTAAAGATAAGATCCAGGTAAAGCCCAGTTTTGACTGATTTGACTAGTCAAAAGTTTCTAGACCGGATTCGAAACATTTCGGATGTTTCAAAGTTTAAAATTAACCTACCGTAAATACTGTAATAGTACCCCAGCCCCCTCGTACAGTTGCGTAGTCGCAAAAGCTTTTTAGTATTTAATTTTTTTCAAAGCACCCGTACTTTCAAAAAATGCGTCTTTGGTATCAAAAAATAGCTGAAATTCAGGGCTATTTTTTGATACCTAAGCGCGCATTGTAGCTTAAACCAGCGTCGAGAAAAACTCGTTCAAAGCTAGACTACACAACACTCCGCGCCGTCATTATTTTTGGTATCAAAAAATAGCCCTGAATTTCAGCTATTTTTTGATACCTAAGCGCGCATTGTAGCTTAAACCAGTGTCGAGAAAAACTCGTGCAAAGCTAGACTACGCAACACTCCGCACCGTCATTATGGGGGTGGGGTACCATTACAGTATTTACGGTATTTTCTTTAAGGAACCAAATGGGGTGTTTGGCGAAGACGTAAAGTTTTGTTTAACTGTATATTTTAACCAAAAGATTATTAAGAGTTTGATCTAATTGAAAGATACTGTTCGGTTCTATCTAAATATAATGAATATTGATTTATTGAGAACGAGTTTTTGTTTAGAAAAAAAGTAGAAGAATCAAAAGCTGAACTGCATATAGATATAGCCGATTAGTAATCAAAAATGGTGTTTCACTCACGCAAAACATTCAGGAATTAACCCGCGGCGAGACGCAACCATCACTAATCGTGGACACGGCACTGTCAACTCTCTTCGGCGCTGCGAGAGACATCGATGAGCTGGTGAGAAGGGTGGCCTGCAGTCCACCGCCACCCACTCCATCCACTCCATTTCATCGGGCTCATTCTTTCAATTTGGGAGTTGGAGGGAATCCGGTCGATTCCCCGATCACTCCGAGAGACGACGGGAATCGTTTCTTTCGTCGTTTCCGCTCAAATCGTTCTTCAATGAGATCCTGTGCTTCACAAACTTTTGTTGCTTTTGATGAAGAGACAAAGGATCCAAGGATCGCACGCACTGTCAGTGTTTAGTTTCTTTTGGGCTTTGAAATAGAATGAGTGAAAGGAACAGTAGTCTGGAGAAGACAGCTTCGATAACTTTGATTTAAATCTTTAACTGTAATTCGAGTTCTCTAGACTACTGTTACCTTTTTTAATTTTTTTTTCTTCCCTTCACTCGACAAGATGATACCGTAGATGGTTTGTTTAGTGATAAATAGAAAGCATTTTTTGTTTATTTCATTTTCTTTTAAGCACTAATTTTTAGTATTTTGTAATTGTAATTAACAGCACGCTTTTAAAAAGTATTGCACCTTTTTTTTTGTTTACATTTTTGTTATAACTTTCAAAACTAATGAAATAAGTAAATAAAATTCAAATAAATTTTTTAAAATTTTAGAATGATGATGATTTGATGGAGAAAAACGATCAAAATCATATCGTTTTGAACATGTTGAGTCCGGAGAGAAATGAGCCACGATTGAGGAATTTTGATGTCAATAGCAATGGGACGAGGTGACATTTTTCGGGAATTCAAGCTTCGATCACTTGTCTTATATAAGAATTTAAAGTATTAACGTTTTCTGTGTTCTTTGAGCTCTCTGGAAAAGTTGATTCTTTATTCAAAACAATCATTTAAATCATTCAAATCATTCAAATCATTCTAACTCTCTGGAAAACTCGTTTCTTTATTCAAATCAATCATTCAAATCATTTAAATCATTCTAACTCTCTGGAAAGCTTGATTCTTTATTCAAATCAATCATACAAATCATTTAAATCATTCTAACTCTCTGGAAAAGTTGATTCTTTATTCAAATCAATCATTTAAAGCATTCAAATCATTCTAACTCTCTGGAAAACTCGATTCTTTATTCAAATCAATCATACAAATCATTCTAACTCTCTGGAAAGCTTGATTCTTTATTCAAATCAATCATTCAAATCATTCAAATCATTCAAACTCTCTGGAAAACTCGATTCGTTATTCAAATCAAACAGTAGTTTCAAATTGTTGAGCTCAAAAGTGACTCAAATTTTACATTTTACAATACTTTGTCAATGTTTAGAAAGTCCATCTTACAGTAGCATCTTTTTTCAGATATTTTGTCGGCAGTGATCGATTGAAGAGAAAACGTTCGAAGGCAAGCCTGGCTCGTTTGAGAGCTCAGGTAGCGCGCATGCAGCACGCAGTGAGTTCTTCACCGACCTTGGTTTATGCACCAAATCAAACCCATAGACTTTTAGATGTTAAGCATTTTTCCATTACCACCATTTTCCCAAATGGAAAAGAGTAATTTTTGGTTTTAAAAATCTCAACCTATCAATCCAGTAGTTGATTTAAAAAAGCTATTTTCTTTCTTTATTTTCTTTCTGTTAGCTGAAAGATCTAAAAGCTAAGGTAACTAAAATTTGAGCAGTGAGTGATGAAAGATTTCACAAGCTTGAAAGAGAGAGCCAATCACAATTTGAGTTTAAGCACATGAGCAAACGATTTGCACAGATGATTCTTGGTTAAAGGCAATGCATTGCCATTGAAATGTGCTTTAAGTTTCAGCATTCTTTTTCACTAAAGTATTCTATTAGAAAAGAAGGTACTGTAGTGAAGCGGAATACTTGAATTTGTAAAGATTTGTAAAGCTTTTATCAAGATCTTTTCAATTTCAGACAGCCGATGTGTCAAGGAGAGCGCTCAATTGGACAAGAACATTAAGAAATTTGAGAGGACGACGTGTTGCACAAAGAATTGATGAGAAGTGTCGAATCGTTTTCCCGGCCGTTTATCTTGTATTCAATTTAGCCTACTGGAGCTTCTATCTAGGTGAAGAGTTGAAGAGATCGCAAAATTCGGTTAAATAGCCATGTCATTGTTATTCAGTTGTTGGACATTTGATACGTCAAATGTTCAACAACCACTTTTCCCATTAGCAATCTAACTTTAAGCTCAAATTTCTTAGTGTAAAGCTGTTCAAATGAAATATTCTTGATATCATTAGATGCGCCAAGTCTTTCACTGTTGATTAGTACAAAAACTGCCGTAAATGTTGTATTAGAATGACATGTTATTCTATTTTTCAATACCCATCTAGGGTATCAATATCCGTCTAGGGTATCAATATCCGTCTAGGGTATCAATACCCGTCTAGGGTATCAATATGCCAATACCCGTCTAGGGTATCAATATCCGTCTAGTGTATCATTCTAATACAGCATTTACGGTATTTAATTGAACAGCCGAACACCAAGAAATTTGAGCTTAAAGTTGGATTTTCAATGACAAAGTGAGTGGAACGCTTATCAAATTTTCCACAATCATTATTGTCTTTTTTTCCAAGCAATCAATTGATCACAAAAAGCTTTTTAGCCTAATTAGCAAGCGCTTTCTTGTACGCCACAGAATTTATTGTTTAAGCTTACATTTGTCATTATAAAAATGCTAGTGCTAGACATAAATGTTCCAATCAAGATTTGGATTTAGGAATCTTTACTAATAGCAAAGAAAAACCTGGCTTAAGACTTGGTTTGGCAGTAGAACTGGTCTAGAAGGTCCTAGGTAGCTTTTGAGTTGGCTTGGCTCAAGAAATTGTTGAAAAGTTTTTTGAAAAGCCTAGATTTTTTGATAGAATCTATCACTACCGTAATCCAACCTGAAAGAAGATATTGAGCATCAACTTTAAGCTGTAATCCGCATGGACTATCGGGAATGATAAGAATTGTAGGAAGAGAGAAGCCACCCTGAATATCAGCCTTTTTTTATATCCCTCTAAAATTTGCACTTCAAGAGCTTTAAAACAACTGATTCCAGACACTGGAATATGCTGTATTTCCTCTGTATTAGTGAGAATTTTACAGTTTTCACAGAAACTCAATACCCTAATCCCCCACAAGATCATCAACTACATTTTCCAACCTCCATCAATAGGTTCTAAACGTTTTTTGAGATTTCAAGCAATTCCAATAATACTATTAGAAGAAATACATGCAAATTATAACTTAATGTTAACTTTACGATTGTACAATCTTGTTGTACGTTGGTACTCATGTTCGTACAACAGGATTCTACTAGGTTTAAGCTGTAATCCGCATGGACTATCGGGAATGATAAGGATTGTAGGAAGAGAGAAACCACCCTGAATATCGCCTTTTTTCTATCCCTATAAAATTCGCACTTCAAAAGCTTTAAAACAACTGATTCCAGACACTGGAATATACTGTTTTTAACTCTTAAATATTTTTGCTATCTGACAATTAAATCAAATGAATCACTACATATTCTTTGTCTATCATGCTTACAATCTTTCAAAAATCTTTTTTTTCATTGCTTTATCTTTCAGTTTTCAACACAAAAATCGTGCAAAGATCACAATGAGCTGCAACGTCGTCGCTTTGAGAAAAACATTTTCTTTTTTTGCTAATCATTTTCTGCTTTCCCCGTTGTTTAGCATGACCATTATGTGATACGAAAAATTTCCTCATTTTTTTTTGCAAAACTTATCTAAAAGTTTTTACGTGTTTACACGATTCTGCTCTTTTTCTTTTCTTGCTTCTCAATGCATTGATCTTCTTGAAAATTTTTGGTGCTGTATTTGATTGAATTTTTCATATTTTAACACATTCGCGACGAGGCTTTAGTGGCCCTAGTGGACGAGGGGTGGACGAGGGGCAAAACTAATCAATCAATTTTTTGAGTCTCTTGTCCAGAAAAACAACTTGTTGACCAAAATGAGTAAAATTTTCAGATTTCAGCTCTACTCCAACAGCTTTACAAAACCATTTTAACTTGAAAACATTTGAAAGATGTTGAGAAAGATGACAGATTGTTGAGATGAGAGTTGTCCAAGTCGTCCAGTAAAACTCTTGCAAGAGAAAAGGCCAAACCAATGTCGAGACTTCAGTATCTCGCGTTACTGCCCCAGTGGACGCGTTACTGCCCCAGTGGACGCGTTACTGCCCCAGTGGACGCGTTACTGCCCCAGTGGACGCGTTACTGCCCCAGTGGACGAGGGGTGTCTCTAGGAAACTAATAGTTAGCTATTAGCCCCGAAATACACCTCCTATATGTAAAATTTCATACTGAATCCGAATCTCTAATCATATTTTGAAAATATTCAAAGAGCCTCAAAAAGAACTAATCGAATCTTTTTACATTTTGAAATTATCTTGAAAAGTTGAGAAGTTATAGCGCGTCAAAAATTTTGTTCACCGGCCGACCGAATCGTCCCGAATGTGTTATTATTTCATAAAAACTCTTCTTAAAGGCTATAAAGGAAGTGTTGCTTTCAATCAATTACCCAATAAGTTCTAGAGATTTCAGAGCTAAAGATAATCTAAAGATTAAAGAAGCTTTTGATAAAGAAATAATCTTTCCTTCTCTATTCTTTGTGCTCTCGCGTAATCGCTGCTAGCTGGCACGGCAGCAAAAGATTAGTTACCCAATAGAAAGCTCAAAAAGAAAGAATGAGTATAGAAAATTCTTGAATTGATATTTAAAAAGAGTTCAAAGCTACGAAGTACAACACTTCCTTTGTGCTCTCTTTAATTTTACAATTCTACCCGTTATTAGAGTGTGTTCCTCGCGAGTAATGCGCTTTTTTAAAACGCACACTTAGGAAAAAAATTACCGTACTTTTCGTAAAAATTATTGTAAAAAAAATGACGAGCCCCGGATTATATACGACACTTTTTAAAGATACTCAGCTGTTTAACTGATTTGGTCGGAAATTCCCCTTCCAATGTAGAAAATGATTTTTTTGAAAAACCTCCGCAAAAGATTGCTTTTATAATTTTTTCGCGCACTTTTTACAAAACGCATTACTCGACAATTACTCGAGCTATTACTCATGCAAATTTACTCGAGTAATTACTTTACTCGCGAGGAACACACTCTACCCGTTATACCATTCATTCACCCGTTCATACCGGTATTTTTCTCTATTTTTTTTTTGATTTTCTTCTCCTTCTTTATCTTTAGATTTATTCAGATTAAATAATAAATAGTTCTATTTATCAATATCAACAAACAACAATGTTTCCTAGTTTCTAGTCTTTATTTTTCTCAAAAACCTAGTTTCTAGACTTTAGTTTTCTCAAAAAGAACGATTCAAAAAGCACCAATAGAAAATTTTACGATCAAGATTGTTGAAGAAAGAAGGGATTCTGAATTTTTGATTTAAAATTTATAAGATTCAAATGAATTAAGTAGATGAGTTCAATTTACGCAAGTGATTTAACAAGCGGCTCAACAACAGACGGACTAGAGTGTGTTCCTTGCGAGTAATTACTTACTCCCGAGGAACACACTCTAGTCCACCGCCACCCACTCCATCCACTCCATTTAATCGGGCTCATTCTTTTATCTTTAGATTTATTCAGATGAAATAATAAATAGTTCTATTTATCAATATCAAAAAACAACAATGTTTCCTAGTTTCTAGACTTTCTTTTTCTCAAAAATAACAATTCAAAAAGCACCAATAGAAAATTTGCGATCAAGATTGTTGAAGAAAGAAGGGATTCTGAATTTTGATTTAAATGAATTACCGTAATAATTCTAATAGAAGACCATGGTCTTCTAATTTTCAACCCCCCAAAATTGGTGAGTCAAAAAAGGAAAGGTCCCCACATGAACAAAAATAAAATAATTAAAAACTATTTCAAACGATAGCCCTTGCCCCAAAACATGCCAAAAACATGTCTAAAAGTGAAATTATTTTCTTGCCCGGACTCCAAGAAAACTTTCAAAACCAGGGGGACCACATGAAATTCCAAAAGATTTTTAATTTTTTCAAAAACTACGTCTCCAATTTTACTGCCGGGGCAAATATTACTATCTGGACCCAAACTTTCATTCTACTTGACAGAGTTTAAAAGTCCCGATTTCAAGGGGTCAAGGGGGTGGTCTTCTATTGGAGACTGGTCTTCTATTAGAGACTGGTCTTCTATTAGAATTATTACGGTAAGTATTAATTCAACTTACGCAAGTGATTTAACAAGCGGCTCAACAACAGACGTCAAGAGATCACAAACCAAATCATCCAAAGTATTCAAAAGACCAAGTTGATCGAAGAGACTGTCAGTTACCTAGAAATCATTATAATAGAACTTTTCATTACTATTTTATGCAATTCTAAGTCAATTTAAGAATTACCAAGCTCCACATAGGCGAAAGAACATTGAGAATTTGAAGACAAAGTGTAGAATACAGTTTTGAATCAGCAGTTAATAAGCCTAGATTTTTTGATAGAATCTATCACTACCGTAATCCAACCTGAAAGAAGATATTGAGCATCAACTTTAAGCTGTAATCCGCATGGACTATCGGGAATGATAAGGATTGTAGGAAGAGAGAAGCCACCCTGAATATCGCCTTTTTTATATCCCTATAAAATTTGCACTTCAAAAGCTTTAAAACGACTGATTCCAGACACTGGAATATACTGTTTTTAGCTCTTAAATATTTTGCTTTCTGACAATTAAATCAAATGAATCACTACATATTCTTTGTCTATCATGCTTACAATCTTTCAAAAATCTTTTTTTTCATTGCTTTATCTTTCAGTTTTCAACACAAAAATCGTGCAAAGATCACAATGAGCTGCAACGTCGTCGCTTTGAGAAAAACATTTTCTTTTTTTGCTAATCATTTGCTAATCAAAGAAGGTATTGAGCATCAACTTTAAGCTGTAACCTAGCTTTTGAGTAGCTTAAACCTATTCAAAAGCTAGGTTTAAGCTGTAATCCGCATGGACTATCGGGAATGATAAGGACTGTAGGAGGAACCACCCTGAATATCAGCCTTTTTTATATCCCTATAAAATTTGCACTTCAAGAGCTTTAAAACAACTGATTCCAGACACTGGAATATGCTGTATTTCCTCTGTATTAGTGAGAATTTTACAGTTTTCACAGAAACTCAATACCCTAATCCCCCACAAGATCATCAACTACATTTTCCAACCCCATCAATAGGTTCTAAACGTTTTTTGAGATTTCAAGCAATTCCAGCAATACTATTAGAAGAAATACATGCAAATTATAACGTAATGTTAAGTTTACGATTGTACAATGCTATTGTACCAACACTCATGTTTGTACAACAGGATTCTACTAATATAAGTGCTGTTATTCAACACCAAGTTAACTCAAACCTTCATCGTTTTACAGTTTTCACGGAAACTCAATACCCTAATCAATACACTATTAGAAGGAATACATGCAAATTATAACTTAATGTTAAGTTTACCATTGTACAATCTTGTTGTACCATGTTAACTTTACGATTGTACATGTTCGTACAACAGGATTCTACTAATATAAGTGCTGTTATTCAACACAAAGTTAACTCAAACCTTAATCGTATCGATGTGCTCAAGAGTGTATTGGTTGAAAATCGTTCCGTTCACTTTTCGAGTCTCTTTACTGAGAATTCGCACATGAGAGACTAAAATTTGAAAGTTATTGAGAAAAATGTCGTCATTTCTTTGTTACTTTGATCAAAATAGAAACACATCCTTTCTAGTGTACTGAATAAATTTTTTATCGTTCTTTCGATGTTTGTTCGTCAAAAAAGTATCCGATTCTAGCACACAAAGCTAAAACAACGAGAATTTACGTTAAACAACTGATTTATCGAATACTAGTACGCCAGAAAGGGTGTGTTTTGATAAAACTGACTCCAATTTAGAGCACAGACAAGCACTTCAAGCTTTGGAATCTCTGGGCATGCACAAGTTCCACTAGCATTTAAAATTATCGGCGCTGAAGTTGATGAAATCTTTGATGATGTTGGAAGACTCATAATTGTTAAAACTGGAGAAATGAAGAAGAATAAGAGAAATGTAAGCATTTCAAATGATTTAGTGAATCAAATGGATTCAAAATTTTAATGGCAATTCAACATTTATCCCTCTTTTTATATTGCCCTCAATTTTGATAGCTCAATTTCATTTCAATCATCCCTTTTCCCATTCAAACTTCTCTCTCTCTCTCTGTAAACATGCTTTTAAAAATAATATATTATCTGTAAATATGCTTACATCATTTAGCTTCATTTTAGGACATGTTTGTACATTTTAAAAGTTCTCAACTTTTTTATTGTTTTGACGCAAAAGTAACAAACTTTTTTTGATTAAATAGAAAAATTTGAAAACGTGTTTTTGTTTTCTACTATTGTTATTCTTTTGAACAATTTATTTATAATATTAATAATTTAAAAATTTCAGATCAGACACAACGAAAAACAAGCTCAATTTTTGTTTTTTTTTTTTTTTTTTTAAAATACCGACTGGGGCTACCAGTGGTGAATTTATCGCATACACGAAATATATCAATCACAATACAACGACACACACAATACTAGGCTATATCTTAACTTAACCCACGTCATGACAGACGGCTCCCTAACCCTAAGCTCAATGGGGAACTAAATAGCTTTTTTGGTGGTGAAGGGAAGATGACGATGAAGGAGTGGCTTGTCACTTTAAAGAACTGGGGCCACAACCACCAGACTGCCCTCCAGAAAACCTCTCAACCCGAAGGGAAAGGAAATCCGAAGGGGGTGACCATGTCGCATGTGGGGTTCGAACCCTCGACCTTCCGATTAAGATAAAAGACACTTAACCAGTCAGCCACACGTGCAAAAGTGTAGCAAAACTAATCAATCAATTTTTTGAGTGTTGACCAAAATGATTAAAATTTTCAGATTTCAGCTCTACTCCAACAGCTTTACAAAACCATTTTAACTTAAAAGATTTGAAAGATGTTGAGAAAGATGACAGATTGTTGAGAAGAGAGTTGTCCAAGTCGTCCAGTAAAACTCCTGCAAGAGAAAAGGCCAAACCAATGTTGAGACTTCAGTATCTCGCATCTAAACCAAGCCAGCAACAGGTCTTGTTTATGATCTTCACCTGACCACCAAAAAGAATCTTTTTGTTTCCTGGATTGTCATGACTTTCGCTTTATGTTTAGATCATTACTGATCAGGTGAAGATCATAAACAGAACCTGTTTGTACCTGACAGAACCTGTTGTACCTGATAGAACCTGTGGTACCTGACAGAACCTGTGGTACCTGACAGAATCTGTTGTACCTGATAGAACCTGTTGTACCTGATAGAACCTGTTGTACCTGATAGAACCTGTTGTACCTGATAGAGCCTGTTGTACCTGACAGAACATGTTGTACCTGACAGAACCTGATTTTGTTGTTGACTTGGTATCAACTTTTGAAAACCATAATTTCCTCTAGATTTTTCAAGCTAAATAAAAAGTTTCCAAAAAAATAAATCATAGTTATTGTCATTATCGTAATAATGTTTTTTCTGTTTCAATTTATTAGGCCAAAATCGAAATTCTCTTTGTTCAAAACGTCAAAACAGCGTAATTGCATTTCGAAAGAAAAAAAATGTGAAAAATCTTAGACTACTTGATGAATTTTGTTATAAAAAGAAGTCTTTCAAGTAGAAATCGATTGCGGAAAGGTGAAATTCATAAAATAATAGCGATTGTGATCGATTTTTCGTGAGTTTTTGTGACTAAAGACACGAAAAAGGTTTTTACAAGTTTGTCGGTGCAAGGAAATCAAAAATTCCTTGCAGTCTAACTGATGCAAATTTAAAACCTGCCCGTTTTTGAATGATAAAAGATCTAAACTGACTTTGTCTAATGTAATTTATGCTTAAACAAAAACAAAAAACCAATTCGGAAATTCGACTGAGCTAAAAAAGCTAATTTTTCTGCTCTTTTTTTAAAATGAAATTCTGCTGAAATGATTTCATATGTGTTTCTCGTGAAATTTAACTATTTTGAGATGTTTTTTTTTGAAAGAAAATGATCGACTTTCCTGTAGAAATAGGTAAATCTAAAGGTAATCCTATTTACTAAACATACATTCACAGCTTCTCAGCAGAAAAAAAATAATGTATGCTATTTTTTCGAAATTCTCATTTACGAAAAACTGAACCAATTCCAATTTCTTAGATAAAAAAAGTCATTAAATGAAAATAAAGTTTTATAGATACCCTAAAGTCTCGAGTATAAGTTCTGCCTTAATTTGCATTCGCTTTAATTGCTTTGAATTTCTTTTTGTTGGGTTTTTATTGTTATATAAACTTTTATTATTGTTCTTGGAGCGCGGGATACTACAGGGTGACAGCCTATCACCATTGCTATTTGTTATGTGCATGGATACATCCAGACGATAGTGTTGAAGAAGACGCTGGAAAGAATCTCTTTCGACCGTCGACGTGGACTTTGGCCGGATGAAGAGGCCAGGGAGGGATCCATAAGACTGAGCACCGGAGAGGAGCAGGGCGGACGCGCCGAGCCACGCCCGGAGCGACAAATAACAGCATAAAATTGCTATAACCCTCAATAAATTTACTTCTATTATTGTTCTTAAAAAGCAAAAAAGTTATGCTGCAGCGGGGTTCGAACCCTCGACACACCGCACCGGAGACAGCCGTCAATTTGCATGCGAAAAGCAAACAGAACACGATTTTAGGGTAATAGAAAAGAATATCACATTAATAGTCCAATTTAAAGCCAGGAATTCATTGAAAAGCAATCATCTGAAATTTCGGAAATCTCAGAAATAACCACTCAGTTTTCATTAAAAACATTTCCAGAATCAATTTGTTGCTTGGTTCCAAAAGTGCTTGTGTCCTTTCTTTGCTTACTAAAAATTTAAAAAACCTGTTACTTTATATAATTGTTACTAATTTTGGTAAGGAGTTTAAGACTTTTAGCTTAAACTTTTCATTACTGTAAGAAGGATATGAGAAAAGCCAGTTTAACATTCAATATGTCTAATCTAAAGCTTGGCAATATTGATTATAGATTTGGATATCAATATATCAATATACCAATACACAAACGAAAAGGATTCAATCACAAAGATTCAAATGACATTGTGCCATTTGAAACTTTATCTGACAACTGACAACTTAAGTCACAAGAACTGACTTAAGTTGAGTCTGACTTCTCAAGCAGTGCATTGCTTCTTGTTTACTGAATCTTTGATACCGTATTTTCTCTAATAGTAGTGCACCCTGAGCGTCGCCTAAATTCCTCGAAATCTCGAGAACCACTTATCAGAACCTATCGATGTGGGGTCGGAAAATGTAGCTGACGATCAGATCTAGTAAGGGATTTGAGTGTTGAGCTTCTGCAAAAGGTTGGAAACCGTAAAATAGTCATTAACTCGGCTCGCCGGGGTGCACTACTATTAGAGAAAATACGGTAACCATGTAGAAAGATTGACTAAAAAGACGCGAAAGTTAACTTTGTCAATCAACTATCGTATTCTCTTTAATAGTAGCGCACCGAGAGCGTTGCCTAAATTCCTCGAAATCTTGAGAACCACTTAACAGAACCTATTGATGTGGGGTCGGAAAATGTAGCTGACGATGAGATCTTGATGATGATTAGAGTCTTGAGCTTCTGCGAAAGCTTGGAAACCGTAAAATAGTCACTAACTCGGCTCGCCGGGGTGCACTACTATTAGAGAAAATACAGTATTCATCATATGACATATTTAAAGTCTGTTAAATCAGTCTGTGTCTTTCTCTTGTTAGTTTAGGATTCCATTACAGTCAAATTTTGTCATATCCATTCATGCTTTGAAAAATTACCTAACATCGTCGTTATGGTTGTTTAGATTTACTACATGACTAAAGTGGTAGAAAAAGACAATTGTTTTTTAGTAAATCCATACCTAAATGTGAGTTAGAATTGAAAAAAATCAACCATTATCCATTAAAAAACCATTAAAACTATTAAAAACCATTAAAAAAAGAATTATAAAGTAATTCGGTTTATCTCATAGCCATCCATAATCAATTTTGTTTCATTTTTAAACTTAAAAGCTAATTAAAAGCCCCAGTTTGACTAGATTAGACAATACAATTCTAAAAGTCAAAAATCCAGATAGAACAGCTATTTTTTTAAACTCAATTACGATGTAGGCTTGTACTGAGAATTCTTGTAAAGCTTGGTTGGTTATGAGTGTCATTCTTGTAAAGCTCAAAAGCTCAAAAGCGTGCTTGGTTATGAGTGTCCAAGATGGTAGGGGTCATCGTTGGACAAGAGATTGGATTTCAGTCTTTCCTTTGCAACTCTCCCCCAAGCAACCCCCTTGTTCACAAGTTTGTTTTCCTTTCCCTTTCCATTTCCCTTTTCTTCACACTTTTCTCTAGGGAATTCTGAATAGAAATTCTCCCCTCTAGCTACTTTCTTTTGTTTTTACATTTTCGCAAACACTCAATGGTCAAAACTGGCGACAAGTTAAGTCTCATTGAGCAAGACTATTGATTATTTTTATCCTGGTATAGTCATTTTTATTAATCTTTTCAATTCTAATATTTTAAAACACTTGGCACAGTTATTTTAATCACTGCTTAACCTTTTTCATTTAAAGCTTTGAACTTTATTTGAATCAAAGACGTACATATTGCTGGATTAGGTCAATCGCAAAGATTTGAAGTCTTTGATTGGTTATTTTGACTTAATTGTCTTCGTATTGTTTAAAAAATGCTGAAAAAAGCTAGAGTAATCCCTCTAAAATTGTAAGCTATAAATGTAAGCCCTCTAACATTTATAGCAAAGAGATTACGATAGATAGTTAAAAGCTAAAGCTAAAGAGTTAATAGCTATCAAAAGCCAGGTTTATTAAGTGGCTTAAATTTAAAATAGGACAATTGATTAGTGAAAAAAGGATACAATAACTTTATAAGAAGCACATCTTTTAGGAAACGCTAGTTGACAAACATTTGTTTTGTTAGATGTAAATTGATTAGAATCTTTTCTAAAAGTTGAAGTCGATGAGATTTGAAGTATCGAGATGGGAAAAAGTACTATTTTCTTTTGTTTTCCCTGTTTCAAAGCCAAGAATTACAAAATAATCATTTTCTACAGCTTCATTTTATGTTTTCACTTCAAAATCAAGACCTTTGTTTTGTTTTCAGTTTACTCTTTTCCGCCCATTTATGCAAATTTCTTGTATAAAATTGAGAGGTGTCTATCTGAAGCAGACGGGAATGACCTCACGATTCATTCCGTTACGAGAAGGTAGTTTTTTCTGTTCAACTTTTGATCTTCAAAAGCTTTTCTATCATTTTGTTTTGCTTTCTTTCATCAGCCAACCCATTCTTTCATTTGAAACAGACTTGAATGAAAGATTTTGATGAGCTTTACAGAATGTAACATCTTCCTAGCACCATTTAGTTTCTTAATGCTTTAATGATTCTTTTAATATAGTTTTAAAGAGTCGATCGAAATACAATCATGGACAAAAGTCTTTTAACGTTGGTTTTTAGAAGTTTGTTCTTTGTATATCTTAATCCAAATTCGAGCAATTTGCAAACGATTAAAAGATTTAAAGAGCTTATTTTGATTATCTCTAATTTTAACATTACAAAAAGATTGATTTGACAATTTATCAGGCTCAGCGACGGCTTTTCTAGACATTCCATTTTTTCGAGCTTCGACGATTTTCTCTTTGTCAGAAGTTGATAAGTAGGCGATAAGTTGATCAGAATAAAATTTTGTAAAGATACAACCAAATCCGACCAATTTGCAAACGATTAAAAGACTTAAAGAGCTTATTATCTCTAATTTCAATATTAGAAAAAGATTGATTTGACAATTTATTAAATGTCATGAACTTTTTAATAAAACAAAAATTGATGGACAAAAGTTCTAAAAACCAACTTTAAAAGACTTTTGTCCATGACTGTCCTCTCCAAATTGACTGCTTTTTAAGTAACACAAGATTTGTAAAAAGAGAGACAAATTTAAGGGGGGGTATTAATCGCGGCCGGGTGACCATAAAAATTTTTTTACGGCAACCATCTATTTTTTTATTTTAATATCGCTGGTTTTATTATAAAAAGAATAAAAATCACCCGGCTAGAGTGATTTGATGGGTTTACAAATTTTTTGGAGACGTTGCAAGGCTTGGAAAAAAACAAGATCGTCACTCATCAGACACCTCAGCACAGTCTAGATCGATTGAGTTTTAATTGCAGATAAATTTAAAGACAAAATAAAAAGCACAAAAAACAATAAAAATAAGTTGTTAATCTATAATTCTTCCTCTTGCTCACTTTCATCTTCGCTCAAGTACAGCAGTTTCTCAAATCGGCTTCCTATCTTAGTCAATTTCCAGCGAATCCTCAACAGAAATGACTCCCCCATCTTTAGCGCTTTGATTGACGCAATTAGATCTTTTTTTCCATTCGATTGTGGTTTTCTTTTGTTTCCTAACATAAGTTTTCTTGGCTTTCGAAAAAAACAAGAGTATTTAGAAGATCATAAGATTAGCTTAATGATTAGCTAGATTAGCTAGATTAGCTTAATGATCTTTTGCATTATCTAAAAATAAAATCTCCATCTTGAAAAAGGCATCTAGAGATGTTAAAAACCAAAAGTGTAGATCGAAAGACTAAAGAAAACAAAAAGAAAACATAATGCCTGACTTTTGCTTTACTTTCGCACTTACCTTGTATTAGTTTGATGCATAAGTGTTTTTGTTCCTTTTCGTCTGCCGTTTCAAGCCAACAAATGCACCAATTAAACTACGGTTGATTTCATTAGAAAAACGAATTATTTTTCTGCAAAATAACATTAAAACGGGTTTAAAAAGATTTAATGCCTGGATTTTCTTGAGATTATGAAGTCGGGTAGTCAAAAAGGGCTAACTCGATGATGCGGTTTAGACACCTTAGCTAAAGAAAACCTATCTTCGTGTCAATAGATAAAAGATAGAGAAAAAAAACGTTTGATATTTCGCCAAAATTTCAGAGAAATTCATTCAGCCAATTTTTCCGTAGAGTTCTTTATAGATTTTTACGAAAAAGGCGTTTTTCACTCTCGAATTTGCTTGAAAGTGAACCGAAATTCATTTAAAAAGATGCAAATTGAACAAAAAAACACTTTTTTTATAGAGCAAACTATAGATTAATTCGTGAATTTGTTACTTTTTAACAGAAGTACGAAAAAAACGAAAAGACTTATGCATCAACCTATTAGATGAACTACGCGAGCCTAGTAGCGTCTCCAAAAAATTTTGTAAACCCATCAAATCACTCTAGCCGGGTGATTTTTATTCTTTTTATAATAAAACCAGCGATATTAAAATAAAAAAATAGGTGGTTGCCGTCAAAAAAATTTTTATGGTCACCCGGCCGCGATTAATACCCCCCCCCCCTTTAAGGTAGAAATTGATCCCAAAAATTTGCGCTATTCATTTTGTTTGGTTTAAACTTTTCGAGAAAGTCAGAAAGCTCATTTTGGGGATTCGCTTTTTAATTTTTTAAAGCTTGTCACTGTTTAATATTTTTCCGAAAAAAAACGATAATTAATTCGTTCCCGTTTTTCCGTTTCCCCATAAAAAAAACGTTTTCTATAGACAAATGTCTCATTTTTTAGTCAAAACAAAATTGTAGGATTTTCGTCGATTTTTTTGCTTTTGCATTCAGTTCCTGATTTTACTTTTTCGACTAAAAAACATTCAGCGAATTTATTAGTAAGTTTTTATACTATCAAAGTTTGATTTTAACAAATAGATGTGACTTAGTGATGAGTCACGGCGGTTTCTCGTGAATGCTTTTAATAGGCTTTCCACTGCAAAAGATAAGGGTGTATGTATTGAAATCGATTCCCTATTCGAAGAGATTTTTAATTTTTTTGAAGCAATGTGTTTAAGGTGAGATCTTCAATTTGGATGAGGTTTCTCTCATCCAAATAACTTGGAATGAGGTTTTCCCTCATTGTAAGAAATATATGTTGATGTTTTGATCTATATAATTTCTTGTGAGACCGTGTCTCGGTGTGGTTCAATAGTGGTCCTCTTGAAAACGCACAATTTATCCAACTTTCCCTTATTAGGGCAACTTCGCTCAAACTACTTACGGTAGTTTATCCATCAACTTTGAATTTTTGACTAACTGCAGAGCAGTGACAATTCGCCACACTCATCCAAATTAACTTGGAATGAGGTTTTCCTTCATCCAAAGTGATTTTCCCAGTATTATTGCGAACCAAAGCCCTCCACGAGCAGCTGGCTCGTCAACTTTATGTTTAGTTTAAAAATTTTATACTTCTTAGCTTTCAGTTATTCTGGGTATAAACTGAAGCAGCAGCTAGATAGATATTGAAGAATAATTGCTTTTATAGATTGATCTTCATGGCATTCTGTTGAGAGGCAAACTTTAATGACTGAGGAATTCGATTAGGCCAACCAAAAGACAATATGCTTTTAAATAATCAGCATTCTTTTTTAACTATTCAGCTTTTAGGATGTGAAATGCGATTGAGCGGAGCGTTGCGTCGTTGTGCTTCGGTGCTTTTCCTTGCGCTGTTCCTCGTGTTACTCTTCCACTTTTTCTACACGCTTTTCCATCAACCACCGCCTTTCGCACAACCATCATACACCAGAATTGAGGTTTATTTCACTACCAGAAGCTTCGCTGCTTTTTTTGGAACAAAAAGCAAAAGAATTGGCGGCGAGAGGAGGCGAACCCACGACCATCTCCCTTTCGTTTGTTTGAAATACGTGCGCGTTAACCACTCAGCTATGCTCCAGGAGATGGCTCAGTGCGAGAGCACTTGTCTCTAGCCCACAGGACCCGGGTTCGACTCTCGCCCGCGTCAGCACTTTTGGTTTTTTAAAAATTTAAAAACATGTTGCACAACTACATGAAATTCTAAGCTAAACTAACTAAAAATGATTTAAAACGACCCACTGGGCGCGAAGGAGTAGTGCGCACAGACAGACAGACATCTTAATCCCTTTATTTATAGTACAGGGTGGGCCAAAATTACCGTTACATATAAAAAAGTCTCTGTATAAAAAACAACTCAAAAGGTCAAAGATTTTTCTTAAAAATAACTTTTATTGTCTCATAACAATTCATAAAAACTATTTCTTTTCAAACAGATCTCCATTAGCTTTTACACAGACGTCCAAACGTCGTGGAAAAACCCGTGACGAGGAGGTATGCGGGATCCAGCTCTTCCCAAGCCTTTTCGAGCGCTTTTTTCAAACTATCAACAGTTTCGTGGTTTTGAACATCCTTTGGCTTCAAGGACACTCCAGACAGAAAAATCCATCGGATTAAGATCCGGACTACTTAGCGGCCACTCGTTGAATGAGATAAAATCTGGAAAATTTTGGCGCGTGAGCATGAGCGCGAGTGAGCATCGTAACGATCATTTTGGCCCACCCTGTAGATTCTAAATTTATTTAAAGATTCTAAAAACTCCAAAATCTAACGGTTATTACTCTTGATTTAGTATGTCCAAGACTCTCCGAAATATGTTCCATATCCAAAAAGGTGAAGATTTTTATGATTAAAATAGATTTGTTTACATTTTGAAGTTTAGAAAGTTTTGATTTTAGGAAAAACATGGACAGATGTGAACACATTTATGGAAAAGTTACAATTTTTATCGGTGCCAACAAAGATTCATTCAAAGAGTGAGTCAAAAAGAGAAAAGTTGACTTGTTTTTTTTTACTAGGTATAGTTTTTCTTATCTAGGTCGGAACCAGGATCATTACTTTAGGATCAGATTAGGCTGGCTAGGCCTAGACCGAGTTTAGACTAGACCTGGCTAGTCAGCAAATGCTTTTAACTTTTAGACATTACAAAGTCTCCCATTCAACACTGCAATGCTACTTGAAAGGCACTGACTATGAGTTGCGTGTTGTTGACATCTACAATGATCCAAGAGTGACAGCAAAATGTAGTCATCATCATGATGTAAGTCTAAAAATTTATAGTTGGCTTTTAAAACGCTTTTTTTTCAGATAATGTTTCATCGTCACTGTGCTCTTGCTCAATATCTCAATGAAAGCGATTGGTGGCTGGTTATGGATGCTGATACAGGTTAGGAAGAAAATTTATATAAGATATCTCAGCCATATCTCTAGGTGTGGTGAATCCAGAGCATTGCATTGAGGAGTTTATCGATCCAAGAGTTAATTTCGTTTTCTATGAGCGATTTTTCAACCTCGAAGTGATGGCGGGCAATTGGATTGTGAGTTTTTAAAAAGTTTACTGATTTTTGAAGCTTACTGATTGTTTTTAGGTGAAAAACACACCATTCGCCAAGAAATTCATCGAAGATTGGGCGAATTGGGAGTTCCGACGACCGAATCTTCCATTTGGGACAAATGACAACTGTATACTTCATGTGAGTTTACTTTATTTGTTTCAGGCTTATTCACTTTTGATATTCAAATATATTTCTTTTTATTCAAGCTATCCGAGGCTAAATAGGCTGTGACTTTATTGTAGTTGTTGACAATTATAGTCAGCATTGCTATCAACATTGCTATGATTAATCAACATTGCTATTGATGTTGACAATCATAGCGATGTTAACCTTTCTTGTAACAATTAAAATGTTTAAATTGAATTGTTGAGTATACATGTTGTATATTGCCTTGATTTTCAGATGAAATAGGCTGTGACTTTATTGTAGTTGTTGACAATTATAGTCAGCATCAATAGCAATGTTAACCTTTCTTGTAACAATTAAAATGTTTAAATTAAATTGTTGAGTATACTTGTTGTATATTGCCTTTATTTTCAGATGAATCTCCTCGAGCATCTCTTCAACGAAACATCGCCAAGATCGGTGGCGATGTGCGATGAGATTTGGAGAAATCGATCAAAAGATTATTGGTCCTACTTTGGAATGGTTTTCTGTGCAAAAACAATGTTTGGTGAGCTTTGATAGTAAATCTATAATAATATTCTTTTAGGCGCAAACCGATTTTGGCCTGGAAAGTTTAAGATTCTGCCGAAAGGACAAGGCTTTGCAAGAGACGCTTTCTTGACCGATCAAAAGTGAGCTAGTTATATATATTCTTAGTAATTACAATTGTCAGATTCTTTTTTAATAGTTTTAGTAATGAGTTGTTTATTTGAAAATCTTCTTTTTAGGTTTTCCGATCGCGATTTCCTTTATCATGGGTGGAAACAGATGAAAATTGGTGAAGATGGCTGGCAATCGCCGTACGAGGTGAGCAAGGAAATTCAGCTTTGTTTCAAAGCAACAGCTTTCCCATTTTTGACTTTAAAAACATTTGACTTAGATACTAGATTCATATTTTTATGCAAAACAATGTAAAGAACATAAAAACGTGAGCACTGACAAATAGATATACGAACATAATTCTTTCAGAAAATTCCGGAGATTGAGAAATGCCGAGAGGGTTCAATGGATGGATGGTATTTTCGAAAAGACGCAAAAGTTGACGAGAAGAAAATCCTTGAATCGTTGATGGGTATGGAGACGGGTTACATGAAAGAGGTTCCAGAGGTGAGTTGTGATTAAACTTTATACAAACGATTTGAAATACACTACGTGAGGAAAGGAAATTTGAATTAGCGCTAGAAATTTTTGCGAAACTTGAAGTTTTCTAAAGGTTTTAAGATGATAAATATTTTGTTTTTCTTTGATTGGTCTTATTCATCTTTTTCTTATGACTCTATAGTCTTTATTTGCATAATATTCTTCTAATCTTCATTATTAAGTTTTGAAAGGACTTGTCCATTTCCGTTTCTTTATTTGATTTAGATATGATTGTAATTTCATATATCGTATTTTCCCTAATAGTAGGAGTCGAGTTGATGCCTATTTTATGGTTCCCAAGCTTTTGCAGAAGCTCAAGACTCTAATCATCGTCAAGATCTCATCGTCAGCTACATTTTCCGATCCCACATCGATGGGTTCTGATAAGCGGTTCTCGAGATTTCGAGGAATTTAGGCGACGCTCAAGGTGCACTACTATTAGAGAGAATACGGTCTCAAAGATTCAGTAAATAAGAAACAATGCACTGCTTGAAAAGTCAGACTCAACTTAAGTCAGTTCTTGTGACTGAAGTTGAATCTTTGTGAGTGAATCCTTTTCGTTTGTATTGAAGAACTATCTAGACAAGACAATTGGTCTTATTCATCTTGTTCTTGTGACTCTATGATCTTTATTTGCATAATATTCTTCTAATCTTCATTATTGAGTTTTGAAAGAAACTTTTACTATAGACTTGTTCATTTCCGTTTCTTTATTTGTTTCAGAACAGATTCTTCAGAAATTGTTACGAATTCTTATTCAAAATTTGGTCCATAGAAATCTTTTCTCAGATTTAACGTTTCCAAGCATCTTATCTCGACAAATTTTTGATTCAAATTGGGTGATCAAAAGCTTGAGGAGATAAGACTCACAAGTACCCAAGATTCGTTTGAACTAAGCGATTTTGATAATATTATTATAGTTTAAAGCTGAGAAAAGTAAAAAGTAAGTAAAATTTTGTATCAGAATTGTTTGATAGAAAAAGTATCACGATTTTGACCTAAAATAATCATTCTTTGGTTTATAAAAGTCAATGAACTTTTCAGGTAGCTCGAGTGATCCCTTGGCTAACCGCTTCAGAGCTCAAAGATTGTTTTCCAAATTGTATGGACTCGAGGAAGCTTTAAAATCTTTAAACCTTTAGATATTCAATCATCATTGTGATATTGTTATCGTATACGGGTGTTATTCTCATTTCTAATTTGTTATTTCATATCTTTCAAAGAAAAAGGTTTCGGGTTTTCTATCTCTGGATAAATTTGAATATAAACAAAAATTTAACACTAAAAACTTTTGCTTAAAATCAAATTAGATAAAAAAAATGGTTACAATTCTTAGAAAAATGTCTTCTTTTTCGCATTGCCAAATTGAAATTCCGGTTTTGATAAGCCAAAAAACATAGCCACGAAAAAATTCTTCCAAATACGAGAACTGGATCGAACAAATTTGTGAGCTGTTGCGGAGATGGAAATGCCAAATCGGAGACCGTAAATCTCGTCTTATTTCTCGAGGAGGGTGGTTTAAGGCAAGTTTTGTGGAAGCCTCAAAAAAAACTCGATTTCCGTTTATCGAAAAGCATTGTAAAGTACAAAAGGATAATGATTGACAAGTTTGGAAACGTAAAACATAACATCGATGTTTTCGAGAAGTCAAATACAATTAGTGCTTGTTAAAAAGCTCTTAAAAAGCTTAAAAAGCTCGCCATATCAGGCTATTTGAGTCGAAATTCAAATTTCACCCAAATTTTGATCTATTTTAGGCTCAACTTGGCTTTCTTCGTTAAGAGTTTATTCAAAACAAAAGCGAAATATTTTGGGTGTATAGTTAAAGAAGCAACTCTATAATCTGCTAGACTTTAGTTAATTTAGACACGACGCTCAAATGTGCTCAAATGCTCACGCTCAAATGAATATTTGAGACATCTCTATGAATCTGATCTCTTTCATAGACATCTCTATGAAAACGATGACTTCCCCGTCAGACACCACACTTTCCTCTTTTTCCCTAAAAAACTTTTCAATCTTTGCACCGCTCGATTCGTTTGGAAAATGAAGAGGAAATTTGTGGGAGAAATCGGTGTGAGATCTCTTCCTCTACTCCAAAAAAAGATCGTCCCGATTATTGCCGTCGCGAATTTCTCGTTTTTCGGCGTTTTTCGTGGAAATCTCTTTTAGGCAGCCACTATTGAGTTCGGCTTTCGCGATTAGAATCTAGTGTATGGATTAACCTTCAAATCCTATTTGATAGTCTGAAGAGAAAAGTGAGTGCACTTTTTGGAAAGCTTCTTTGAAAAGCTAATTTATTAGGCAATATTGCTGTAAAAGTTAGATCTATCGTCATTTAAACTGACTAGTTTTTAGACCTATAGTTTTTTAGATCAAAAACTCACTTCATAGTTCAATTTGGGCTTCTTATTCTAAAATCTATTCAATTTACAAGAGTTAAAAACTGTTAACAATTTGAAAATGAATAAATTACTGAATAACTGTAAGCTTTCAGGAAATCAATCTCAAAACATGTAAACAAGTAAAAAAACTCAGACAAAGTGTAACTACTTGTCAAGCGTTTAAAGTTAACTTTGTCAATGTTGATTGTATTCTCTCTAATAGTAGTGCACCTTGAGCGTTGCCTAAATTCCTCGAAATCTCGACAAGCCCTTATCAGAATCTATTGATGTGGGATTGGAAAATGTAGCTGACGATGAGATCTTGTGGAGATTTGAGTGTTGAGGTTCTGGGAAAACTTGGAAACCGTAAAATAGTCACTAAGGGTCTACTACTATTAGAGAGAATACGGTAATCAAGAGCTGATAAAAAGCTTACTGATCTTGCAAGAATTTCTTATAAACTAGATTTTTGACTGACTTTACTATTGCAGTTTCACTCCCCTGCTCTTCACGAGTAAACCTTGAACTCTTGTTATGCAGCTATTGCCATTGCCAACTTCTTTGTCTGATGAACGTCTGATGTCTGATGATGAAAAAACGAGAAAGAATTCCATTTGATTCCCCTGACAGTTTCACCCATCATTATCACCTAATCTTTCCCCATGATAATCAGCTTTTCCCTTTTTAACGGTTTTTGTCTTTTTGTAGACATTGCGTATTCACCCAGAAGGAGAAAAGAGAAAGATCTGCCCGGGAAATGCACTCAACAGGAATTTTTTTGGCTTTGATGAGGTTTTGTGGGTGAAAGATGAGAGCTTGAAAGACTTGAAAGGTCAGTGAAAATATAGCTGTCATAGGCTCATTCTGTAACTGTAAGCTGTTACAAAATCAAATGCAAATTTAGTCCCGTCAAGAAGACTCATCATTCGATTGTCTAGATAGTTTTTCAATACAAACGAAAAGGATTCACTCACAAACATTCAAATGACATTGTGCCATTTGACAACTGACAACTTCAGTCACAAGAACTGATTTAAGTTGAGTTTGACTTCTCAAGCATTGCATTTTTTTCTTATTTACTGAATCTTTGATACCGTATTCTCTCTAATAGTAGTGCACCGAGAGCGTTGCCTAAATTCCTCGTAATCTCGAGAATCACTTATCAGAACCTATCGATGTGGGATCGGAAAATGTAGCTGACGATGAGATCTTGACGATGATTAGAGTCTTGAGCTTCTGCAAAAGCTTGGGAACCATAAAATAGGCATCAACTCGACTCCTACTATTAGAGAAAATACGATATATGAAATTACAATCATATCTAAATCAAATAAAGAAACGGAAATGGACAAGTTCTTTCAAAACTTAATAATGAAGATTAGAAGAATATTATGCAAATAAAGATTATAGAGTCATAAGAAAAAGATGAATAAGACCAATCAAAGAAAAATAAAATATTTATCATCTTAAAACCTTTAGAAAACTTTAAGTTGCGCAAAAATTTCTAGCGCTAATTCAAATTTCCTTTCCTCACGTAGTGTATTTCAAATCGTTTGTATCAAGTTTAATGACAACTCACCTTTGGAACATCTTTCATGTAGCCCGTCTCCATAAAATAGTCATCAACTCGGCCGGGTCCACTACTATTTGAGAGAATATGGTAATCAAGAGCTGAAAAAAAGCAACTTACTGATCTTGCAAGAATTTTTTATAAACTAGAGTTTTGACTGACTTTACTATTGCAGTTCCACTTCCCTGTTCTTCCGGACTACACGAATAAGACCAATCAAAGAAAAATAAAATATTTATCATCTTAAAACCTTTAGAAAAATTTAAGAGTTTCGCAAAAATTTCTAGCGCGAATTCAAATTTCCTTTCCGCACGTAGTGGATTTCAAATCGTATTTTGAATCGTATTTCAAATCGTTTACATCAAGTTTAATCACATCTTAATCTAATCATCAAGTCCAAAAAAAAACCCAGCCAAAATCAGACATAAAATTTGCAAGAACAAAGGAATGAGTGAAAAAGAGGAACGTCATCACTTGCCTTTTCCGGTCAATTACACAATTAAAGTTTTTTTTTTTTGTGGCAATCAAAGAGGAATTTGGAGGGAAATGGTTGATGAAATGCTCTTACTTCTTTCTTTCTTTCTTTCTTTCTTTCTTTCTTTCTTCTTTCCCCCAAGGTGAACCTGTCTATGAATTGACTTTCTTTCAAAGTCTTCGATTTCATGACATTGTGACATCGGAAGAGTTGGCATGTGATAACCGGTGGCAAATCAAGAAAGAGATTTGAATGAAAGGGAATACATCAAGTTCGTTACAATCTCAAATAGAATTCGTCTCTTTTTCTCTGTTTTGTCGCTTTATGTCTCTTTTCCAATGCTATCAATAGCCTGAAGAAGTCTTTTGGCTATCTTTTGCTCTTCTATATCTTTCTCTATCATTCTTCAATCCATTATCCTATCAAATGTCTCACTTTGTCTACATCAATTGTCATCTTTTCTCTATCTCTTCTATATCCCTTCCTATTTCATCATTTTCCTTGATTCTTCAACTCACTTGATCCCTAATAATCCCTCTCACTCGAAACCTCTAACAGGACTGATTCCTCCTCTCTTTCTCATCTCTTTCCCATCTCTTCCCCATTCTCACTTCCATTCTCGGCTTGATGTCTTGCTTTTCCTTTCCTTGCCCTCAAGGCATCCGATGGGCGGAGAGCGTTAAGTTCACGCCTGGCATCCACCCCTTCCACCTACCACTATAAAACCGCAGCAAAGTCGTTGAACAAGCAGACTCCGGTGACGGATTTTCATACACACACAGCTCAACAATGGTGAGTTTTTTCTTTCTATTCTTTGACAAGCTGATCTTTTGGCTTTATCCCTTTTTTTCTTTGAACTTTAGATCTAGTGAATCAAAGTGAAAGATTGATCTTTTAAAAAAAATGCAATTATTGTTTCAGAAATTTTTGCTCGTTGTCGCTCTCTTGGCTGCTCCCGCTTTCGGATGCCTTGGAGGAGGATGTGGATGCCCTCCACCCCCACCACCGTTTGTTTTAAATTTTTGAGTTAAAGTTTGCTAACTTGACTTTACCACTTCTAAAAACGAATTTTCAGATGCCTCTCCCTCCCTAGCCTCTGCCCGCCTCCTCCTCCTCCATGCGGTTGCGGTGGTGGATTCTCTTGTGAGTTTTTTCGAGAAATTCTTTCCATTTGAACTTTGAAGCTGAACTGAAGCTGGATTCAAGATTCATTAAGGCTTGAGATTTAAAGAAGATCTAAAACCATTTACCTGATCGCTTTCCAGCTGGACCAGCTATCGGAGGTGGATATGCTGCTCCTCCACCAGCCATCGGAGGAGGTGGATACGCTCAGGCTCCACCCTCATACGCCGGACCACAAGCTCTTCCCCCACCACCAGCACCAATCGGTGGATACTCTGCCCCAGCTGCCCCCGTTGGAGCCTACGCCGGTTAAGTGAACAAAAAAAAACTCACTCTCGCCGCTGAACAACACCCAGTTATAGTTATTATTATATAATTTATTTATTCTCGAATAAATCTCTATGGAGCGGTGTGCTTAATAAAATCTTGACCTCATTTTTTGGAAAGCACAAGAACTTTTTTCTTTACAATTTCTGAGTAATGAAATCTTTTGATAATTAAAAAACTGAAAGAAACAGACATTGAAGAACAGGGAAAAGGACGGGAAAAGAACAGGCTTTTGCTCTTTTTTTTTTCATTATCTTCTTGTTCTTATTTCCTTCACTTTTCAGTCTTTCGCTTATTCGATTCGAGGAAAGAATTCTCTAAATGCAAAAAAAATGAGTAAAAAAGAACTTTTTTTGTTTCTCTTTGAGTTGAAAATTGATCTTCTATTATAGGAAATAAAATTTGAGTTTAAATTTCAATTTCACTTTGATAGAATAATCAAATCTGATAAGCTAAAAGAATTAAAATGATAAGATTATTTAATCTGTTCACTTTTGGAAAGAGAAGTAGAAATTTCTGAAAGATATCACACACTACAATATAGGGGATTACGGAGTTTTTCTATTAGACACTACAATTACAGGAGATTACAGAGTTCGCTGTTCAGAAAGTCTTTTCGTTTCTTTTCGCACTTTCGTTTAAAACCAACAAATGCATCAATTGAACTATGGTTTGTGTCGAAATTGACTTGAAAAGATTGAACAATAAGCACTTAACGTAAATACTGTAATAGTACCCCACCCCCATAATGACGGTGCGAAGTGTTGCGTAGTCTAGCTTTGAACGAGTTTTTCTCGACACTGGTTTATGATAGAATTTGATTCAATTTCACTTGATAGAATAATCAAATCTGATAAGCTAAAAGAATTAAAGTGATAAGATTATTTGATCTGTTCACGTTAAAAAGTAGTTGGTAAGAGAAGTAGAAATGTCTGAAAGATATCAGACACTACAGTACAGGAAATTACGGAGTTTTTCTATTAGACTGTTCAGAAAGTCTTTTCGTTTCTTTTCGCATTTTCGTTTAAAATCAACAAATGCATCAATTGAACTATGGTTTGTGTCGAAATTGACTTAAATCGATTGAACAATAAGCAGTTTTTATTGTTCAATCTTTTTAGAGTTAAGGATAGGTTAATTGAGTGAATTTGTTATTTTTCAAATACGAAAAGGAATTCTGAACATGACTGGACTTTCTGGACAGTCTAAAATGATAAGCTAAAAGAATTAAAGTAATCTTATTTGATCTGTTCACGTTAAAAAGTGGTTGGTAAGAGAAGTAGAAATGTCTGAAAGATATGAGACACTACAGACACGAACGTATCATCGAGTGATCATCAAACCCAACAAAACAACTGCCATCTTATAGTTTTCGAAATGAGAAGTTCCAAAAATCGCTCTATCAAAGATTCTCGAACTCCTATTGAAAGAATTGTGTAGAGAAATTTGTGCACTTTCACTGCAATCAGCAACAAGAAGATCTCGACTTCGCTAATGTGCAGAAATAACTCGTAGAGCCGAGATTATAGAGAACACAGCCTTTTGAGTTTTGATGTATCGTTTTTTGCATGATTTATAATTTATATTTGTTTATCCAACAAAATCTCCGTCTACAGGGGATTACGGAGTTCGCTGGTCAGAAAGTCTTTTGAGATGTATTTGAGTCTTATGAAAAAACTTTTGCGACTACGCGACTGTACGAGGGGGCTGGGATACTATTACAGTATCTACGGTATTATTTAGAGTTAAGGATATGTTAATTGAGTGAATTTGTTATTTTTCAATTACGAAAAGGAATTCTGGAAATGACTGGACTTTCTGGACAGTCTAAAATGATTTTCTGTAATCCTGAAAGCATAATGATAAACAAATTTACTGTACAATTACTTGAATGCTCTTTCCAGATATTTAAAAGTATTTGATCAAAGAATTAGGATGTTTTGAGTGATCTTTTCTATAGTCTTCTATTAAATGTCCTTAGCTTTTCACATTCAGAATGACTTTAAGAATTAAGCAGCCAATCTTGTCGTTTAAATAATGTCATAAGCTAATATCTAAAATCATATGATAACACAGAGTTAAACTCTAATTTTCATCCTGATGATTTCATCTCAAGACTTTTCTTGCAACCTTTGAAAACAAGAGCTTCAATAATTCTTTGCTAAAGTCTGACTAACTCACCAATGGTTTTTTTCCCTTTTCTTTTCTAGAAAGTTACTCAGCTTTACCTAAAAATAGACAAAAATTTATCAATACACAGAAATTTTTCTTCTTTTCTTCTATACAATCTATTTTTGTTTAAAAACAGGAATTGGAAGCATAATATTCTAGAGCCAAAAGAACTGGGTAGCTAAAATTAGTATTTAAATTGTTTCTAGTCAATTTGTGCTCAAAAAATAAATTGCTTGATATCTTTCTGCGTCTTGATCGGACGCAGAAAGACAGAATCTCTTGATTGGACGCAGAAAGACATCAAGCAATCTATTTTTTGAGCACAAATTGAGTAGAAACAATTTAAATACTAATTTTAGCTACCCAACTCTTTTGACTCTAGAATATTCTGCTTCCAATTTGAAATTTGTTACTTCAACGATTTTAGTAACAATTGAAATCAAGTTTTAAACAAGTACTGCTGAAATTTGGCTTTAAAATTTGGCAAAATCTTTTCCTAAATGAACAATTCCTGATTGCCGATTTCCTAAACTATTTTTAAATGAAAAAAATAGAGAAATAAAGCTGAATAAAGCTTAAAAACTGAAAAAAAAACTCTTTAGAACGGTCAATTCAAAAGATTCAAACGGTTTATTGCACATTTCTCCTTTTCTTTTCATCTAACTTTTCTTCGATAAGCTTTCCTATCAAATCATCTCTATTTGAAGTCTCTTTTTGTGAGAAAATTGAAGGAAAACTTTTGAGAAAAGATTGAGAAGAAGGGTCAAATGACGGCTCTGAGCTGGGCCTCCAAAAGGATCATTTCCCCCAAAAATTCTCTTTTTTTCTTTCGTTTCTTTCTTTCGTTTCAACATTTCGAACTCCTCGTCTCACTTTTCACTTTTCAGCTTCACTTTTAAACTAAGTTAACACTTGACTAAAGCGTTAACTCAGTTTAAAGCTAATCTACATTTTAGCTCTTTAGATATTGTTACCGTAAATACTGTGATAGTACTCCGCCCCCCTCGTAAACGATTCAAACGGTTTAGTCGCGCAATACAATCGCAATACAAAGCAATTACCGTAGATACTGTAATAGTACCCCATCCCCCTCGTACAGTCGCGTAGTCGCAAAAGTTTTTTTGTATTTCATTTTTTTCAAAGCACCCGTACTTTTAAAAATGCGTCTTTGGTATCAAAAAATAGCTGAAATTCAGGGCTATTTTTTGATACCTAAGCGCGCATTACAGCATAAACCAGTGTCGAGAAAAACTCGTTCAAAGCTAGACTACACAACACTCCGCACCGTCATTATGCGGCTGGGGTACTATTACAGTATTTACGGTATTTTAAAACCAAAGATTAACTTCCTTTTTACTCGATCGTGGTTCTTTTGCATAAACATCAATCCTGCTTACTTTACTTTAATGTCATCAAACAATCAAAGAGCAATTCTTTTCAGAAATCCTATCCTCCTTTAGATAGTACCCCACTACTATTACAGTATTTACGGTAGGTGCAGTAAACTGTTCAATTTCCCCTTAAACTTGTCCAACTTCAACAAATCTCATTCGAAAAGTTTAAAAATTCATTCCCTTTGTTCATTCGGTCAAAATTTGTGCATTGTCTTTCTTCAAAATTTGTCTTTTTTGTTTCAAATTCCCCTTAGCAGAAAACGATAAAATCTGCACTCTCACTTCTCACGATTACAACACAAAAAGGTTGAAATCTTGAAAACATTCCTTCTTCTTACAGTCAAAAAAAAAAGTGAAACCTTATTTTGCAATTTAGTGACTTTACGTTATTGAAAATGTTTGTTTTTAGTTTTTTAACTGATTCTAAATACCATATTTCTTCGAATAGAAGACTGGATAAAGAGTATGATCGCGTACTCCTGCGTAGCAGGCCTTTTTAAAATTTCTTTTCTGCATAAAAGCTTTCAATGAAGTGCTATAGGGCTGGAAAATGACTCAAAAATACGACATGAGCTAACAGATTTTTGAGCCATTTTTCAGCTCTATAGCACTTGATTGAAAGCTTTTATGAAGAAAAGAAATTTTAAAAAGGCCTGCTACGCAGGAGTACGCGATCATACTCTTTACCCGGTCTTCTATTCGAAGAAATACGGTATATTTTTTGAAATCCTCACAACAAGAGAACAGCAACTTTATATTTAACCATTTAGAATCACTTTTAGAACTTTAGAGTTAGAATTTTTTCTTCTTTAAATCCATAGATGCTCAAATAAAGTTCGTTTTTGAACCTTGAATAGCTTGCAATGCTTGCTTGCTTGCTTGCTTGTTTGTGATTTTATTGATGTAATGTGTGGAGTAACTCTTAAAACCTATTCAATGTACTCTTGTACTTAATGTACTCTATTGTTATCTGCAATACTATATCTCATCCACTACATCCACCCATTGTTTTCCCTTCCTCCTTTTGCACTTATAATTCATCTCTTTTCTCTTAAACGAGAATGTTTATTCATGAATGTCCCTTCATGAAGCCTTTTTCTTTTTCTTTTTCTCTTTTTCATTTCAGAAGCTGTCATCTAAGAGAAAGAGGTAAAAAGTGGAAACTAAGCCTTTTGACCCATCAATGAACACCAGCCGGATCATCTTTAAAATGTTCAGCGAATTTGTAAACATCGTTTCTTCTATAATATTTGACCACCCGTTTTTAGTACTTATATACAGGGTGTCTCAAAAAAAAGACCCCTGTTCAAACCGAATTTTAGAAAAACTTTAAGTTTTGTCTTTTCTTGGACTCCTGGTTTCTTTTCTTGACCCCGTTTTTCCCGAAAATTTTTCACGACCACGGTCACCAGCACCATGAGATTTTTGCCATAAAATTAAAGCTTTCTCTTAAACTTTCTCCGAAACTAAGCCTTTTGACTCATCAATGAACACCAGCCGGATCATCTTTAAAATGTTCAGCAAATTTGTAAACATCGTTTCCTCTATAGTATTGCCCGTTTTCAGTACTTGCATAGTTTACTTAAGAATCTTTTCTTTGTATTATCCTTAAAATTGAACTTTTAAGCTGTACACACTTGCTAACACTACATTTAGTCATCAATTCTTGAAATCACTTTCATTCTTTTGCACAAAACTATCGAATTCTATTGTCAACAACGGGATCCACAGTAAAGTTTCCACAAGGATCCAATCTTTCCCCATTCTGAAACCAGTTTCTTCTCCGTCTTGCAACTCTCAGCTTCACTCACAAATAATATAAAAAGTGATAGATATGACATTTCTTACGAGACGAGAAGATGAGCTAGAAGACAGAATGAGAATTGAGTGAAAGTCTCGACTCTTGTAGTGAATCGTGTTCAACTTTTTGATTATCTTGATCTTGCAGTACTCAACTGCGACTGTACGCTTATACTCAACAACTTATACTTGCAGCACTGGAATCAATAGCTCATTATATCTCATCTTTCATTTAAAAAATCTTTTCTTTCTTAACAAAATCCATGTACAGCCCATAGGTGGCCGATTTGGCCGATTTTTTTTCTGAAATTTTGCAATCAGGGGTTTTCGAGGATGAGGAATTCGAATCTGTTATTCTTTTTTAAAGAAAATTGCTCTATTTTTGACTATTTAATTCGGTTTAATTAGCTAGGTTTTAGAGAGTTTTTTGATGACCGTATTGGCTCGGAAATTAAAGTTGCTCAAAAACCAAATCGTCTCATAAACTGGAAAAATGACCAAATTCGGATCTGATGATCTGCTCACCCAAATAATTTTGCAGTATACAGTTGGAATGGGAAAAAGTATCCTTTGTTGTCAAATCTTCACATTCAGCAAATGAGAAATCCTTTTCTACTAGATTGCAGAGAAGATTTGGAGCTTTCGAATGGTGCTTAGATATCGATTTCTTATCGTTAAGCTAAGAAATACGTTCGCAAAATGAGAAATCCTTTTCTACTAGATTGCAAAGAAGATTTAGAGCTTTCGAATGTAACGATTTCGATCGAGATATCGATTTCTTATCGTTAAACTAAGAAATTCATTCGGAAAACGGTAAAAACGGTATCTTTTTTATAGAATTTCTGTAGGAAATCGAAATCTAAACATCGTAATGACCATAGAATAAAACTCTTTCTTACAGAAATTCTATAAGAAAGGTACCGTTTTTCATATCAACAAAATTCGCGACCAAAAAGCGAGTAATCCCTGTTTTCCATTCCATTCCTTTCAGGATCATCTTTTTGATAGAATTTACCCGTGTTTACACCCATTTTACATCAAAACCAATTTCGTAATCTGTTTTCTCTCAAATGAAAAGAAATATTCATTTTTATTAGACCAAGATTCTTTAAAACAAACCCATTTTATTTTCTTTTTTTCTTTTCTATTGACTTTGTCTACCCATTTGAAAATTTGAACCCGTTTTTGAAGAAATTTTTGTTGACTTTTACGAAAAAAAAGTGGGTTCTTAAAAATTCTGCCCTCAGCAAAACGCTATAGTCGCCAAATTTGGAAAGAAATACATATTTGGGATGTTATTTTTGAGGGGGAAAAGGGAAATGTTAGAAAAAAAAAATGTTACTCAAATTGGCCACATTTATATTCATATCGACCTCCCACATCATCCATTAGCTTCAATTGTTTCATATCTTGTTATAGTTCCTTTATAGTTCCTTTATAGTTCCTATTTGGTTCCTTGAAAGTTCCTTAATGGTTCCTTTATAGTTCCTATTCGGTTCCTTTAAAGTTCCTTTATAGTTCCTTTATAGTTCCTTTATAGTTTCAAAAAAGCATTACACATTGCTGGTTTATATGTTGAGTTGGATTTCCGGAAAACTCATTTGTTCATATTTAAATTTTTGAGTCTTTTGTTAGAATTCGAATAAAACATATCCTATTCTGAATAAAGCTGGTTTACAGTCAGTTTTAAGGAATGAAAACTAGATGAACCTGGCTATAACCTGAAAATTGGATTAAATATATCCTATTCTGAATAAAGCTGGTTAATAGTTAGTTTTAAGGGATGAAAACTGGATGAACCTGATTCTGTGCATCGTTTTAATCCAGAATCTTGTTCCAAAATCATTTTTCAGATCAAATCAGGTCAGGCAAGGCTAGGCAAAGCAAGACAGTCCAAGAATCAGATCCTAGCCGGGCATAGATCAAGTTTACATTCTCATTCATCAGATATTTTGTGGCAAAATGAAACCTCATGGTGTCCAATGGAACTCGAACCTGAGACCTCTCGTTTACTAGGCGAGTACTCTACCAATGAGTACTCTACCAATGAGTACTCTACCATCTCGTTTACTAGGTGAGTACTCTACCAATGATCTATACCTCCCTACATGCTATTGCCGCCAGGATGCCTTATCCTTTACTCTTACTTTGATTGTTTTCCAGAGCTCAGCTCGCATTTTTGACGTAAATCCAATACAAAAAACCTCAATTTTTCACCAATTGACCTCAATTTTTACCCTAGATTTAATCGAATCCAATTTTGTTCAACATCGTTGCAGAATTTGTTGACAATCTTCACCAGAATAGCTCAACAACCTCAATTTCCTTTGAACGCAAAGTTCACATCATTTTGAGATGAAATCGAGAAGAAGTAGATCATTTCCCGAATAGACCGAATAGAAATAGACCTTTTATCATTTCCCGTATATCCAATATTGTATATAGAATTGCTGAATTTCTCTTTTCAAATCGGGTCATTCCCTCCTCTTTTCCACATCTGTTCCGGGTCTCCCCATTTCTCTATTCTTCTGTTTTTTTTCGACCGATCAACTAAAAAGAGGACCACACCCAATAGAGCCCACTTTTTTGCTCAAACATGATTTTGATTCATTTTCTGCTTTAAAAATTTTCATCTAAACATTTCAAACTTGTAAATCAAGCATTTTGTTTCAAATTTTGACCTTTTAGTATTGCCAACGTTCACTGAATAACTGAATCCCATTCTTCTTTGGGGTATCCTTTTAAGGGGTATCCTTTTATGGGGGGTATTCTAGGATGGGGTATCCTTTTAAGGATCGCCATTTCTTTTCTTTTATCTTCTTTCCTTTTCTTTCCTTTTCTTTCCTTTTACATTTAAATCCTACTTCCGGATTTCCTCTATTAGTTTTGCTTTTCTTTGAAAAATCTTTCTTTCTTTTCTTTTTCTCTTTTCCTGACTAACAATCAAAATGTGTTTCCTCTAACAAACGCTTCACTATTTCGAAATCTCTAGTTGTCAACAATAAGATCTATATCTCTTTTCTTTTTCATCTACAAATCTTGTTCTTTCTTTAACTCAATCCAGTTGGAAAGAGAGAGTAATAGGCAGAAAAGATCTAAAGAGAAAATTGAAGGGATTTTGAAGAATCGAGGAAGAGATTGGGGAGTAAAGAGAAAGAAAGGCATAGAAAAAGATTCCAAGAAAGAAACTTGAAGAAAGATTTTGAAATAGACAGGATTGTTAGAGAAAAAGATTAGGAGAATATTCTCTAGGTCTGGAGAAAGGGGAGGGGCGGAGAGAGAAGAGTGGAAGAAGAAGAAGAGAAGAGAGGGGGGAAGAGAAGGGAAGAGAGTGCATGCGTCACGTGTGTCACTTGCTTTCTTTTAACCCTTTTCCCGTCTTCAGTTCGCCTCAATCGAAGAACTTGAAGAAAGCTGAAAGAGATCTTTTCCCCGAGATCGACCTCATTTTTTGCGTGGACGATCAAGTGGATCAATGTCTGTGCTTGATTTCGGGTTCAATTCCAGCCTTAGACTTTTTCAATTACATTCATTTACAGTTTTCATAAAACTATTTGAATAAAGTTAAAGAGTTATAGTTATAAATTTAGTTAACTTGTTGTGTTTACTTGTTGTGTTTATTTGTTGTGTTTACTTATTGAATTCTACCTTACTATGAACTTCTGCTTGATTTGAATCTGACCTCGACTTTTCAAAGAAATCTTTTCTTTCTAACTGCAGTTTTTACAGCTTCATTTCTATAATTATCTAATTATTTATATTTTCAAGAAGATTAAGACTAAAGTACTGTCTTACTACAGGACTATGATGTTTTAAGATTTAAATTAAAAGATTATCTACAAGATTTAAAATAACTACAGCAATTAATCATAGATTTTTCACTTTACTTTACTTTTTTTGACTTGTCAACTCGATTTTAACCTGTTTAAAATCAAATAAAGCTAAAAAATCTAAACTTGAACTCTTCAGTACAATAGTTGAGCTTCATTTAGCATAACTAGAGCTTTCAAAAATCTAAAAACCTAATTACTTATGTTATAGCAATTTTTCTAGGCCAGAAAAGGCAAGACTAGGATTTTTTGGTCTTTGCTTAACCTAGTCTAACTTATTGCAGGCTTCGGTGTGATTTTTTCACTCAATCCTGACCTTACCTACCGTAAATATTGTAATAGTACCCCACCCCCCTCGTACAGTCGCGTAGCCGCAAAAGTTTTTTAGTATTTCATTTTTTTCGAAGCGCTCGTACTTTCAAAAAATGCGTCTTTGGTATCAAAAAATAGCCCTGAATTTCAGCTATCTTTTGATACCTAAGCGAGCATCGTAGCATAAACCAGTGTCGAGAAAAACGCGTTCAAAGCTAGACTACACAACACTCCGCACCGTCATTATGGGGGTGGGGTACTATTACAGTATTTACGGTGGTCTTTTGGATTCTGATCTCGTTCTTTGCAGAATGCTTTAGAAGTTATCTAGACAAGTAAATGTAATGCCCAGTTGTCAATCTAATGATCAGCCTCAGTCAGTTGGACACATTCTTTTATGGATTGGGGCTGGGATTCGAACCAGCTCTCCCAATTTCCCCTTAAACTTCAACAAATCTCAACTATTACAGTATTTACGGTAGTCTCTCTTTTCTCTCTTTGCTTATAAATCTAGAACTTAGTTTTAAAATAACTATTTGAGTTACTTTTTACCAGAATCCAACCAAGTTTGTTTATTTAATTTACCAGAATTGTTTATTATATTAATATTTGTTTATTATATTAAAATTTCTTTATTATATCATAACTCTTTATTAAAATATGCCTCAAAATCAATGAATTCATTTATTTTTCTTTTCTTTCGCAATTCTCCCTTCAATCATTCAATCATGCGATGATGACCAATTTCAAACAAATAAATTTCCCCCAAAATAAACACGTCATGCACTTTAAGCTTTATTTCATCTATAGTTTGTTTTTATTTTTTATTATTGAAACTTGTAAACAATTTTGATTAAGCTAAGCTAAGCTAAAAACTAAAAATAAGCTTTTTTTCAAAATTCGTGGGGATGGGACAAATGCGACCTTTTTTTTGCGCACCTGGACATTTGCGCACCTTTTTTTGCTGAAAAAGGCCTTAGGCAAGGCCGTAGAGCTTCAAAAATATTTCCATATAAGGGAATCGTATGCGTAGATTCCGAATTTCGACAAATCAGACCTCGCTGACACGTCAAATTTGGGCTAAAAGGCAAAAACTACGGAATTAAGCGTTAATTCCGCAGTTTTTGCCTTTTAGCCCAAATTTGACGTGTCAGCGAGGTCTGATTTGTCGAAATTCGGAATCTACGCATACGATTCCCTTATATGGAAACATTTTTGAAGCTCTACGGCCTTGCCTAAGGCCTTTTCCAGCAAAAAAAAGGTGCGCAAATGTCCAGGTGCGCAAAAAAAAGGTCGCATTTGTCCCACCCCCAAAAATAAGCTTTTTTTCAAAATTCGTCACTCAAAAAAACTTTTCCGAGTCTGAAATCGGATTTGCATTGAATCAAAAACGAATTCTCAAAAGAGTTTTCTGTTTTCAACTGTTTTTAGCTGTTTTTTCTCGATTTTAAAGCAATAAACTGAATATTTTGAGCTAAAGCTCAATGTTTTCCCGCTTTTTTACTATTTTTAATGTTGTTTTTGATCAGCTAACTCTTGGTCATCAATCGTTTAGTTCTAAAACTCTGAATTCAAAGTTTATCCATTTTTTTTTCCAAACCTTAGCAAAATTTAAACTCACTAAAAGAATTGAAATGATTTGTGAATGAGTATTAGAATAAAGTTTTTAGTTTTCTATTCTTTTGAATCTCTCTTAGCAATCAAATGACATCAAATTCGTTCTAAATAGTTCAAGAATCCTTAAGCTAAATTAAAGCCAACTTAGGATATGTTTAAAGTTTTAATATTTTAAAACAAAAAAAACTTTATTCTAATAAGCTAAAAATAAGCTTTTTCTCAAAATTCGTCACTCAAAAAAACTTTTCCCAGGAAAGTCTGTAATCGGATTTGCATTGAATCAAAAACGCTTACTAGATAGTTTGCTTACTAGATAGTTTACTTACTATCTAGTAAGCAAACTATTAGTTTAGTTTAATAATCCGTCTAATTTCGTCACTAAAATTTCAAATATTTATAGAAATTTTTCATTTTCTTGATTTCTCCAAAAACCATGGAAACGAATGGATTTTTTCACGAATCCTCGTTCATTTTTGACATTTCTTAGGTTCAACTATTAGGTAAATGCATAAGAAAGGCGGATTTCAACATTTTTCATAGATTTCCAACGATAGAAACATGATATCGATGATATAATCGATGAATGTTATAAACTATTTGAAAGTTGGAAATCTCCTTTACAAAATAGGCTAAAATATGATTCAATTGATCGAACGATTGAAGAAATTTCGAGGGCGAAATTCGACTGACCAAAAAAGAAATCGACTCACTTTAGGGACAAGTTTAGTGTGGTCAAAATAGAGTTAAACAAAAATTGTCAAAAAAAACCGGCTTTTTCACAAAAAAAGAAAAATTATTGTAAAAACAAAGTTTTCCCATGAAATGATCCCAACTCTTAATTATTTTGAGGGATATTTTCCGGTCATTTTCCACTATATACTCAAAACCGAACTCTTGTGAAAGTGGGGTTTTCAAAAAGTGCCCTTTTTTGGTCACTCGCATTTCGCCCTCGAAATTTCTTCAATCATTCGATCAATTGAAACACGTTTTAGTCTATTTTGTAGAGGAGATTTACAACTTTCAAATAGTAGATAACATTCATCGATATCAGGATATCGATGAATGTTTCTATCGTTGGAAATTTATCGAAAATGTTGAAATCCGCATTTCTTATGCATTTACCTAATAAAACTAGCTAATCCGGGTTAGTCGTGGGTTCGACTCCCATGGGCTCCCCTCCGAGCGCCCCAGCCCGGCCATCGGAGTATCATCGGCTACGACAACTACACTTCTGCCTCAGTAAATGTGGAAGCGGGTTGTGATCTGCGCTAAGTGCGAAGACAGATCAAATCATTATTTATTATTTAACTAGCTAATCATTTTATTCTTTTCAAGAAGATTAACGCTAAAGTACTGTCTTACTACAGGACTATGATGTTTTAAAATAACGACAGCAATTAATCATAGATTTGATCTCTCTATGACTAAAAGTCTATCCAAAACAATTCATCGATATCAGGTTTCTATCCTTGGAAATTTATGAAAATGTTGAAATCCGCATTTCTTATGGTTTTTAAAATAACTACTGCAATTAATCATAGATTTTTCACTTCACTTAAGACTAAAGTACTGTCTTACTACAGGACTATGAGATTTGTAAATAAGCATGGCAATTAATCATAGATTTTTCACTTTACTTAACTTTTTTTGACTTGTCAACTCGATTTTAACCTGTTTAAAATCATATAAAGCAAACAACTCTAAACTTAAACTCTTCAATACAATAGTTGAGCTTCATTTAGCGAAACTAGAGCTTTCAAAAATCTAAAAACCCAATTACTTATGTTATAGCCACTCAATTGTTACTATTCTTCGAGCTGTTTTCATCGTTTCTTTTCATACGATTGACTCACTTCTTCGCCAATGTGTTTCTCTTTTCTTTTCCTTATTCTCCCTCGCAGATTTTCACTCGGACTTCACAAGGGATGAATGGGGTTTTCACAAAACGCTCACCAAAGAAAGAAATATAAAGAGAGCCCTGAGGGGTAAAATTTATGACTTTTTTCTTTTCTTTTCTCTATTCTTCTCAGTCTAATCACAAATCGTTGCCTTAGCAAGCTATACCCTAAATGTCTAATATGTTAAATGTCTAATATTGTTCAATGTTCAATGTTAAATGTCTAATATTGTTAAATGTTAAATGTCTAATATTTAATCTAACTCCATAGCAAGTTAGATTATTAGAATTAGAAATTTTTGATGCTTATACTTTAAATTACATAGTAAAAATGTGATTTCTGAATGAATAACTCAAAACTGAATCGATCAGAGCTCAGATTTCTTCTTTTCTCTTCTTCATATCTTTTTCCCAGTTACCACTACCGTATAGTAAATAGTTTAACTTAAAAATTAAAAGAAACAGCTGTAGAGTAAAGTACAAGTAGCTGGCTTAGCTCAGTTGCTCAGTTGATTTTGTTTCAATCAATTCAATGCAACTATCAAAATTTAGCATTACTTTTTATCAAAAGACTAAGCTAGAATCTCTCTTAACATCGGTAAAAACAAAAAATTTAAAACAATAGAATTGTTTATATCAACTTTCTTTCATTTCCTTTCAATAATCAAACAATTCCTACTTGTACTTTACTCTACAATCTCTACAATTCTCAAAAGACTGAGCTAAGCCAGCTACTTGTACTTTACTTTAAAACTTTAAAACAATAGATTGTTTATATCAACTCTCTTTCATTTCCTTTCAAAAATCAAATAAAACAATACAAGTACAAGTAGCTGACTTAGCTCAGTCTAGTTACTTGATTTTGTTTCAATCAATTCAATGCAACTATCAGAATTTAGCTTTTTATCAAAAAGCTAAGTTAGAGCTTGAAAAACTTTAAAACAATAGATTGTTTATATCAAATTTCTTTCATTTCCTTTCAAAAATCAAATCAAAGAAAGCGCTAGATGTCTCTTTGTTTCTATACAAAAAAAAAGGGAAATTACTTTCCACCATGAAATCTTTGAATCTCCTAAAGGCTAAAGCTTTGCGAGCGAGGGAATTGTTGTGAAAGCTCTTTCACCAATTGTCAACGCGTTTTCTTCTCTTTTTGAGAAAAAGCCATTCAATTCTTTTCCCTTTTCATATTCGGAAAAAGCCGGTTCCTCGTTTTCTAGTGCCATTGGGTGGGATTTTGATTTGCGGTAGTTTTTGGTGATGGTTGAAGCCATTGTAGTATGTTTTCACTGTGAACTACAATAATCTATTTATCTAAATAGGCTAGGATCAACTCCTTAAGCCAGGTCTAGGACTGGCTTGCTTTCAAATGACTTTAGTTTTGATTAAACATAGCTCAAGTTGCCTAAAGAGTGTTTCCAAATTATCCTCTTGAATGAATGAAATGGAAACTCTTTGCTCCGACATTTGTTTGCAGTTTTTATTCATTACAATTTCTCTTTTATTAGCAATTAGTTCAGCTGCTTTTTATCAAAAGTTTCAGCAATGTTTCAGCAATGTTTCAGCAACTTTTTTCTAAAAGATCGTTTTCCCATTTCCACTCTCTATTTCAATGGAAATGTTTTTTGTTTTTGGATTTCCGTGTCATCCTTTCACTCGCACTATGTCCTCGATTCACTTTTTTCTTTCATTTCAGCTCATATCCATTTTAAATAGATTGTAGTTGATTAGAATTTCTCTCGATTTACACAGTAACTGGTTCTGAGACAAGGCTTTTGACGCTTTCCACGATTCAGTTTTTATCTTATAAGTTGGATGGCTCAACCAAGGCTTGACTAAAACCTAACCTAGACAACAATATACCTCAAATCCTGTCCACATTTGACTTAGAGCTATTCTAGAAAGAATCTAGATTAATTTGATGTTGCCTTGATTACTTTTGAACTTGTAAGCACCTTTAGACAGGCTGGACTGAAAGGCTAAAACTTGGCTTCAGATCATCTTCAACAATATCAAGATAGCTCAGTTTCTATCCAAATGAAAGCTATCCTAAGCATTATCTAGATTATCTTAATGTTATCTTGAATATCTTTACCTTACAACCAACCCACTTATCACTTGAACCCTTTCCCTGTCTTCAAACCTTTTCCCCCATCAAAAACATAATAGCTGGTTGAGTTCATAGTCTCTCTTTTCCTCTTTTTCATTCTTTTCATGTAATTGCTTGTTGGCAGCCTCTATGAGTCTCTATGCTCTATTTGAAAGCGTTAAAAGAGAGGAAAAGGGACAGGTTGACCTCGGGTGGATGCTATTTGCCCTCCCCCTCCTCCCCCTCCTCTCTTCTCCTCCTCTTCTCCCCCTATCCGTACCCTCTCCACCCATTCCCCAACAATTGGTGTTCCTCTCTTTTGCAATCCAGTTCTCCCCCTCTTTTCCCAGCTATTCAACGAGTATCGATCAAATCCATACCCCGTTTTACGCTTCTCATTTGTCATTCAAGAGTTGAATGTTGGTTTTAGTCTGAAGCTTTTCTTTGCTTTTCTTTGCTTTGCTTTTCTTTGGCTTTCAATTCAAATCAACAATTCAATTCTTACAATTTATAAATCTTATTTTAATTAAAAGCAATATGAATAGAAAAGCTTTTGTTAATCGTTTTCAAAATCGTAAAAGAATCAAAGAACTAAGCTGCTTTTAAAAGTTTTAATTAACTGGTTATAAAACTGATCTACAAAAGTCATAATCCATTAGAGAATTCAATGCTAAACGTTAATCGCAATCCAATCTTTGCAAGACCTATACTACCATAGCTTTATCTTCTAGACAAACATCTCTGCAATCCATCGTGAATGACTCATTTCGTAAACGAGCTCAACAGGGGATTAATTGAGCCTTTCCCCCGTCACCCTGATCGACAACTTTGATCCTGGTTCTTTCGGTGAATCATCAGTTCTCATTTCACTTCTCTCTCCCTTCACTCCCTCAAAATAAACAATCTGTTTACTCAATCATTCCTTTATTTTCGTTCTTATCACTCTTCTGACGATACAATTTTTAAATGATAATATTTACGTGTCAAGAAAGATTTTCTGAATCAATAACAGCACTCTATTCTGATGTAAATCGAGGAATTTCCAAGATTTCTTATCTTTTCCCCGTTTCATTTGTTTTCAATTTAAAAATAATGACGGCTATTCAACAATTTTGCTTTTTTTTCTTGAGAAAATTTGATGAATTGCTCATTTTCTCTCTTATTTTTTATCACATCAGCGAGAATTTTGTACTTCAAAGCCAAAATCATTTAATGTTCAAGGTAATGATTGTTATTGTTAATAAATCATATTAGGATTCATTTAACATCATAATTTCCATCATTTTGAAGCAATTTCTGCTCAATAAATGAAAACGTATCCCATTTGGCACATCGAGCATTGGCATTGGCACATTTGGCACACTAATCTCTTTGCATTAATTAATAAACTCTCCAAAAGACATCTATTTTTTTGAATGATCGTAATCCAGCAGTCGATCAATTTAATTTTGACCTTATTAACTAAACTATTAACTAAACTCAAGTTCATTTCTCATCAAATAATACAAAAATCAAGTTAATTGAAGCTAAACTGATAATCTGATTACGTAGTTTTCTGAAATACTTTTTAGAGGCATTTAAATGAACAAATTAAACCATTAAATGAATTGCATCGAATTAAAAATTAAAATTGAATTAAATGAACAAATTAAATCCACAAATCAATATTCTCAATGTGAACACAGAACTATGAACCTTGTTAACATATAAGCATATTGATAAATCATATTAGGATTCATTTAACATCATAATTTCCATCATGTTGAAGCAATTTCTGCTCAATAAATGAAAACGTACCCCATTTGGCGCACTGAACAATTTGCATTAATTAATAAACTTCCCAGATATCTATTGCAGCTATCGCAATCGTTTACTTGTTCGTAAAAGTTCAACAAATTGATTTGAACCCAAAATTCCCCGACTCCTGCACAGAATTATGAACCTCGTTGATCGGTTAACGTCATAAATCATCAGATTTTGTGGTGGCTCTGTACTCCATTTTTGAGTAGCTCTTATCAGTTATTTCAGCCGTTCTTTTCCGATTTTCTTTTCTCTCCGAAAATGGAGTCGAGAGAAATTCGCTGAAAACTTTTCCATTCCCGTGATCGAGACGATCGATTTGTGAAAAGGTTTTCTCTTTTCTCGATCTCCAAAATCTTGTTTTTAACTTTTGGCGATCATTTTTTGTTTCTCCCACATGACCTCAATGATAACAATTTCAGCCGCTGATTGAAGTGTTTAGATTTTTAGTACTTCCGCTTGTACCTGAAACTTTTAGATTTTATACTAATTTATCGATAATCTAATATAGCACTTAAATTTTGGTTTATCTAGCGTATTTTACTGGGTTTCTCAATTAATAATGGTGGGCTTTACAATGTTAGCTTATTAGCTTAGCTTAGACTTATTGTAGCTTAGGCTTATTGTAGCTTAGACTTATTGTAGCTTAGACTTATTGTAGCTTAGGCTTATTGTAGCTTAGGCTTATTGTAGCTTAGGCTTAGGCTCAGGCTCTTTCAGCTGTTCTTTTAAAAATTTAAAATAACTATCAAAACTATTGAAGTAAGGCCATTACTCCAAGCCGTTTTAGCCTACTAAACTCTTCTTTTAAAGTGTATCGTGTATTTTACTGGGTTTAGATGTTCATTGAGAAGTTTCCTTCATCAAAGTGAAGCCAGAATAGCTTTTCATTCAGTTTTTCAGTATAGTTTTTGAGAAAATCCTTTTCAAAACTTATTCTTTATAATTTATTATAAGTTTTATTATATTTTTTGTAAGAATCATCCTTAAAAACTTGAGTTTTATGGGATTTTTTTGGGGATTTCATTGCCATAAGCAATTTCTTGATCAGTAATTGATTTAACCTGAATCTTTTCTTTGTAAATCTCTATTCAAAGCTATTTTTCTTCAATCAAGTAACATTTTTTCAACCTTTTTCTTTGTTAAATCATTTTCATGATAACTTTATATTCGTTTTAATGTTTTTAAAAGTTAAACTTGCTTCCTTTACTTGTTGTTTTTTGTTTTTGTTTAATTATTTGAATTTTTAGAAAGTACAAATGCTCGTCTTGTAAATAGTCGGCTGATTTCCTGAAATATCCATTTTCTCTCTACTTCTACCCAAATGAATCCGCTCAAATTGAATGCCGAGGTGCTACCCACACAACAAACGCAAACACTGACGATCACCGGTCATCAACCATCAACTTCAAAGGCTTCAAAGGCTTTCTCAATTAATAGTGGTGGGCTTTACAATGTTAGCTTATTGTAGCTTAGGCTTAGGCGTAGGCTTAGGCTTAGGCTTAGGCTCAGGCTTAGGCTTAGGCTTAGGCTTAGCCTTGGACTTAGTGCGAAGGCTAGCGGCTAGCGCCTAGCACTAAGTCTATTTGGGTTTGGGCTAAACCCCCATTTTCTGGATCTCAGCCAGTTTAGGCTTAGGCTTAGTCTTAGGCTTAGGCTTAGACTCTTTCAGCCGTTCTTTTAAGAATTTAAAATAACTATCAAAAATATTAATGTAAGGCCATTACTCCAAGCCGTTTTAGCCTACTAAAGAATCTAAAGAATCGAATTTACCCACCAAGATACCACCAAAAACGCTTTCAACTCGAAAATGCAAACCCTTACTTTCCAATCCTTCAAACACAGCCCTTTTCCCCGTTCTCTTAACGGAATCCTTCGAAGAGTCCCCTCCAAACCACTTCTCCACCAAAAATTTCCCCGTTTCCCTCCTTTTTCATGAAAAAAAACGAAAAAGTGAAAACCATTGTTCTCCGAATTGACTCCTTTTCCACTTTTTCTCCAATCTTTTCGTGATTCCCATTCAAAAATCACAGCCGAAAGCATATTTGATGCAACGATTGTTGGGGAAAAATATGGAAATTGATTTCCAAGAGGAATAACACTGCTAAAGTCTTCTGAAAGCATCAGTAAAAAGAAAAAAATCTCTGTAAACAAGACTAAAATTGAGAATAAGATTATCAAATACAATTTAGAAATTCCAGGCTCTGATTCGTGTGAAGAATCGTGTTTGGGTTATTCGGAAGAAGACGAAGAATGCCCAGCATTGGATCAACGACATTTGAATCTAGTTCATGAGGAATTGGAAAAGTTGAACATTGCCACAGATGTTATTAATAAACTTGAAGTACAATTGGATGCAGCAAGAGCATCGTTTAGGTAAGTAAAACATTAGAAAAACTTGGTTTACTTGATAACTAGAAGATCTTTAAATAGTTTAATCTTTTTAGTAAACCAGAGTAAATCAGAGTATACTAAAGAGGCTATTCTTTACTTAATTCTTTACTGAATCCTAAAATTCGATTACTAAAAGGTTTAACTTTAGCTTAAAACATTTGAATCTTTAGTTTAGGTAAGTAGGTAAGTAAAGCATTAGAAAAGAAATGGTTTACTTGATAACTAGAAGATCTTTAAATAGTTTAATCTTTTTAGTAAACTATTTAAAGATCTTCTAGTTATAGAATTCCTAAGAAATCAATATAACTTGAGATTCGTATACTAAAGAGGCTTTACTTTATTCTTTACTTACTAAATCTTAAAATTCGATTACTAAAAGGTTTAACTTTAGTTTAAAACCAATAAAAAGAAAGTAAAAGAAAGTAATCTCATTTTTTTGTTCTAAAAAAAGCTAACTTTTCAGAGAAATCCAAACGACATGGTCGGAAAAGCTGAAAGAACTCAGCAAGAAATATGGCTCTGCAATCGCTAAGGCTCGTCCATTCTACGAGATGAAGAAACAGGTGCTTTTTTTAAGTCCTCAAATTGATAAATTAAGCTATTTTGGAAAGGATTGCGTCAGATTATCAGGGTTGCTGGTTGCTCAAGATTAAACTTTGATCGATAATTGTTTTGATGATAAAAATAGCATCTCCTTGCGCTGAACATTAATCTTTTCTGGTCTTAAATTGTACAGAAGTAGAAATTATTTTGATAAAGATTCGTATATACAAATGTAGTTTTGATGTTTTCTTTTGATCCTTCATGAAAATGTAGTAGAATTGAAGTTCCCAGTTCTCAATGAAATTCAATATCTCCGTCCATTCATCTATATAGAAAAAGAAAAAAAGTTTTCAGTAAAACTAGAATTTTCACTGAATCTAGTTGATAATAAAGTAAGGAATGGTAAAGAAAGATTTTTGGAGAGGAGATTGAAGCCTCACCTTTTTCCTCACCTTTTCAGATACTCTAACCATTGAGCTATTTGGTAATGCTCAGGTCAGATGCTCTAACCACTGAGCTTCTTGCCAAAGAAGAAAGAGGAAATAGAAGGGGGAAGAGAAAGAAAGAAAGAAAGAGAAGGAAAGATAATTTGAAACCTTTCAATTCCTAGGCAAACGATGGACTGTCGATAGGGAAAAGAGTGTTGACTTTGCATGTTTCCTCTTTCTGAAGGGGTTAACCGGGGTGGACAGGTCGTTGCATTCCTTGGAAATTCTTGCAAAGTCGAGATCTTGAAATTTAAGCTCAACTTCTGGATCATTTATTTAGTGCAATCAATACCATTTAATCTTCAAAGAGAAAACTTTTACAGTCAACTTTTTGCAGTTATCTTTTCGTTTAAGTAGGCGGTTTGGATTGATCAAATCAAGAGCTAGCATACAAAAGTCTTCGTCTTATTAGACTTGGCTTTAGGTTTTATAGTTAGGTCAGGGTCTTTACTATTAGTCTTGTCAATCATTCACTGACAACTACTCTATAAAATTATCATTCTTCTTTCTCTGTTCTTTCTCTCTTCTTTCTCTGTTCTTTCTCTCTTTCTTCTTTCTCTCTTCTCTCTTTCTTCTTTCTCTCTTCTTTCTCTCTTTCTTCTTTCTCTCTTCTTATCATTCTTCTTTCTTTCTCTCTTCTCTCATTCTCCTTTCTCTCATCTATCTTTCTTCTTTCTCTCTTCTCTCTCTCAAATAATCAAAATTTCTATGAACAAAAGCAGAAAGACAAAAACGATGACGATTGTTTGTTTTGATGGTGAAAAGAGAAAGGAAAAGGGGAAAAGAATCACCGGAATGCCGCCGACTGTCACTTTTTCCCTTTCCCCAGCTTTTGTAGGGATTCGAACGCCCCGTGGAATCAAAAGAAAGCAAAAAAAGAAAGGCTTTGAGACCAAGAAAGGTGATAGTCACTTTGCGGGAAAGGACCTGTCCAATTGTGACGTCAAAGAGAAACGTGGGGTGCGCCCGTTGCCAACCATACCGAGTCATTGTTGCGGAATAATGAGGGACCAATTTTTTGGGGGACAAGCTAACACGAGAATATTCTAAACGAACTTTCTGCTGAATCCAGTTAGATTGATTGTTAGCCAGATTGACGCAGAATTCGAAATTACTTTTTGTAATCTTTTCCAAACAAAAACAAACACCTGACATGTCCACTTTTGATTCGTTTATGAAATTGGTCAATCATCGAATCTCTATCGAAAAAGAGAAGAAAATGAAATCAAAACGGTTTGAACAATAAATATAGCAATAGCAAAAGAATAAGGATCAGGCTAGCAATGAAATGATTAGCCAAAGATTCAGAGAATTTAAATGCTACAACTGTAGGCAAGCAAATCAGTTGTCTGAAATCATATGTAAAAGTTAAAAGATATGTATTACTTAGACAGATATTTCCTTGTTTCTTCTTTCCCTGTCTTTCCTTCTTTCTCTTGGCGAGTTAAGGCACCGAATACCGTATTTTCTCTAATAGTAGTCCTGAGCGTTGCCTAAATTGCTCGAAATCTCGAGAACCGCTTATCAGAACCTATCGATGTGGGGTCGGAAAATGTAGCTGACGATAAGATCTAGTGGAGGATTAGAGTGTTGAGCTTTTGCAAAAGATTGGAAACCATAAAATAGTCACCAACTCGGCTCTCCGGGGTGCACTACTATTCGAGAAAATACGGTAGTTCATTAGTTAAATGAATTGCAAAGGAAAAGGTCGAGAGTTCATCTAAAAAATCGATTTTTTTGCCAATTCCTTCAATTCTTTATTAAGTATTGCCTAAAAAATATCTTTTTTCAGGAAAATGATCTCCGCAAAGAGTCGATGAAAGCTGCAATCCGTTTCGAAAAAGCAACCGGTGTACTTGCAATCGCTAAAGAACAAGTGAAGCTCTGCCAAGACAGTTTGGCTAGACAAACGATGAGTGTACATCCGGAATGTTTAGAGGTGGATATTATAATGATTTTGATAGTCAGCTTACTGTAATTAAGGTTTAATTCATGATTTCTAGGTGTTAAATCATCACATTCAACGGGTAAATGAGGCAGAAGAGGAGCGACAAACGGCTGAAGATCGACACAGAGCGATCGCTGAACAAATGTTGGCATTGAATCAGAGGATCGTGAAAATGGAGAAAGAGCATCGGTGAGTTTAATCAGAATATCATTATATTATTAATCATCATCAAAGGCAATTAGTTTAGTTTAGAATCCGGTTTTTTTTCCTAAAAAAAGCTGCATTTCAAGAAGATTTTGATTATTTTACAAATTTTAGATTTCTAGAACTTTACAGTAACCTTTAAGAAACAGAAATTTGGCTAAGAACAAGATAAAGAATCACTGAAGATCTACAGTTTAACCATTAGATAGTTAACTCTTTCTGGATGTGGTCTAATGGCTAGCAGAGTTAAAGATCAACCTTCAAGTTTGAGCCTTTACAGCCTAAAAGTACATTTCTCTTTATCTGAAAGCTCTGCTTCACCAATTTACTGAATTTTTATTCTCTAAACTATCCAGTTAATCTTTATCGCTTTCCAATTAGCTTCTACATTTCCAAATTTAATAGAATTATTTATGAAAAGCCGGATTTGAAAGCTTGAAAGCTGAAAGCGGATTTGAAAGCTTTACAATACAAATCCTTAAATAATCTCTATTATTTGAAATTCATTTGAAATAGAAAATAATCATAAAATATAAACTATATTATCAAAAACATTTTTAGATCAGCAATCAAGAAATCTCGACAATATTTTGAACAAGGATTGGAATTCACCCGGATCTTGGAACAACAAAAAGCCTATATTCTGAGATTGGAGGCTGAGGTGAATAAAGAAACTCCTTTTCTATTCTAAATTCAAAATCGTTTTCTAGGTTCGACAAAAGAAACAAGACTACACAACATCATTGAGAAATCTTGAGAAAATCTCTGATTCAATTCATGAACAGAGGAGTTTGGGCAGTGCGAGAAGTCTTTCAACGGCTGCTCTCACTCCATTAGGTAAGCTTTAGCAGTAGTTTTGTGAATTAGATCTTACCATGATCAGGGAAAGCCAGGGAGGACCAGTCAGCCCATAAGACTGACTTACTGAGTATCAGTATCAGTACCATGCTTAATTCTGTTTTCCTGTTCTGGTCAATAAGCAGACAACAACTTTAACCCTAACTTATTTAAAAGAAAGACAAAGACATGAGTAAATCTTTGAAAAGCTTAAGATAAAGATATTTTATATTATGAATGGTTTTCATAGTTTGAGTCTTTCTTTAGAAGATTAGAAGAAGCAGCTCTTCAACTCTATAGCTGAAGGAACTACGCTTAACTATGTACAGAGTTTAATAGAGGATTCTGTATCTTAGAGGATAAAATTCTGTATCTTAGAATATCTTAATGTTAAAATCTCTTTGAATAACTCTTTTTTTTTTAGATCCACCCGCAAATCCCCCTCCATATCACCCGACCGCTCCACCGCCGTATGAAGAAAATGGAGACGATCGCTACAGAATCCCCACAGCTGAACAGGTTATTCAGAAAGCTATAAAACTTGTTTAAACTCCCCACAGCTCCCTACAGAATCCCCACAGCTGAACAGGTTAATCAGAGAGCTTTAAAACCTATTTAAACTCCCCACAGCTTCCTACAGAATCCCCACAGCTGAGCAGGTTAATCAAATAGCTTGAAAACTTATTTAAACTCTCCACAGCTCCCTACAGAATCCCCACACTGAACAGGTTAATCAGAAAACTTTAAAAACTTATTAAAACTCCCCACAGCTCCCTACAGAATCCCCACAGCTGAACAGGTTAATCCGAAAGCTTTAAAACTTATTTAAACTCTTTATTCATTGTCGATTCAAAACTTCAAATTTGATGTTTGGATTTTAAAGCCTTTAAAGATTTTAAAGCTACTTTTAAAGCCTACTGCATCTTTGTTTATTTCAATCTTTATTTATTTCAATCTTCCTAACTCTTTCTAAATAAAAAAAAACCAAAATTTTTCATTATTTTCCATTTCTCTTTGACGTAAAAGGTCGTATGTCCGGCTGCCCTTTTACAAACAATTTTCGATTTTGCTGCGTTTTTTTTTGAAATTCTGTTTAATCAGCTGAAAAAGCGGCTTTCGAAAGGGATTTGCATTGAAATTTTTTTGAAAAACTGGGGTCATTTTTGAAGCATCAAAAAATATTGAGAGAGCTGTAGTTTGGGAAACAGTTTCAATCTCAAAGGGGTTTGAAAAGAAAGCTTTATTTAAACTTTATTTAACTTTAGGACGAAGCTGTCAATTCGGTTTTCTCAATCATACAAGAGGAAAAGGAATGGGAAAAAGAGACGAGAGGGATTGGATCTGGAGTCATCCTCTTGGCACAGCAATTGATTGGAGGAGGCAATTCAGCACATTCAAGTCCATCGAATACCATTCAAAGACTCAAGTAAGGTTTGAGAAGGAAAGCTAGAGTTTCCTTGTATTCGTTTAACATCAGAATAGAGATTTAGGGCTAAAGTCCATTGGCTAAAGACCAGGAGCCAGTTTCAGGCCTAGTTTTGTGAATTAGATCTTACCATGACCAGGGAAAGCCAGGGAGGACCAGTCAGCCCATAAGACTGACTTACTGAGTATCAGTATCAGTACCATGCTTAATTCTGTTTTCCTGTTCTAGCCGATAAGAGACAAGAATTGAATAAACTTTCAGACTAAGCAGCTCGCAAGAAGACATTTCTTACAAAACTCTTCCGGAGGGAATGCCATCAAGTTCATGTGATTCAGAGAGATCTGATGATGGAGAAGGAGAATCCGAAATCTCATCTCTATCATCTTATCGAACATCAAATCTGAACACTGATGAAGAGGGATTAAGGCAAATGCTGAGATCGCATTCGTCGTTGATTCGAGTGAGTGTTTATGTTTATTATATTGTTGTTTATTGTTGTATGTTGAATCTAAAGCTCTTATCAATCAAGGATACTGAATTTTGCTTTTATTGAACTCTAAGCAATTTTGAAGATATTGTAAGATAAGTAAGATAAGATAAGAACTCAAATAACCGTTCTTCTTTGATAAGTTCTTTGTACTCAAATAATAAGATTTATACTCAAATAACCAACAAACTGACCACAAAACATTGATTTTCTTTTTCGAATTGTAATGTTTACTTTTCAGGAGATTGACAGCCACGCGACTCGCATAGAAACGATGTTGAAGAGATCGGCGAGTGATACAGATGAGAGTGGAGTTGGAAGTAGTCATTGAAGTAAAGAAAATCCATTTATTATTCCAAAAATCCGGTTTTTTACCTAAAAAAAGCTGAATTTCAAGAAGATTTAGATTATTTTTGCAAATTTTAGATTTCTAGAACTTAAGAAATAGAAATTGGCTAAGAACAAGAGCTTAAAGAATCACTGAAGATCTACAGTTTAACCATTAGATAGTTAACTTTCCTCTGGATGAAGAGAAAACAAGTACGTTGTGGTCTAATGGCTAGCAGAGTTGCCCGGTAATCGTAAGGTCACGGCTTCGAGTCCCGGTGGCGCACAAACTTTTGATCTGTTCTAGTTTCAACTAGATTAATGTTTTAAGATTCTAGCAAGCCTTTGTTTTCTTTTCTAGACAGCAAGCCTTCTTTTCTAGACAGCAAGCCTTTGTTTTCAATTCTAGCAAGCCTTTGTTTTAAGATTCTAGCAAGATTCAATGTTCTGAAATTCAGTAAAGCTTTTAAATCGAAAAAAAACGGTTTTTTCGATTTTTTTTTTTCCTTAGAATCTCGAGAAATTTCCCTGTCCAGTGGTGCCGAAATTTAGCTCTTTAACCAATTTCCCGAATTCCAATAAAAATGCTTTCCATAACGATTGCCTTGCCACCCAATTTTGTCCAGTACAACGAGATTCCCGAAATTATGTAAATTCTCTAGAATTGCCCAAGAAAAAAAGAAAATTTTCGCGTTTTGTGATAAAGTGGGAGTGGGACAAATGCGACCAAAGAACAAAAAAGGTGCGCAAATGTCGCTAATGGGCAAGGTGCGCAAATGTCTGGGTGCGCAAAAAAAAAAGGTCGCACTTGTCCGGGTGCGCAATTGTCGATTTGTCCCACTCCCGATAAAGTTCTTCATTTTTCAATCCCATTTTTTTCTTTTTTTTCTGTATATGCAAATTTCAAAATGTAAATTTGAGCTGATTTTTTCAAATTTGCATATTCATTTACTGTATTCTCGATGAGTTGCTCATTAGTGTCTTTAAGCCGAATTTTTCTTTTAATTTTCATCATTTTTCCCCTTTTTTCTTTTAAAAGTAGAGATTTCTTTAATTTCTTTAATAAAAAGATAAAATGAAACTGAAAATGAAAGAATTACATTCAAGTACAGATTAAACAAGTACAGAACAATCAAAGTTTACAGATAATCATTGTAATAACTGCTTTGGCCAGTCGGTTTATAATTTTGCGTTGTGGTCACTTGTGTCCCGGTCACCTCTTTATATTCTTTCCCAGTCCATGGGAAATTCTCACGACGTTGACAAATCAAATCAAACACGTACAGGGGAACCATCAGGAATTCGATCACCTGAATTTAAAGGAATTGGTCTCTAAAAGGATTTAAACAAGAGAGTCGAAATCGAAAAAAAGAGAAAGAACCCGAGTTCGAACCTGCGATCTCTCGCTTACTAGGCGAGCACTTTACCACTGAGCTATAGCGGTACGTAGCCACCGTCCAGAGGGCCTTAAGAATGTAAAATGTGAAAAAAAAGCCGAGAAAGAACCGGAGCCGGGATTCGAACCCGCGATCCCTCGCTTCGTAGGCAAGCACTCTACCACTGAGCTATAGCGACATGCCCAGCCTCGCCGCCCAGGGGGCCTTATGAATGTATCGTTAGGATTAAAGAAACACTTTTTATTGAGATTTCTTTGGTAAATCGAGTCTGATAGTGATTCTTTTCCCGCAATTCTCACCGCTGCAGCAATCCATTGTGGTCGAATATGTGCATATCCTCTTCCTTGATAATTGTACGATTCATGAACAGTCAATCCAGCCATCCAAGCACCAAGAATTCCAGCAATCGGGAAAAGAACAATCCCCGAAAAGGCGTAGAGCTTTTCCTGGAATCAATCAAGATCAAAACTTGTTTTAAATGCAAAATTTCAAGACTAGAGCTTGCAATGATAGTCTGAAGACTGACTTATGCAAGAATGAAACCCTTTGATCAATTTAAACACTTTAAATCAATTTACCAATCCATTCATCACTCCTGGAATGCATCGATGTCCATTGAGTCCATATAGAGAAAGAATGATCACACAGAGGATTGACATCCATAAGAGAATGATTAAAACAAATACCTGAATCGTTTTAAAACCAAATTATCAATATTATCAAACTTGTCCAAGCGCAATGTATCCAAAAACGTTCATGATCATCGTGCATGCATCGTTTCCACAAGTGATTTGAATCAACCATTGTAAAATGAAGAAACAGAGCTTAAAAAGGAGAATTTTCGGGTTAATGATTTCTTTTTACCAATTGAAACCATCTGAGAGCTCCCATATAGTGTGTACACATGAATGGAGTGCATTCAACTTCATCATCCTCTTCAACAACGTTTACTGTCTGAACTGGTTGTTCTTGGTCTAATCAATGGCTTTAAAAGAATTGCAGAATGAGCTGCGGAAGTCAGATTGAACTTTTATATGTTTAAGAAGATAATGCTTAACTCAGAATTCATTGTAAGACTGTAGTTTTGTTTTTTTAGTCAGCTATAAACACCAGTTTATCCGAAATCTCTTTCACCATCACTTCCGACTCTTTGAACATTTCCTTCTTCATCGCTTTCACAAAATACAAAAGCTTTTCAAAATGTTTCAATTAAATCAGATTTTACAGGGAGATTGTAGTCGATTGTAGTTGATTGTAGTCGATTAAATATTGTCCCAAAAAAATCAGACCAAAATTCCTACTGGGATTCGAGTTACGAAGTGAACGACCACACACACACAAACTTTGCGTTTTATAAAAAGTAAGATCAGCTTTCTACAATTAAACCTCAGCTCATCAGCCTTAAAACCCTAAGGTTTTAAATTAGAAAAAATACTCAACCCTGTCATTTCTTCTGAACTATTGGGTTGGTGGTAAAGTCCTTTCCGATTTTTTGGGAGAGTACCTTAAATTTGTACAATTTTGACGTTTTATAGCTCATCCTGAAGCTGAATTCAAGACAGATCAATTAGTAAAAACCGTTTTGAGATATCTCTTTTTTTAAAAGTTTTTACAGCTATTTTAGTAAAGGGCGGCAGAGCCAAAAAATGGCTGTTTTCACGTTTCGTTAGTTTTCCGTGCAGAAACCTAGGCTAAAAACATGTGTTTCGTCAAAAACATTTCGTCGTTTACAATAATAGAAAACAATAATACAATTTTGTTGTACCCTAAAATTTACCATAATAACAATTGAACTTTTCCCATTTTCCGAAGATGTTTCAAAATCGTGGTATGGTACAACAAAAAAAAACGAGAAAAACGAAAGAAAATCGCGAAAAGCGGCGGAAAGGCTATTGATCTGAGGGTCGCTAGTTCGACTTCCACCGGTGACAATATTTTTCAAAATTTTTGACTAAGATTCTGAAAATGGGTGTCTAGGGGTTATTTTTGACGCTGATCACGAAACACATGTTTTTAGCCTAGGTTTCTGCACGGAAAACTAATGAAACGTGAAAACAGCCATTTTTTGGCTATGCCGCCCTTTACTAAAATAGCTGTAAAAACTTTTAGAAAAGAGATATCTCAAAACGGTTTTTACCAATCGATCCGTCTTGAATTCAGCTTTAGGATGAGCTATAAAACGTCAAAATTCGACAAATTTAAGGTACTCTTCCAAAAAATCCGAAAGGACTTTTCCACCAACCCAATATTAGACTTATTTCTAAAGCTTTTGAAAAACAAAACTAGATTTGCTTAGAGTTGGATTCCTTTTTAGAATTCAAGAATTACTCAAATCTTTACCCTTGTGATGATTGTTTTTGGATTTCCATTGTAGACGGGTGGATGATCGAGATATTTTGGAGTGGGTGACAGTCCACCTCCGCCACCCATCCCCCCTCCTCCTTCACCTCTCATATATTGAGCATCTTTTCCGTACATTGACGCCATCACATTGAAATTGACTAAAGATATAAATGCTATGAAAGATGTAATAAAGGAATCAGTAGAATAAAAAAATCAAATCTTTAAACACGCAAATTTGAAAAAGAAAAATGCTCAGAGAAAAGTTCTAAAGCAGATTTTTACTTCAGTGATAGAAAAGATTCAAAAATCGGCTTTGTTTTTGTAACTAATCTTAATTTTAAAGTTCCAGATTCTGGTTTTATTGAAAAACATGGAACTTGTAACTTAAAAATTAGTAATTTACTTGCTTAAGAAGTTCAAATTCCATATTGAGCTCTCGAGAATCAGAATTGGTTTAAGTTTTAAACAAAAATTTCATGACAATGGATAAGAGTTGAAAATTTGAAAATTTGGTCTTTTCTAGAATCTCTTAATAGAGGTATTGAGCTGATGAGCTGAGGTTTAATTGTAGAAAGCTGATCTTAGTCAAAAAGATATTCAGCTAAGGATATTCATTGAAATACAGTTATCAATAGTAAAAATCAATGTCAATTTTGAGGCTTTGTGTTCAGTAGGGAAAGCGTTTTGAGGCGTGATAAGCTCGTTGCTCATCCCCTAATACCAAAATTCTGCCAGAGAATCACAAAGAGAAGCTGTGAAATGTCAGAAGGGTGAAAAAAAAAAGATAAGAAAAGAGACGGTGGCTGTGATTTCACTGTTTGAATCACTCATTTATTGATCTGAGTAAACAATGTTAATAGCTTCATTTGGAGTCTTTCAAGCTAATTTTTTCAATGTTTTACTTGATAATAAAGTACTTACTAAAAGGTTTAAACTTTTAAAAGCTACCCTAATCTTTTCTTGTACTTAATTTTGAGTTTATCAGATGAAGAATGCGAGGAATTGGATTAGAATTAGAGATGAAATCTAAAGATTGCGATAGTATTGGGTTGGTGAATCGAAAACTGCCGGCTATTGTCATATGTGACTGTTTGAGCACTTTCTTCAAAAGAAACCCATTTTAGTGTCAATGGAAAAGTTGTAGAGAATCAAAAATCAAGCTTATATCCAAATTTTCAGAACGATTCAAAAACTGGTTTTCAAGAAATGCCAAATTTACGAATTTTCACAAAACTTGCATTTTAAGCGAAACTACTAAGTGTATCTTTTTGGAAATTTGGCTATAAGCCTAATTTTTGATTCTCTACAACTTTTCTATTGACACCAAAATGGGTTTCTTTTGAAGAAAGTGCTCAAACTGGGACATCTCCAGTCCTCCATTTTTGAGTCTCACGCTTGTCTCACACACAAACCAAAATCCTACACAGAAAGAGGAATCCGCAAATTGCTTGTAAAATGGGCAGAAGTCATCAATAATAATGGAAATTATTTCGAATGAATTGATAGTTTTATGTTGAATAAATTTTAGTTCAAAGTCCGGCAGTTTTCAACTCACCAACCTAATATAAACTATTCAAATCTAGGAAAATGCTAATGTTCACGGTTTGAAGGATCTCTTCTTCACCTCTTCATCAAAATTGAAAGTTACATGGATTCTGTTATTGATTTTGGCTGCAATTCTCACTGTTCATGGATGCTCCACGATGATCGTTGAATATTTGGTGGGACGAGTGGTCGTACCATATTTTGTTTATGAAGCATGTAATTCAATGATAATGGAAATTATTTGGAATGAATTCATGGTTTTATGTTGAATAAATTTTAGTTCAAAGTCCGGCAGTTTTCAATTAACCAACCCAATAGATCTTTCGACAAGACCTAACAGGGATTAACAGCTTGATGGCTTATTTTCTTTGAGGTGGAGAAGCAAACAGAAAGTGGTATTATGTAAGCCATTTTTAAAGGCGATAACTACTCATTTTAAAATAAGTTGATTGTTTTTAAGCCTTTCCTATACGCCAACAACCAGTTTATTTTCAAGTTTTATTAATCGAATCCAAGCAAAACCCTAACACAAATCAGTTCAATCATCAAAATGTACAGAAATCAAAAAACATATTATTTAAAAGCTTCCATAGTAACCGTTTTGTTGTAATGGGGCTAAACTATGACGTCGATTTCCTCTTAAATGAACACCTCGTAGATTTTGATGACTCTCTCCAATGCTCAAGTTGCAGATTTGAGGTAAATGCACTAAAAATTCTAATAGTTATAGTTAATCAATAATTTTCTTACATTCTTCTCGATCAATTTGTCGAACTTCAATCTCAGGCAGTGATTGAGAATCGTCGGAGATTGGTGGGAAACCGAATTTCTTGTGCTCGGTGAAATGTGATGGAGAGGAGAGACGAGAACGGGGAGGAGTCGGTAAATTGAGGAATCTGAATGTTTTCGATAATGAAACTCTAGTTTCAGTTTTAGTTTCACTTTCAGTTTCAGCAACAGTTAGCAACAGCAACAACAACAACAACAACAATAACAACAACAACAACAGCAATTTGATATTAGCTAAGTTTTGAGTCAATTTCAAGTCAAATTTTCCAGTTAAAGTTTTACAAAATTTGTTCACAGTCTACTAGCTCAAAACAGTTTTTAGAAGTCTTTTTAAAGTAAACTAGTAATTGCTGATTAAATATTTGCAATTGTACCTTGGCGATTGTGGTGTTGGTAGATGAAAATCGAAACGTTGCCCTTGTTTCTCTAAGGGATTTGGTGTATTCACTATTGAACATCCAGCCGAATGCACATCAATATTCAAATGATTTTCTCTTTTCTTTTGATGAGGACATGTTCTAAAATATAAAATATAAAAAGAAATACAAGAAATAAAAATACATTGTTCCAAAGTATTTATTTTCCCGACTTGTCGACGAGGTCGGCACCAAATAATCGCAAATTGTGCAAGCGCTTCTGGAATTTGATTATTTTGAGTCTATTAGTACAAGTTGATTTTACATTTTTTGTTGATTACTTTCTTTTTCTATTCCTAACTCTAAGAAAAGATTCAGCTACCAGTTTACAAGTACTATTCAAGTTACCATATTCTCTCTAATATCAGTGCACCGAGAGCGTTGCCTAAATTCCTCGAAATCTCGAGAACCGCTTATCAGAACCTATCGATGTGGGATCGGAAAATTTAGCTGACGATGAGATCTTGACAATGATTAGAGTCTTAAGCTTCTGCAAAAGCTTGGAAACCGTAGAATAGTCACCAGCTCGGCTCGGCTGGGGTCCACTTCTATTAGAGAAAATACGATATCCTAAAGGCCAGTCCTAATAGAGACCAGCCCCAATAGAAGACCCCCCTTGACCCCTTGAAATCGGGACTTTTTAAACTTCTTTCAAGTAGTGAAAGATTTGGGCCAGATAGTAATATTTTAGCCCGGCAGTAAAATGGGCGGACGTTTTAAAAAATAACTTTTTGGAAAAATTTTCATGTGGTCCCCTACATGGATTTTTGAAAGATTTTCTATGGAGTCGGGCAAGAAAATAATTCCACTTTTAGACAGTTTTTGGCATGTTTGGGGGGCTACGTTTGAAATAGTTTTAATTTTTAATTTTTGATTCATGTGGGGGCCTTACCTTTTTTTTGACTCACCAATTTTGGGGGTTGAATAGGACCATGTTCTATTAGATTTACGGTACCTTAACTAACTTGTTAAGCTTTTAACTCACTTTGATTTCATTCGATCGATTTGTTGCCACCGATCTTGTTGTCGACTCGGCACCTCGATTTCGGTCATTTGAATCAAATTGTCAAAGCGTTCACAACTAAAACCTTTCAAATTATTCACCACAAAACTTGTTTTGTTATAAGCAATACTAAAAAGCACAAAGGTCATCTACTTTCTATGCAAGGAACGTGTTGGTAACTGTTTGATCAGCTTTACTACAAAGTGTTGGTTCATAAAGTTCAAAGAGATTGATAATAATTGAGTGATTATTAATAACCGAGTGTATTTTTGAAAAAGGAAGTGATTTCTGTTTCCTTTTTCAGTGAAATCCTTGAATTCACCTGGTTCCTGGTCTCTCAATCGATCCATCGTAACTCCTCGCTCGCAACTCAAGAGACGAGCAACAATTCCTCGTTTTATCAATGCTCAGTGATTGGGTAGATTTTGTGGAATCTCTGCGATGATCGGTGCAATGACAGAGATTTGTCAAAAGAGAAGTTGCCTTGCTCACAACTTTCATTCTTTTGTGATACTGGAAATGATTCTCATTAGTTTTTTTGGTCGAAATGGAAATAAAGATAGTTTTAAATGCTTTGGAATAGCCAAATCATAGTTTCTAATATAAAAAATAATGAGATTAGAAGGTTTAAAGAACAAAGAAATCAATCTATTAGGTAAATGCATAAGAAATTCGGATTTCAACATTTTTGATAAATTTCCAACGATAGAAACCTGATATCGATGATATAATCGAGGAATATTATATACTATTTCAAAGCTGTAAATCTCCTCTACAAAATAGGCTAAAACGTGTTTCAATTGATCGAACGATTGAAGAAAATTCGAGGGCGAAATGCGAGTGAAAGAATCGAACCAAAAAAGGAATCGACTCACTTTAGGGACAAGTGCAGTGTGATCAAAATAGAGTTAATCAGACATTTGAATATCAGAATTGAATATCAGATTTCCATCGTTGGAAATTTACGAAAATATTGAAATCCGCATTTCTTATGCGGACAATGAAATATCATATTTGAAAAAAGATCGTCACTTTCGCGCGTCTGTAACTCCCTTGTCTTTGAGTTTAAACTATTAGTGTTATACATTTTCTGAAAGCTCTTTTCAAGGACTACACAATGGTAATATTAATGTTTAGAAATACGGTAAAGATAAGGAAGTTACAGACGCGCGAAAGTGACGATCTTTTTTCAAATATGATATTTCATTGTCCAGTACGTACGTCCTTCTTTGTCGTTTAAGCTATTAGTGTTATACATTTTCTGAAAGCTCTTTTCAAGGGCTACACAATGGTAATATTAATATTTACAAATACTGCAAAGACAATGGAGTTACAGACGCGCGAAAGTTCGAAAGTGTTTTTTTCAAATATGATATTTCATTGTCCAGTAGTGTACCTAATATAAACTTTAAATTGACTCAACAATAAAATCCAATAGTAATTTAAAATCTCTATTTAAAGCTAATAAAACTTGACTGAATATCTTTTGTTTCATAGGGAAATTTGAAGATATTCCGTTAAGGCGTTAAGTTCAATATTAGAAATTTGAACAATGATTTATTTTAAATACAAATAGCAATTCAGGGGTAGACTAATTTCCGGAATTTTTTGGGGAAACTGGGTCATTTGCGCAACTGGGCATAACTTTCTTCTAAGTAAACCAGTCTTTATGGTTTTGGTTTCATTTTGTAGATCTCAATAAGTCAACAAAATGAAATCAACATCATAAAGATTGGTTCACTTAGAAGAAAGTTATGGCGAGTTGGGAAAATTTGGGAAATTAGCCTACCGCGCAATTTAAAATTAAAAGAATGAAATCAAAAAGCATCCGTAGTCGTTCAAGTTTTTGGCTTACAAATGAATATGACAGTTGTACTGAAGATATAAAGATCTACAATTAAATCTGCTGTCAGATCTACAGTTTAAACAAGCATTAACCATGTTTGAAACTATTTTCTGGTTTTGTCAAGTTGGTTTTTCATTAAAATTATTTCATAAAATCTATCTAGTTACAGAATTTTTTTTAAATTTTAAAGGATAGGCTAATTTAAAGGATAGGATAGGCTTTAAGTTTATGCACTTTGTTGATTGATGTTAGCGGCGTAGGCTAATTTCCGCAACAGGGTTATTTGCGCAACAGGGTCGTTTGCGCAAGCCATAACTTTTTTTCTAAGTGAGGCAATCTTTCTGATTTTGATTTCATTTTGTAGATCTCAATAATTGCAACAAAATGAAATCAACATCATAAAGATTGGTTCACTTAGAAGAAAGTTATGTTGCGAGTTGCGAAATTACCCTGTTGCGCAAAAAACATTGCGGAAATTAGCCTACCGCGCAATTTAAAATTAAAAGAATGAAAATCTAAAGTGAAAAGTTCAATGAAAAACCATTTCTCGAATGAAATCAATATTCTAAACTTCATAAAAACTCAATTATTCTACGCTATTCCAAAAAAAAGAAAACTAATAACTTTGTCGAAAAGTGATTTCTCTCAAAAATCTTTAGAGCTTTTGTAGTCAAAGAAAAGGTTCCCCGTTTTGTGGCCGTATTTACGATGAAGAAAATTTCTCACTAAACTTTGTAATCAAAAAAAAAAATTAGCCACTTTATCTCGGGAAGAATTCTTTTATGCAAGCTTTCCAAGGCTTCCAAATAGTTTCTTGAAATATGGGAAAATCCTTGGGAATGTCTGGTTCAAAGGATTGTTTCTGAAAACGTTTCCCTATTACGTCATTTCATTGAAATTCTTTTTGTTTCAACTACATTTTGTGGCTGATTTTTTGGTTTTCTGGTGTTTGGTTGGTGACAAAGGTAAAGAAAAGGTCAATGATCGATTTAAAAATAGAAGTAATGTTTTGAAATCTTATAGCTGATAGCAACTTATAGCAAAAAAAGTTACTGAGAAGGAGTCACTTTTTTGAGTGTTTTAGCTAGAATGTTGATCTTTTAGTGGACTTAATATCGATAAATTGATGAGAAACGAGAGATTTATCATTTAAACTTCGTCCAATAGAAAATAAAAGACGAAAATGGGATTCCTGCTAAATAAATCTTTGATTCAATATTATAGAAATGTTTCTGATGGATAAAGTTTATCGATATTAAGCCCTTCAAAAGATCTGCATTAGAAAAATGTTTTTTTCAATGATCAATTTAAAAATCAAAGTTCAATGATCAATTTAAAAATAGAAATAATGTTTTGAAATCTTATAGCTGACTACTTATAGCAAAAAGATATTGAGAAGGAGTCACTTTTTTGAGTGTTTTAGCTAGAATGTTGATCTTTTAGTGGACTTAATATCGATAAATCGATGAGAAAAGAGATTTATCAATTAAACTTCGTCAAATAGAAAATAAAAGACGAAAACGGGATTCTTGCTAAATAAATCATCGACTCAATTCTATAAACATCTAGAAGAATAAAAATCTTTCTAATGGATAAATTTTACGTAAGCCCAAAGGAATTGCTTAGGAAAATGTTAAGGGAAGGGAAAGGGGGTGAAGCAAAATAATAGTTTCTAATATAAAAAATGAATCGATTACAAGGTTGAAAGAAACAAAGAGAATTTATGCACTTTAAATTGATCAACTAAATCAAGGTTTAAAAATAGAAGTAATGTTTTGAAATCTTATAACTAATTACTTACTTTGAGATGGAGTAACTTTTTTGAGTGTTTTATTTAGAAATGCAAATCTTTTAGTGGACTTAATATCGATAAATTGATGAGAAACGAGATGATTTATCAATTAAACTTCGTCAAATAGAAAATAAAAGACGAAAATGGGATTCCTGCCAAATAAATCTTTGATTCAATACTATAAAAATCTTTCTGATGGATAAATTGTATTGATATTAAGCCCTTCAAAAGATTTGCAATAGAAAAATGTTTTTCTTGTATAAAGTTTACAAATAAATCTGATAAATAAATTAATTAATTAATTAATTAATTAATTAATTAATTAATTAATGTAATAAATAAATAAATATAATATAATAAATAAATAAATGTTAAATAAAATCATTTAAGCTAAAAACTTATAAGTTTAATCAAAGAAAATGAATAAATCTCAATGAGTACTTGAAATGAGCACCCGTACTTTCAAAAAATACGTCTTTGGTATCAAAAAATAGCTGAAATTCAGGGCTATTTTTTGATACTTAAACGCGCATTGTTACAACTTTAAAAGTCTGGGGTAAAAGAAGAATGAAAGTGAGGATGAAGTTGAGAATTGAAATCCGATTGATTAGACTAATTTTTGCGTTTTTTCAATCGTTTTTATAATAAACAACACAACATTATATTATGTTGATGCATAAGTGTTTTTGTTCCTTTTCGTCTGCCGTTTCAAGCCAACAAATGCACCAATTAAACTACGGTTGATTTCATTAGAAAAACCAATTATTTTTCTGCAAAATAACATTAAAACGGGTTTAAAAATATTTAATGCCTGGATTTTCTTGAGAGTATGAAGTCGGGTAGTCAAAAAGGGCTAACTCGATGATGCGGTTTAGGCTCAGGCTCAGGCTCAGGCTCAGGCTAAGCCTCAGCCTAAGCCTGAGCCTGAGCCTGAGCGGTTTAGACACCTTAGCTAAAGAAAACCTATCTTCGTGTCAATAGATAAAAGATAGAGAAAAAAAACGTTTAATATTTCGCCAAAATTTCAGAGAAATTCATTCAGCCAATTTTTCCGTAGAGTTTTTTATAGATTTTTACGAAAAAGGCGTTTTTCACTCTCGAATTTGCTTGAAAGTGAACCGAAATTCATTTAAAAAGATGCAAATTGAACAAAAAAACACTTTTTTTATAGAGCAAACTATAGATTAATTCGTGAATTTGTTACTTTTTAACAGAAGTACGAAAAAAACGAAAAGACTTATGCATCAACCTATTAGAATCGGTAAATTTCTCAAAAAAAAAAAAAACAAAAATGATAACTTCTTCTGATACTTGGAATGGGAAATGAAAGCTTTCGAATGCATGACTGTCCCCTCTTTTCTTTCATTGCTTCAAATTCATTGCTTTCACCTGTCTTTTTTCTCATTTTCATCAAAATTTGAACCTTTTACTTGGTGTAAAAAAGGAATGATTTATAAAATAAAAACTAATAAGGAAATTTGAAAAGATTAAAGAATCGAATAGTTTAGATTTCTATTTAATAGAATAGAAAGGCTTAGGTCTGTAAAACGCCGGTCCCATTTTTCACCTCGGATTCAATTCAATTCAATTCAATTTTTTGTTTATTCTTGACTAGGTGTGCATCGACGTAAGGTAAAGTGGAAAAATCGGACTGATGTTTCACAGACCTAAGCCTTTAGCCACTAGGCCACGAGCTCATCTTTAGCAGCGAGAGAAGCCTTATAAAGGAATCAGTTTTAAATCCTGATTTTGCATGCCAGATTCCTCGCGCTTCCGTGGCCATTAACGGCTAATTTTTGTGACGTTTTGTTCGCCATTGTTGATTCTATGCTATGCACTGTGTTTCCAGTCGATTCCGAACTTTGAGCTCAAACCATTCCCTTTTGAGCCTGAGCGCCAGAAATCAGAGCCAAGATCTAAGCTAGGCTAATAGTAAATGTGACCTTTTCCTTGCCTTAACCTGCGTAAATCTACTCTAAGTAAGTCTACTCTAAGTAAATCTACTCTCGTAAGTCTGACTTACATGCGTAAGGCAAGAAACAAGCACATCAAAAATCATAAGCAATAAGAAAATTCAATAAAATACTGGAAATAAAGAAAAGACTTTTTCTCTACCCAAAATTTCCCACCATCAGCCACGAGAAAACATTTGATTTGATCTATTTCCACCTGCTCGCCTTTCCCTTTACGTCACAGGCCACAAATTTTCAGCACTCAAAACTTTAAGACGTAAATATTAAGCATTTTTCTGACTCTGTTGCTTTTATAGTTTTTGACATTTTATGTTTCCAAATTGAATTTAGAATTTCTTGGAAATATGTCAAAACACCAGTCATTCTCTTCCCCGATAAATCAAATCGTCACCCCGTAATAATCAATTTATCAAAAAAAGAAAATCTAACCAAAAAAAAAAAGACACATTTTGTGAGTATGAGTAATCGATGGAATTTTGATTCGAATGAGCATTGAAATTTGAAGTTCGCTTGTTTCGAATTGTACTTTGTCCTTTGTACTTAGAAACCTAAGCGTACTCTTTCTGGCACATTGAAAGAGGCGCTAGAAAGGTTGCGTTGCGTAAGCACAAAAGTACAAAATGATGGTTCTACTTCCGGGAATTGGAATGATTTCTATTCTAGTTCAAAGCATAATTTAAAGACCTAGAAGAGGTTAGATTAAAGTTAGTTCGATAAAATCTTTTTAAAGAAACTTGATCAAAAAGTTAGTTAGATAAAATAACGGGAGTGGGACAAATGCGACCTTTTTTTGCGCACCCGGACATTTGCGCACCTTTTTTTCCGCACTTAGCCCATTAGCGCACCTTTTTCCCGCTTTAAAAAGCTCTAAAAAGCTAATATTAACCAATTTCTATTCCAAAAGTTGTTTTTCTAGGTAATTTTATGGCGTAGAATTCAAATTTTGACATAACAGAGCTTGTGGAAACAAACTGACGGAGTTGTACAAAGAGAAAGATCGGCAATTTTCTGTAATTTGATCTAGCCGTTTTGTCTTTCAAATTGGTCTTTCAAATTGGTTCCACATGCTCTGTTATGTCAAAATTTCGATTCTACGCCCTAAAATTACCTAGAAAAACAATTTTTGGAATAGAAATTGGTTAATATTAGCTTTTTTAAAACGCGAAAAAAGGTGCGCTAATGGGCAAGGTGCGGAAAAAAAGGTGCGCAAATGTCCCGGGCGCAAAAAAAAAGGTAGCATTTGTCCCACTCCCAAAATAACAGCAAAGTTTGTTGATAGATATGACTGACTCTTTTCAAATGAAATTTTTGAATTCAAATGTTTCCTTCAAGATAAATGTGATTTTGAATTGCATTTGTTTCGAATGAGAAATCACGGGCGAACTTTGAAGTTGGCTTGTTTCGAATTGTACTTTGTACGTTGTACTTAGAAATCTAAACGTACTCTTTTTGGCACATTGAAAGAGGCGCTAGAAACGTTGCGTTAGTCAAAGTACAAGAGTTTAACGTTAAACCGTTAAACGTTAAAGTTTAACGTTACCTCCCTTGTGCACTTCTAGATATATCTAGAAGAAGTCAAAAAAAAAGTTACAGTTCAATGACTTTAGGTTTAAAAGCTCATTTAAGACTTAAAGACAGGCAAAAAATGAAGCATTTTAGTAAAATCAAAAGAAAAGTTTACAAGAATGATTGAAATTGGTCTTTTTGATGTACAGTATTTGAAAATAATGATCGAAAATCAAGCTGAAAGAACAAAAGTTGTCGTGCACAAGGGAAAAACTGGGAATTTCAAAACGCTTTCAAGAACTTAAGAATCGTCGAGCGTCAGAATCAACCAGCGTGACTCGCAGACTTCAAGAAATGTAGCCATGTTTTTCCCAACTTTCTTCTTTGAGGATCTTTGAGAAACAGCTACAAATCTCGGATCTGAACTTAAAGACGCACGACGTTTTCTGTGATCTTTCCATGGCTACAATTCCTAATTTTATTTTATTTTAAATTGATGATCCGGATTTTGCAAGTAGAATTACAAATTTGAAAAGAAAATTTAGAAAAATGATATCACACTTGTGCACTTATTGGATTTTTAAGAAGATAAACTTGAAGTAAAGTAACTTTAAGTAAAGATTTAAGTAAAGATTTAAGTAAAGTAACTTTAAGTAAAGTAACGTTAAGTAAAGTAACTTTAAGCAAAGATTTAAGTAAAGATTTAAGTAAAGTAACGTTAAGTAAAGTAACTTTAAGCAAAGATTTAAGTAAAGTAACTTTAAGTAAAGTAACTTTAAGTAAAGATTTAAGTAAAGTAACTTTAAGCAAAGTAACTTTAAGTAAAGTAAATTACAAATAAAATACGATTCTTATTATCTATATTAAAGATTATACTATAATATGTATAAATTTAAAAAGATTTCTGCACTCTTCTGGCTCTTGTCCGTTTTCTGGAGTAGATTTCTGGATTTAGATTTTCGTTTTTGAGAATTTTTCGGCATTTTAAGTAGTGATCGGACTTTAAACATCATAATTTTTTCTAAATCCAATATTTTTTCTTTCTCTTTTTTTCAATAAATAGAAAAGAGTTTTGGCTTTCGAATGAGACTAAATAAAGTTTGATTGGTTCATTCAACGCTGAGAAACTTGAGCTGTAAGACCTCGCTTGCTGATCTTCTTTAATCTCCAAGAGTCTATACAAATTTTTACAAAACCAACTCTTAAATCTCTTTTCTGATCGTTTGAAGGATTTTACTAATGACATTAAACGGATTCCAGTCGTTTCTAGCGTTGTTTAGTCTAAAAAAGTTTATTATCTACGATAATTTCGTCAACTCTTAACAAAAACATTTAGCATTGCTTGCTTTGCATTGCATTGCTTTGCTTGCTTTGCATTGCTTTGCTTGCTTTGCATTGCTTTGCATTGCTTGCTTTGCTTTGCTTGCTTTGCTTGCTTTGCTTTGCTTTGCTTTGCTTTGCTTGCTTGCTTTGCTTTGCTTGCTTGCTTTGCATTGCTTTGCTTAAAAGCTTAGCATTGCTTAAATCTTGAATCGTACTTCTTAATCAAAAAAAGAACCGTATTGGAACCGTACACACCCCTACACTTATTTTTCTGAAAATTGTTTAGCCAATAAACCCTCCCTTAGATTTTGTTTTTCACACCATATTTCCCGAAGAATCGTGCTGAATTGGCTAATTAGATTTCCCGCAAAAATAGTATTTTTTTTAGAGAAAAGTGTTGACTGTTAGAATATTTCTTGATTATATATACAGTGCTCAAAAAAAAAAGCCTTGATACCTTTCAAAAAAATTAGCAAATTGAGTATCAGCATCTATTGAGTATCTATTTTACTCTATATTGGATTCAGCTCTTTTTTTTTGTTTCATTAAATAAAATAAAGTTAGAAATTTATAAATGAACCTAAAATAGACTCTTTACGAAAACTATTTATGAAAAATAAAAAAAACAAAGCAAAAAATCTTGATACCTTTTCAAAAGCTGCTTATTTCTAACAAAATTCAGTATTTTGTTGGACCTAATTTAGCTTTTATCATCTCCTGAAGGTTTGACATATTTGCGATCAATTTTTCCGTGGTTCATTGTGAAATTGAGCTCCAAATAGACTGAACCTTGTCCTAAAGCTCGTTTTTTTGCAAAGCAAAGCGGAACGCTGGCAATTTTCGTTTGACATTTACCCATAAATGTTCAATAGGGTTCAATCGAGCAAATTGACATTGTTGAGCCGAAACCAGTCAGGCAATCTCATGAAAACTCCAGGTCGGACGTTCAGTTTTTGTCTCAACATCAATGCACTTGTATGTTTTGAATCCCCATCCTGCTGGTAAAACCAGTTTGGACTCATTGCTACATTCAGGAAGCATATCAATTTGCATCATATCCCGAGATTTCACACTGTCCATGGTTCGATCTATGGACACTAGAAGTCTGACTGAGTTTGAACAAAAACAACCCCAATCCTGACAATTTTCGTTACCCATAAATGTTCAATAGGGTTTCAATCGAGCAAATTGACATTGTTGAGCCGAAACCAGTCAAGCAATCTCATGAAAACTCCAGGTCGGACCTTCAGTTTTCGTCTCAACATCAATGCACTTGTATGTTTTGAATCCCCATCCTGCTGGTACAGCCAATTTGGACTCATCGCTACATTCGCATAAGGAAGCATATCATTTTGTATCATATCACGATATTTCACACTGTCCATGGTTATCTATGGACACTAGAGGTCTGAGTGTGTTTGAAGAAAAACAGCCCCAACTCAGTATCCCTCCTCCATTGAATTTGATGGTCTATCGAATGTATTTCCAGTTGTATCGTTCCATTACTGTCGAACAAATTAAAATTAGTTTCATCACTCCACAAAGCCCGTTTCCAGTCATCGATCGACCAATGTTGGTAGGGAATTCCAAACGGAGCTCCTCCTGTGTCTAAGAACCATCAAAGGTTTACGAGCAGGTCGTCGTGAAAACAACCCGAGAAATTTCAGTCGATTTCGAATCGTTTACGAAGTTACATCAATTCCAAATTCCCTTTTGAAGTAACTTTTCCCGTTTGTGACAGTTCCGGAGCCGAGGCGAAGAAATGGTGAAGTGCCCGGTTTTGTCGAGACGCTGTTTTTGCTTGTCGGGCTTTTTTCTTTAATCGGTGTACATTTCCACGCTCTTTCATCCAATTGTCTGCCTGCAAATTGTGATCTTCGAAACGGAGAGATCTTCGAAATCTTCGAAATCTTCGAAAGCTTTTGAATCACAAGGACTTTGAGTTCGACTTTTCGAGCTTCAACGATTCGCTTCTTTGTGAAACTGTCGATGTATTGCTTGTGCGGCATCTCTAAAAAGAAACAATATTATAAAAATCAGCAAAACTCTAACGTAACAAAAACAGGAGAAAAAAGAGAAAAGGTATCAAGACTTTATTTTTCGTAAATAAATATTTGTAAAGAGTCTATTTTAAGTTAATTTATAAATTTCTAACTTTATTTTATCTAATGAAACAAAAACGAGCTGAATCTAATATTTCTGAATGCTCAATTTGCTAATTTTTTGAAAGGGAACAAGTCTTTTTGATCACTATACAAGAATAGAAAAAATGGCTTCACTGAAATCGATTGGATCAAAGTTATTCGAACTTCGTGAGCTTTGGATGGCGCTGCTTCTCGCATGCACACTGCACAGTAAATCTTACAAACTTTATGTACTTTTTGCTTAAAAGGGACCCTTTCTGGTTTAGTAGAATGCTACCAGTACCAATGAAGTGTTCGTTTTAAGTAGAGTGTGTTCCTCGCGAGCAAGTAATTACTCGAGTAAATTTGCATGAGTAATTGTCGAGTAATGCGTTTTCTAAAAAGTGCGCCTGCGCGAAAAAAAATATAAAATCAATTTTTTGCGCAGGTTTTTCAAAAAAATCGGGGGTGGGACAAATGCGACCTTTTTTTGCGCACCTGGACATTTGCGCACCTTTTTTTTGCTGAAAAAGGCCTTAGGAAAGGCCGTAGAGCTTCGAAAATATTTCCATATAAGGGAATCGTATGCATAGATTCCGAATTTCGACAAATCAGACCTCGCTGACACGTCAAATTTGGGCTAAAAGGCAAAAACTACGCAACTTAACGCTTTTCCGCAGTTTTTGCCTTTTGCCTTTGCCTTTGCCAAATTTGACGTGTCAGCGAGGTCCGATTTGTCGAAATTCGGAATCTACGCATACGATTCCCTTAGATAGAAATATTTTCGAAGCTCTACGGCCTTGTCCAGCAAAAAAAAGGTGCGCAAATGTCCAGGTGCGCAAAAAAAAAGGTCGCATTTGTCCCACTCCCAAAAAATCCTTTTTTTCATTGGAAGGGAATTTCCCACCAAATCAGTTAAAAGGCTGAGTATCTTTAAAAAGTGGTATATATAATGCGGGGCTCGTCATTTTTCTGTCATTTTTTTGGGGAGTGGGGAAAAATGCGACCTTTTTTTGCGCACCTTTTTTTCCGCACTTAGCCCATTAGCGCACCTTTTTTCGCGTTTTAAAAAAGCTCTAAAAAGCTAATATTAACCAATTTCTATTCCAAATGTTGTTTTGCTAGGTAATTTTAGGGCGTAGAATCGAAATTTTGGCATATCAGAGCGTGTGGAACCAGTTTGAAAGACCAATTTGAAAGACAAAACGGCTAGATCAAATTACAGAAAATTGTCGATTTTTCTCTTTGTATAACTCCGTCAGTTTGTTTCCACAAGCTCTGATATGTCAAAATTTCGATTCTACGCCCTAAAATTACCTAGAAAAACAACTTTTGGAATAGAAATTGGTTAATATTAGCTTTTAGAGCTTTTTTTAAAACGCGAAAAAGGTGCGCTAATGGGCAAGGTGCGGAAAAAAAGGTGTGCAAATGTCCGGGTGCGCAAAGAAAAGGTCGCATTTGTCCCACTCCCATTTTTGCGTCACTTTTTTGCAATAATTTTTGCTAAAAGTACGGTAGTTTTTTTCCCAATAGTGCGTTTTAAAAAACACATTACTCGCGAGGAATACACTCTACTAAAAAGGGTGTATTTGCGTATTTATTTAAGTATTTTCAGTCATCTCGATCTTCTTCATTTACGGTTACAATCAACTCTGGAGAATCATTGAAGGACCGGATATTAGTGTGAAATTGGTGATGAGAATTGATGATTTTCTGCAAATAGCAACATTTATTGTAAGCTTTAAATGATTTAAAATCAATTTTTAGCTTAGATCTTTCTACTTTCCTTTCTTATCACACCATTTGCGATTTATTTCCCGTTAACGAACGATGGCTTGACATTACCTATCAGGTTAGATACTTTGAGCTCATTGTAAACACTATTCTGCAATCAATTCTTTGAAAACAAGGTTTTCTTTATATACTGGACCATGTTTAGCGCATTTTACTACAAATTGTCATAAGAAAAAGGAGTTAAACTAGAAAAGATGTGTTTATAATCTTTGTTTACTTTGTTTACTTTGCTTACAAAGTATACAAATGTTTACATGTAGATTAGTAAGTTTTTTATTGTTACATTTGTTATTCCAGACTGCTAGCTGCAGTGGAAAATGCGACTAAACTCTTTTATGCAATCGTTTACATAATCTTAAACTTTTGTGGGATATTTGGACCAATGTTATTGAAAAAGAGATACGAATGCTCAATGGATTTCAATTTATTTATGTCAGATGTCTATTTAATTGTCACAACTCATTATAATCTCTTTGATTGTGCACAATTTTGTCAAATGATGATCTCAATGAGTCGTTTCTTTGCCGTTTCATTTAATGGTCATTATTTTCGGTGAGGGCATTTTGAAGTATCGGTATAAAAAGAAGAAATTTGTCTCTGAACTTTGAAAAATCTCTCAGCTACACCTTGAAATGGCCATTTATCCAACCATTTCTCCCATTCATTTTGAGAATTGCTATCGACAGGATTGGGAATGTTATCTTCAATTGGCGTGCTTATCACCAAGCCACTCCATCCGATCTTCCAATCAATTACTACATTGTACCATTTTTCTATTTTCTTATGTGCTCTTTTGATTTTATGACGTATCGAAAAATGAATTCGGTTAAAGAATTTAAACATTTTCATTAACTATCTACAAAATTTAGATAAAAGGCTCTGGAAAAGTGTCACGAGCTGAGAGATTACTCATGTTTCAAGTAAGTTATTGACCATTGACCATTGACGATTGACCAGTGACCATTGACCAGTGAGCTATTGACCATTGACCATTGACCAGTGAGCTCATTGACCATTGACCATTGACTATTGACCAGTGAGCCATTGAGCCATTGAGCCATTGACCAGTGAGCTATTGACCATTGACCATTGAGCCATTGAGCCATTGACCATTGACCAGTGAGCCATTGACCATTGACCATTGACCATTGAACATTGAGCCATTTCATTGACTTCATTCATTGGCTAATGAAAGATCATAATCAGCTAATGGGCTAATCTTTAAAACTACTGTTCCACAATTGACAGGAGTCAAGCCAAAAGCTAGCTGGCCAAATTCAGCTCCACTGGCTTTATTACTGGCCTACCTGACTCTTAAAGAAAAACTGAAAGAATAGAATCCTTTAGATGCTCTCCTACACCTTACTCACCCTAATGAACACAACTTTTTCCTGGTCAATCGGCTTTTTTCTCAATCTTTTCTTTGGACAATGGATTGATTACTCGTTCTCGCAAATCAACCTTTTTACAAAACAACTATTTTTCTATTTGATTACATGGTTTGTTTTATTTGATATTGAGAAAAATATATGAAATCTAGCCTTGTCAGTGCTGTTTTTTTGAAGAAACCTTCCGAAAGAACTAATGTGAAAATGGTGAGAAAGAGGAAGTTGACAGTTTAAACAACAAATTGAAAACTTTTATGTAAATAAATATTCCTTTGTTTGTTTACAAAGTTATCATTACATTACAATATTCAGAGCACTTTATAATTTGTTTCAAAAAATTTTGCTAGAAAGCTTTTGCATCTTCTATTAGGTTGATGCATAAGTCTTTTCGGTTTTTTCGTACTTCTGTTAAAAAGTAACAAATTCACGAATTAATCTATAGTTTGCTCTATAAAAAAAGTGTTTTTTTGTTCAATTTGCATCTTTTTAAATGAATTTCGGTTCACTTTCAAGCAAATTCGAGAGTGAAAAACGCCTTTTTCGTAAAAATCTATAAAAAACTCTACGGAAAAATTGGCTGAATGAATTTCTCTGAAATTTTGGCGAAATATCAAACGTTTTTTTTCTCTATCTTTTATCTATTGACACGAAGATAGGTTTTCTTTAGCTAAGGTGTCTAAACCGCTCAGGCTCAGGCTCAGGCTTAGGCTGAGGCTTAGCCTGAGCCTGAGCCTGAGCCTAAACCGCATCATCGAGTTAGCCCTTTTTGACTACCCGACTTCATACTCTCAAGAAAATCCAGGCATTAAATATTTTTAAACCCGTTTTAATGTTATTTTGCTAGAAAAATAATTGCTTTTTCTAATGAAATCAACCGTAGTTTAATTGGTGCATTTGTTGGCTTGAAACGGCAGACGAAAAGGAACAAAAACACTTATGCATCAACCTAATAGATAGTTTGAATACTTTTTTTGAACAAACAGACTTTTTTGAACTATTGGGTTGGTGGAAAAGTCCTTTCCGATTTTTTGGGAGAGTATCTTAAATTTGTCCAATTTTGACGTTTTATAGCTCATCCTAAAGCTGAATTCAAGACGGATCGATTGGTAAAAACCGATTTGAGATATCTCTTTTCTAAAAGTTCTTACAGCTATTTTAGTAAAGGGCGGCAGAGCCAAAAAATGGCTGTTTTCACGTTTCGTTAGTTTTCCGTGCAGAAACCTAGGCTAAAAACATGTGTTTCGTGATCAGCGTCAAAAATAACTCCTAAGTTCAATTGTTATTATGGTAAATTTTAGGGTACAACAAAAAAAAACGAGAAAAACGAAGGAAAATCGCGAAAAGCGGCGGAAAGGCTATTGATCTGAGGGTCGCTGGTTCGACTTCCACCGGTGACAATATTTTTCAAAAATTTTTGGCTAAGATTCTGAAAATGTGTGTCTAGGGGTTATTTTTGACGCTGATCACGAAACACATGTTTTTAGCCTAGGTTTCTGCACGGAAAACTAACGAAACGTGAAAACAGCCATTTTTTGGCTCTGCCGCCCTTTACTAAAATAGCTATGAAAACTTTTAGAAAAGAGATATCTCAAAACGGTTTTTACCAATCGATCCGTCTTGAATCCAGCTTTAGGATGAGCTATAAAACGTCTAAATTCGACAAATTTAAGGTACTCTCCCAAAAAATCGGAAAGGAATTTCCCACCAACCCAATAGTTCAGAAGAAATGACAGGGTTGAGTAACAGACTTTTTTGAACTAGTTTTACTGACAAAAAGGCTTATCAAATAGCTCTAAAAGAATGAATTTAGTTTGAAGAAAGTGTGGAAAAAAGGCGAAAACTTGATTTTCTTTTTCTTTCAAAAGAGAGCTTGGTTTATTTTTATTCAAAAAAGTATTGAAACCGTTTAGAAGATGTGAATCAATAAATTGAACCCAAAGAGACTTTGATGAACTCAATTCTTTCTCAAATTTAGAAAAAAAACTGATCAATTTGTGCTTACCAGTGTTTAAATATAAAGAGAATTTAATCTTTCGCAATCATCGACTCACAAAAGCGCTTTTCATTCTCTTTAGTGTGACTAATTTGAGTTCATTTGTCAGTCATAAAAAATTCGATACGCCTTTTTCTCTTTCCAACGTTATCTCAAAAAAAAATTATTTTATACGTATGAAATCGAAAACTCAAAACAATATTTCATAAGTATACAAAAAATTTTGCTGTCTTCAAAGAAATATTTTAATCAAACCTTTTTAAAATAAGCCTGATAAGCTTTTTTCTCTTTCGAACTTTATCTCAAAATAATATTTCATACGTATATGGGATAATTTGAGTCGATTTGTCAAAGTCATAAAAAAATTTGATAAGCCATTTTCTTTCCAACGTTATCTCAAAAAAAATGATTTTATACGTATATCGAAAACTCAAAACAATATTTCATAAGTATACGAAAAATTTTACTGTCTTCAAAGAAATCTTTTCATAAAACCTTTTTAAGATAAGCCTTAAAATAAGCCTATAAGCTTTTTTTCTCTTTTCAACTTTATCTCAAAAAATACGTATATAGCTGCTTTGAATTTCATTTAATTTTTCAATTATTCAATTCTATGAATCAAGAAAATCCTCTACAAATGGGAGATCAATCAAATGAAAGCATTTTGCCGCCTCCAATTGAGAACTTGGACAGTGGTTCTGTTGAGAAAGGACCGGTGAGTGAAAGCAAATGATTAGATCAATATAATTGTAACAGGTTAATGTTCTATAAGTATACTTGCATTCATTAGCTACACTATATTATTGTTTCAGCCCAAGAACCCGTTACTTATGACTGGCCAAATTGTGAACGAGATTCTCAAAAACACGGACGGGGTGAGTTCTTAAAAGCAAGAACAAAGGTTAATTATCTAGAGATTTAAATCTTTTTTATTAGACAATATTTTTATGAGATTTTATCAATCAAATAAATTAGTCTTAATCAGGGTTATTCGGGGGATTTACTAGCCCAAGCCAAGCAAAGCAACCTAAAACAAAAGCCAGGTCCTAGACTTTTGATTTGCCTTGTCTGACCTGACTTTACTGCAGGCTTGATTCATAAAAAGTCCCTAGTTTTGATAAAAGATCTGACTTTGCCTCGCTTAGCTTACAGGCTCTAGACCCAGTTGAAACAACTATGATCAGAGTTAAGACAAGCCTTCAGCTTCATCAGCTCCTATCAGGAGCTGATGAAGACTAACGATATAGAAATTGATTCTGAGAGTTAATTTGGAATTATTCTATTCTTCTTTCTATCAATAAAAGCAATGATTCTATCAATTTACTTTAGAAACTGCCTTCCCAAGAGACTCTCGATCTTCTACCCGAACGCGTCGTTGAGCAAATCAAGCAGAAAGTCGCCACTCGGATTAATCCGGTGCAAATGATTGAGCAAGGTAAGCCAAATAGAACAAAGTATCCTTTTTTGATTGTAAAAGACTAGACAAACAGACAAATCTTTCAGAAGTTGGGGAAAAATCTCCTCAAAGGAAGAAACCAAACCCATCCGGAAAAGGAAAGTCAATCGAAAAACAACCAGGCAATAAGGTTATGTATTTCTATCAAATAATCCATTTTCTAAAGCATGCAAACTTTCGAAAACTCCCGTAATCTTGAGTTCGTTTTATGATTTTCAGATTGATGATTTTCAGCTGCTAGTGATTGAACCACCATCGGCTAGCCATTGGTGATTGAACCACTAGAGGCTAGCCGTTGGTGATTGAACCACTAGAGGCTAGCCATTGGTGATTGAACCACTAGAGGCTAGCCGTTGGTGATTGAACCACCATCGGCTAGCCATTGGTGATTGAACCACTAGAGGCTAGCCGTTGGTGATTGAACCACTAGAGGCTAGCCGTTGGTCATTCAATCACTAGCGGCTGAAAATCACGAGCGGCTGCGACATATAGATGTTAACTAATTCTAATGTTTAGAAAAAGGAAGCGAAAGTTCGATCAAAAGAATGGCGAGTTTTTATGAAAAAACTTCGAGAAGAAGACTATCCACGTCTCGAAAAAGAACTTGAAAAATACAAGAATGAGAGATCACAAATGGAAATGATAATTGAAAAACAGAAAGAGAAAATTGCTTTTTTGACGAGCATTTGCCTCGGAAATGGAAATGCACCCTTTCTGGTGCACTCCATGTAGGAAAGATTGTAAGCATTGCTTAATTAAGTGCTCTAGAAAGGCTTTATTTCCGTTTTGTACAATTTGTTCTTCTTGAATGAATTTTTTTATTAAACTGTCGAGTTTTCAGTTTCTGATGTTGAATTTGCAATGTACATTTTGTGCAGAATTTTAGTGTCAGAACATAGTTTTTGTTAGATTGGTTTTCTCCACCAAGCTTTTGTTAGCTTGCTTTTGTTAGCTTGGTTTTGTTGCTTGCTATTGTTAGCTTGATTTTGTTAGCTTGCTTTTGATAGCTTGCTTTTGTTAGCTTGCTTTTGTTAGCTTGATTTTGTTAGCTTGGTTTTGTTGCTTGCTATTGTTAGCTTGCTATTGTTAGCTTGCTTTTGTTAGCTTGCTTTTGATAGCTTGCTTTTGTTAGCTTGGTTTTGTCCCCGTCTGTCGAGCGATCTTTCTCATTGAGACCTGTGGATTCCGGGCCACGCGCTTCTGAATCACTTTGCGATTTCTGGAGGTGTTGACTGTTCTTTTTCTGCCTCTTCCTGGACGATCTCCATCGTTGCCAAGCTCCTTGTATCGCTTAATCGCTTTTGAGACGAGCTGATGAGAAACACGTAGCAATCGCGCGATCGCACTCACGCATTGACCTAGACGATGAAGCTCCAGAATGGCAGATCCCTTGTTTGTCATCCTATAAAAAAATGAATAGACTTGAAACAAAGTAAAACAACAAAGAACAACGTTATTCCTGGTCACCCTGTATATGGGATAATTTGAGTCCATTTGTTAAAGTCATAAAAAATTCGATAAGCCTTTCCCTTTCCAACTTTATCTCAAAAAAAAAATGATTTTATACGTGTAAAATCGAAAACTCAAAACAATATTTCATACGTATACGCAAAATTTTGCTCTCTTCAAAGAAATTTTTTCATAAAACCTTTTTAAGATAAGCCTGATAAGCCTTCTTCTCTTTTCAACTTTATCTCAAAAAAAAATACGTATATGGAATACGTATATAGCTGACCTTTTCTCATCAAACATTTCATTTTTCAATCATTCAATTCTATGAATCAAGAAAATCCTCTACAAATGGAACATCAATCAAATGAAAGCATTTTGCCGCCTCCAATTGAGAACTTGAGCAGTGATTCTGTTAATAAAGAGCTGGTGAGTGAAAGCAAATGTTTAGATCAATACAATTGTAATCTTAGAATCTTTTCTGAATGGCGTAAACTTTTTAGACTATTCATTTAGCCCAACAACAAACTTTACTTGACTGGAGACATTATCGAGGCAGTTCTCAACATGGAAGACGAGGTAAGAATTCAATAAATTCTTTTATTGCAACAATTTTGTGCTACTAGATAATATTTCTAAAATTGTTAGATTTCAGAAATCACAGGAATCACAGAAACCATCATCGTCTAAGCCTAACCCACCACCGCCAATTTTCAAACCTCTAACCCCAGCCGATCCCATTCCAAGAGCTAATCTGGTTTGTTTTTCTAACAAAATACCCAAAAATAGTCAGCTATCTTGTCTATTTTGGTTAGAGTGTATTCCTAAAACAAGTCACTTTTTTGAAACTGACGTAATTCTTGGGTTTTATCATGGCCCAGTGCTTTATATACCCTTAAAGGGTTGAGCAAAATTACCCGGACAAGAAAATTCTTTGAATATTATTTGTCTTTGTATACTGGACCTTGTTTAGCCCATTTTACTACAAATTGTCATAAGAAAAAGGGGTTAAACTAGAAAAGATGTGTTTACAATCTTTGTTTACTTTGATTGCTTTGCTTACTTTGCTTACAAAGTATACAAATGTTTACATGTAGATTAGTAAGTTTTTTATTGTTACATTTGTTATTCCAGACTGCTAGCTGCAGTGGAAAATGCGACTAAACTCTTTTATGCAATCGTTTACATAATCTTAAACTTTTGTGGGATTTTTGGACCAATGTTATTGAAAAAGAGATACCAATGCTCAATGGATTTCAATTTATTTATGTCAGATGTCTATTTAATTGTCACAACTCATTATAATCTCTTTGATTGTGCACAATTTTCTGCTAGCTACATCTCAGCTATCTTGTCTATTTTGATTAGAGTGTATTCTAAAACAAGTGACTTTTTTGAAAGTGATATAATTCTTGGGTTTTATCATGGCTCAGTGCTTTGTATACCCTTAAAGTGGTGGGAAAAATTACCCAGACAACAAAATTCTTTGAATATTATTTGTCAACCGTTCCATAAATTCTTTTTCTATAAACTCTGAATTATTTTTGAAAAAGTAATCACAATTTTCTAGTCTTAATCTTGTTTTTTTCTTGGGTTTTTCAGAAACTAAATAAGCGTTAAAAAGAGAGAAAATGAAGCTCCGCGCGCTCAAATTTGGCGCATTTGAGCAGTTATTGATAAGTCAACCCGATGCTTTGCAGTTCAAAAGCAAAGCCGGACAACAGTTATTTTCTAATAGATTAAAAATGAATAAATTTATACTATTGAAAAAATTATACGGCTAAGTTGGCTGGCTTCAAAGTTACAACAAAGAATTCTTGTCTGGGTGATTTTGCCCAACATTGTAGACTAAAAAGTGAGTCTTTTAGATAAAACTGGAAAGATTACAGTAGTTTTTGAAAGTTGAAGCTTTAGAAAAGCTTTAGAAAACGATTTATTTGAGAGTTAGTTAGCTTTTATCTGTAATTTAGAAAAAGCCTCGGAAAGAGCCAAAAGATCGAACAAGGGAATACCATGCAAAGCTGAGAAAAGTCTACAAAGAAGACTATCCGAATCTTGTTAAAGAACATGAAAAATGCAAGGATGAGCAATCAAAACTGAAAAGGATAAACAAAGAACAAGAAGAGGAAATCGCTTTTTTGAAGAGCATGTTGCTCAGAAATGGAAACGCCTCATTTTAAGTGCACCCAAAAATTGAGAGCATTGATAGAGCAATGAATTGAATACGCTAGAAAGTAGAGTGCGTTCCTCGCGAGTAATTACTCAAGTAAAATCTGCATAAGTAATTTTTACTTGATTAATCGACGTTTTTTGGTCGAGCAACTACGAGTAAATCCACTTTACACATCGAGTAAACTGAATATCTTTACATGATGAACGGAATTTCCCACCAAATCAGTTAAACGGTTGAATATCTTTAAAAAGAGTCGTATATAACTCGTCGCTGGTGATTTTTTGCAATAATTTTTGCTAAAAGTACGCTAATTTTTCCTAAGTGTGCTTTTTAAAACAACGCATTACTCGTGAGGAACACACTCTACTAGATACCCCCGTATTTGCGTTTTGTACAATTTGTTTTTCTTGAATGAATTTTTTTTTTATCGAATTATCGAGTTTTCCGTTTCTTTGATTGATTGAATTTACAATGTACATTTTGTACATTTTGTAATATCGTATTCTCTCTAATAGTAGTGCACCGAGAGCGTTGCCTAAATTCCTCGAAATCTCAAAAAGCGCTTATCAGAACCTATCGATGTGAGGTCGGAAAATGTAGCTGACGATCAGATCTAGTGGGAGATTTGAGTGTTGAGCTTCTGCGAAACTTAGAAACCGTAAAATAATCATCAACTCAGCTCGGCGGGGTGCACTACTATTAGAGATAATACGATATAATTCTAATAGATAAGCATTGCATTGTTTCTTGTTTACTGAATCTTTGATACCGTATTCTCTCTAATAGTAGTGCACCGAGAGCGTTGCCTACATTGAATCAAGTTTCCAATTTTGGATTATAAAATGATGTGTTGATTAATAGTGAAATTGATAATAGCATGAGCTTTTTTTGGAAAGTAATTGTTTTGGCTCCTCAACTTGTAACACTTTCAGTTATTCATTTAGTTGTTAACACATAATCAATCCTTTTTAAAAAATGTTAATTTGCCATATTCTCTCTAATAGTAGTGCACCGAGAGCGTTGCCTAAATTCCTCGAAATCTCAAAAAGCGCTTATCAGAACCTATCGATGTGGGGTCGGAAAATGTAGCTGACGATGAGATCTTGACGATGATTAGAGTCTTGAGCTTCTGCGAAACTTAGAAACCGTAAAATAGTCATCAACAAGTCATCAAAGACAGGGTCCACTACTATTAGAGAGAATACGGTATTTTTGTGTCAAAACAGCTTTTGTTAGCCTCACTTATTAGTTCTTATTTGAATAAAGTGGAAAACAAATATTCCTTTAAAAAAATCGATCATTACATTTAACAATAAAAAATCTGAAATTATCTAAACTTGAATCAAACAGATTTTTGCTTAAGTAGATAGCTAAAGAATTGATGTGCAAGCACAAAAACTTCCAAACCGTACTCCAATTTTTAAACAGATGTTTTCACTTGGCGCTAATTTCTATTCTTGTTTTGTTTAGTCATTCTTTTCATTCAATTTCTATTTTCTATTCTTCTTTTTACCCATTCTTCACTCACATCTATGCCCAGAGTTTTCCATTCAATTTCTTTCTTTCTTTCTTTCTATTCAAATGCCTCCTCGCAAACGAAAATCCCAATCTCTTCTCCTAAACTCGAAAATTTCATTTCTATTCTCCAATTTACCCACTAAACTCAAAAACTCTGTACTCAATTTCACGGAAATTTCCGACTTGATCGGTAGATGTAGAAGTAGAATTGCAGTATCTCGCAACAACCTCAATCTTGGGTAATTAAACCCAATTAATTAAACTTGAACTCAAAAATTCTGTACTCAATTTCACGGAAATTTTCGACTTTCAAAAACTCTTGAAAACTTCAAAGCGAACAAGAAATGCCAGTTTCGAAAAAGCTTTCCCAGGAAGAATTGAGGATAAAATTGAATTCGTTTATCGTTTCAGCTCAAATTATGAATCGAATTGAAATCAAAAATTGAGATTTCCTTTGATAAACATTTCAAAACTCTTTTCAAAGCATCAATCGATTCAAATTCAAAGGAAATCCTTTCTATTAATAATTTCGAAAGTGAAACGATGACCAAGCTATTCTAGAATAGCTTGGCCATCGTTTCACTTTCGAAATTCATGATTTATTCGATTTATTCAACAAAAGAATCAAAATTTGTCGTTATCTCAATGCGAATTTTGCATGCACTTATCAGAGTTCAAAAGAAGTGAAGAAGTCTGAGAAATTTATGGAAAAATGTATTTCAAGATTATGGGCAATTGATTCAAAATGTGGAAGGATTTCAAACTTTTTGGGAGCGCTCATTTGTCACTCAAATTTCTAAGCAAATTCTCTATAAATTACGTGGGAAATGCTCATTTTCAACTTCAATGGGAAAAGGGAAACTTGGAAAAAGTAATATCTCATCAAATATTTCAAAATTGTAAAGTTTTTACTTGGAATACTTTGACTGACATCTACAAAATGGAAATATGATAAATAACAAAAGAAATATAATAAATAACCAAAGAAATATAATAAATAACAATAACAAAATAGAAATTTTCTTTAATAAATGATTCAAAAGAGAAAATTTCTGAAGCTAATCAGATTTCTTGTAGTTTCAATTGTTGAGTTAACCAATGTTCAATATTTATGGCAATTCTTAAGCTCGCAATTCGTTTAGCACTTAGTTAACTCTCTCTGGAGGAAGGCAAAGCACGTGGTTTGTGGTGTAATGGTTAAGACAATCATCGGTAAGCCCGAGTCCTGGTGGCGCACCAATTTTTGATCTACCCTAATTCCAACTGCTTTCAAAAGAAACAAGAAAGGATTGCATTGGAGTTTATCTTTCTAGATGATTTTTAAAGTTTACTGTTTATTTATTTGTTTAGTTTATTTTATAGTTTTACTCAATCACCAAATTTCACCAAAAAAAACCTCAGTTTTTCTTGTTTAACGATAAGAAACTCTTCACTATTTAACAGTTTTCAACTCTACGAGACATTAAAAATGTTAAAATCACATTTCAGTTTTGATTCCTTTCAAGAAAGCTTAACGAGAGTTTGTAACAAACTCAATTTATCCGATCAAATTTCACCAAAAGGTTACAGTAGGCGCTTTCCACAACCACAACCACAACCACAACCACAACCACAACCACAACCACAACCACAACCACAACCACAACCACAACCACAACCACAACCACAACCACAACCACAACCACAACCACAACCACAACCACAACCACAACCACAACCACAATCACAACCACAACCACAACCACAACCACAATCACAACCACAACCACAACCACAACCACAACCACAACCACAACCACAACCACAACCACAACCACAACCACAACCACAACCACAACCACAACCACAACCACAACCACAACCACAACCACAACTGTTTCTAGGCAGGCAACAGCGTAAAAGATAATAACTTTAAAAAGAATAACTTAAAGTTGTTTGAGTGTATTTTCTTTTTAGCATTAAATTTGTAAAAAATGAGCTCTAATCTGCTTGCTCCCGTAAATATTGAAGACCTTGTATGATGACACTGAAAATACTAGAGAAACATCATAAAAACCCGCGAAATTATACAAAAAAAAAACAAATTCTAAACGATAAATAACGTTTCATATTGTGGTGGTGAATCTAGATTGTATGGTGGTGGCTGATCTCCTTCTATTGTGTACCCGGGTGATGGGTCGGGTAACTCGACCGGCTCAGGTGGGATCGCTAGCTCTTGAGGTGGACAAGGCGATGCTTGGTTGTTAGACTCCTCAATCGTTAGACTGAAATTCGTGAAATCCCGATCTTGTCGTATTACGGTACTGTCTATTTCAAAAAAAGAGCTAGTAATCTTGTCCTAGAGAGTTTTTGAAAGTTGACGCTTTTTAGAAAATCCCTTATAAACTGACCTGTGTTGTGGTGTAACTGCTCGAGCCAACACTCGAAACAAAAGACTGAGAAAAACTGATATTGGACCAATAACAATCCATACACCGGGATCCATATTTGTAAGAGGAAAGAGATCGATTTTCGGGAAATTTCTCTTTTCTTCATTTGTTTCTTATCTATACTCTGAAACGCACTAATCTCATTGAGAGCTTAAATCGATCAAATTTCTTACATAAAAGAACATTTTTAAGTTTAGGCACTTTGTTGATTGATGTTAGCGGCGTAGGCTAATTTCCGCAATTTTTTTTGCGCAATAGCGTCATTTGCGCAACTGGGTCGTGTGCGCAACTCGCCATAACTTTCTTCTAAGTCGGCCAATCTTTATGCTTTTGGTTTCATTTTGTAGATCTCAATACGTGCAACAAAATGAAACCAACATCATAAAGATTGGTCAACTTAGAAGAAAGTTATGGCGAGTTGTGCAAACGACCCAGTTGCGCAAAACAAAATTGCGGAAATTAGTCTACCCCCTGTTAGCAACAAATTTTCCTGTTTCCTATTTTCAGATATTAGGTAAATTTTAAATAACCAAAATTTTCTAGTGTGTGTCTTTAATTTATCTAAATTTATATCACCTTTCATTTGAAAACATTGCTCAACCCCGAGATTATACTTTACTTTTATGCACGATAACGCGAGTATTCATGCAAGTTGCTCCACAAGAGATTGGCTGACAGCGCACAAAATCGGCACTGTCGCTTGGCCCGTGGCAGCCCAGACTTGAACCCGATTGAGAATGTGTGGGGGACACTCGTTCGAGATGTCTACAAGGGAAACAAGCAATATTCGAGCGTGAATGAACTCAAGAAAGCCATTCAAGTAGCCTGGAATCGGCTTCAGCCAACAGCGCTTCATGACCTTGTCTCTTCGATGCCGAGACGTCTTTTTGAAGTTGGACTAAAGCAAGGAGGGGCCACGCATTATTACTTTATTTGGTTTGTGTTGTTATTTTTATTTCTGTTAACTTTTTCTTGATAAAGAAAAGTGCGTCTATAATTTTTTGACAGCTGTTAAAACGTTTTTTGTACGATAAAGTACTTTGGATGAGTGAAATGACTTGAAATTTTGCATGAGTTGTTTTTTACAATAAAGAAACTAAAAAATACTTTTCACTGGACTAGCACTTATGTCCGGCTCTAAACTATTAGGTTGATGCATAAGTCTTTTCGTTTTTTTCGTACTTCTGTTAAAAAGTAACAAATTCACGAATTAATCTATAGTTTGCTCTATAAAAAAAGTGTTTTTTTGTTCAATTTGCATCTTTTTAAATGAATTTCGGTTCACTTTCAAGCAAATTCGAGAGTGAAAAACGCCTTTTTCGTAAAAATCTATAAAAAACTCTACGGAAAAATTGGCTGAATGAATTTCTCTGAAATTTTGGCGAAATATCAAACGTTTTTTTTCTCTATCTTTTATCTATTGACACGAAGATAGGTTTTCTTTAGCTAAGGTGTCTAAACCGCTCAGGCTCAGGCTCAGGCTCAGGCTTAGGCTGAGGCTTAGCCTGAGCCTGAGCCTGAGCCTAAACCGCATCATCGAGTTAGCCCTTTTTGACTACCCGACTTCATACTCTCAAGAAAATCCAGGCATTCAATATTTTTAAACCCGTTTTAATGTTATTTTGCAGAAAAATAATTCGTTTTTCTAATGAAATCAACCGTAGTTTAATTGGTGCATTTGTTGGCTTGAAACGGCAGACGAAAAGGAACAAAAACACTTATGCATCAACCTAATAGCAAAAAACAGGGTGCGTCTATAATTTTTTGACAGAGTGTATATGTTAGGCCTGATTTAGACTCTGTTTCTAAAGATCGTTTTGTGTGATAAAAGGAACGGAGGCCACTTTGTATTGTTTTTCTTTGGCTTTGGAACACTGAACCGATGATTGATTCTATTTTATTATATTTTCTCGCTAGATTAGTAATTGTGTTATATTCGGAATAAATATCTAATAATGATTGCCCCATCGGTACCCTCTCACACACTGCACAACCACAGCTGTTCACGAGGACATTTTACTTTACAGCAATTGAATTCGGAATGATTTATGATGTATGAAATGAAATATGAAATGAAATACGAAATCTAAAACTTGTGTAGGAGATTTTTCCTTTTAACTGACACACTTTCGCAGCATTTCAACTTTTAAGTAAACTTTTTCCATTTCGAGATCAAATTTATTGCACCTGGGATAGGAATTGATATGTACAAGAAGAAAAGAAATAGATAAATAGATATGTTTTGATTTGATCATTTAAATCTACACTTCTGGTTCATTCTCTACGGGGCGCCTCCAGAAGAATGTTACTTTGATTACTACTCCAGAAGCCTCCAGAAGCCTCCAGAAGGGGGCCTTTTCTCATACACCAGCCTTCCGTTTCCACATCTCTTGACTCATCAACATTTCGTTTCCTTGGATGCCCGGAAATACCCTCATTCGTTAGCGGCTGAATTTCGTAAACGGCTACGACATATACACTTCTGGTTCATTCTCTACGGGGCGCCTCCAAAAGGGGGCCTTTTCTCATACACCAGCCTTCCGCTTCCTCTAAAAGCTACCACAGTTTCTTTTTTAATCGAGTTATTAAATTGTGGAACCTTTCATCCGCTCATGTTCGTGATATTCCCACCTTGGCTAGATTTAAAGCCGCAATTTCTGCAATTGATTTGACAGCTCTGTGATTCTTTCTCGAGGTACCTTTTGGGTGTGTTTTGAGTGGTGTCCTCGGTAATTATTGTCATTTTGTTTTGTCGCTATTCAACTGAATAAAGCATATTATATAACTGAAACACTTTCGCAGCATTTCTATTTATTTACTTTTAAGTAAACTTTTTCCATTTCGAGATCAAATTTATTGCACCTGGGATAGAAATTGATATGTACAAGAAGAAAAGAAATAAATAAATAGATAATTGTTTTGATTTGATCATTTAAATATACACTTCTGGTTGATTCTCTTCATGAAAAGCTCTCTCCTCCTCCTCTCCGGTCATTTCTTGAGCATTCGGATTGGCGATTGTGATCGATTGGGAATGAGAACGGAAAGAGTTTGAAGTGTTTCGATCTTTACGAAGAATTCCTCGATTTGGAGCTTGATGCACCAAGGGAGTCTAGAAATTTGGAAGTGTTTAAAGCTGTCTTTTGGCTTTCTAATGTACTCTTTCTCGTTCTTTTCGTCATCCTTTCTCACCGGAAAGGATGTGTTTATGCGATCACAAAGTACTGAAAGACTTTCAAAGCACTTGCTTAGCAAGCTCTACCTGTTGTGATCGATCAGTGCCAGTTTCACTATCCGGTTTCCATCGAACAACTACATCTTTTTGTACCATTGACATGTCATCATCACTAGAAATTCATTTCATTTTATTAAATTTAGAATTTAGTAAGAATATTTATAGTTATAGTTATAGTTATATCAGTCACACAAAAATGTGCTGCTGCGAAAATGTGCTTTTTTAAAATGTTACAGCTGTTCACTAGGATGTTTTACTTTACAGCAATTGAATTCGGAATGATTTATGATGTATGAAATGAAATAAATTTAGAATTTAGTAAGAATAGTTATAGTAATCACACAAAAAGTCTGTTAACCTCGAATCCTTGATCTGACCGACCATCACCGAATTGTTCACTGATTGACCGAAGCTTAGACTGAAAAAAATTAAAGAAATCTATGAAATATAGTTGTTTAAAATCATTTCCAGGAGTAGATTAATTTCCGCTATTTTTTTTGCGCAACTGGGTCATTTGCGCAACAGGGTCGTGTGCGCAACTCGGCATAACTTTCTTCTAAGTGAACCAATCTTTATGATTTTGGTTTCATTTTGTAGATCTCAATACGTGCAACAAAATGAAACCAACATCATAAAAGATTGGTCAACTTAGAAGAAAGTTATGGCGAGTTGCGCAAATGACCCTGTTGCGCAAAAAAATTGCGGAAATTAGCCTACCCCCATTTCCCACAAATTCGTTAACGTGTTTTCTAAAGTACGGACCGTACCCCTCCGCTATTTCACATTGTTTCTCTTGATCAAATTTGTTGTCGTACTTTGGTTTTGAAAAGGATTACTCAATATTTGGTTGTTTAAATAAATTCTATCATTAACATCAAAAAAACACATAAGTATACAAGATTTTTTAAAATTATTATTTCCTACCTGCTACTCCTTCGTCGATTCACTAGCTTTACGCATCCCGGACACAAAGAAATGACGTGTCTCAAGCAGAAACAATTCACGATGAATGCTCGAGTGTATTCTAAAATCAATTTTAAAATCTATACAATCATGCAAAAGCTGGATAGAGAATTTCAACTACCGTAAATACTGTAATAGTACCGCAACCCCCTCGTACAGTCGCGTAGTCGCAAAAGTTTTTTAGTATTTTTAAGTATTTCATTTTTTTCAAAGCACCCATACTTTCAAAAAATACGTCTTTGGTATCAAAAAAATAGCTGAAATTCAGGGCTATTTTTTGATACCAAAGATAATGACGGCGCGGAGTGTTGCGTAGTCTAGCTTTGAACGCGTTTTTCTCGTCACTGGTTTATGCTACAATGCTCGTTTAAATATCAAAAAATAGCCCTGAAATTCAGGGCTATTTTTTGATACCTAAGCGCGCATTATAGCACAAACCAGTGTCGAGAAAAGCGCGTCCAAAGCTAGACTACGCAACACTTCCCACCGTCATTATGGAGGTGGGGTACTATTACAGTATTTACGGTGGTCTTTTGAATTCTGATCTCGTTCTTTGTAGAATGCTTTAGAAGTTATCTAGACAAGTAAATGTAATGCCCAGTTGTCAATCTAATGATCAGCCTCAGTCAGTTAGAAAGATCGTTTCTTTTATGGGTTGGGGCTGGGATTCGAACCCGCTCTCCCTTAATGAGCGAACGTTTTACCAATGAGCTACAACGAGTTACTCCATTCCCTTACGGAGACCCTTACTAGTCAAGGTTGTTTAGTTAAGCCATTTTGACTAGTTTATATTGATCTTCCCGTAAATACTGTAATAGTACCCCACCCCCTCGTACAGTCGCGTAGTCGCAAAAGTTTTTTAGTATTTCATTTTTTTCAAAGCACCCGTACTTTCAAAAAATGCGTCTTTGGTATCAAAAAAAAGCCCTGAATTTCAGCTATTTCTTGATACCTAAGCGCGCATTATAGCATAAACCAGTGTCGAGAAAAACTCGTTCAAAGCTAGACTACGCAACACTCCGCACCGTCATTATGGGGGTGGGGTAGTGTTTACGGTAAGTAAAGATCAAAATTGTCTAAACTCAGCCTTTTAACTCAAAATTTAACAATTAGATCAACAAATAGCTTGTCTTTAATCAAATAAAAAATCCAGTAACAAATAGCGTTTTAAAATTTAAACCTGAACTCGCCATACAGAAAACGTAAAAATTGAGACAATGATTCAACACTTCAAGCACGTTCGCGAGTTGACGATAAAGCTGAAATTTCTTTTTTTAAAACAATCTATTGAGCTCTAGAGATCTATTTTAGACCTTTCAATTGATCTTCTTTACCTGAAATCCGTACAATTGCTCGGTTGCCTCATTCTGGAATAACATCACCAACATTTGTGGAACGTTACCCAAAATAAAGATGAAACAAATCGCCACCATTAAAACTGTCAATTTTTTCTCGGTGAAACTTTTCACAACGCTCGCAAATTCTTTTCTAAAGATGAAAGAATGAAAAGGTGATGTTAAATTGATTTAAATTTTATTAAAACTGTTGTAAAACCAACTGTTGATAAGCGTCTGAATGATAGGCAATTGAGCTTCGATGATTCGAGAAATTTGGTGGTTTTGGTGGAGCTTTTGGAGTCTTATTAAGAAGGACGCGACGATTTCTCTGGAATGATTATGATTTCTAATTGATTGGACTTGATTTTTACCTTTGCAATCTGCAATTTCCTGGCAATTACCACATTGAGTGCTGTCATCACAATAACACACATAAATCGGAGACATTCCCGACCGACTTTGTACGTTTGGAAAATCGTCCAGTAGGGTTCTCTGAGCAAAAGCAATATTTTATATTTTCTTTAACTAACTCTTACATTTAATCGTTAAAGATTACTGTACTGTATAACAAAAGATTACTGTACTTTTAAGCACAAAGCTTTCTCTGAAGTATTTCAGAGAACAAATCTATGATCGTGGTCTGATTTTCAAGTAGAAGCTCACGATTCTAAAGGAAGATCCTTCTCTTTCTTCCTTTCTTTCTCTTCCTTGCCTTTCTTCCTTCTCTTTCTTCCTTCTCTTTCTTCCTTGCCTTTCTTCCTTGCCTTTCTTCCTTCTCTTTCTTCCTTCTCTTTCTTCCTTTCTTTCTCTTCCTTGTCTTTCTTCCTTCTCTTTCTTCCTTCTCTTTCTCTTCCTTCTCTTTCTCTTCCTTCTCTTTCTTCCTTTCTTTCTCTTCCTTGTCTTTCTTCCTTCTCTTTCTTCCTTCTCTTTCTCTTCCTTCTCTTTCTTCCTTCTCTTTCTCTTCCTTCTCTTTCTTCCTTTCTTTCTCTTCCTTGTCTTTCCTATCTCTTTTTGGATAAAGAAGAAGCTGATAGCTTAGTGATAGAGCTACCTGGTAAGCAGAAAATTGATTCAATTCTTTTCTTTACCATTCTTTACTTTATTATCTAATCACTCACTGGCACAATAATCCTTTGTGATTGACAATTGTATAGATTCCTTCTGAACTTTGTTGTACAGTTGTTTGAACAGCCATTGGGACATGAAGAAGAAAAGCGGCAAGAACAGCGATCACAATTCTCCGCCGACATGTCTTCTTCGGGTTACTTGATCGAGCGAGATGTGGACGGGTGATCAAAATGAATCTGAATCGATCAAAATGAATCTTCAGATTTATTTTGATCGTCTTGTACAGTTTTCTCTATCGATTTTACTTCTAAATTATAAATTGATTAAATTATATAAACGATTTTTAGATCTAAAGCATGAAATCATTCCACTCAAGCTAAAACAACGTCAATTGTACTACGTCAATTGTGACTACGCAAACTAGTACTTCAAATGTTTTATGTTGGTCAAAATTTTCTTCCTTTTTCCCCTTATAGAACTTGAGTCCAAAGTCGAATCAAATGAAATTCGATCTTTTTTGCAAAAACTCTCATGCCTTTGTTTTCCCTTAACCCACTTAAGCCACAGAAAAAAAAGAATGAGATTGATTTCAATGAAGAAAGAAGATGTTCTTTGATGCTTTTCCCAGGAAAATGATTAGCGAATTGATAATTGATACAAAAAATATTATCTAGAACATCTGAACAGGTCATCGCAGCTAGACATTGATATTTCGTAGCCGATTATGAATGAAATTTTTTGGGCAAATCTTTCTAGTAGAGCAACCCTTTAATGTATGAGGACAATATTATATCATCCTGTAGTGAATCAAATTCTGCGTCGATTGGTACCAAATTTGTGAGTTTAGGTTAAAAATTACCGGCGCTACAACGTTTCATTCAAAATCGGCGGGACCCCCGTAGCCGATTATGAATGAGTGGGTCTAGGAGTGTCCAACCATCAAGTATTTGATATCATTCAACGCAGAATCATTAATAATTATGTTAAATTTTTAAAATTAGAAAGATTGGATAAAAAGAAAAAAAATTAGAGCAAAAAAACTGTTTGTTCAAGAGGAAACTTTGAAGCCCCATAATTTTTTTTCTTTTTATCCAATCTTTCTAATTTTAAAAATTTAACATAATTATTAATGATTCTGCGTTGAATGATACTAAATACTTGATGGTTGGACACTCCTAGATCCACTCATTCATCATCGGCTGAAATTCATAATCGGCTACGACAGATAAATCATTGATATGATAACAGTGATTGTGTTCGGAACTTCTTCCGATAAAGTTGATTTCTCTTTGAAATCTATCGATCAATGTTCCCTCTGAATCATCCTTTTCCTCCAAAATCTTTCCACGATTTCCCCAGCCATAAGCTAGCCATAAGCTAGTCATAAGCTAGCCATAAGCTAGCCCTAATCTAGCCCTAAGCTATCCAAAACATAGACATTTCTAAACATTTCCCCCTCAACTTTTCTGTATGTAAACCCTTCTGTGCTTTAATAAATATTCTGCCTGAACCAAGGGATAGAGACACATCTTATCCCGAACAGATTGGTTCAAATTTTAGTGACAAGTTTGCTCATGGACGTGATTACTCCGATCTAAACATTTCATCGACCCAACGAACCTCTCAATGGTGAGCATAAAAGCGCAATACAATCCGGCGATCAAAAACCCGTTGATAAGACAAGCGTCCAAATAATTCACATAAGCCATCGCCAAATAACTCTTCTTTCCATTATCCGAAAGAGCGAAATGGAGAACGATTAGAGCAAGAGCACACTAAATTTTGAATAATGATTAGACCCACCGTAAATACTGTAATAGTACTCCATGGGGTCCATTGTAAGAGGATCTACATCTGTTCGAAATATTGTATGGATTTTGGATTGAATAAAGTGGACTCTAGCACATTAAGGTCCGGTTTAGTTACTATATCACTTGGACGAGATATTAACTAAACAGTTACTATATCACCCACCGTAAATACTGTAATAGTACCCCATCTCCCTTGTACAGTCGCGTAGTCGCAAAAGTTTTTTAGTATTTCATTTTTTTCAAAGCACCCGTACTTTCAAAAAATGCGTCTTTGGTATCAAAAAATAGCCCTGAATTTCAGCTATTTCTTGATACCTAAGCGCGCATTATAGCATAAACCAGTGTCGAGAAAAACTTGTTCAAAGCTAGACTACACAACACTTCCCACCGTCATTATTGGGGTGGGGTACTATTACAGTATTTAAGGCAGGTATTTCCTTCTCTTCCTTGTCTTTCTTATTTCTTCTTGGGTAAAGAAGGCGATAGCTCAATGGTAAAGCATCTGCTTGGTAAGCAGAAGGTCGAGGATTCAAATTTTTTGCTATTCATTTCTTTACTTTATTAGTAAACAGTAGCGCAGTTTAAACTAGTCTATTTTGGGATGAAAGTTTGGGTTTTAGGAAAAAACGCAGTTTTGGGATGAATTCAGCTTATAAATTGGCTGAACTGGGCTAAGAAAATGGGTTACGAGACAGTAAGAAGACGATTATTATTGGCTTTAGGATTTCTCATCTAGGCATCTACAATGATTTCAATCTGCACTCACCAAGTCAAAAATGGCCAACGCTCGGATGTACATAAAGGGGATTGTCTTCAGTGATGGGCATTGTAAAGTACGAAGATTTAAAATGTTCCCAATTATGCCGAAAACGCATAGTACAATCTGAAATCGGATTTGGATTGATTTGATTGAATTGATCGACTTTTTTCGTTACCTGAATATTTTTAAAGAGAAGTTTCAAATCCGATAATCCTTGTGTGTCTTCGGCGGTGGAATTCGATGGGAAACAAAATGATTGAAAGCTCATGTAATCTAAAAAATTTGAATTAAGGATAAAGAAGAGATTTATAAGATTATAAAAGAATTAAAAGTTGATTGATGGATTGATTGATTGATTGATCGATTGATTGATTGATCGATCAATTGATTGATCTATCGATTGATTGATTGATCTATCGATCGATCAATTGATTGATCTATCGATTGATTGATTGATCTATCTATCGATCGATCAATTGATTGATCTATCGATCAATTGATTGATTGATCGATTGCTTGATTGATTGATCGATTGATTGATTGATCGATCAATTGATTGATCTATCGATTGGTCGATTGATCTATCGATCTATCGATCAATTAAAAGCTTGAATTTAGATTTTTATATTAAAAATATTTCAACAATGATTTTGTTTTTTTCTTCTTTAATATAATTAATTAAGTAATTCGATCTTTCAAGCACATCATCGTTTCTTGGAAAAGAGTCTAAGTGGTTGGCTGGCTGTGGGTGTGTCATTTTGTGATTCTTGGGGAATTCTTGAATGAAATGAGTGAATCGATGACGTCATTTTGTTGAAGGAGTAGAGAAAACCCTTATTAGAACTTAAATCATTGAAAATATGCAAAGAAATAATAACTTTGAGACTACTTAACGTTAAAAGAAGCTCTGACTACTCGATGAAGTTGGATTTGAACAAAAAAAAACGGGTCGTCACACTTTGAAGGTCTATAACTTTGTCCAGAGACCATATTTTTGTTAACTTTTTATATCATTGTACAGAAGACATTAAAGAATCTTAAAGAATTAAAGATGACGTCATTTTGTTGAAGGAGTAAAGAAAACCCTTATTAGAACTTAAATCATTGAAAATATGCAAAGAAATAATAACTTTTAGACAAAGGAAAGCTTGATATGCTTCTAAAAGTCAAGGCAAGGCCAAAAAAAGTTTTGTTATACTCTTAAAAGCCAAGGTTAACTAAAATCCGATTCTTTAACGTTAAAAGAAGCTCTGACTACTCGATGAAGTTGAATTTGATCAAAAAGTTTTGACGGGTCGTCGCGCCTCTTTAGTTAATCTTTTTTTGAGAAATTAAACTTTAACCTGAAAGTTAATTCAATAAGTTATCAATTCATTTCAAAAAAAATTATACCAAACTCTTTTGTTAACAAAAGAATTTCAATGACAAGAGTTGTACAAGATCTTAAAAGAAAACTTTCAAAGATTTGATTCCATTTTGTGATTTAAAACCCGGACAAACCAATGATCCCTGACTTTTTCTGCTTTTCTTAGAACCCAGCTTTTCTTGCTTTTTCTATCGTTCTTTAACCCCCTTTAGAAACAAAATGAGGAAAGAAAAAGAAAATGGAAGAATTGAGGAATCAAGGAAATCCCTTGATTCATTGCATCATATAATGGCCAACTTTTCTAAAAGAACTTTGGAATCAAACAAAATCAATCTAAAAATAAACGAAATTGCAAAAGAAGTTGAATCTTTTTGAGTATAAAAAGGAAGAAAAAGCTTTGAAAAGGTCTCATAAAGAAAACGTTGAAGAGACTTTAGAAAAAAAAAGAAAAGAGGAAGAACGCGACAAATTATGACCCTTGCAATACTGGGTAAAGATTTTTGCTTCCTCAAAATACAAAATATACGTGAATGACGAGTTTTTAAGTCTTTTTTTCACAGCTTTTATTAAGAATATCTAATTTTAGAGATTCTTTTCTTGTTTTTAATTAAAATCAGTTCAACTAAAGTCATCATTCTAATACTGTATATTAGACTTATAGGGAACCCCACCAGACCATTGACATTTGTTTGGCTAGGAACAGAGGGCTTCTGATGTAGACTTTCATGGTGATTTCGAATTTGTAAACAGAAGTTCCTAAAGACTCAAGCAATGACGCAAGCGTACTAACCACTAGGCCACCAAGGTTGTAAGGGGCCCTTACTAAGGGCTGCATAAGAAAGAACCTTATTGGACACCGATTGGCTTGGCTGCGATAAAATGACGAAAAGGGAAAGTTGAATATCTTTTTTTTGGGGTTTGTCTTTCCCCCCCCCTCTGGTTCTCGATTTCCTTGTTATCCTGTAATATCGCTTTCCTTTTTCTTTACCGCCGCCCGGTGTCCAAGGTTCTTCCTCCAAGGGCCCCCCTTGGTGGCCTGGGGGTCGTTTGCGTTGCTTGAGGCTTTAGGAACTTTTGATTACAGATTCGGAATCACCGTGAAATTCTGCATCAGAAACACTCTGTTTCCAGCCAAACAATGTCGGGGATCTGGTGGGGTTTCCTTCTTAGCCTATCAAGCTCAAAATTTTGATTTATCAGATAATATTAAAGCTTAAATCTATAGTACATTGTTGATTTCCATTCATTTAAGTAAAATAACGATGCTTGTCCGTTATTCATCAAATTCTTAACAGATTAGAACTGAATTAGATTTGAATTAGACCTAAATTAGATCTGAATTAGATCTGAATTAGACCTAAATTACATCTGAATTAGATCTGAATTAGACCTGGATTAGACCTGAATTAGACCTAAATTACATCTAAATCAGTCTAAAATCTGAAATTGTATGATAGATTAACAAAAATATCAAGATATCTTATTCTCTAATGAAATCAGTTTTAAAAAACAACATATTTATGTCTTTTTAAAAGCTTTTAACACTTGTAATTGGTACTTGTCCTCTAGAAAATTCGCGAAAGTGAAATTTGTGTTTAGATCTTCATGAAAATTGAAGCTGATTAAAGTACAGATTTGAAAGTTTTAAGCACAAAAAATAGCAATTAAGTAAAAGAAAAAAACTTGTTATTTTCCTTCTCACAAGGCTTCAAGGTGCAAAATATTTTTCAAAGTTTGTCCACGCTGGCCGAGTAAACCTAATTGAGAAGAGGAAAAAGGAAAAGTAATTGCAATTTATTCGCTTCTCTTAAAGTTTTTTTTGTTATTTTCTATTTGGCAACCATGTGACATTGTTGAGAATGATTAGTGGATTTTGATCGTTGAACAAAGCTATCAGTATAGGATAAAAGTTTCATGTGAGATTTTTGAGGTCTTTCTTGCATCCACTTCAAGAGAAGTTTACTTACAGTAAATACTGTAATAGTACCGCCCCCTCCGCCCTTCAAAAAGAAAAGAATTTTACAAGTTCTTCGCCAACTCTGGTTTAGGAAGAAACGAAAAACATGTATTATTTCAAATTATGTAAATACATTCAATTCGAAACCAAGCCTGCCTTCAGTTGGAATCTTACGGAATTTTTAGACCTACCGTAACGTAATAGTCCCCCCCGTACAGCCGCGTAGTCGCAAAAGTTTTTTTAATATTTCATTTTTTCAAAGCACCGGTACTTTCAAAAAATGCGTCTTTGGTATCAAAAAATAGCCCTGAACTTCAGCTATTTTTTGATACCTAAGCGCGCATTATAGCATAAACCAGTGTTGAAAAAACTCGTTCAAAGCTAGACTACGCAACACTCCGCACCGTCATTATGGGGGTGGGGTACTATTAAAGTATTTACGGTGTCTTTTAAAGAGGTACTTTGTGCTTAAAAGAGAAAGAAATCCTTTCTGGCTTAAGCTTAGATCTTTTAAAGATTGTAAATGCTTTCCTAGATGACTCATGTACTTTGTGCTTTCAACGCACCGCACTTAGCAAACTAGGTTCTCGATTTTTCTTGTATATCAACTGTAATATCAACTCTATGAAGAAAATAACTAAACGAGTGCGCTGAAAAGAAAATGCAAAAAGTAGAGCAATTTTTCAGCAAATAAGTTAATATTTTCAGAAAATAGCAAATTAAAAAGTTTGAAATTAAAATAAACATATCTTTAGAGCATTTAAGAAGTATAAAAAAAGGTTTTGAAAAAGAAATTTGATGCTTTTTGCTTTCTTTGTTAAAACTAAAGTATTTTTCGGAAACATTTTCCAAAATATAGCCTTTTTAAAGCAATATAGACAATGTTTTGCGTTGATCGATTCGTTTTTGCAAAAAAAAAAACACATCTGCTTCTCGTAAACAATCATTTTTTTCGAGACATCTATTGAAAATGAGAAAATTTGAAAGCAAAATAGCAAAATACTATCAAAGAATAAAGAAACTTTTCGTTCTTTGACCAGAAAATTTTCAAAGCAAATAGAAAATGGGTGGGTGATGGACAATGGGTGGGAGAAGAGAAATGGACAAAGAGATGAGTCTTTCGTAATTATAAACTTGAGGAAGAATTGGATGAAGAAAGGAAATGCATTCGAGAAGGACAAGACTCGAAATGGATATTTGGTTAATGTCAATTTTACAACGAAGATGCTCTAGTTTTCAGTAGGATTTTCAAGCGAAAATGTGTAAGAGTAAAAAGTTGAAAATCTCATGGACCATTTGATCTGATCAAAACGGGAGGATTGGACGATCAAACGGCTACTGTTAGAAGAAATTAAACTAGAATTCTAATTCATTTTAAATATATTAGCATTAGAAAATAAGTAGCACAAAAGAGATGAGTCTTTCGTAATTATAAACTTGAGGAAGAATTGGATAAAGAAAGGAAATGCATTCAAGAAGGACAAGACTCGAAATGGATATTCGGTTAAGATCAATTTTACAACGAAGACTCTCTAGTTTTCAGCTGGATTTTCAAGCGAAAATGTTTAAGAGTTAAAAGTTTAAAATCTATTAAGAATTTCATGAACTGCAAAAATATATCTGATGAATTTGATAGGGAAATTCAAAATTCATTGGCTTTCATTGGCTTTCATTGGCTAGGAAATGTTTTAAGCGCAGATTTTAAGACAAATTAATGTTAGAATGAAAGTTGAAGGGCTGGAAAAGGATAAAGAAAGGAAATGCATGTCGAAGGGCTGGAAAAGCTTTACTTTACTCTGAAAAAGCTTTCAAAAACAAAAATATTTAATATTTGGCCTTTGGCTTAGAGCGCCGTAGAAAATGAAAACTCTATATGCTAGGAAAGAGATGTTTACGGCTTTCAGGAAGTTTTCGGACTTGACTTTTTGAAAGTGGAATGAAAATTTTGCAAAAGAATTTCTACAAACTTATTACAAAGTGGATTCCCGAATTGGATTAACGAGAAGGGGAAATGAGATGAGAAAAGCGAGAGAAATGGGCAAATGTTTCGGTTGAATGAGCACAATGAAAAGAGAACTTGCATTTACATGTGATTTTCGAGAGTTTTGACGTTTATTGAAACTTTATTTTGACGCTTTCACCGGATATTCAATTAGTGACCAAGTTTTGGGAAAAGAAAGGTTGGAAATGGTTAAGTGGATGACTTTACAAATAAAGTTTACTTGAAATTATATATGAGTTGATCACTTAGTTCCGTTTAGCACTTTTCTCAAATTTGATGGGCCAATCCTCCCGTTTTGATCTGATCAAAACGAAGAATAGAATTCTAGTTCATTTTAAATATATTAGCATTAGAAAATAAGTAGCACAAATGAGAGGTAAAATCTCGAGTAGCTAAACTGGAGTAGCTCATCGAGTAGCTAATCTGGAGTGGCTTATCCAGTAGCTAATCTGGAGTAGCTCATCGAGTAGCTAATCTGGAGTAGCTCAATCGGTTCCAGCATTGACTAGAGGATACAGTCATCAGGCAGTTTTTGGTCATCAATTAAGAATTGACTTTGATTTCCAAAAGAGTAAAACTGAAAGAGCACGAAAGAACTCGAAAGTCGAGATCGAACTTAGCTTGTTCGCTTTGTAGAGTGGCAACTTAGCAGTCGGCCAACGAGCTAGTTATCCTAGCAACTTAACTTTGCCTTATGAAGGTAGCTAGTAGCTATCTAACCCTATTGAATGGAAAAATGGTTTGAAAAAAGAGAAGAGCTGAAGAGATCACCATATGGCATGCGCGGTTTCAGCGGCGGCAATTCGGTGCTCATCTCCATTTTTCAGGCTACAAATCTCAACCTAATATCAGATCCATCATCAGAAATCTTTCCAATCCTTTTTCTTCTTTTTTTTCTTCTTCGAGTGTCACGTGAGCGGTCTCGAATTAGCAAATATCTGAACAAAAATATAGATGTGACGTAAATGGGTTTGGTTTGAAGAAAATCGTTTTTGTGAAAGATTCGACCAAAAAATGTAGAAATATTGGGTGCTGGAAGCGACGTCTGAAGAGGCAATTTCAGCCACAAATTGAACCGCGATCCATTTTTGAGGTGCACGATTTTAAGATGAAAATGAGGACGTCACGAGATTTTGGGTGAGACAAAAGAGTGGAGAACGGGATTTGTTCAAAGAGTCCATAGAAAGTCAATATAATGATTTTTTGCTTGAGCCAATGTAAAGCTTGATTTAGCTTCACTTCTTTTTAAATACCTAGATTTAAATCAACGTTTTAAGATCTAACGTAAACGTTGCTTTAAAATTAAACAGTTTTGATTTTTGAAACTCTAGTATTACTAGCACAGATTCGAGTAAATAAAGCTAGCTTTGTTGACAAAGAAGGCCGTACAGTACTGAAGGAGAAGGAGGACGTATATTACTGGACAATGAAATATCATATTTGAAAGAAGAAGGATGTACGTTACTGGACAATGAAATATCATATTTGAAAAACGATCGTCACTTTCGCGCGTCTATAACTCCCTTGTCTTTGCGTTTAAACTATTAGTGTTATACATTTTCTGAAAGCTCTTTTCAAGGGCTACACAATGGTAATATTAATATTTAGAAATACGGTAAATACAAGGGAGTTACAGACGCGCGAAAGTGACGATCTTTTTTCAAATATCATATTTCATTGTCCAGTAGTGTACTTCAAGCAAAAAGTTCCAATATTTTTAGAATCTCCGAAAATTGAGGAAATCTAGATTTTGCTTTGGAATCTATAGATAAAGATGAACGATAACTATTGAATTATTGAAGAATAACGTATTTAAAAATACTATTTGTAAAGGAATTAAGCAAATTTAAAAGAAAATTCGATTTGAAACGATTCGACACCCAAAATAATAGTTTTCTTTTCAAAACTTGAACTAAAACAAAACCAAAAATGATTCAAACAAGAGAAAAGATCAAGAATGCGAAGAAAAGAACGCGGAAATGATTTACATGGCATGATAAAACCTATTTACATGAAAAAAAAAAATACGGCAATAAAATCGCTCACTCAAAATGGAAACGGTACTCGAATTTGGATCGAGATGGAGGGGAATTCGAAAGAGAAATTCGACACCCTTTCTTCTCCGAAAAAAGAAGGTCTGCCCTTTCCCCCACTTTTCTTTTTCGATTTCAATCGGCTCCTTGATATGCAAATGATTACCCCCATTTTTTTTTGCCCATTTTCTCTCTCAAGTGTCCTCGACTTTTGTGACTCGAGGAATCGACCATTGCCTTATTCTGGGCAAATTTTACATTATAAACACTTTGAGCTTTGGGAAATGATAATTTGAATTGATAATTGAATGGGAAATGATAATTGAACCAAGCAAAGTTACAACAATTTTGGAAATTACTTATTACTTTAAAAAAACTCTTTAGACAACGGGCTTACAGTCAAGTACTGTAGCTTAATTTAAGCTCTAAACTTGTGCAAGCAGTATGAAAAGCTATGCAATTGTTGAGTTTGATTTAGGAATATAAAAAGTACCGCAAAATTTCCTGTGTAACCTTTCATTTTTACTGCTAAAGCTTCTGCAAATATGGTAATTGAGTAAATTTTGATCGAAAACATGGACAAGAAAAGTTAGTAAGCGTTAAACTTGCTTTGGTTCATTATCTTTCCAAATTTGGTTCATTATCTTTCCAAATTTCGCTCCTTACCTCTCTAAATTTGGTTCCTTATCTTATTAGATCTGGTTTCTATCAGTAAACTAGAAATATCAGTAAGCAAAGATTGAACAGAATATTGCAATTTTTTGAATCAACAATGAAACACTGGAACTTTTTGTTTGAAGTACACTACTGGACAATGAAATATGATATTTGAAAAAAGATCGTCACTTTCGCGCGTCTGTAACTCCATTGTCTTTACCGTATTTGTAAATATTAATATTACCATTGTGTAGCCCTTGAAAAGAGCTTTCAGAAAATGTATAACACTAATAGTTTAAACGACAAAGAAGGACGTACAGTACTGGACAATGAAATATCACATTTAAAAAAAGATCGTCACTTTCGCGCGTCTGTAACTCCCTTGTCTTTGAGTTTAAACTATTAGTGTTATACATTTTCTGAAAGCTCTTTTCAAGGACTACACAATGGTAATATTAATATTTACAAATACGGTAAAGACAATGGAGTTACAGACGCGCGAAAGTGACGATCTTTTTTCAAATATGATATTTCATTGTCCAGTACTGTAGGTGTAATCTATGTGTAAATGATCTAAACTAATAGAAATATCAGTAAGCAAAGATCGAACAGAATACTGCAAGAAACAAAAATGAAAAAAAATCAAAGAATTGAGATTATCAAATAAATGAGTTTTTTGAACTACGTGAAATTTGAAATTCATCAAGTGCGCTCCGTTCGTTTAGCCCCCGAAAGTACATTATTGCTTCCAGGAACCCAGAGAACCCAAAAAAATAGAGAAATTTCTCTGATCACTCACCGTGCATATGTTGAAGCATTGAAGTTGAAAGCTTCCGGACCAATTTTTATAGAAAACTTGGGAAAAATTTTCTGGTTATCTTCCTTTGCCTCACAGCCCAATCATTGCTTGTTTTAGTGCTTGCCAAACACCAAAAAGGCCAGATTTTATTAGCTTATTGGTAATAAAAAGTCAGCAATCTTTCTCAAAATATTATTTCAAGTTTAGATGAGAAAATTTAACGAAAAATCGTTAAATTGGATATGGGGTCAGTGAAGAAAGAGCAATGTTCACAAGAAAAAAAAACAGAAATGAGCGATTCGGACAAAGGTACTTTAAGATACTTTAAGATTACCAATACAACATACTTTAAGATACAACATACTTTAAGATGCCAATACAACATACTTTAAGATTGCCATTTGTCTTGCAATTTTTAAAGCACTTCCCTAAACCAACAGAAATTCAATTTAGCAAACAAAGCTACAAATTGAAGCTAAAGAATCCATTTTCAAAAGTATCTTTTATTTGAAAAACTAGGCGGAATTTCTCTGGAGAAAGGTGCGTAATTAGAGAGAGCTGAGCAAAAACTAGAGAGTAGGGGGATTACTCACAAACACGCAAAAGTACATTGATCAAAGCTTGGCATCGTTTTTGGGATGAATTTTGATCGATGAACATCCGTTTGAGGGACATTTCAAAGAAAGACTTGAGCAAGAAAAGTCTCTTGAAAGGAGCGCGAAAAAGCGGAAGGTTCAAGCTGGCCCGATGGTTCATTGCCGAGCTTCCGTTTCTCGCTATGAGCATCCAGGGTTTAATCCCGCTTGCAGGCTCAGGTTTCTTGAACTTTTTATGAATGGACATCTTTTATGAACATGAAAATATCTAATTCTTAAAAGATTCAAGAAAACAACAATTAAAGCGAGGACCCAAAAGCCTTAACTTTTTATATCGTTAAACTCTTAAAGGGTCAACTTGATGAAATTGGAATAAAATCACATGCAAGAATTGAAAGGATTCTGATGAAATTCCCCCTCGCTTTGGCACTATTGTTTGCAGATTTTCCTTGAAAACCCCCACTGGTCGTAAAGTTTTCATTAACGAAAATCAGGGTCGAGGCGTGTGATTTCCTTAATTTTCTTTCCCTTTCCTTCCATTTCCTTTGCCCTCCTTTCATTACCCTTTGGCTTCTCCTTTTTTTTGGGTTGAAAAAGGAGGAATTCCAATTATCAAGACCCCTTCTCGAGATCCTCAAAAAAAACTAAATCAACTCCAAAAACTCGTACAGAATACAAAAAGCAGAATTCTTTACCTTAACACATACCAAATAAATATTACCGTAGAATGTTGAATAGATTGTCAAAATTCTTTTCATACCTTTCCAGAACGGGTTCAGCTTCGAGGTTTTCATGTCGGATAATCGAAACATTGCTGGAAACACAATTGTTAGTATTGATCTTCTGATGAATGATTTAAAGAAAAAAAAACGAAAAGAGAACGGGTCCCAACATTAATCTTCACAACAACAGCAATTCCAATGAAATATTGATTTGCTTGTTTGGAATTAGCAACATTTTCCACCTGCTTTATTTGCCCGGACATGTGGCCCCGAGTTTCAAATTAATTTTTTTTGGCCAATTTAAATGATATTGTTCTGTTGTTTATTTGATTTTTTTTACTTTATTTTGTTTGTAATCTAGTTTATGACCAACAATTTATTCAAAATTTCAACGTGAACTACATAATATCAGAGATCATTGACAAACAAAACGATAACAGAGTAACCAATTTAAAAAACAATAATAAAATAGGTCAACCAATTTAGAAAAATAATAAAATAGGGCAACAATTTAAAAAAGTTTCCGAACAATATTTGGGCAACGCCTGAAGTGTTCTCTACTCCTCCTCGGAGCGATCTCCATTTTTAGCAGGGGAGTTTCCATTTGCTTTGTCGTAGCTTTTATCTGCTGAGCCTGAGCGACTAGGAGATCTAAATGCAAGGTTTAAAAAAATCGTTGAAAGATGCCTTTCTTTCATCATTAGATGTTTTTAAGTTGAACTTAGTTCAAATTTTTAAAGTAAAATCAACTCACTTGTCTCGACCATTGGAACCATCGCGGGAACGAGAGCGCGAACGTGACTCCGAGCGCGACTTGCTCTTTCTCTTCTTTGGACTAGCAGAGCGGTCCCTAAAAATAAAACATTAACTTGAATCTACATGAGATTAGAACTAAAAATAAGCAATGGCTCACCTTGATTGACTACGAGATGACGAGCGTGAGCGTGAACGACGAGCCGATCTTGAGCGAGAGCGACGCCCCGAGCGTGAACGAGAACGACTAAAGTCGATAATTAGAGAATGCTCTCAAAATCTACCTACCTATTTGATTTCCTCACATAAAGTTTAAATGATTTTAAACCAACCTTCGGGAACGCGAGCGGCTTCCCTCGGTGGTATCCGTGAGTTTCAGGCGGCGCCCATTGATATCCTTGTCGTCGAACTTCTCCACAGCTAGTTGCAAGTCCGAACGCGAAGCGAAGCAAACAACACTAAAAGAAATTAATCTTTATAAGTCAAAAACCGTGTTTGCTAGTTACTATGCAGTTTAACAAAACTTACGCTTCATTCTTGCGAACCTTGTGGGCATCAGCATATGTAACTTCGCATCCGGCTTTGCGAAGCATGTCCTTCAGATCCTAAAAAGAATAAATGCGATCAGACGTCATATAGTCGACAAACCTGCCAGGATATACGACTGGATAGATTGTCAACGGCGAGACGATGACGAGTTTGAGTTGGTGGTCCATATCTAAATTTTAAAATTATTACCGAAATCTAAGAGGCTTTGTATATTCAAAAAGCAATACAGAGTCTATTCGATGAGAGCTCGTCTTTAGGCACACCCCGACTTCGCATGTCTGACCAAGATAAAGAACAGGGTTGTGGTAGTGGGCACGGCTCGGTTGGTTGGCCAGAGGAAATATTTACACGCTTAGTTTTGGATTGGGGAGAGGCCTCATCAATTTCTATCATAAGGCCGGAGTGTGTCCGTAGCTGGGTGACGACCTTCTCACGCCATATAGCACCGGAGTGAGGCTCTCCCTCATAGACTAGGGCAAAAGGCTCAACCAGACTCAACACCCGAACAGTGCACACTGAACTTGTTACATTTAGATTTATATTGTAGGATTTATCTTACTCTAAAGCCTATTCTATGCATAAAATTAATCAAACTTTACTTGCTAGCATAAGTTAAGTTTAAAGTTATTAAACTTAATATGAAGCTATGATGAGAACTTTTGCAAGTTCCTCAATGTTTAATTAGACGTTTAGTCAGTTCAACAAATAAATCAGTGCTATCATAAATGCCTGTTGCTCACAAACTAATCAATTTTGATTTGAAACAAAATTCTGTCTCAAGATAAGAAAAATAATACCTGCTATTTCTTTGTCCATGACGATCGCCTCCACCACGTCCTCCATAACGATCGCCGCGGTCGTAATCCCGCCCTCGATCACGGCCACGATCACGATCACTTCCACGGGCACGCGAGAACTCGACAATCACCCGATCCCCACACAAGTCCTTTCCGTTCAGCTCGTAGACAGCATCTTCGGCATCGCGTGTTTCTTCAAATTCGACAAATCCAAATCCGTCTTTGAGCACGATGTCCCGAATGCGCCCGTAGCCTCGGAAGAAGTGTTCTACATCCCGTTCAGAAGCGCGGCTCGAGAGATGTCCAATGTAGATGCGAGCAGACGACATGACGGCTAAATTTGAATCTATAAAAAAGTGAAACGGAAAGTTGCGTGAAAAAGTTCGCTTAAATACAATAACAGTAGCAAAACCACATAACATAAGTAGATAAAGTTAGTGTAGAAAAAAAAGAACCCATAACTATAAAAACATAAAGGAGGGCATAACTCAGATCCTGATAAAATATGTTTACGAAAAAAAATAAAGATTTCATAAAACCCAATTGGCTTTTTGCTCACCCCGGAGGCTATCTGGGTTACCGTATTCGTATCATTGTTTTAGGACGCAGATGGCAAAATCCGCAAAATAACATGCCAACGGCAACCAACCTTGCAAACAGTGGCCAATTATCTCGATCTGAAATTGAAAAGAGATGCTGTTGGGTGCAGTGAAATAATGTTTGAAAACAATTTAAACTTTATTGACCAAGATTGACCAAGAAATAATAGCTTTTCACAAAATAAAATAACAATCAACAATACATCAAAATAATTTCAAAAAACGCAACAAATACATGTCCTTTCCAATCAGCGTTTTGTAAAAGATTTGTCCATATGGTCAAATCCTCTTTGCAAGTTACGTTTGTTGGATTTGAGACGATCCTCCATCGATAGATCGTTTTGAGCCTTGCTGACCATGTCACTAAAATAGGCAGTAGCATAAAAATCTTTGAATACTGTTATGAAAATACCGAATGAACGAAGCTGGTTTTCGCTCCTTGTCTCGTTCCTCTTCTTCCATATCACGAGTTTTTGCTGCCGCAATGTTGTCGTCACGTTTCTTGTAGTGCCAGTCAACATTTGCCTAAACAATTTACCGAGTTCGGCCTTGCTTTAATAGATTAAATTTACTTGCATGGCACGAAGACGAGCTTCTTTTTCTTCTTCTGTCATAGCGGACGACTTGACACGAGTAGTTGGTCTCTAAACACTAGCTTTAGAATTGGAATAGTAAATTTAATTTTACATTTAATCTTGCAAATTTTTAGAGTTTTTCAAATAAAAATAAAACATACCTTGTTAAAATCTTGAGCTTTTGTAAACCGGAAAAACTTCTGTTCTTGTCCCTTTGGAGAATGGTCTTTTCTTTCATCTTTCTTCTTTCCTCCAATCAAACCGTAAGCAGCACTAAATTCGTTTTTGCAATTTTAGTTTGTAAAGCATAACACACCTTGACGAAGCCTGCGGTGGGAGTGCTGGACCTTTTATGGGACGATCATCTTCATCGGACTCACTAAATGCTAGTGAAATTTGAACAGAGTAAAGTTTTACCTGAAAACTTCCTTCTTGATAGATTCCTTCTCTTCTTCCGTGTCATCTTCATCGGGACTACTCGAATCACGTCTTTTACGAGTATCCTAAACCTTTACAAATAAAGTTTACTTTGAACCATCCCCACCTGTTTTGAAGAGCGCTCTTCAGAATCTTTTCTACTTCTTCTGACCGGACTTTCAGAGTCATGTCTTTGACGGTGCTAAAAGAAAGCTCTTTAACTAGGATTTTTATGCTAGGTACCTTCTTTACAGGACGCTCCTCTGATGAATTTCGCCGGTCTCTACGCACAGGGCTACGGGAATCATGCCTTCTCCGATCCTGAAAAATAAGCAAAATAGTTTGACCAAATCTACTTACCCGTATTTCAGATCGTTCCTTTGAAACACTTCTTTCTTTGCGAGCGGGACTACGTGAATCATGTCTTCGCTCTTTGCGCACAGGACTGCGTGAACCATGTCTTTGTCTATTCTAAAGCAAGTTTTTGTAACGCATTCGCATTGAACCGAACCTTGTTTGAAGATCGATCCCTCGAAAGACTTCTTTCTTTACGCACAGGGCTTGAAGAATCGTGTCTCCGGCGTTCCTATACAAAATAATTTCGCAAACTTTTAAAAAGCAAACTCTTTTGATCGGTCTTTCCTCGGAGGATTCTCTCAACTTACGCGGAGGGCTTCGTGAATTAACCCTTCGCCGCTAAAATCAAGGATCGTTGAACTCAACATAGACTATACCTTCCTGCGGTTATCTTCTTCGGAAGAACTATCTCTGCGAGCACTCCGGTGGCTTTTTAATGAACTCTGTAAAATCTTGGATGCTGATATAACATTTTAAACGGTTACCTTTGTCTTCGTTATCTGTTCAGCATCAGAACTTTCCTGACTTTTATTTCGGTGTCGAGAACTGTGCTTTGATGGCTAAATCTAATGTTGTGGTGATGGACTGCATGCAACACCAACCTTTGATCTTCGTTCATCGTCCGAATCATCTTGTCTCTCACTCCTACGTCGAGAACGACTGTGCTTGGCCTCTTTTTCACTCTCTGAGTCATCTTCAGACGAAGACTAAAATAAAAAGTGTCGTTAAATTCCGAAAGCATTACTTCATTTCTTTGTCGCTTTTTGCTCTTCTCTTTCTTCTCCTTCTTTCGTTCATGTTTGTGCTCTTTCTTTTGCTTCTTCGCTTTCTATATTAAATTTTTAATTTATTCTCACAAGTTCGTTACCTTTTGTTTCTTTTCCAACATCATCTCCTTTATCGCTTTCTCCATCTGTATCAAAAGTTTAACATTTTTGTTTTTTAAATTCATTTACCTTCTTCTCCTTTTGCATCTTTTCAGCCATCATTTCTTTAATCGCTTTCTCCATTTTCAGCTTCATAAGTGGATTTTCCAAAATTTCGCGCCGCCTCATTTCTTCTTTGACCTAAAAGTGGATTATCAACTAAATGTAAAAAAAAATCAAAACCTTGAGATTGACAAGTGGATCGTCAAGGCGCATCGTCACCGTGTTAATATGGCTAACCTGTAAAGAACAACGTCTTGTAATGACAATCGATCCTCAAACCTTGTGATTAACATTAGCGCCGGACGAGACTACTCGATTCGACACAACGTGCTCAACGCCCTAAATAACTTTAAATAAACCATCACACTTCCAAAACAAACCTCAGCTTTCTCGTCGATGACTGCATCAGAGTACTTTTCAAAGTTTTTGTCAATCTAAATGATTTTTTACAGAATATAGTTTTTTCGCAAACCCTTTTTCCGAGTAGATAGTCTTCCCTGTTTACATCGGATTTGACGCCTTCGTACATCCAGTTGATGTTCTTTTGCTCGCCCATTTTGCCGGCGAACTAAAAAGATGTATATTTCTCATTTTGTTTGGATGAAACAAATTTAAACTATAGAGACATTTAGGTAGCTGCTTAGAAAACAATTTCGAGACTTTGTGAGTTTGTCGATTCCGACAAAATTTATCTGAAGGATGTTTCGATAATTTGTTTTATTACAGTCAAATACCAAGTCTTCTCGAATTACAAAGGACTTTTTACACTGGCACAATAATTTCCAACAAAATATCTTACAAATATTACCGTTTAATGGACGTATCCAAATTCGAAACTGATGGAAACTTGAAGCCTTTATTGCACACCAAAACTCGATATCCTTTTGAAAAAACAAGTGTCTACACTAGACCAAGACAAAAATATAATTAAACGAAATGTAACACGAAAAATAGTGGTTATATAAATATAAAATGTACAAAAGAGAGGCACAGAAAAATCAAATGAGGAATCAATGGAAAGGGGGGGGGGGGGGGGGGTTCGAGTAAAAGAAAGACCAGTGGAAAAAGCACATTCATATCACGAAAACCTTAAAGAACAATGAATTGCCAACTATGCGCTGAAATAACCCATACTGTCTAAACTATTCGTCTTTGATCGCGGCAACTCCAAATTTGACTCGAATGGGGTAGGGAACTGAAATTGAAATTTGAGAAATCCACTTGATGACTTGTATAGTACCTACATTTTGCCTCCAATAATTAAGTTAATATAATTAAAGTTAAAAGCGACCATATCTCCAAATGCTCCCGTCAAACGCTCCACCATCGTTTCCGCACTTTTCACCAACATCGCGTGATATTTGCGTTGATCCGAACCAATCACCCGCTCATTAGCCTGGAGCCCCATCTCACAAGCCACCGTTAACTGTCTAAATAAATATTTCAAACGAGTTTAGCACACGCAACCTGAAAGAGTCGCACAAATCCGTAACTCCTTTAGCGCCATAACGTCTCAGTTGATCGGGTTGTGAAAATGCGTCCGCGTAAGCAAGCGGGCCAGCATTGACCTAAAATTTCAAATCAAAATTACTTCGAAACGTATAGTTACCGATGGCATCAAGACTCCTTGTAGTAGTAGCTGTAATCCTTTGAAATCCAGTTGTTTGCCTGATGAAGCGGACTCAACAACGCGTAGGATTTGAGATGCCTAAACATCAAGATTCACCATAACTTGATAGGTCATACCTTTGTCCTGAGCTTTTGCGACGCAAATTCTAAAGGAGTGAGGATGACATGCTCACGTTTTCCTTTATCAACTGCCAAACGACGTCGATTACTCGGAAACGAGCCAACAACTAAACCGACATCTTTATTACTGATATTTATATAACACGCACCTGAAACGATCGTTCTGCGTAAGGCTTGGTGTTGTACAGGTGGTTCTCCTTTACATCTCGAATCCCAATTTTCAACGACCGGCGTCTCATAAAAGAAATCTCTAAAAGATTTAACTGTACTAATGTATAACACTAGCGTTAACCGCAGATTTGTGTGCGTTCGAAAATCTTGTTTCTCATTATCCGCGCACAAAGGCTCAACGTGAGTAATTTGAACGTAGGCAAATGACTGATCAAGCGTAGAGATATTCAACTAAAACAAGTTTTGATTAGAAAAACTCTATAAAGTTACCTCTTTTTCCGGTTCAATCTTGATGTTGTCATGACCTAACAGTTGTCGACAATACTCAAGGAGCGACAGGCTAACCTCGGCCAAAGAAGTGAGGCCCGATTCGTGATAGATCCACTCACTTTGATGCAAAGATTTCCTGTAACTCAATGGATAAGTAAGTCTAGTTAATTAATTCGTACCCAAACTGCTTTTCTCCCAAGAACACGACTTTGAAATAGGTGCCGAGATGTCGCCTGCCATTGTTAATTCTTTCATCCGCTTTGATTGCAGCCTTGTGCAGATCAGAATACACGGCACTCAGCAGCTAAAGCAAAAAAATATCCAAGGAATGACACTTTTACCTACCTTATAGTTCCCAATAGCTTCCAAAGTTGGAATTATAAATCGATAAAGTGGACCAATGGCTTCAAAGCGCTCCGCGAGGGTCAATTCGTGACAACAACGATCAATCTTCTCCAACAATTCATCCTAAAAATGGAAGGCATAAATAAAGCAATAACCACACACCAAAGTGAAGCCTCCTGGTTGCACGTCTTCCCACAGAGATCCTTTCACGTTTTCATCAATTGCAATAGCAGAAGAAATCGAATCAAACACCGACCAATCTGGGCTTACAAGCGTTCCTAAAATATTTTCATAATATAAAGATTAAATTTAAATTTCAAGTAAAGTATCCACCTTTCAAAAACAGCTCCTTCGCAATAACGACTACAACGTGTCCATACGCAACAGCAGCCTCCGAATGCCAACCGCTCGCTGAATGAAGTTCTGCCAGTGCAACAAACCAAAGTGAACTAAATTTGAGTTAATAAAATCTTAAGGAAACAACTTACCGATATGTTGCGAAATCTCTGTAACTATTCGCCAGTGAAATGTGCAATTCGGTTAGCTTAATCTAAAAAGTGCTGTAAACAGTAATGAGTTGTTTTATCAACTTGATCATAGGTGGCTGACACAAAAGCATTTGTAGCCTCAAGTACATGTCCCAGTTGGCCGACCACAATCTAAAAAGTTAGATTTTACAGTGATTAAAAAAAGCACCAACCTCAACATCGTCTTTTGGGAGAAGTGCTACATTGGGCTGCGAATCGTTTCCGATAATTCCTTTGTCGTTTAGAAACCTTTCGTAGTCAAAAATTGAAGAAATCGTTGGCTTATCCTAAATTTGAGCAATATCGACCAGAACAACTTTTCCTTTTATTTAAACTTCATATCGTATTATCGATCAAACTTACACTGAAATTCGGACTGCTGATCGCCTTTTGAATTGCTTCACGAGCTTCTTTGGCACTTCCAAGTGGTCCAAGATTACTTGTGAATCTAAAAAGAGCATAAAAAGTAGCGTTTCAAATTCTATTACTTTCTCAACTTCGCGAAGGACTTTGTGGAAGAAATGCTATCGAAGCGGAATATGGAGACAGCCGATGAGCCGCTTGAAGGGAGGGAACGTTTCTCCTCCTAAAATAAAAATAAAATCTTTTCACACAAAAATATTGCCATTATGAAGACAAGATTCCTAACCTCAAAGTCGTCTTTGGATTGCACTGAGTCATTGCTTCCTAGCGTATCACTCTTCTTGCTCGTAATCTTTTGATCCGATTGATTCGACGATTTTTGCTAAAGAAAAAGTTTAAGGTACTAAAAACTGAAAGGATTTACGAATAACTTCACCAAATTTTGAAAGCCCTCAATTCGCAAACTACAAGCTACATTCATCGTTCTTAAGGTGCACGAAATAGCTTTACTCGTGCCGTTTAAAGTCTCCTAATTCAGCGGCTTTTAAAATTTAAAGGCGCCAAATTAAGACAATGGAGTTTTTCTTTTTAAAAGCCGGTGGAGATATCAATACCGATGTGGAGATGACGTCTTGTATGGCGTCACGCGCTTCTTTCGCAAATCCTGGCCTTCGAACCACAGCGGCAAACCTAAAACAAATCATAAGTATGCTTAAAAGAAGCATAAATGTCTCATTTCATAGGATCAAATCAAAACAACACTTTCTAAGTCGTCCGGGTGGTTTTGGCGGTGCCATCTCAACAGCCATGATCGGTCCATCGGGAATAGCTAGACGTCCTTCTGCGTTTTTCTTTCCCTGAAATTAAAAATCTTTACAAAACTTTAAAATTCTTACGCATGCAATTCTTACGCACCTTATGCAACACCTTTTAAATTTTACGTTCCTAAAGTTTTAAACTTATTCAACGCCAAGCAACACTGTAAATAAGAGTCATCAACGACTAAAAACAAACTGGTGTCAATATCAATACACATGTTGAAGTGCCAATTTCAGCTTATTTTCCAATGCTTTTTCCAATCTTATTTTCCAAAGGATTAACACTTATTTTGTGCCATTACAACACTTTATTTCGCCTCATCAACACCTCCAGAAAAATCTAAGGCGAAAATAACATACAAGCGTGTTTGCACCGAGGCATTCACGGCGTAACGTCAGTAAACTTTAGCTAGTAAACACCAAACAAGCTCACCTGCTTAATCTTGTTGGATTGCGGAGGGGAGATCATGCATTTCATTTTCCTTCTCGTGCCAATGCCAGATGAAACACGTGACTTAAAATGAAAAATGAAAAGGTGAATTAGATAAAAGCAAAACAACAAAAGCTCAATCTATAAACGCGGCTCATAAGTCAAATAAAAAAAATGCGGAAATTAATTTTATAGTGATAATTCAAAAATCTATTCTGTCACGGGATTGAATATCTTAACGTTGATAAAAAGATTACAAAAGCAATGCATGTTCGTTTTGTTTTTTTTTTTGTTTTGGACTTGATTTATTAATTTCACATGTAATTTTTATATGTAAAGTTTATTTACACGTGTTATTTTAAAGAACAATAAAGATTCTCGTTCTCTTCAGCGTCCAGGGCATCCTCTATTGAAGGGAAGAAGTGGGCGAAGAGGTGATGCTTCTCGAAACTCTCCACTTGTCTCAGCGTTGACAGGATCTCCACTGGAATTGGTTTTTGTTTCATCGACTGAGCATTAAGAATTAAGTGATTTATTGACAAGAGTGCTTTGAAACTTTCAACTTTGGAAAGAATTAGACCCACAGTTTGCTGAAGAGTACATGAGCAGCACTCCTGTCTTCTTTTTCTCGAGAATTGTCTGAAATTTATTTTATTTTGAAGCTTTGAGATTAAAAATGAGTCTGGTTTATATACTTCAATCAAAGAATTGGCTCCAGTGAAATCCACGAATGGTACCCCAACAAGATCGATGACAACCCGTTGAATAGGAAGCTTGATTCGTGATTTGAATGTGTTCGTACAAGAAAGAATCTAGAACAGAAATAAAATGCGTATCAAGATTTCATTAAATTCATTTTTCTTACATTTTTCTGACTCTCGCTGGTGGCAATGCTAACTCCCGCATTCCTCAGAATTGGCTCCGAGTTCTCTCTCGACATCTTTTGCTCTAATAGATGCTTACCATGATTATTATTCCTGAATAATAATTAGATTCAAAGACATTCACTGTTACCGTATACTTCCATCAATCATTTGATTGAGTTGACTGCGAAAGCTTTCGGCATTCGTGAAAATGATCGGCGCCGAGAAGTGAAGGCAAAGAGTGAAATCGGGAACAACAGCGTCTCTATAGGGAAAATTGGATAGATAATGCCTTGCATTCTTTAAATTGGATAGATAATGCCTTGCATTCATTCCTTGTAGTTTACCTGTAGTTCTTTGAAGGTTTGTAGTAAGTTTTGTCCTTGTTGTGTGACATTCGACCGAGTTCCACAAGACGAGCTCTGAAGTTGTACTTTGAAAATCTCTATGAACTTTCTGTAAGAATTAATAGACTTTCCGCAAATGCAAATCTGTTTTAACTCTCCAATCTTTTTACTATTAGCAAACTTGTCCTCAACTTTTTTTCCATCCAATTGCAATTGTATCAAAGACTAGAATGAACCTCTCTTTTCCCCGATCATTTGCTCGATCACAAATATTTGACTAATGAGTGCTAAGTGAGACCGAAAACGGGGAAATATTTGCTTCAGCACTTTGTCGATTGCTTGAAAAAAAGACAATGGGTTTTTGGGGGATTCGAAAGGAAAAAGGACGGGGTTTCTTTACATTCATACACAGATTTCACCTTTGACATTTTACACTTGGTGAAACTTGGCTTTTCATTGGATTGGTTCTTTGAGGCATTTGGTTTTAGTCCAATGATTGAGTCAGGTGTTTTTCTTTGAGATTCGAGCTTGCCTTGTTCAGATAAGCTTAAGATTTTTGAAAGCTTTTCTTGAAGGAATGTGAGATCTGAGAATCAGTTTATCTTTCTTTTAACTCCACTTTTTGGTAAGCACTGAATCTCCTTTGTTTCCTTTGCCTTGTATTCAGATTTCACGAGAGATCTTTCCGTGTATTCCAAGAGCTATGATTACACATGGAAATCAAGAAGGCGGGACGCATGAGTCCTTTGCTTGTCCACTTATCCCTCTTTTCTGTCAAAGATTAGACAAAAGAAAGTGAAAGATCGATGTCACTTTTTCAAGAGCTGACTTCCAACTTTCATAGGAATAATCAGAAACGATAGAATTAAGCTGAGATAGGATAATTTCAGTTCAACTGCCTTGCTATTGAGCCTTTTTACAGTACGATTTGTCACCTATAATATCTTTCTTTATGATTCAAATGCCAAAGTTCATCTTTTTGATCTTTTTCCTATACCGAGTGCCCGTTCACACCTCATCATCCGCAAAAAGCGACGTGCAATCAATCGAGCTTTCTCTTTCCGAAAGTGGCGCATTGTTTACGTTCTCTTTCTTCCAAAACCCTTTTTTCTTGATAGGATCGTCTATTGGAGAACCCTCAAAACTCCAAAAAACCCGAAGCACTCTTATAAAAACTTGATGGAAAGGGGTAACGGGGTTCACTCTCTGAACCCGGCCAGCTGCGTCATTTGTGGCACTCTTAAACCCACCTTTATAAATTCCCCTAATAGCTCGATTTCGAGTCGATTCTTTTGCTTGGCAAAACCTTTTTGAATACAATTGTTAAAAGATCATCTTTATCTTCTACTTCTTATCACTGCAAATGTGAAGCCGATAAAAAACAAAAACATTTCCCTAATATTCCACTTCATTTTCATTGCCCTACATCTACAATTCTTCATTTCTAAACCTTTTCCATTTCTCTCAAGTCTCAATAAAACACTTTTCAGATGATCCCCCGAATTATTCTTCTACAACTAATGAGCTTTCTCTTTCTATTGACTTTTTCTCATGCGTGGAAATGTGGGATCGATACAATGACTGAGAAGTTATCGTGGCTCATTTCCTATCCAGCATCACAAGCTAGTAAGTGTAAATGTTCAAAACTTGACTTAAAAAGATCTTTGACTTTACTTTCTGAACAACCTAGTTACTGTTATAAGCTATAACTCAGTTACTGACAAGGGAACTGAGTGTGGTGGCCAAATGACATGTATCACGGGTTATTCGACGCAGAATTTAACGCCGATTCCGAATCTGCTATGGAGCACTGTCTCAAAAGTAATAAGCATCCAAGTTTTGTATGGGATTTCAAATCACCACGAGTTTATGAGCTTATAAGCAGATTTCCCAGAGACTATAAGAAGCAGTGGTAGTGGAGTGAGTTAGAATAAAAAGTTAGAATGCAAAGAGTCTCTAGTTCGAGTCCGCGTTCTGCTCTTTTCATTTGATTTTTTTGGATTTTCAAAGTTCTCGGTTAATTGTTCTCTGTTTGAAATATCCATTTGACCACCACATCAGTTGAAATTCCCTTGTCATTTAAAACCTCTAACCCATTAAAACCATCTTTTCAGTGGTGAATCAATGCTGCATCGAGCACGACAATTTCATCGAACAAGGGCGAACTTTTGGGATTTCTCGAGAGGAAAGTGATCGGATCTTTTGCCATTGTCTGGAAGCAACTGGCGGTTCCTACGCAAAATACATCATCAAACCGATTTTCTGTACTGCTGTCAAGTGCTACACATTTTTCAACAAATACATGTAGTTATAAGCTTCGTTTACTCCTAACCTCAATACTATCAGTTTTCCCCCGCCCAAACCTCGCATTTATTGCCTTTTTTCAAGTTACGGGTTCATTCAAAATAGTTATATTCTTTCTTGATCATTTTTTTAATAGATTTTAATAAAATTTTTTAAACCTTTGTATTTTCATGATGAGCACACCGAGCACAAAAATGACTCCAAGTGCCAATCCCTCAACCACATCAAAGACAACGGTTCCGATAAAGGAGATCAGAAAAGCGAACTGAAAATTTAGTAATCAACGATAAGATTACAATGGAATTTTTTCTTTGCCAAACATTTGAACACTTTCTATATATACTTTCAAAATGTCCCCTTGAATATCTTTTAATTTGGGAAATTTAAACAAATGCCGCAGCTAGAGCTATGAAAGCTATGAAAGCCGCTAGCCGCAGCCGCAGCTATGAAAGCTTGAGCCCTTTCTGTGTAGATTTTTCGTGGCTGCCCCTTTTTTGAAATCCCTATAAAAATAGAAGATATTCAGCTGAGTGGGACACTTTGAAAGAAACTTCTTTAACACATTCTCCATCTCACTCACCGCATCAGTTTTATTGGCTCTCCACAAGGTGGGAATCTGTTTCAATTGCATGAACATCCCTTTCAACGCCACAATGATGATACAAGATAAGAGACACTAAATTTACCATTGGAAATTCAATCATACCAACAAACCAATGGCAATTCCTCTAGAAATGGTCCGATAAAGAAGATAACTGTCAGTAGGAGAAGGCTCGAGAAAACGGTGGCCAATTGGGTTTTTGTGCCAGCAGCCTAGAAAATTGATACTTTGGCAGTTATTGTGACGACGAGTCACCAAAAAGCTGCTGCAGTCTAATAAGACACCAGAAATACCGTACCCTAAACAATGTCGCGCTCACCCGCGTATAAAAGGACGCCTTCTTCCCCTTTTTCTGAATTTTCTCTTCGAGATACTTTCACAATTTTCAGCAAAGTTACTTTTTGTCTTTGGATCAATGCTTTGTTGAAACAACCATATTGGAACCATATTGGCACCAAATTGGAACCATATTGGAACCATATTGGAACCATATATGACCAATTGGAACCATATTGGAAACATATTGGAAACATATTGGAACCGTATCTGAACCATATTGGAACCATATTGGAACCATATTGGAACCTAATTGGAACCATATCCGAACCATATTGGAATCATATTGGAAACATATTGGAACCATATTGGAACCTAATTGGAACCATATCCGAACCATATTGGAACCATATTGGAACCATGTTTCCAAACATTTTCACACGCTTTACCCCAATAAACTATTATTGGTTTAAAACTATTATTCATTTAAGCGAAAGCGCACAGGTCTAACCACGTCTAGTGGGATTCAAGAGAAAGCACAATTCGTAATACAGCAAATTAGTTTTGATAGTTATACTTTTTACCTCGTAGACTAAAGTCCTTGCCAATGCCGTGCTACTTGGCCAAACGGGAAACAATGAGCTCAAACACTCCATGAAGCCTAGTGCGTAGAACTCCTAAACAAATTTCTTATACTTTAATGCAAGATTATAGCCCTATTTACTCACTTGTCTTGTATCAATCTTGTAGTTGTGCTTTTTCGCAAAGAGTTTCCCCATTGAAATCGTGACTACGAGAACGACAACAGCTATGGCCATTGCATCGGCAAATAGCAGAGGAAATAGAGAACCATTGGGCGCTCTAGTGCTTGGAAATCTGAAAGAAATTTAGATTTAGAAATAAATGTAAAATTTCTTGCTTACTTACCCAGTCGGAATCTTCCCAATCACTTTCACCGAAAACTTTTCCCGAAATCCAAAAGAATACGAGAATATAGTACCGAAAATTATCTGAAATTGAACTTTTGTAAGTTTTGTTTTATATACTAACCACAAAGAGATCATAAGGTATAGGTATCTTCGTTTTAAGCAATTTTTTGATGAGCGGATCGAGATAGTCTTTGAAGATGAAAAGAAGAGAAATCGTTGATAGAGAGAGGAGAAAAGTTGAGAGATTCGCCTCACCGAAACGAATTGACGACAAAAGTTGAAGCCAAATCTGAAAAGATAAGTTATCAGTTTAACTATCAGAAACAAGTATTAACAAGAGTTTAGCGCTATTGTTGAGTAATGGTAATCTCGCAAATTAGCTGCATTTTAGCTCCAAAAGGGATAGAAAGCCGATTGGAAGAAAGGGAGCGGAAAAGAGTTACGTGAACGTTGTCTACATGGTTAAGTGCTAGAGGATCTTTCTCTAGCTCTCGGCATGAGGGGTTCGAGCCCGCTTGCCGCTTGCCGCTTGCCTCCATTGATTGTCTTGTTGTCTTTGATTGTCTTTGATTCAAAGAGGAGAGCAAAAGAGGTGATGAGAACGGAAGGAACGATAAAAAACCCCGCCGGAAAATGTAAGACTCCGACATTGCCTTCTGTACAGAACAACAATTGTCCTTTTTGAACGTACTTTACACAAAACTAACTCACAGGAAAAAGCTTTCCGATTCCGCTCGCTCGTGGCAAAGAGACACCAAGAATTTTGTTGAGTTGAGCCGTGAAAACGTGAACCGCTGCACCCGTTGTGAAACCAGCGATCACCTAAAGTTGAATTTATTTTCAACGATTAGAAGATAACTCTTTCACCAACCTGATCAGATAAAAAGCTCGTCAAAAAGTCTAACCGTAGAAAGCCCAATAAAATCTGAAACTTTCTCTTTTGCCATCAAGTATCAATTGACTTTACCTGTATAATTCCTACCAGTAACGCTAAACTAGTCACGATTTCTACCCGAATATCGTAAGTGATTTGCTCGAAAAGCGATTCTTCGATTGGCATCGATGAATTCGAGAATTTTTGCTCAAAGAGGAGTTGAGTGAGACGAAGATTACAGGAACCGACCATAAGGCTTACCACAGCAAAAACACCTATAAGATTTGGTGATTGAAGGGGGTAAAACTCTTTAACTCACCCAATGAAACGTGTCTCGAAGTACCAAAACACATGTAAAAGAATGGAGGTATCAGCGAGGTGTAGAGGCCGTTCTCTGGGCGCATCCCAGCAAGATTCGCATAAGCCATGCCTGAAAGAAGATATGGTACTTATCGATTACAAATATACGAATAATAGGCCTTTTTGAAATGTTTGTAGTATTTTTTAATATTTATAATATAGTTTAAAGCATGCTCTCTCGATTATCATAACTAATAATCAAGTTTATCACTTTTTTGATATCGTTTGATAAAACTTGCATAAGTGTAAACGATAAGTACTGAAGATAACTGGAATTACGCATAATTCAAATACTAGCTTTGTTTTAAAATGCAAATTTTTAAAGCTTACTAGGGAAAGGCACGAACGTGAGCTTTGGCTTGGACAGTGAGCTTTTGATTGGACAGTGAGCTTTTGCTTGGACAGTGAGCTTTTGATTGGACAGTGAGCTTTTGATTGGACATTGAGCTTTTGCTTGGACAGTGAGCTTTTGATTGGACATTGAGCTTTTGCTTGGACAGTGAGCTTTTGATTGGACAGTGAGCTTTTGATTGGACAGTGAGCTTTTGATTGGACAGCTTACTAGGAACCTAGTGCATTTTAGAATCGGATATGAGAAATCCGAATCTGTAATCTCTGTAATCTCCCAAATGACTTTCCAGGCGCAAGCGAAAATTTGATGTCAAATGCTTTAAAACGTTTCTCTCCTAGCCGAGGGCAAGGAGGTTGGTGGCCTAATGGATAACGCACTAAACGTCTGCCCACAGGGTTGAGGTCCGATCCCTGATGTGACTTTTCGTTTTTGTTTTTCTTTTGAAATAAATTCTAAGATTTTACAGTGCCTTTCGCTAGTTGATGCTAATAGAAAATCTTTTTTTAAGCAAAGCAATTGGCGTTTCAATATGGATTTGCTCAAATCCTAGCTCCAGAATCTAGCTTTCCAAATTGGCAAAAAAGGAAAACTTGTAAAAGAAAACTTGAAACTTGGCAGTAGGCAAAACTTGAAAGAAAATGAGCTCTATTTCACCACCTTTCGCTTTTTCGATGACTTCAGAAAAATCTGGCGCTAAAAATGAATTCATTCACTAAAAATCACTTCACTTCACACTTCACAATTCACTAAAAATCGCTAAAAATGACTTCATTTGATTGATCGTTGAGAATTCATTTTACTATTTTGACTTAGCTATCAAGTTTATTTAGCGGTATGCATAAATTTGTTAAAGAAACTGTTAAGGTTACTGTTAAGGTTACTGTATGGTTCCTATTTAGTTTCCCCTCACCTTGTGGGACATGCATGATCCCAACAGTCAACCCGCCAATCACATCATTAATCAAATTCTCTTTCACATTATATTTCGGTAACCATTTCAATATCGGCATCCATCCATATAAAGCGCTCGGCTTTAGATAATCTCTCACATCTTCTAACTTCTCCTAAACATTTGAATATTTAAAAAGAACTTTTTCTTTACTTGGATAATCTCCGAGGATTTCTTCTTCTTTCCACTGGCAATAAAGCCGAATTCTTCATCAAAGATATACTGCAATTTTATTTGATTCTTATGAATGAACATAAAAAAAGAACTTTTTAGATTCAAAGTCATATTACCATATTTTCTGTAATAGTAGTGCAGTCTATAATAGTAGTGCAGGCTTGAGGGGGCTTGAAAAAATAGTAGTGCGCACTACTGTTACAGAAAATACGGTAATTTTCCATTCTCTCACCTGATTCTTATTCACTTTTTCATAATAATTTTTCTCATCAACATCGGAAACTGAAGGAGTATCGTTGAGCTCACATACCAAAAGATTTGATGTCATCGAGTGGGAAGATCTAGAAATATCAAGTCTTTAAAAAGAACAACAGAAAAAGAACAGGAAAAGTGATTCTAAAAAAGAATTCACAAAATTCATTCAGCTTTTTAATGAAACTTGCAATAAAATCCAAAAAACTTTCTGAAATTCTTTCAACTTTTAACTCTGAATCAAATTTTTTAATTAAACTTTGCAAAAACAATCCTAGAAACAATCATTTGTTGTCAGGGAAACGCTTTTTTTTCCTTTTTTTATACGTTTCCTGATTTTGGAGAGTTTAACACATTCGCGACGAGTCGTTTTTTTTTGCGTTACTGCCCCAGTGGACGAGGGGTGTCTCGCAAAGCTATTAGCCCCGAAATACACCTCCTATATATAAAATTACATACTGAATCCGAATCTCTAATCATATTTTGAAAATGTTGCTGCCTCAAAAAGAACTAATCGAATCTTTTTACATTTTGAAATTATCTTAAAAAGTTGAGAAGTTATAGCGCGTCAAAAATTTCGTCTACCGGTGGACCGAACCGTCCGAGGGGCCAGATGGCCTTCGTCCACCGGTAGACCGAATCGTCCAAGGGGCCAGATGGCCTTCGTCCACCGGTAGACCGAATCGTCCAAGGGGCCAGATGGCCTTCGTCTACCGGTGGACCGAATCGTCCAAGGGGCCAGATGGCCTTCGTCTACCGGTGGACCGAATCGTCCAAGGGGCCAGATGGCCTTCGTCTACCGGTGGACCGAATCGTCCAAGGGGCCAGATGGCCTTCGTCTACCGGTGGACCGAATCGTCCAAGGGGCCAGATGGCCTCGTCTACCGGTGGCCGACGTCCAAGGGGCCAGATGGCCTTCGTCTACCGGTGGACCGAACGTCCAAGGGGCCAGATGGCCTTCGTCTACCGGTGGACCGAATCGTCCAAGGGGCAGATGGCCTTCGTCTACCGGTGGACCGAATCGCCAAGGGGCCGATGGCCTTCGTCTACCGGGGAGAATCGTCCAAGGGGCCAGATGGCCTTCGTCTACCGGTGGACCGAATCGTCCAAGGGGCCAGATGGCCTTCGTCTACCGGTGGACCGAATCGTCCGAGGGGCCAGATGGCCTTCGTCCACTGGTGGACCGAATCGTCCGAGGGGCCAGATGGCCTTCGTCCACCGGTGGACCGAATCGTCCCGAATGTGTTAAAGAAACTTTAACTTTAATTAACTGAGCTCAATATATAAGAAAAGTAAGAAGTAAGTAAGAATTAAGTAAGACATAGTAATATCTAATAGTAAGAAAAGAATAAAGTGAAACGAGTACTTTGTTCCAGACTGAATTCAGTCTGTAGACAAGTAAAAGGATGCAAAAACGGAATTCAAACTGAGTTTAGGTGAAAACTTGAAACTTCTTGAACTCTACTGAAGAATTTAAGTTGTTTTTTTGAATGATTTAAATCGAAAAGGTACAAGGATTAGCCGATAAAGAACTTCAAAATCACTGAAGAAGAACAAATTCATAGCGAGAAATCGGCGTCTTCCCTTTTCCCATCTTTTTCTATCTCATTTTAACCCAAAAATCATCCGTTCTCTAGGTAAATAGAGAGATTTCGGCTCTCTCTGAACCCAAGCAAGATATTCTTTTAAAACAAATCCCCTTTTCACATCATCGAATAGCAATAAACAAGATTAACAAATGAATGAGTCCAATCAAATCATTCACTGTTTACGATTAGCCTTAATTCTTTTAAATCTTTACTTTTTGTAATAAGTAATACAATATAGCTATTTTAATTTCATTTGAATACAAGAAAATAGCTTTATTGAACTCATACAGGATGAATAGATGACTGGCTTCTTTTGAATAGGACAGCTTCTACAGGAATTGGTTATCTGTATTCTTCTAAAACTAAAGTTCACTGTATCTTGGATTATCTTTACATAAAACTATTGACAAAAGTGAATCTCTAGCAGATAATGAAAAGAGTTAATTTCTAAAAGATACAGCAGATATTGTAGTGACTTAAACAGCTTTGACTGGCTTCTTTTGACAATATCTGCTGTATCTTTTAGAAATTAACTCTTTTCATCTACAGTATCTTCTAGGATTTCAATTTGAAATTAAAGCAAGCTTGAAGCCACTCCAGGATCTCTTTCTGAGAATTTCTAAAAGATACAGCAGATATTGTAGTGCTTCTCAATTCTTAAGATAAGTCTCACTTTTCTAAAACATGCTTTCCTTTAAGCTTTGTGGATTGATGAACGAAATCCAATCATATGGATTGGATATGAAGACAAAATAACAAAGATCATAAAGAAAAGAAAACTCTGAAGTAATTCAAGACCAAGTTTATGACAAGAGGGATTTACAAAGCTAACCACACTTTCAAAAAACTTAAAACCAGACAATATTTTTCAAGAAGCACAAGCTTGGCTTTGATTCAACACTTAAAAAATGTTTGAGTCTGAAAAGAAAAGCTTCTGAAAGAAAAGAAGGAATTTCATTGCATTGGGGGCATGAAAGGGCCAAGAGGAGTCCCATCCTCTTCCCCCTCTCCCCTTCCCCCTTCTCTTCTCCCCCCTTCAGCTCTTTTGGCCTTCAGCTCCCCCAGGGTCTCTTTTGGCTGTATTGATCTCACTCTCCGTGTTTTTTTTCTCTTTTTAACCCATTGGCTTTTCTTTTTTTGCCTCTTCTGCTTTTGGCTATATTTATAACAGCTGATGGGTCGCTTGAGAGGCAAAAATGCTCTTGAAATCAAAAGTCTTCAGTTTCACTTGACCTTTAAAATGTTTAAGTTTAAAGGAATTCATCAAGAGCTCTGAAAAAGCTTGTACTTTGTGTTCAAAAGTAGAAACACATGATTTCTGATGTACTCAACACATCTTTTTGAAATCTAGCAGGTACAGTAGAAATTTGTGCACAGGAAAGGATGCGTTTCTATTCTCTTTTGAGCAGATGCAGAAAGACAGAAAGACAGAGAGTATGCAGAAAGACAATTATTCAGAAGTTTATTACTTGTGAATCAAATTAAACTCAAATTAAGATCAAATTAAGCTCAAAAGACTGGAAATTCAGTACTAAAAAGCTTTGTTTCTTCCTTTTTTTGAACACAAAGTACACCCGAACAGTTCTAAACTTTAACAATTTCCTTTTACAATCAATTTCCCTTTTAATTTTAGATTTTAAGTTTCATGAACAGAAATATAAACAATTTATTCATGAAAAGAAAAATAAACAAAAAAGAAATCACAATCGATGCACTCAAAATGAACACTAGCCCTCTAATCATTTACAAATTCAAACAGAAATTCAGAAATTAATTCTCTTAACGATCAATCGTCCAAAGTGATATCTCTGAAAAAGTACTTTTAGTTAAAATTGAACAACTTTAAAGTATTATGTAGAAATGTTTTCAATTTTAGCAATACCTGAACAACTGCGCCATTGACTCATCGTAATAGATGCGTCTCACCGCCTCACACAACATCAGCGAGATATCGACGGTTTTGATTTTATGACATCTCATCTTTTGCATTTCGTGAGGAACCGTATTTGTGACGATAACCTGAAAGTTTCCATAGTTAGATTAGAATAAAGTTAGAGTCAAAGTTATTCAAAAAGTTATTTTTCCAAGACAGACCCGAGCCCAGACTTTACTAGATCTATTGGGTTGGTGAATTGAAAACTGCCGGCTATTGTCATATGTGACAGTTTTTTTCACCAACCCAATAGCAAAATTTACTAGTTTCGCCTCATCTTGACGGAATAACTTCTTTCAAATTTCAAATATTTGCTAGCTATTTATTTTTTAGAAACTAGATTCAATTCTGCGTTTGTACATATAGAATGGATGACAGAGTAACCAAAATAATCCTAAACATTGATGACGAGCTTTGGTTGATTCATTGATTCATTGATTTAGCTTGATTTGATTCATTGATTTAGCTTGATTTGATTCATTGATTTAGCTTCATTTGATTCATTGATTTAGCTTCATTTGATTCATTGATTTAGCTTCATTTGATTCATTGATTTAGCTTCATTTGATTCATTGATTTAGCTTCATTTGATTCATTGATTTAGCTTCATTTGATTCATTGATTTAGCTTCATTTGATTCATTGATTTAGCATTGATCGATTCATTGATTTAGCTTTTCTGGCCAATCTATTATCCAATCAAAATAATTTTTTTCTACAGAATTTATAAATAAACCTTGAACTAGGTTTGGAAAAATTCTAATTTGAACCAATTCCATCTTCATTTTCTTGATCGTTTCTTAGCCAATCGTTTTAAAATTTTGTTTACAGAGAAATCTTCAAGCTGTAGACAATCGACTGTAGACTGTAGACAAAATTTCAAAGCAATCGGTCAAGAAAACGATGATGGAATTTGATTTGGATTGGAATTTTCTATCTGTTGAATCTTTACAAATCTCTTTTCATTATCTTTACTTGTGTAATCGGCGAGTTCTCAATCAAGTCGGGTGCTTCGGTGGAGAGGAGGCCGTGAGTAGCAACAACGAAAATCTAAAGCAAATACTTTACTAATAAAATTAGCATAATCTTGATGAATAAAAATCAATTCTAATAGCCATCTAATAGCCATCTAATAGCTATCTTTTATCTCTAATAAATTTTAATATCTATAATCTTTTAAATTCCTTTACTTCTTACCTTATAGGCTCCTCGTTCCTTCAGAACCTTGGCAGCAGCGACGAACGATTGCGCATCATCAATGATATCATCCTCAAAAAGTGATTATTATACGGGAATCTGTTAAGTAATCTGTTAAATACCTTTTATATAATAGAACTTGTATCTAAGCTAAGCTTTCTAGTTTCTAGCTAAGCTAAGCTAAGCTTTCTAGATAAGCTAAGCTAAGCTTTCTAGCTAAGCTAAGCTAAGCTTTCTAGCTAAGTTAAGCTAAGCTTTCTAGCTAAGCTAAGCTAAGCTAGCTTTCTAGTTTCTAAATAAGAAGCTTTAAAACCGACCACCATGATTGCAATCCTTCCACCAACATCTCCAACCACTGTCAATGGTGGCTTCTCTTTTGTCATTTGTGCTAAAATCCAATCTCATTATTTTAATCTTTAAATTTGTTTTGTTATTTAACTAACAATGATTAACATTTTAGCACAGAGGGTTTTCTTTTGATTTATTGAACCGCAAAGAAATCAAAAAAATAAATGAAAACTGGCAAAACCACAAAGACACAATTAGCGATTTGTTTTTTAAGGCATGCAATTTACATTTTGAAACATTTCAAATATTTAAATAGCATTTAAATAGCATTTAAAACACTAATTCTCTAAACTATTTGTGTTTTTTTGTGTGAAATTAGGCTAAACATACATGGAAAGAGTTCATATTGACCACGACGACCTAAGGAAAATAATCTTTGTTTTAAGAGAAGCATAAGTTTTTCTTTTCTTATCAAGAACTTTTTTTTAAAATCAATCTTGGTTAGTTCAAGTGGTTAACTTTCAAATGACATTGATCTTAGAGAAAACTAGGCACCATATTGCAGAAGGATGTCACTACCTAAAGTGTTGTTGAGATTGCTGAAAAGTCAGCTATTCTCTGGTTTACTGTTTCAAATAACTTCAGAATTTTGTTGAAGTTTAAGTTTCTATTTATTTAAATTATTGATATTGTTTCTATACTCAGCAGCTATTCAAAAGTCTGAAATTTACTTCAAAGGAACTTAGTTCTTTGGATTCTAGAGGGAGAACAATCATAGTTTACTTATTGAATTACTTACGTCTAATATATATAAAGGAACTAAGACGTCTGTCTGTCTGTCCGTCTGTCTGTCCGTCCGGCTGTCCGTCCATCCTGTCCGTCTATCTGTCTGACCGTCTGTCTGTCTGTCTATCCGTCTGTCTGTCTGTATGTCTGTACGTCTGTGTGTCCGTCTGTCCGTCCGTCCGTCTGTCCGTCTGTCCGTATGTCTGTCTGCCTGTCCGTCCGTCTGTCTGTCTGTCCGTCTATCCGTCTGACCGTCTGTCTGTCTGTCTATCCGCCTGTCTGTTTGTATGTCTATCCGTCTGTCCGTCCGTCTGTCCGTCTGTATGTCTGTCTGCCCGTCCGTCTGTCTGTCTGTCCGTCTATCCGTCTGTCCGTTTGTCTGTCCGTCTCTCTGTGGGCGCTACTCCTCAGCCCCCAGAGGACCGTTTGCAATGATTTTTGCGCCGTTGAATAGGGAATTACATGTAGTTGTGCAACGTGTTTTTGGATTTTTTAAAAAGCACAATTCAAGTCGCACGGGGAGGCCGAACCCGGATCGTATGGGGCTGCTCCGATGCTCAAAAGTCGTCCATCCCCCAAAACATTCAGAAAAACGCGCCGTTAGATTCTAGAGGGAGATTCTAATAGCTTACTTATTTCAGCTATTAAAGTTTAACATTTGATTTTCTCAACTTACATGGAAACAATTCGAAAGCTGCATAATTTGGTGGAGGACTTTGTCGTCCATCTTCTTGTCCCGATTCACCATCATCTTTTTGCTCTCCATGAATCACTGCCACTCCTAAGATTTTTATTATTAGTTAAGGTGTACTTTGTGCTCAGACACAGAAACGCGGCCTTCCCAGTACACCAAGTCACCGAGTTTTATCCCGAGTCGGGCTGAAATCGATAATTAATCGATATTCCTCGACAACAAGAATCAAGAAAGAGAGCGTTTCCGTTTTTCGAGCACAAAGTACACAAAGTACACAAATTATATCAAATTTAGCACCACACTTTCTTTTGAAATGCAAGAGTTTTTTTTTTTGAAAGAGTTCACTTTTGTGAACTTTTGGGTAGTGAAAAGGGTGCATTTAAGAAAGAAACTTTTACTTTCACTTTTACCATAAGCCACGTACCATTTAAGCCTAGAAATATAAGAATTAGTGTTTTTTAAATTGAAAACAAATTCATCTTACAAACCTAAACGAAGTCTTTCTGCATAAGATGTTGCTTTGTTCATAACTCCTGGACTTTTCGCGACAATTACCGCATTTCGGAGATCGGAAACCTAAAAATTGTTTTGTTTTAAACGATTATTGTATGTAAATTTGTCTAAAATGTCTAAAAATAAATAAAATGGGGGGTGGGACAAATGCGACCTTTTTTTTGCGCATCTGGACATTTGCGCACTGCGGAAAAGCGTTAAGTTGCGTAGTTTTTGCCTTTTAGCCCAAATTTGACGTGTCAAGCGAGGTCTGATTTGTCGAAATTCGGAATCTACGCATACGATTCCCTTCTATGAATACATTTTTGAAGCTCTACGACCTTTCCTAAGGCCTTTTTCAGCTCTACGACCTTTCCTTAGGCCTTTTCCAGCAAAAAGAAGGTGCGCAAATGTCCAGGTGCGCAAAAAAAAGGTCGCATTTGTCCCACCCCCATAAAATGCAGAAAAAAAGGCACACATTTTCTCTGATATACTGTAAAAGAAAGGGTGACGCTCGGAGATTGTCGACTGGAATTGAAAAGAATCCTTGAATCTCTTTCTTATACAAATCCAATGAAACAAGACGATCAGCTCCTAAAAATAAAGATCTATTGATATTTTAATATTGAACTTTTCTTTTTTGCTTACCCGACTTGCAAATGAGCTCAGCAATGAGCTTCATTGGAATTGATGACCGACGCAGCATTCGACATTGCTTTGAATACGGTAGATAGGGCATAATAACGGTGATTTTCTTTGCCATTGAGGTTTTACACGCATAAATGATAATCAACAACTCCATCACATCATTGTTCACGTTTCTAAAGGTCAATTTATCAATCAATCAATCAATCAATCAATCAATCAATCAATACAATCAATAAAAATCTTCCATTTGTTACTCACTTGGACGCTGATTGCAGAATGAACACATGCTTTCCACGAACTGATTGCCGGATGTCCACTGAAGTTTCTGAAATAGGAATTGGTGAAAGGATTCTGTTTTAAAAATGAAAGCAAACCTCTGTTTGTTTTATTGTAGACAACCGCGTCACCGAGTTTTATTCCGAGTCGGCTGAAATCGATAATTAATCGATATTCGATTGATTAGAAGATTAGATTGATTAGATTTTTTATTTCGATTGATTAGATTTTTTTACCCAATAAACTATTAAACTAAAGTACATTTCTCTTTATCTGAAAGCTCTGCTTTATCAATTTACTGAATTTTTATTCTTTAAACTATCCAGTTAATCTTTATCGCTTTCCAATTAGCTGCTATTGGGTTGGTGAATTGAAAACTGTCGGCTATTGTCAGTTTGATAACTGTCAGTGACAGTTTGAGCACTTTCTTCAAAAGAAACCCATGTTGGTGTCAATGGAAAAGTTGTAGAGAATCAAAAATCAAGCTTATATCCAAATTTTCAGAACGATTCAAAAACTGGTTTTCAAGAAATGCCAAATTTACGAATGTTCACAAAACTTGCATTTTAAGCGAAACTACTAAGTGTATCTTTTTGGAAATTTGGCTATAAGCCTAATTTTTGATTCTCTACAACTTTTCTATTGACACCAAAATGGGTTTCTTTTGAAGAAAGTGCTCAAACTGGGACATCTCCAGTCCTCCATTTTTGAGTCTCACACTTGTCGCACACACAAACCAAAATCCTACTACGAAAAAGGAATCCGCAAATTGCCTGTAAAATGGGCAGAAGTCGTCAATAATAATGGAAATTATTTCGAATGGATTCATGGTTTTATGTTGAATAAATTTTAGTTCAAAGTCCCGCGGTTTTCAATTCACCAACCCAATATTTTGGTATTTGAGCAAAATTCCTCAAAGTTTCACTGCTCGATCCACTGCAAAGCTGGCAAAGTTTATGAGATTCTTTGCAAGTTCTGGAAGTGCAAAATAGTATAATGTACTCTTTAAAACTGATGTACTACTGAAAAATTGGTTTTACATATCAAATTCCAAAAGTTAAACTTGATCAAACGATCAGTGAACCATTGCTAGATGTTTAAAGATGAATGGAAAGACTAACTAAAAGTTTTCTAACTAAATTTACTCACTCGGAAACAGTTCTCGCCAGCTCTGGATGTGAATTCCCAGTCAGCAGCACCATTCCAGTACTTTCATCAGCTTTATACCCCATTGAGGCCATTTTTCCGGTTGATGCTCGCGGAGTTCTAAATGGAAAGCATTTATTTAACTGAATGAATTGAGATTAAACATGTAAATGTTCTGTAAAGTATACTGTAAAGTAGAAAGATACTGTAAAGCTTTAATCTATACTAGTACAGTATACTAGTATAGAATCTATACAGTATACTAAAAAAAAGTATTCGATAAAGTTATTCTTACTATACTTACTAAATACTCTTACTAAAAGTCTAGACTAGTTTTTTGCTTTTTGCTTTCAAAATTTTGTTTAAATTAAGCAAGAAAACGTTGCCTGCTGTCCAATAAAGCCATTGCAAGAAAATATTTAGAAAGAAAATTGATTGAAATAATTTTTTCGACTATTCACAGATTGGCCAGAGAAAACAACGATGATTCATTCATTTTAATATCAAAAAAACATTTGAATTTGAAATTTGAATGCAAAAAAAGAAAAGAAATCTTTAAAATCTTTGAAATTTTTGAAAAGATTGATATTTTATTTGATTTTCAAGATTCCGAATCGTAAAAAAAGATCAAAACAAAAACGGGGAAGAAGTCCCGAGAAAATTGTAGGCAATTTCGCGATTGAATCTATCGATTTTCATTTTTCAGTAATTTCTTTCAAATCCTGGAACTAGAAAGATTCATTGTTAAGATAAGAAAAAGTTTTTTTACTATAGAGAATTTTAACAAGTAGATGAAGCTTGATTTATATATATATACTTTATCCGACAAGGAAAAGTGACAATGCAAACAGATTGAACAGCGTAGACGAAGAAAGATAATTGATATACAAACACAACTACAATTAGATTTAAAGCTGGAAAACAAAAGAACTGGAAACTGGATCCTGGAAAACAAAAGAACTATTCAATCTTTTGTCCTTTTGTCCAATATAAAGGAAAATATCAAACTTACAATCAATCAATCTTATTATTCATTTAAAAATAATCAATAGAGACATCTGGGTGGGATTTGGTTGACCCTTTGACCTGGGGAATGGTAGGCAGGATGAGAAAAAGGATGAGAAAAGGGAAGAGAAAAAGAGAAGAGAAAAAGAGAAGAATGGTACTCGTCTGGATATTGATTTCTGGTACAATTAGACAATAAAAAAAAAGCTCTAGATAAGCTAATTCTGTTTTCCTTTAATAGAAACTACCCTAAAGTCGCGAGTATAAGTTCTGTTTGGTTTTCGCATGCAAATTGACGGCTGTCTCCGGTGCGGTGTGTCGAGGGTTCGAACCCCGCTGCAGCATAACTTTTTTGCTTTTTAAGAACAATAATAGAAGTAAATTTATTGAGGGTTATAGCAATTTTATGCTGTTATTTGTCGCTCCGGGCGTGGCTCGGCGCGTCCGCCCTGCTCCTCTCCGGTGCTCAGTCTTATGGATCCCTCCCTGGCCTCTTCATCCGGCCAAAGTCCACGTCGACGGTCGAAAGAGATTCTTTCCAGCGTCTTCTTCAACACTATCGTCTGGATGTATCCATGCACATAACAAATAGCAATGGTGATAAGCTGTCACCCTGTAGTATCCCGCGCTCCAAGAACAATAATAAAAGTTTATATAACAATAAAAATGTATAAAAACCCAACAAAAAGAAATTCAAAGCAATTAAAGCGAATGTAAATTAAGGCAGAACTTATGCTCGGATGAACTTATACTCGAGACTTTAGGGTAATAAAGCCTAAGCCTAAGCTAGATATACTAACTCTTCGGCAACTTTAAAGACCAATTTTTAATATAAAGCTAGATAACTTTGGTAACTTTAAACTTTCCATTTTTTTAAATTCAACTTGAAAAATAGAAAATTGAGAAGAAATAGCATAAGGTTCAAAGTATTCAAACGGTTCAATAAATCCCCTTTCTTGCTAAGTGCAAACAACAAATGGGGCATGTTTTAGAAAGGACAGACGGAGAGCTGACGGAGATTTTAAATCCAAAAACTATTGTAAATTTAAATATTGACAGTGCTGTTGATTTAAAAAACAGAAAATGTAGTAGAGAATGATTTCGAGAAGCTTTCATGTTAAATTTGAATTTCCATCGCAAATTTTAAGTTAAGTTTATCTTATTGTTAAATCTTATTTTTTGCGCGACGTCGCATTCCAATTGACGTCGCCGCCATTTGGAGGTTGCCGATGGGAGCGTCACGTCGTCGTTTCTTTTTCATTTTTAAAAAAATAGCTTTTTTTGTCGTGTTTTGTCAGATTAATTGATTCTATTGTTTTATGCGATAAATTTTGTGTTTCTCTTTGAAATGAGAAAGAAATCCATTTCCATTTGGAGTGAAGAATCCGGAACTTTTCTTAGCCAGACCACAATGAAGGCCAAAACTGTTAGGGTGGTACAAAAGAAACTGCCGATATATCAGCTCTCATTTATCAGAAACGAGCGATGCTAACGGCATTATTTTTTTTATTTTTTGTTCGCATATTTGTTTGCTATTTCGACATTTGAATTTTTTGGTTGTTGTTTATTTTCTTTAAAAATGCTTATATTTTTTATTTAGATCATAGTCGAGCAAAAGTTTGTGCTACGAGCAGCATTACTGTTTAACTTCAAAATTGGAAAGTCTGCTGCCGAATCGCCTCGTTCTCTCTATGCTGCTTTCGGAGATGGCAGTTTGTCTCTCAGGCAGTGTCAGACTTCGTTTCAACGATTCCGAGAGGGAGACGAGGCTTTGGAAGATGACGAGCACGGTTCGAGGTCAGAAGTCGTGAATGAAGCCAAGCTGAGGAACGTTATTCAGGCCGATTCATGCCATCTGCTCGAGATCTTGCGAAAATATTCCATTGTGATCATGTCACCATCCAACGCCATCTTCACGCTATTGGAAAGAAAAGTCGTTGTGGAAGATGGGTCCCTCATTAACTCAGTGATGCTAACCTCGCATCCCGCATTTCCATCACTGGCATTCTCCTGAATCGTGCAAAGAATAGCGGATTTCTTGATTCTATCGTGAAATCGGATGAGAAATGAATTGCATACGACAACTTTACGCGAGAACGACAGTGGCTGAGCGCCGGCGAACGTGCTGTTCCAACCCCAAGGCCCGAAATATTCCATTGTGATCATGTCACCATCGAGCACCATCTTTTTTTGAATTTAGCGTCAAATTGGCAGTTTCTTTTGCATCACCCTAATAATTGTAAGATGGTTTGGGGAATTGAATGGAAACAACGAAAGCAAAGTTCGTTTCCTGGACCGTTACAAAACTCTGTACTTTAAAATATTAATGCAGTTTTCAAGTTTATCACTTAAGTACATTTATTCAAGCCTTTAGAATAATAACTTGATTCAGAAAACGCGAGAATTACAACCCGTTTCAAAATGAGATTCACAAAAGACTAAAAGGCAAAGAAACAAAGCTTAATAATAAGAAATATTCCAAAACTTTCTCATCTCCTTCCCCCGAAATTCCGCTGTCCAAGCGCTCCTCTACCCTGTGATCCTCGATTGAAGAAATCGTTGATTCGATCATTTATCGGATTCATCACCTCCAAACCGATCTCGTTCTCATCCATGATTTTGCCGACAACACGAGCTTGACCAAGTTGTTTTTGCTAAAAGCATGATAGAATAAAAGAATTGTAAGAAATATATTTCTACTTTGATCTTTATAATTTCTTGTGAGACCGTGTCTCGGTATGGTTTAATGGTAGATGTCTTGAAAACGGACAATTTATCAAAACTTTCCCTTATTAGGGTAAACTTCGCTCAAACTGGAGCAACACTATCACAATTACTTCAACGCTTGCGTGTGAAAAAAGAAATGAAAGGAGCACACAACTGACTCAAGACAAAGCTTAAATAATGGGTTTTTAAGTAAACAAGCTATTGACAAACGGACAACTGAATATCGTCTAGTGACTGATTACGGTAGTTTATCCACCAACTTTGAATTTTGACTAACTGCAGAGCAGTGTCAATTCGCCACACTAATTTTCATATGTTACTCTAAATAATGTAAACATTTAGAAGAAAAATTGAGAATATTGTTGAGCCTAGTTTCTTAAATTGAGAATATTGTTGAGCTTAGTTTCTACAATTGAGAATATTGTTGAGCTTAGTTTCTTAAATTGAGAATATTGTTGAGCCTAGTTTCTCTGGATTCAACCTAATAAATCACAAGCTTTAAAGCAAAAATTTTTCCATTTCAATGATCTAAATTTTTTGAATAGATATCTCAAAAAATTTCGAACATCAATCAAAATAAATTCTTTGATTTTTTCTCTAGCAAACTTTTGAAGATAAACTTTTGAACATTGGGATGATTGATCTACGATTTTTTTAGGGATATTTTCAAAACCTTTCTTGAGTTCAAGTTCCTGAAAAGAATTACTAGCTACAGTATTTCTTTTTTCTTTAGAAAAGAATTATTGTAGATTATTCTATTATTATTCTATTCTTATTATTGTAGATAGAAAAGATTATATTGTATTGATTATATTGTATTGATTATATTGTAAAGATTATATTGTAAAGATTATATTGTAAAGAGCACGTGTGGCTGACTGGTTAAGTGTCTTTTATCTTAATCGGAAGGTCGAGGGTTCGAACCCCACATGCGACATGGTCACCCCCTTCGGATTTCCTTTCCCTTCGGGTTGAGAGGTTTTCTGGAGGGCAGTCTGGTGGTTGTGGCCCCAGTTCTTTAAAGTGACAAGCCACTCCTTCATCGTCATCTTCCCTTCACCACCAAAAAAGCTATTTAGTTCCCCATTGAGCTTAGGGTTAGGGAGCCGTCTGTCATGACGTGGGTTAAGTTAAGATATAGCCTAGTATTGTGTGTGTCGTTGTATTGTGATTGATATATTTCATGTATGCGATAAATTCACCACTGGTAGCCCCAGTCGGTATTTAAAAAAAAAAAAGATTATATTGTAAAGATTATATTGTAGTTACTGATAAAGAAATGTTCCCATCTCTTTGTGTTAATGAAAACATCGACTTTCTGACACAATTAAATTCATCTTGAGCAAAGATTTTCGATCAACAGTGTGCCAGAAAGAGTGTGTTTCTATTTTGAAGAAATTCCTGCAGTACTGGTTGCGTCAAATGTACAATAGATAACTCACCCAATCATCGTCACCTCTTTGATGGGCTACGGGAGTGAATCTCGTATTGAGCATTCCCTGTCTTCTTCTTGACCATTTTGCGTCATTGTAGGCTTGCAGAAGGGAAAGGGAATGATAAACTAAATAATTAGAAATATATTTTCTAGAATTAACTAAATTTTATCGAACTTTATAAATCTTATAAAACTTACGGTTTATGAGACAAACGAAGAGCAAGATTTTCACCAACACAGACGTGTTCATTTCTGAATTAAATATGTTTTCTAGGTTAAAAAAAGGCATAGAATAGTGACCCAAAAACCACTACAATAGAAAGGATGCGTTTAAGCTTTACAAGGAGCACAAAGAACACCATTCGAAGGACAAGTTCATTAATAAAACTTACTAAATCTAAGCGTTGACAGAAAATTTATGTACTTTATTAAAATAACAGTTTAAACCAGCTTTATATCTATATTTATATCGCTAGACATAAACTAGAACTAGAAAATGACTAGAGAAAAGTGATACTAGAGCTTTTAAAGGTGTCTGATCAAAGAAAGAGATAAAATGGGGAGCTCAAATCTTCGATCTCTTGAATCTAGAGGAATCTAGAGAAAAATGACTAGAGAAAAGGGATACTAGAGCTTTTAAAGGTATCTGATCAAAGAAAGAGATAAAAAAGAGAGCTCAAATCTCAAAACATAAACTAAAACTAGAAAATGACTAGAGAAAAGTGATACTAGAGCTTTTAAAGGTGTCTGATCAAAGAAAGAGACAAAAGAAAGAGAGCTCAAATGTTCGATCTCTTGAATGTTTCCGGTCAAAAAGGAAAGAGAAATGATTGGATAAAAGAAATGATGAAAATATTGAAACAGAAAACCAAAGAGTGGCGCGTTTGTTCGAATCTTTGGAAGTCAATTGAAAGGAAAACCCTTTTTTTTAACATTGAAAGTTTTTTTTTTCCATCACTTTTCCTATCACTTATGCTTAGAAGAACGAGTTTTGCGAGAGAAATCTTTGAGGTGAAAACTTCAATTTCCCTCAACAGCTGATAGAAAGTGCAAGGGTAATCTTTGAGAAAACTTTTTAAAGTTTAATCATAGATATGGATTTTTTTTTTGTATTAGATACTCTGGAAAATAACTCCGTTTTTTGATATCAATTACCGTAAATACTGTAATAGTACCCCACCCACCCCCCTCGTACAGTCGCGTAGTCCCAAAAGTTTTTTAGTTATCATTTTTTTTTTCAAAGCGCCTGTACTTTCAAAATGACTTTCGTACCAAAAAATACCCTGTAATTTCAGCTACTCCCTCGTACAAGCCGCGTAGTAGCATAAACAGTTTCTAGAATTAAATTTTTTCAAAGCTAGACCCGCAACCCTCCAAACCGTCGTCTTTGGTATCAAAAAATAGCCCTGAATCTCAGCTATTTTTTGATACCTAAGCGCGCATTGTAGCATAAACCAGTGTCGAGAAAAACTCGTTCAAAGCTAGACTACCCAACACTCCGCACCGTCATTATGGGCGTGGGGTACTATTACAGTATTTACGGTATGTTGAACCTTGTTTCTGAGTTTTTTAAGTACAGATTTTAAAGTACAGATTCATTTGTTGATAGCTTTTCTTCATAATTTCGTAAAATTGTCTATCTAAATAATGGTTTATTTTAGGGGCTCGACATACGGAGAATAAACAAACAAATTCAGACGATTTTTTTTGTATGTTTCAAGCTTGAACATAGCGCAACGTTTGCGCAACATCAATCGTTTATTTGATCATGAGACTACTTCTGTTAGGATCGTTTGGTTCAAACAATTCCAGGAAGGAGACGAGAATCTTGATGACAAGGAGAATCCCGATCACCCAAGACGGGTGATCTTAAAAAACGCAATTATTTTCTGTTACCTAATAGAAAACGGATCATTTCCTTTTAAACAAACAGCTCTTGTTTTCTAAAGCGTGGCTACAATGTTATTTTGAGCTTTAGAAAACAAAAGCTGTTTGCTAAAACGTGGGAATCGTTTTCTATAAAAAGCCCATGTATGGAGGGTATTCGTTGAAGAGATTAGAGCCAAAACAAACTAGAACTGACTTGTGGCTAAAGTGTTCTATTTATATTTGTAGCCAAGATTGTCAAAGCAAGAAGGCCAGGGTCAGAAGCCAGTCTCTAGTCTTGCTTCTGACTTTGTCTGACATTAAGCCTGGCTCACTGCAAGTGTGATCTGGTCCACAAAAAGTTCTTGGGCAAGAAGCCAAGCTGGACTGACTCGAGGTTTAGGGTTGATCCTCTAGAGTCAGGCTTGAATCCGCGCCTTCAGATTGGAAAATTCATGCTTCTGATCTTACTTTGTCTGTAAAATGATTGAGACAGACTATTCGAAGAAGTCAAAGGATTTTGAAAATATTGAGACAGACTATTCGAAGAAGTCAAAGGATTAAAACTAGGCAAGTGACCAATTGCAAGTGCAAGAGATTGAAAAACATCAGTATTGATGCAAATCAATGAAAAAAACTTCTATTTGAACGAATGAATGATACAATTAAATGTCCAAAACTCAATTTCTTCTTTCCAATCGCAAGTCCTCACTTTTATCACGTCACTCTTGTTTTGATCACATTTTGTATATACTCCCAATCACATTGCACCCAATAAATCCCTTTCCTGATAAACGAGAAAATTTCCCTTTTTTTGGGGTACAGAGCTATCCCTGTTTCCGCGATCAAAAATAAATATTATCGAATTTGTTGTAATACTTAAACTATCGAATTTTTGAATCTTTATCGAATATAAGGCAAATCTTTGGCAAATAAAATGATTAGAGATCATAGAGATCAAGTGAAAAATAAATTATTATTACAGCTTTCTTTACTTTTTGACTTTTTGAGTACAAATTTGAAAATAGCCAAGAATTCCAACGATTAGAATAACAAGAGAGAAAAGAACGGAAATAGTGACAGTGATGAATTTTTGGTCCAATTGATCGAGACTCGATGGGAAGGTCGGCTGAAATGAGTTTTGTGGATTGTTCTTGTAGCTGTCGTTTGTTTGCCCGGTACTTTAGCTAGAGTTAATGCAGCTGTACTTTGTGCTCAGAACACACACTGAAAATAGATAAGAATTCCAACGATTAGAATAATAAGAGAGAAAAGAACGGAAATAATGACAGTGATGAATTTTTGGTCCAATTGATCGATACTCGATGGGAAGATCGGCTGAAATGAGTTTTGTGGATTGTTCTTGTAACTGTCGTTTAATTGTTCTTGTAGTTTAATACTTAAACTATCGATTTTTTGAATCTTTATCGAATATAAGGCAAATCTTTGGCAAATAAAATGATTAGAGATCACAGAGAACAAGTGAAAAATAAATTATTATTACAGCTTTCTTTACTTTTTGACTTTTTGAATACAGATTTGGAAATAGATAAGAATTCCAACGATTAGAATCACAAGAGAGAAAAGAACGGAAATAATGACAGTGATTATACATTTTGTGTCACAAGATGGAGGCTCCCAACGCTGACTTTCGAGAATTTTTGGTCCAATTGATCGATACTCGATTGGAAGATCGGCTGAAATGAGTTTTGTCGATTGTTCTTGTAGCTGTCGTTTGTTTGCCTGGTACTTTAGCTACAGTTAATGCAACTGTACTTTAACTGTACAACTGTACTTTAACTGTACAACTGTACAGCTGACAGAGCACAACACTGTTCTAGCAGTTTCCTTTTTGCACCATTATCACAAACCAGAGAGCCTTGCAAGCAGAAATGGCAAACAATCGATCGCGTATCCTTTCACATTCCGACAATCGTAACAATCCGTTGTACCACCGCATTTCATCAACCTAAAGAAATGAGTTATCTCAAAAGAAATCAAAATTCAAAACCATTCAATAATGCTTCGACTCCCGTCTTTGAAATGAGCGACGGTGAAATTCTTTGGATAAAATTGAGCCATTGGGAAGAAAGCAGAAAACCCTAAATCAAGAATCGATTTACTTAAATCTATTTATTTATATTATATATTTATTTATAAGTACTTCTTTCCGTACTTCTTATTTTCAAAAATTCAAAAACAAATCCAGCCAACCGGATTCGAACCAGTGACCTAAGGATAGCTGAGACTCTACAGTCCTCCGCTCTACCAACTGAGCTATGGCTGGAATGGCGAGCTGGCGAAAAAAAGAGTGAGAAGAACCGCCTGGGAAAAGGATAGCGAAATGGGAAAACTTGATAAAAAAGTCATTTTTAAGCTAGAAATCTTTAGCAAATAGAATTTTTTCAAATTTTCGATTACTTACCGAGAAGTTGCGGATCATCGAGTGATTGTTTTCCAAAAAGTGTAATCGGATTCTTGTTCTCCAAGAGTAAAGGCTCCAATTTGTCCGACAAAATCTCCATCCCATCCCAAATGAGTAAAACGTTTGAGTATTGAGCCAATGCATGCTAAATTGTTCTAATCAATTGGAAAGCTTGAGTGAAAATTGAGTTGAATAAGTAGAATACTACGAGATTTGAAGAAGAACAAGCTAGGACTGAGAATCAGTTGATTGAAACATCTCGGCTTTTCTTTATGACTCTTTTACCAATTGAGCCATCCACCATGGCTGACTGGCTAAGAGCCTTGCCTCTTACTAGGGAAGCCTCTTAGCCAGTCAGCTCCAACTCAAGGTAGAAGTTTCGGAATAAGATCTAGAGCATCTTGTAGAGTTTCATGGGGAATCCAATGCTGGTTTTATTTGAGGCGTACACACTTCCCTAACAGATGTTGTCCTAGTGGATAAGAGGTTTGTCTCTGAAATCAGCGATTTTCCCATGAAAAACTCTACAAGATGGTCTAGGTCTCATTCCAAAACTCCACTGGATGTACGGCCTTCCCTACTTAGTCGAGAGGTCACGGTTTAATCTCGCCGATTAGATTATTCGTTCTTTTTTTCTCATATTTTTCTTCTCAACAGCTCAGGGCATGCTTTTATATTGTTTTTATTCCATTATTTGTATTAAAATTACCATAATATAGAAAGGAGTGAATGCAAAATTGTTGAGCGGTTGGCTTGAGAGAAGACCTGGGATATCGAATGCTTCGAACATTTCCACATTTCGAACTCCTGTCAGCTTTGTTCGAATGGCTGTCTAGAATCAGCTCAATCAGCAGCTATTCTAGTATTCTAGTATTCTAGTAATTTACAATTTAAACTCACTTTTGGTGATAAGTAATTGTTATAGATTAATATCTTCCTTTCTGGATAATATTTATGAATCGAGCTGATCAAGACGAGCAATTGACTCATTCGGTCTTCATTTGTGACAATCATGATCGCTGTTTCAGCAGTGATTGGCTCGCTAAGAATGATTATGGCCTTAGTTATGACTCTTTCAAACAAATCTTTCAAAATCTAAATTAAAAACATTGCTTTTAACTTACAGTTGATTTATTTTATCTTGGTCGCGTCCGTTTCCTTCCTATTTGCGTTGCTATTTTGCAATTACCGTATTTACTCTATTAGTGGGGTCCCCACTATTTTTTCAATCCCCTTCCAGACGACCCCACTATTAGAGAGGACCCCACTATTAGAGAAATTTAAAAGAACATAAAACCAAAGTTTTAAATTGAAAAGATATCAATTTTTCTCCGAAATTCTTGACAAAACAAGTTTGGCTTCATATTTTATTTAGCTTTAACCGTAACAAAACATTAACAAACAGTAAGAACTAACCAAGAGACAACAATTGATTATCACTTTCGTTACCAATATCTTCTTCCAATTCGAGGACCCCACTATTTTTCAACCCCTCCAGACGACCCCACTATTAGAGAGGACCCCACTATTAGGGAGGACCCCACTAATAGAGTAAATACGGTATTCGCGTCGCATTTTTCGTCCTTTTTCTCCCTTCCCAAAATTATTTTTTTTGGTCTGCGGGTTTTTGTTTTTTGTTTTTGCCTTCTTTCTTGGGGGAACTTTGTTGTTTCATTGTTCATTTTTGATGCGCATGCTGTTTTTGTAATGGATATTGTTGCATTTCGGTTCTGTACTAATAAACAGTAACGTTATAAATTCACTTTACTTTATGCTACCCTTCAGTTTTTAAATCCTGTTTAGATAACTTGTTTAACATTGTGGAGAGACTGGTTTTACTAACATTTGTGTCACCATCGACGTAGTATCAATCCGATCTGTACTCTTCTCAAGTCTTAATCTATTGTTGGATACTACGTGTTCTTGTTACGTTGTAAGCGCTTTTGGGGAAACCCTTTTAACCTTTTGTGCTATTCGACCATTCCTAGGCAGAATCATCCTCGTTGATAAGGTTAAAGCGGGTCGCACCCCAAATTGGTCGCGTCCGTTTCCTTCCTATTTGCGTTGCTATTTTGATTGATTCGCTGATTGATTGAATCAATCAGCAGTGATTGATTCGCTAAGAATTGTTATGAGTTCTAGCCTTAGTTCTTAACAAATCTTAGTTCTAGCCTTAGTTCTTAACAAATCTTTTAAAATCCAAAATTAAAAACATTGCTTTTGACTTACAGTTGATGTATTTTATCTTTATTGCAATAGAAACACTTTCCACATTGAGCATCATCTTGTGGATGTGAGTAACAGTTCTGAAAATCAATTTTTAAGTAATAATCTTAGAGATAAAGCTTCCTTAAAATGCTTTATAAATCTTAATTTAAAATCTAACTAAGCTGAAATCGAATAAGCTTTAAATTTGCATTTAATATTTTATTTTGCATTTCTTCATTTTATCTTTACCTGCTCATTTTCACAATCACAAATTCGTCTCCTCCATTTGTGAACACCTTTCAAACTGCCACTGCTGTAGAAATAAAGCTAAAAAAAGATTTTTTTAAGTTGATTTTTTATAAAATCGAAATCTTTTTCATCTTTTTGATCTTTTTGATCTTTTTGATCATTTACAAACTCACAATTAACTGAAAAACGAAAAGAGTCGCTAGGATGATGACGAGAATTGAGCGAAATTTATACGCCATTTTATATCACATAACACTGAAATTTAAAATTCAACAACAACAAAAATCCTGAAAAATTACAAATAAAATCAGTAAAATGCTTTAAAATTCGACAGATTCAATATATATTCATTAAAGTTAGAAAGAAAGAAAGAAAGGGAGTTAGAAAGGAAGTTAGAAAGAATTTAGAACCTTTTTAACTTTCTTTCTAACTCCCTTTCTTTCTTTCTTAGAAGTTAGAAAGAAAAGAAATTATGTTTAAAGAAAATCGATAACTTCTAAAAGAAAAATGTAGTGGTTTCATGAAATAAACTAGCTAAACTAGCTAAGCAAACGAGTTGAACAACTGAAGAACAGACTAAGAAGTTCTAGAAAAGTCGATGAATTGAAGAATCGAAGTTGAAGGCACTTTGAAATAGGGAAGGCATAGGATGGGGTAAAGAAAGCGAGGAGGCCCTATTGACCAGGGGCTCTCTCCCGGCCCCTTCCCTCCTCTTCCCCTTTCCCTTCCCCTTTCCCTTTCCCTTTCTCATTCTCTTCACTCACTTTTATATCTCTTCTCCATCTTTTGAAAGCTTTTCTTTCTTTCTTTCTTTCTTTCTTCCTTTCTTTCCTTCCTTCCTTTTTTCCTTTCTCAAGCTCTGACCAATCTAACAATCTCACCCAGTAACCATTCAAATGTCGATTAATTTTTGATTTTCTAGAATTTCTAAGATTTCTTTAGAACTTTTAGATTAAAATATTGATATTTTGACTTATAAAAGACTTTTTTTTGAATTGGCTTGCTGCTTACTGTAGCTAAGAACTAGTTAAGCAATCGAGCTGAATTGGCTTGCTGCTTACTGTTGGGAAAACGTTGAGTAGGATTTCATAGTTAACAAGTAATGCAATTTTATAGAACATAGATATTTTGACTTCTAAAAGGCTTTTTTTGAATTGGCTTGCTGCTTACTGTAGCTAAGAATTACAGTATCCAAGTGAAACACATTTGGAAACCATTTTTCATTCAAAAATTTGACTTTTTAGTTCATTATACGAAATTTCTTTATCAAAAACTCTTAAATTGTATATAAATTAATTTGAATTAAATCTATAATAGTTATAATCGATCATTTCCATATCAACTCATCATTTGCAATCAGCTTAACGACTTTTCCCTTTCGATAAGCGATGATCGATGACCAAAAGACTCGCTTGACCACTGCCAGCCATTCATCCACCGCCACTCCTCAATATTTGTTCCAAGATTTGTTCCTCAATCCAAACAACATATAACTCAAGCAACATTTGATTCAAAATTTTATAAACTTTAACATAATAAGCATTTCTATATCAATTATTGCCTTCAAGATTTAAAAGATTACTTTAAAAACATTAAAATCCTTCCTTTTCCTTCCTTTTCTTGAAATGAGTCCATTTTATGCGAAATTTTTCTAGTAAACGGCTTTTTTGTTTGTGTGTATATCCCATATGTTTTCGTTTACATCAAATTTTGTGTACTAAGTACTAATTGACCTAGTACTTTCCACAACTCACACCTTTAAACCTAGATTGACTAAGGAAAGAGTACTTTATTTAATAGTTGAAAATAAAAATCATCTTTAAAATGTCATCTTTTAAAGTAAACTTCAAAATCCCTCATTTCCTTTCCTCAAAGTTTCAAGACAATATTTTGGCGGGCGATTTCAAATGCACCACAACAGTCGATGGAAAGGAAATGGCTTGGATTGAAAGAGAAAAATGAAGGGGAAAAGAGGTATGACTCAGTCCAAGAGAAAAGGAGAAAGAGATCTTCAAGTCATTCCAATCATTCAACTCTGGAATTGTTGGAATGCTTGTGAAATTGAATAGAACTGGCAAACGAATACGTAAATCCTTTACATAACGGTTTTAAGTACCAATTCTTTTTGGCATTAACTTTCTGGCTTTATTAGCTAATCAAGTCAGTCTAGCAAGTCAGGTTTTTCTAGTCCGGATCGGAGATGGACGTCATAACGAGAGGAGATTCATTCTCCTCTGAAACGGACGTCCGACTCAGATTCGGACGTCAGGATCGGAGATGGACGTCTCGTCAGATTCGGACGTATATATTGGGTTGGTGGAAAAGTCCTTTCGGATTTTTTGGGAGAGTACCTTAAATTTGTCCAATTTTGACGTTTTATAGCTCATCCTAAAGCTGAATTCAAGACGGATCGATTGGTAAAACCGTTATAATATATTAATACAAAGTATATAATATATATGTTACGTCCTAATCTGAGGAGACGTCCATCTCCGATCCGGACTTCCAAATCTGAGTCGGACGTCCGTTTCAGAGGAGAATGAATCTCCTCAGATTCGGACGTCCGGATCGGAGATGGATGTCTCCTCAGATTCGGAAGTAACATATATATTATATACTTTGTAGCGATCAAGCAACTGATCTATTGCAATTAACAATCGGGGAAATCTAGATTTTGGTTTACATTTTGACTTCTACAACTTCCAAGCCAAGTTGTCTTATTGACAAGTTTAAATCCTTTTAAAAAGCAGCTGGAAGAAGAAAGATTGGAGGCTTTGGACGAAGGAGTGGAAGGGAATGGAGGAAGGGAATGAAGGGAAAGGGAGGGAAAGAGAATGAAGGAGTGGAAGGGAATGAAGGGGAAGGGAATGGGTGTTTGCGCGAGTCTTTCTTCAATCTTCTACAGTCATTTCCCTTCGCTCGTCCCCAAAACAACACAAGGCTTGTGATGGGAAAAGAATTCGAGAAAAAGATGGGAATCGTTTTTGGGGAAAAAGAACCGTATTTGGCCTTCCAACACTACACCGTCAAAACTCCTCTTCTTCTTCTTTTCTTTTCCAAACTCTCTTCTCAATTGTTTTTTATGTCGAGTACCCGCTTGTTCGGGCTCTAGTCTCGTGTTTTGTCTTTTCAAACCTTTTCCCGGAAAGGTAGAACGGAAATTTGATGGTTTTTCTTCAAGTTAGCTTGACTTGGCTGGCTTGATTGTCTACATTTGACTCGCTAAATCTAGGTCCTACTTTGTGTTGTCCTAAAAACACTTACTGGCCCACCTCTTTGTTCATTTCCAGTTCAAAACGCTCTACTATCAGCCAGCAAGTGTGCCAATAGGCATACGAGCACAAAGTTCAATTTAAATCCCAACCATTTCCCATCCTATTCTTTGCTCTCCACAATTGTCACCGTGCCAACAATCATCTTTTTCCTATATTCAAAAAGCTCTCAACTCTTTGATGATTCTAGATTTTTGTGTAGATAAAGAGAGCCAACATTTGACAAATCGTGTGAACACAGTTCTCATTCAATCAGCTAGATTCTATTTTCTTGATGATCATCTCTAATATTTTAAAAGCCTACTCTTTTGAGTGCTTCTTGTCCGACTTTTTGATTCAAATTCTGGATTTCTAGTTAACCTAGAACTGTAAAACAAATCTGTAAACCAACTTTCAGTTGATTAGTTACATTCTAGTGTTGTTTGAATCAATTCTTCCAAAGCCAAGCTCTCTTTTACTCATTATTTTATTGAGTCGACTAATTTCCTTCGATCAATGATCATTTAAAGACAAAAAAAAAAGAGTTTCAGAGCTAAAAGGCTAACAGAGAAGGTATGTTAACAAAGAATAATAACGCTTAGCAAGCAAGCCTAAGCCTAAGCCTAAAGAGAGCCAACATTTGACAAATCGTGTGAACACAGTTCTCATTCAATCAGCTAGATTCTATTTTCTTGATGATCATCTCTAATATTTTTGATCATCTCTAATAAAAGCCTACTCTTTTGAGTGCTTCTTGTCCTTCTTGTCTTCTTGTTTGATTCAATTTCTGGATTTCTAGTTAACCTAGAACTCAACTTATTTTTATTCTAGTACAACAATTCAAGATTTAAGTGAGTGTGACTACAGATAGCTGATATAACTGTTTTTTTTTGAAGCTAAAAGATTGAAACAAATCCGCACGCTAATTTTCAGTTGATTAGTTACATTCTAGTGTTGTTTGAATCAATTCTTCTAAAGCCAAGCTCTCTTTTACTCATTGTTTTATTGAGTCGACTAATTTCTTTCGATCAATGATCATTTAAAGATAAAAAAAAAGAGTTTCAGAGCTAAAAGGCTAACAGAGAAGGTATGTTGTGAATTTCCCGCTCGTGGAATCGGAAAAGAAGGGAAGGGCTTTGTGTTCACATAGCTGAAAGAGAAGAGAAAAGAGATCGTTTGAGAAGAGAAAAGAAAAGAAGAAAGAGACACGAAATCGATCGATCGGAACGGTATCCCTGAGGGGAATAGGGAAGGGAAGAGGAAGAGTGAGAAGAGAGGAAAGAGAGAGAAGAGAGGGGCAGTCACAGACCATGTCCTCCCCTTCACTGACCTGCGCTCCCTTTCCTTCCTTCACCCTTAGCTCCCTGTCTTTTCAAATGTTTTTTTTTTGGATATTTGATTCAAATATTTAGTGGTGATCAAGATTTTGAATGAATCGATTCCATTCTTTCATTCTTTCAGACATCTTTCAGTACAAAATTCAATCTTAAAACTTTTTACAAAACTTTTTCTAAAACTTTGTTAAACAATGTTGCTAACAATGATGTTCAACGATGTTCAATGCTTCCGATGCTATTCTAATTCATCAGATATTTTGTGGAAAAAAAAAATCTAAAAAATCCAGCCAACCGGATTCGAACCAGTGACCTAAGGATAGCTGAGACTCTACAGTCCTCCGCTCTACCAACGACAGGAACACAACTACTTACCACCCAGATCGACCCAAAATCACAGGGGAAAGACACACAAAGAAGAATTCTGAAATGCTGCTAAAGCCAGAACAACTGAAAATAAGGTTCAAAGTTCAAAGTAGCAAACTAAACATTTTGGGACTTGCAGGCACTCTTTAAAGGGAACTCTCACAGGCACCCTCCCAGGTTAGCCGAGGGCCGAGTGGTTAGGAGCGCGATCTGGTAGTCCGAGTGGCGCTGGTTCGGCCCACCCCAAAAGTTTTCTTTTTGCAAAACCACATAATGTGCGTTCTATTTTTTGGCTTTCCAAAGTTATTCTGATTTTTTACCATAAAGGGTGGAAAGTCATCCGCGTCGTTCAAAGGTGTCGGCAACATCTCACTCGTTTACCATGATGCCCCTGATCTACGCGGATGGACGACCCGTGACAAACTGACAAGATCTACCAACAGTTCCGGGCGCCACGTTTTGTCCCATGTATGCCGAAGCCTGGAAAAGCGCTCATTATATTGATGATGTACTTCCTCATTATGTGACACCAGCAACTTTTTGCTGCCCAGGAGATTTGATTGGTGCATGTAATAAGATAAATTGCGAAATATGCCGACATTCGTTGTGCCTATTGTCTGAAATATTCTGCTTCCTTCATTTTGTCGAATCTTTCCACCGTTGTTGAATTGTTTGTTGTTTATTAGTTTTAAATAAAGTTTGTTATCCCACCTTTTATGGTAAAAAAAATCAGAATAAACTTTGAAAAGCGAAAAAAGTAGAACGCACATTATGTGGTTTTGCAAAAAAAACTTTGGGGGCGAGCCAGCGACACTCGGATTACCAGGTCGCGCTCCTAACCACTCGGCCACTCGGCTAACCTGTGAGAGTGCCTGGAGAGTTCCCTTTAAAGAGGCCGTGCAAGTCCCAAAAATGTTTAAGTTTAAGCTACTTTGAACTTTGAAACCTTAAATTTCAGTTAGTTCTGGCATTTAGCAGCTAAAAATTTCAGAAAATTCTTCTTTTGTGATGATCTTTCCCCCCTGTGATTTTGGAGTCGATCTGAGGTGGTAAGTAGTTGTAGTTCCCTCGTGAGCTATGGCTGGAATGGTTGGCTGCGAAAAAATGTGGCTCAAGAATTGATCTGAATGATATCTAAGTTGTTTTCTGTTACAGCTTTACAGCACACATTTTTGCCTTTTTAAAGTGAGCTAGATTTTTGAGCAAGTGCAAGAGCAAGTGAGCTAGCTTGAGCAAGTGAGCTAGAGCAAGTGAGCTAGCTTGAGCAAGTGAGCTAGCTTGAGCAAGTGAGCTAGATTGAGCAAGTGAGCTAGATTGAGCAAGTGAGCTAGGTTGAGCAAGTGAGCTAGATTGAGCAAGTGAGCTAGATTGAGCAAGTGAGCTAGAGCAAGTGAGCTAGATTGAGCAAGTGAGCTAGATTGAGCAAGTGAGCTAGAGCAAGTGAGCTAGACTTTTGATTAGCATTGAGTAATCGAATTCAGTTTGACCTTTAAAACCAAGCGGCCAGGAAACACCTTAAATATTCTACTAATCCCATATCGTAATCCTTTCAAATTTCGATCAAAACAGTTCCCCCCTTCTCCATCCTGACCCATCCCTTTTTGGTGTGATCCCTTTTTTTCTCCTCGTCCTTGCCCCTTTCCTCTTCTACAGACTCCACAAAAATCCTTCTCTTCATTTTTTTTCACTCAAAAGCTACTCAACTCCACACACACAGCTGTTGTTCTTTTTCTTGTTCGTCTTTCGTCTTCCTGTCTTTAATTTTCCATTAGTTTAGCTAAAATAATCTAGCAATTGACTTGATTTATGCTAAAAAGTTAAAAAGATAAATTGAACAATTTCTGATATAAGACTCAAAGACTTAAGATTAATTTGAGATTGACATCTTTACCAATCTTTAGATTTATCAGTTTAACTTTTCAAACATGTTCCCTAGAATCCCTAGAATTTATCGCTCTCCATCACTCTTTGCAATTTCCTTTCCTTATCACTTCTAGAGGCCGGATCATTCTGAAAGTTGCTCTAAACAACTTCACAAAGCTACCTTAAAGAATCAGTCCTAAGGAGGTATCCTTAGGACTGATTCTCATTAAAACCAAATTATCGCTGAGTGTATTAGATAACCACTCAAAAGTTACTCAACTACACACACACAGCTGTTGTTCGTCTTTTGTTTTTCTATCTTCAATTTTCCATTAATTTAGCTAGATACAGCAATTGACTTGATTTATATTAAAATTACAGTTAAAAAGATAAATTGAACAATTTCTTATATAAGGCTCAAAGGCTTAAGATTAATTTAAGATTGACACCAATCTTTAGATTTATCTATCAGTTTAACTTTTCAATAAAGTTCCCTATAATCCTTAGAATCCCTAGAATTTATCGCTCTCCATCACTCTTTGCAATCTCCTTCCTCTTTTCCTTTTCTTATCACTTCTAGAGGCCGGATTCCTTTCTTTGGCATTCCTTTGTCACTCACAAAAATTTCTTCTCTTCCTATGTAACTAGATTGATCATTTCAGAGTTTACATGACTCAATTCAGCTTTTATTCTTAATCTTTTCTTGAAATTTAGAAGAATTCCCCCAAAAATGGAAATGTTTTGGTGATCGTTCGTTGAAACAGACAAAACAGTTCTCTTTTCGAAGATTTTGATGGTGACATTGCTTTCTTTTTGCTTTCTTTTTCCCCTTTTCATCAAACTTTCAAATGACAAATCACTGATTCAAATCGAAACATTTAACATTGCCAATTCGTTTTTCGTTTTCGACTTCTTCAAATGCCTAATGACAAGCTTTTGGGAATTCAATTGTCTATTTTGAATTAATATTGTTATAGCTGATTGATAAGAGCTTAACAGTCCGGTACTCCGGTTATAGATTATGATACAATACATCCACAAAGATTCATCTCGGTGAAGCATCCCCATCCGAGTCTTCTCGGATATAGCTTTTCGTTCTGATGATGATGACTGATCAATTCAGCACTCTACTTCACTGAACATCACTGAACAAGCACTGACAACTAGTGACGGGTAATTATCCGTCACAAGTTGTCAGCTTCTTGCTTAACCGAGTTGACTCTATGTGGATGTATAACTGACAAGTACTAACAGTTCTATCATTGTGCGTGAAGTACAAAGTCCAGATCGTTTCCCTGTAAATCTCTTCTGGGCAAAGGGCTTATCATTTCTGATTCTAAGGTACTTTAAAGGTTGAATCTAATATATATCTAAACGATGAATAAGTCAACCAGTCAGTCAAGATTGAGTCAGGGGACTTTTGTAGACAAAAGGTCAGGAAATATTGATTATTAGACATCATAGACACTCTATCGGTACTTATCTGGTACTTTAGATAGCTATGGAGTACTAAAACAGATTATTCTATTATATTTTAGAGATATATTATAGATTATTTTATGATTATAGAATAGATTAGGGTAGTTTTAAAGAGAAAGAAGCACTAAGATCCCAAACGAGAGTCCTTTTTTGTCTTTTTTTTGTTGAGCTGATCCTAGCCTCGTTTCCCTATTACTTCCCTCTATTTCTCTTCATTCTTTTCTTCCAATTTCTCCCCCTCTAAATCTTGAACGTTTTACGAGGAAAACACGCACAATTCGCCTCTTTCCGCACACAAAAAAAAACGAGTAAATCTGCTCGTTCTTTCCCTTTTTTTTGCCTTCACTGAATCCTAATCTAAAATTGCGATGATGATTGAGAGGAAAAGAATTGGTGGAATGATTTGAGAGCTCGTATTTTACATTGTAAACATTAGTTGTGTGTTCCTAAAAAAAAAAGATACTTTATTCAACATGAATAAGTGGATACAACACAACGGAGGACACAATTTTTACCCCTACAATGTAGTTAAGAAAAAACCCAACTTAATGGGAAAAAGAACACACACTTGATTTCGCCAGCGGGATCGAACCCTGGATCTTCCGATTGGGAGAGAAGATTCCTAACCAGTCGGCCAACTGGTCAACTTGCGGTTCCTTGCGCGTAATGCGTTTTTTAAAACGCATACTTGGCAAAAAAATTACCGTATTTTTAATTGTTGTTGTTGTAATTGTTGCAAAATTGTTGCAAAAAAAGATGGTCGCAAAAATGACGAGCCCCGCATTATATATGACACTTTTTAAAGATACTCAGCTGTTTAACTGATTTGGTGGCAATCGCTGTGAGTCATTGATTTGGAAATTCCCTTCCAATGTAATGATATTCAATTTACTCGTCGTGTAAAGAGGATTTACTCGTAGTTACTCGACGAAAAAACATCGATTAATCGAGTAAAAGATAATCATTTAAATTTTACTCGAGTTTCCCACCAAAACAGCAAGGCTTACACAAAGTAAGCCTTACACAAAGTAAGCCTTATACAAAGTAAGCCTTGCACAAAGTAAGCCTTGCTGTTTTCCCCCGCGGACACGCTAAATTTTCAAAAACTATCTTACTCGCAAGGAACACACTCTAGTAAACATTAGCTGTGTACTTTGTACTTAAAAATTGTAACATATTCTTTCTGGCATAACTTGACGGCATTACCGTAATTTTCTTAGAACTTATGTTCATTTTGAGAGCCGCTTAGGTCACTATAAAGTTTTTAAACCCTAAACGAATCCTTTCTGGTAAGCCTTTATTTTTTGTAGCCTTTTTTTGTGCTTAATTGAGTGTGCCAGGAAAGTGTTTTTATACAAAGGAAGCCTTGCCGTTTTCCCCCGCGGACACGCTAAACTTTCAAAAACTATCTCTTGTCAACAAATTTTCTTCGTTTCCCCGACTTTTTTCAATCTATTTGATAAGACGAAAATCTTTTTTTATTGTAAAAAATGAAGATTATTCTTTGAGGGAATGTCAATGACTCACAGCGATTGCCACTTTGAAATCAACGAAGATTTTTTCTATGATTTGAATCGCAATAAGCACTATATTATTGGGGAATTTTGTTTGATAAATAATAGGTTGATGCATAAGTCTTTTCGTTTTTTTCGTTTTTTCTGTTAAAAAGTAACAAATTCACCAATTAATCTATAGTTTGCTCTATAAAAAAAGTGTTTTTTTTGTTCAATTTGCATCTTTTTAAATGAATTTCGGTTCACTTTCAAGCAAATTCGAGAGTGAAAAACGCCTTTTTCGTAAAAATCTATAAAAAACTCTACGGAAAAATTGGCTGAATGAATTTCTCTGAAATTTTGGCGAAATATCAAACGTTTTTTTTCTCTATCTTTTATCTATTGACACGAAGATAGGTTTTCTTTAGCTAAGGTGTCTAAACCGCTCAGGCTCAGGCTCAGGCTTAGGCTGAGGCTTAGCCTGAGCCTGAGCCTGAGCCTGAGCCTGAGCCTGAGCCTAAACCGCATCATCGAGTTAGCCCTTTTTGACTACCCGACTTCATACTCTCAAGAAAATCCAGGCATTCAATATTTTTAAACCCGTTTTAATGTTATTTTGCTAGAAAAATAATTGCTTTTTCTAATGAAATCAACCGTAGTTTAATTCGGTGCATTTGTTGGCTTGAAGGGCCCAGAAAGGGAAGGGTCTGTGGTCGACCCCGTCCGATCTGCCAAGTTGAGCAACGTCGGCGCGGGTTAGTCGTGGGTTCGACTCCCATGGGTTCCCCTCCGAGCGCCCCAGCCCGGCCATCGGAGTATCATCGGCTACGACAACTACACTTCTGCCTTAGTAAATGTGGAAGCAGGTTGTGATCTGCGCTAAGTGCGAAGACAGATCAAATCGTTATTATTATTATTATTATTGGCTTGAAACGGCAGACGAAAAGGAACAAAAACACTTATGCATCAACCTAATAGAATAATGTAATCTAGAATATTTCTCAATCATTTTACTATAAAATTCCTGAGTTCTGTTCCATAAAAAGGCTGGATTCGAATCAGAAAACTCAGATTTTTTTTTTGAAGTTAGATTTGTATTTGGTTATTCTGTAAATGTTGAACTTAAAAAGCTTTTAGAATCTTATAAAAGTATAGCTTTTTATCCAGAATGAATATTTAGTTCCTATTTAGTTCCTTTGTAGTTCCTTTATAGTTCCTATTTAGTTCCAAGTCCAAGTCCTATAAGTCCAAGACCAATTCGACCTATATCATTCTGAAAGTTACTCTAAACAACTTCGCAAAGCTACCTTAAAAGGAGGGGTCCTTAGAACTGATACTCATTAACCAATTCGACCTACCGTAAATACTGTAATAGCACCCCCCTCGTACAGTCGCGTAGTCGCAAAAGTTTTTTTAGTATTTCATTTTTTCAAAGCGCCTGTACTTTCAAAAAATGTGTCTTTGGTATCAAAAAATAGCCCTGAATTTCAGCTATTTTTTGATACCTAAACGCGCATTATAGCATAAACCAGTGTCGAGAAAAACTTGTTCAAAGCTAGACTACGCAACACTCCGCACCGTCATTATGGGAGGGGGGTACAATTACAGTATTTACGGTATATCATTTTGAAAGTTTTTGAAAGTCTAAACAACTCCACAAAGCTACCATAAAGGAGGTGTCCTTAGGACTGATTCTCATTAAAACCAAATTAAAACCTTTTAAACTGTGTATTAGATAACAGTTTAAAAGGATTTACAACTAAATATCTTCTTTTTCATATTCATCAAACCCTGCCAAAGTGTTTTTTATCCCTTTCTTGTTTCTAAAATATAGCATCTAAGCAATTAGTGCGGTCATTTGTCGATGTTTTTGGGCCGTTCCCCATCTCTTTTCTTTTCCCTTTCTTTTCCCTTTCTTTTCCCTTTCTTTTCCCTTTCTTTTCTCTTTCCCCATTTCGATCAACTGTTCCTTTCCATACATTTCCCAATCGAAATCCTCCTTTTCCCATTCATCGATTTGAATTCCCCGCCTTTTTTCTCCATTCAATTTTCTCTTTTTCTCTCTTTCATCCCACATAATCCTCGTGTTTTTAAACAAATTTTTTTTTGTTCGAACAGCTTTTTAAGAATATTAAGCAGCTTTTTGTTGAAAAGTGACTTGTAGTTTCTATTTGCTTTTTCATTCAAAACATTTCTCAAAAGCATAAAACAATCAGCAACTCTTCTTACAGTTTGGATTCGTTTCTTTTATTATTCAAGAATCTTGAAATCAAAGTCTCAAAACCAGAAATGAGATCAGAAGTAATCTAGAAGCCAAGTCTAAGTTAGCTAAATCTTACAGTAGTTCAAATTTCTTATCACTCTACAGAATCAGTATTCATAAGTGTCATATGCCATGTGAAATCACTGGTTTTCACTGGTTTTCTTGTTTTTCCATCGAATCCAATGATCCACATTGATTTGATTATTAAAGGAATAATTATTAAAGAAATAATTATTAAAGGAATAATCAAATCAATGTGGATCATTGGATTCGATGGAAAAACAAGAAAACCAGTGAAAATCAGTGATTTCACATGGCATATGACACTTATGAATACTGATTCTGTAGAGTGATAAGAAATCTGATTAAAGGAATCAGCTCATCAATCTCACCAATCATCCTCTCATCACAAGAAGCCATTTTGCCGAAAGCGAAAGATTCGCATATTTTTAAGTGATTCACCTGGTATCGGTCGATTGGGGAAAAGGAAAAAATGGAGGCGAATAAAATCGCCTCGACTTTTTTTTTTTGCTGACTCAATCCCAAACAAACTGGCCGATATTCAGAAAGACCAAATCTTTTTTTGACAAATCATACATTGCAAAGTTTTTCTTTCAAGCCTTTAGGCAAAAATAGTTGCACTTTTACTTCTCTTTGGTCATTTTTTTCGTTCACAGTCGTGTCACCAAGTGACACCGAGATTTTATGAGTTTCCGTGCTTTCGATAAATGTTGGAGTTTCGGGTTTTGGTGGAAATTGGTTTTTGAGATAAACAGTTCAGCTACAGTGGCTTTAGCTACAGTTGGGTTTAGCTACAGTTGACTTTAGCTACAGTTGACTCTAGCTACAGTAGGCTTTAGCTACAGTTAGTACAAGTACAAGTACTCTTGATGTGTACTTTAAGCTCTCTTTGAAAATCCAAGCTTTCTGACGCACTGAAATTTTTCAGTTCTCGTCTGGATTGACAAGAAAACAGAAGAATTCGCTAAACGAGTTGCGTTGTTAAAGTTGAGCATAAAGTACACAAGTACAAAGTACAAAGAAATTCCATAATAAGAAAAGAACAAGATCAAATCCTTTTCATCCTTAACTTCTCAATCTAAACCTCTATAAAAACTGAATCGAATCGCAAAATCGGTGTCTTTCCCTTGGTCGTTCAAACATTGAATGACGATAAATCCCACTCACAAACACAACCAATCTGTCTGTTTGTTAGGCCAAGAAAAGGGAAAAATGTGTGAAAAACGGCTGGTCACGATCAGTTTTCCTTTCATGGGACGAAGCTTTTTTGAAGATTTGAAAATCGAATCTTTCATAAGCTTCTTGAACTCACCAATACCATAGTAATCACAAGAATTAGCCTTTTACCTAAATGCCATTCACCCAGTTCAGTTATAAATCGAAAATTGACTCACCCAACCATTTATCTAATCGATTACTATTCAATTACTCTTTTCTCTTCTCGTCAATTCTTCTTTCCCCCAATTCTTTTCACCTTTTCAGGTGTATTCATCTCTAAAATGTTTGCTGGTATGTGAATGGGCTTCGATTTAGAAGTGAAATGATTCTAAGAAGTGATTCTATAAGTGTCCATCTTTAGTCCATCTTTAATCCATCTTTATCAATGCTAGAAAGTGCAGCTGATTGTTTTGACTCTTTTCTCTTCAATTCAATTCTTCTTCCCCCCCTTCTTTTCACCTTTCCAGGTGTATTCATCTCTAAAAGGTTTGCTGGTATGTGAATGCCCTCGAAAAATGCCATAAAATGCAAAATAGGCTCCACTTTTGTGAAAATGGGAAACGAACACATATCAAAGTCGACTCAGAACCAGCAAACATTCCTTTTCTTCTCAAAAAAAAGCTTTTAGGGCTTTTCTGAAATGACTCTTTCAAATGAAATTATCGCCACTCGCCTCTCTTCGCTTTTGGTTTATGGTTTTGGTATTTTTTTGGAGGGGAAAGGAGCTGAATTGAAGCTGATAGTGATAGCAAATGGGGACAAAGACTTGTGTTTGTTTTTAAGGAACTTTTTTGTTTCCTCAAATCTTTTCGTATTATTAGGTACATTTTATGATGCTTGTAAGCAGGTTTTAAGCAAATGTTAAGCAATTGTTGCAATTGTTGAGCAATCATTGGTCTTTATCGGTCACTTCTCTGCATCAGAGTTCTCTAGATCTAGACCTCGATTGTTTTCAAATCAAGAAAACTGTTCTCTAGATCATTTTTGATCTAGAGATTAAAAAAAACCTTTTCTTTAACAGTTAATACAAGAATATAAACAATTAGCTAAATATTTAAAGATGAAAAGAAGTGATTTAGAAATGAAATGATTCTAAGAAGTGATTCTATAAGTGATTCCATCTTTAGTCCATCTTTAGTCCATCTTTAGTCCATATTTAGTCCATATTTAGTCCATCTTTATCAATGCTAGAAAATGTGGCTGATTATTTTGGATTATTGGAGAATCTCTTTGCAACAAGCACTGTTATAAGGAAAAAGAAATAGACTGGAAGCGCTTATCCGATGGCTCGCCGAGTGACGCGAGACTCCCCCGCCTCTGCAACCAATTCTTTTCTTTCCCACCGTCCCTTTTTGCCCGATTATTTTACTTATTTTACTTATTTGATTACATAAAAGCATTAATTTATTGTTTTTATGCCAGAAAAATAATATTTAGGAGTCAATGAAGGAACTTAAGCTAAAAAAATGTATCATTCCATTCCAATCAAATGATCTGTCTCATTATACACATTAATGGAATGCTTTTAGAGAAGTCTTTTATAGCAAAATGATTTCATTATCCTTAAAAACTGTTCATCTGATCATTTAGAAATTAGATTTAGAATCAAATGCTTTCAAATTTCAAAGATTTCAAAGAGATCCCTTCTCTCTATCTTTTCCTTTCCAACATTTAATCATTTAACTTATAGAATGAATCTTCCCTTACTCGTTTTTTCGAATCCTTTCAAATTTCAAAGATTTCAAAGAAATCCCTTCTCTCTATCTTTTCCTTTCCAACATTTAATCATTTAACCTATAGAATGAATCTTCCCTTACTCGTTTTTTAAAATCCTTTCAATTCAAATTCAAATTTCAAACAGTTACCTTGCTATTGAACTGCTTCTTTCCCTCTTCAAAAGTAACCTTTCTCTAAAGCTGAATAGCTACTTTTAAAATTCAAAATCTATAAACTTAAAAATGTTGAACTCATTTTGACTTAAAATCTGGGATATCTATAGATATATTGGGGGTGTTTACGGGATGTTGCGATCTCTCCCCTCCCAAAGAGATCCCTTCCCCCCCTATCTTTTTCTTATATCTGATCTACCATATCGGTGCAGTCGATTCTCCTCAACGAATCTCAATCTCAAAGAGATTCTCTTTCCCCTCTAGGCAAAAGACACCATTCCATTCTCGATCTATTCGAGAACGGATATAGGAAGAGTCGATGGAATGTCCTTCTCTTCATCTCATCTCTTTCAGATCTATAGATCTAACTTTCCATCACTCTTTTTCACCCTTTTCTTAAAGATTTATTAGTAAGATTTTGTGTTGTTGGTCTATATGTTTGTTTTGGGTTTAATTATGAGAGGGTTTTATGGAGATTTTATGGAGTGGGGTGAGGTTTAGAGTCGATCTTGATTGATCTTAGATTTTCTTTCAATTCACTTTACTCATTTTTCTTTGAGCTTTATGAATCGGTTATTGATTTGAGCTTAGAAAATCAACGATTTGGGTTCTGGTTGCTTTTAAGAGTCTCTAAGTTATAGGATAGTATCTTTGCTATGTATAGTATAGTATGTTTGCTGATTTTCTCTCCTTTCATGTAGGCAGATTCCTTTCTATAAGCATATTACCCTCATAATTAGCCAAGTACTCAAGATCTACAGTACTTCACAGTGACCATAGTCTTACAGTACTTAAAGTAACCATAGTCAGACAGAAATCATTCAGATAAAAGCAATAGGATCATCATCCTTCTTACCAACAGCTCTACAGTACCCAAAATATTAGATTGTCCAGTTATAAATGCGCGTTTTTAAGATAACAACTCTTTAGTTTAAAAGCAACAGTTTAATAACACAATCAACAATATATCATTCAGATAAAAGCAATAGGATCATCATCCTTCTTATCAACAGCTCTACAGTACATCATTTGTTAACAATATTTTTTTTTCCATCTTCCATGCAAAGAATGAATTTCCTCGGCGTAAAAATTGACTTGTTTTTAAGGCAAAGAAGTCAAATGGATCAATCAAAGGCAAAAATGGATAGCCGATATCCGGAGAATATCGGCTATCCATTTTTTGACCTCTTGAACTTCTTTGAACTTGTTTCCAGCCAGCCTTTGTTCCAGCCATTGTTTTGCATTGAGCGAAATAAATGGTAATCCAAAAGAGAAATATCTGGAGAGTATGGCGGAATAATATTTGATATATTTGATAAAATTGTATAGCTCTATGGTGTGCTGATCGAGAGTGTAGCTCTATGGTGTGCTGATCGAGAGTATAGCTCTATGGTATGCTGATCAAGATTATAGCTCTATGGTGTGCTGATCAAGAGTAGGCGTGCATTCATAACTGGACAACCCAATCCTTTGCACAGATCCTAGGACTCTAGATTCTTTTCAAAGTACAATTATGAGCAATTATTTAAGGACCCCAATCTTTTTAGTCTAATGTTATGTAGTCCTTTTTTTTCATTGACATCTTGTTGATCAATCGAAAAGATGTTGAAAGCATCGGATCTTGTCTTGGATCGAAATTGCCCCACCCACTCCTTTCACTCCATTTTTCTCTCCTCAAATCATCAACATTGGGGTTCCCTCCTCAAAATTCCAAACAATATTTCCCTTGGCTGAATATCATAAGATCTATTCGATTTATCTCGCCGATTCTCCCGGAAATTCCTAGAATTTCTTCACATTCAAAGAGAAAATATTCCGATTTTTAAGGAATTTGAAAAAAATTGGAAAAAATCATTCAATTACTCAACCTAACTTTTAAAATTTCAAACGAAACATTTAATTTAAGAAATCAATCATAGTTCTAAATAATCGAATTCTTATTTTTCAATATTTTCATCTTTCAATCAATGACAACGACTCATTTTCAGCCTTTTTTTTCCTTATCTGAGAATTTTGTGATGGTGACATTTGGGGAGGGAATGGGCGAGCGTTTACAAGAATTTTTCATCCTTTTTTTTTCTTCTTGACAAGCTTTTTAAGGCTTTAAAGTCGAGAAAATGCTTTTTATGGGTTTAATCGATATTTGATGACTTAGTTGAGATAGTAATTCCAAAGATAGTCCATTTAACTGTGAATTGTCCATTTGCTCCGGTTTGTTCGTTTAGATTCAGATTCAGTTGCAAGATTTGAATCTAGATGTAAGTTCAGCTACGACTTATGATTTAACCTATCCCCCGTAGAGAAGTTGATATAACTTCTCTAGCTTCTCTAGTAACTTCTCTAGCTCGGAATTTAACTGCGAATTGTCCATTTGCTCCGGTTTGTTCGTTTAGATTCAGATTCAGTTGCAAGTCTTAGCTTTTTTTATAGCTAAACCGCTTGAAATCACTTGAAAGTAGCTGGTGTGACTTTTTGAGGGTTTTCTTTGTGATCAATTTACAAATCAGCTCTAGATTCAACAGCTAGCTCGATAATTTCATAATAAGAGAGACTTCTCATGATCAAGATTCACTTTGCTTTGAATCAAACTTCAACAAACTTTTTTCAAATCTTTAGATCTTGTTTAACTACAAATTACTCAATAGATCAATCCCTAGTCTACAGATTACTACAAATTACTCAATAGATCAATCCCTAGTTTACAGATTACTACAAATTACTCAATAGATCAATAGCTCTATAGTTTTAAGTAAAGTAAAGTTGAAAGAGAAGACTGGTGTAACTTCTGAGCTCTATAAGACTCGGGGTGACCTCGAGGATGGCTGTGTTTGGTGCTGTGTCGATCCTAAAAGGAATGAATGCAACGAATCGCTTTCTTGGGTGGAAGAAAAGTATTCGGCGGGAGGGGAGGCCTTGACTCGCACAGCACGTGTCAATAGGCTGTTGTGAGGGTGAGAAGAGGAAGGAGTAGAGAGGGCAAAGGACTGACCCTTTGACCATCCCTCTTTTACTGCCTCTTCGACACAACTAGTCATTGATCAGGTGTCTTTCTTTTAAAGTTTAAAATCTAATAGCTAAAATTCTACAATTCTACATATAAAATTATATAAAATTGATATAAAATTGTTCTCGAAAATCAGTTTTACGTTTTTTTTTCAAAAATTCGATGGTTCCCTGTTTTCCTAGATTGAGTTCAAATTTTGCCATTGGCTCTTCGCTTTTTGACCTCAAAATGTCATGAAAGACTATTGATTGATTGAAAATTCATTTCTTTTAGCAATCTTTGAATGAAAAATTGAAAAAAGATTAAGTACAAGGGGTTTAAAAGAAGCACGAAGCGATTTTTGAGCCTAGCCTTTGTTTTTACATTCACTTATCTTGATTTTCTTTATCTTTTGAATATTTTTAGATCAATATCGATTAGGGGATTTTATATTTTTCAAAAAAATAACCCATTTTATCTATTTGATCTTTTGAATTTCGATATTCCATTTGCCATTTTCCCCCTTTTTTTTCTCTTTCCATTTTTTTTTTGTTTGTCTTCACATGCATAATTCATCAGTCGATTTCATATCAAAAATACTGTTATTTGATTTTTTTATTGTTTTTCTTTTTCTTTATGATTCAAGATTTACTCTTAGTTTTACAATTTTCAGGTGGTGCAACGAGCCTGAGAAAAAACAAGAAGCATCAGCTCAAAGAAACAACAACAAACATGGCGTCCGATATCGCCTTTTTAAAGGTAAGATTTTAGATTTTAGATTTAAAATAATACAAAGATTTATGGAAAGTTATCAGCTTTAAGAAAATTAATTACATGAGCCTTTTTGCAAGCTTTTGATCACAAAATGACCGTAAACATGGCCATTGCCATTTTGACTTGTCCTAGACTTGCCAAGCTGTTTAACAGTTTTTAGACAAGAAAAGATACAAAAAGTATAGAGTAACTGTAGTCTTTGTAATTTATTTTTGCTTAAGATTTTATCTATTAATATCTTTTTTTTAGCCACAACGAAATGCAATAGCCGATCCAGCAATGGCAGCCGAATGGAACAAGAAAAAGCTGTGTTGGGTGCCCGATGAGAAGGAGGGTTTTGTCGCTGGATCGATCAAGTAAGAGAAATCGTTTTGTCGAAAGAATATTTACCTTGATTAGCTTATAAATAAAGAATTAGAGTCGCTTGCTAAACTCGATAAAGTTACGTATTGAGAACTAAAGCTCTCTCCCTCTCTTTATCCACGTTAACTAGCTCAATTAATAGTTAAACTATGTAAATACATGCAATAAATGTATCATTTAAAAACAAAACAATAAATATATCAATTTTTAGATCCGAGAAAGGCGATGAGCTCTCCGTGGAGATCTGTGAATCTGGAAAAATGGTCACCATCAGCAAAGACGATGTGCAGAAAGCCAATCCACCGAAATTCGATCGAGTGAGTCTTGAATAGTTTCAAAATACTTTACTTTATCTAGTTGCAATTCGAAATCCGTGTTTAATCTAAAATCAATTGCAAATCCAAGCTTTAGGTCGACGATATGTCCGATTTGACATATCTAAATGAGGCCTCTGTTCTGCAGAATCTTCGTGCTCGCTATTTCTCGTCACTTATTTATGTGAGTCTAATTACTGTGCCTGTCATCTTATTCCAATTTTTTTCCAGACTTATTCGGGTCTCTTCTGTGTGGTCATCAATCCCTACAAGAAACTCCCGATCTACTCCGAAGAAATCATTGAAGAATATAAAGGAAAGAAAAGACACGAGATGCCACCACATATCTTTGCCATTGCTGATTCAGCATACAGGAAAATGCTTCAAGGTTTAAACGAATTCCTTAACAAGACTAATTTGAATTTTCAGAACGAGAAGATCAGTCGATTCTTTGCACGTAAGTAAAATGCTTGATGTCAGAAGTGTTAGAAAATATTAGAAAAGCTAGTGTAGTGCACTAATAGGACCGTTTCGATACTTTTAGTCGTGAAAATTTCGGGATCGAACCCATTGTCATAAAAATTTTCACATTCACCTAAACTTTTGGGATATGGGACCCATTGAAAAGGCACCTTTAAATAGTAAAACGGAAATTATTATTTTACCAAGTGTGGTCAAAAGCGTCAGACTGAATGAATCGATGAAAATCGAACGAGCAATGAAATTTATTTTTCTTTGACTTTCTAAAAATCATATCTCTCTTTAATACTATAACTTTTCCTATTTCCAGCGGAGAATCGGGAGCGGGTAAAACAGAGAACACGAAGAAGGTCATTCAATATTTGGCCCATGTTGCCGGAGCCACCCGATCGAAAAACACTCAATCAAACATGATCTCCAAGGTACTGTTAAATTCTATTTACAAGTTAAACTTATGATTAAACAATAGCATGACTTTTGAATGCATGATGGTATGCATGGGGATTAGGGATCAAGATTTTTGAGATTTTCAAAACCCTTTTAGCATCCATATATCAGCTTTGAGGATTCGAAAGCGATTGTAAGTTGGCATAGACATAAAACTCTTCTTAGAGAGTAATCGATGTCGTGTGTAAATGTCAAATTGTAGACAAAGGGCTTTGGCTTTGAGTTAAAAAGTAAAACAGTAAGATTGAGAATGCTGCTGGCTAAGTTTGCTGGCCGGCTAAGCTTGCTGGCTGGCTAAGCTTGCTGGCTGGCTAAGCTTGCTGGCTGGCTAAGCTTGCTGGCTGGCTAAGCTTGCTGGCTGGCTAAGCTTGCTGGCTAAACTTTTAGAAATAGAAATTAGAAATAGGGTTCTTTATCCAGAGCCAAAACCTTTAACCCTCAAAGTTTTGTCAAATAAAGTACCCATTGTCATACAAATAATCCCAAATGTTTCTCTTTTTCTTACTTTGTTCTTCAATCTGTCCATTCTATATTAAAGGGTGATCTCCCATCATACGAGGATATCAAAGTGGTATTGTCATTTCTCAAGCCTAACAATTTGCACTTTCACAAAAAAAGAATTAAGTTAACCGTTTGATTAAAAAACCCTCAAATAATATTATAGAAAAAAAGTTCATGTAACCAAAACCAAATCTAATCCTTTTGTGCTGGTTTCTAAACCATAGCTGTTTCCCAGTGTAACCTTTTCGAAACTAAAAGCACTTCTAAAAGTCTATTCTTTAGGGTGAACTCGAGTCTCAACTCCTTCAAGCAAATCCGATTCTTGAAGCTTTTGGTAACTCGAAGACGGTGAAAAATGACAACTCGTCGAGATTTGTATGTATTCACTTTAAAATCAATATTTTAAATTTTTAGGGAAAATTCATTCGCATCAACTTTGATATGTCGGGCTTCATTTCTGGTGCCAACATCGAACACTATTTGTTAGAGAAATCGAGAACGTTGAGACAAGCACAAGATGAACGATCATTCCATGTATTCTATCAATTCTTGAAGGGAACCGATCCACAACAGAAAGGTAACAATAATCACTCAGATAAACTGGATAAAAATTTGCCAGGATTACAGTGGTCTTTAAAAGTTGTAAAGTTATAAAATGAATCACTAAAGGAGCACTTAAAACTCTTGAAAATCCAGCCATAATCACAAATATTTAGCTCAATTCCTTCTTGAGGATGTCAGCCACTACAAGTATCTCAACAATGGATACATCCAACTTCCAAATGTTGATGATGCAATCGAATTCCAGAACACGATCAAGAGCATGAAGATTATGGGATTCTCGGATGAAGAAGTTGCTTGTAAGTGATCCAAGAGTATCAATTTTTCCACAAAAAACATTCATAATCAAGTTTTTTTAGCGGTTCTTCGAGTCGTCTCCGCTACACTTCTCCTTGGAAACATTCAAATTGAACAAGAGAGAAGAGCTGATCAAGCAATTATGCCTGATGATAGAGGTAATAATTAAAAGAAAGCAAGTACACAAATAGCATTTAGTTATTCAAAAAGTCTGTCATCTTCTCGGCATTCCGGTTGTTGAATTGCAGAAAGCTTTCTTGAGACCAAAAATCAAAGTTGGAAGAGAAATGGTGCAAAAAGCGCAGAACCAAGAAGCTACTGAGTTTGCGATTGATGCAATTGCTAAGGTAAACAGTACGATAAACTTAACCAAAGCTATTTTATAATGAAACTGATTGAAAAACAAACGCAATTCAGGCTTGCTATGAACGTCTCTTCAAATGGTTGGTCACTCGAATCAACAAATCTCTTGATCGAACGAGGAGACAAGGAGCCTCCTTCATCGGAATTCTTGATATCGCTGGGTGAGTTTTTCAGATAAAATTTGTAAAAGTACCTTGAAATATTTCAATCCTTTCAGATTCGAAATCTTTGACCTGAACTCATTCGAACAATTGTGCATCAATTTCACCAACGAGAAACTCCAACAACTCTTCAACAACACCATGTTTGTGCTCGAGCAAGAAGAGTATTTGAAGTAAGTCAAATCTATTGAATATCTCGAAAATATTGATATCAATTCGTTTAGGGAGAATATTCCATGGGATTACGTGGACTTTGGTTTGGACTTGCAGCCGACGATTGAGCTTATTGAGAAGGTGGGAAAGATCTTGTTAAAATTGTGGCAAGATAAGTTGTTTGATGGATATATTAGATCAGTTTCGAGCCTTGAATGGCTCAGCGTAGTATCATATTTTTGGTTTAAAAGGCTGTCGAAAAAAAAGCCAGAATAAGGACGCCTTCTATACCAAATGTGTTTGCAAGATCGCAAGCGATTACGCGGCCGCACAAAGAACCCTTCGCCAGTCACTTTTGCTTTGTAAATTGTTCTAAAAGAAGATATTGCGCTTTAAATTTGTACCTGTGGTTTTCGGGATTGGGAAATCGATTGGAGCTATTCATTTTATTCCAGTTAGACTCGAATTTAATTAATTTACCTGTCAATAATTTGATTTTAAGGAGAATCCCTGTTTTGGATCATTTCCTTTAAACTAATCCCTTAAATGGGATCTAAATCAGACTTTACTTCTAAAGATGACAAACATTACTGACAATTGAGTTTTGTTGTTTAGCTTAGTCAGATCAATCAGCATCAGTGTATCGAAAAATTTCAGCAACTTGGCATCTTGGCGATTCTCGATGAGGAATGCGCTTTCCCACAAGCAACTGAACGAACTTTCGTCGACAAATTAACGCAAAATCACAAAAAACACCCGAAATTCATCATCCCTGACATGAGAGCAAAGAGTGATTTCGCTGTGAGTTTTCAAAGAAATTTTGGAAAATCTTGTAAATAGGGAAGAATTTCAAGCTTTCTTTTTTTTTTATTTCAAAATTCCCCCAACACAAATCAATCCCAATTTTACACACTGAATCCTTTGGTTTCCTGAAACCTGTAGAAAATTCAGGGTCAGGATCGAGCGCTCATGTTTGGTGTAAGTAAGAGTGCCCAATTTTTGAATGATTTTATTTTTTTTTTTTGTTTACCTCTACATTTTCAAATCTGAAATTTTCCCCTTATAACCACCCAAAAAGCACTTTCACGTTTCAGATTTTTGGGGGTGGAACAAATGCGACCTTTTTTTTGCGCACCTGGACATTTGCGCACCTTTTTTTGCTGGAAAAGGCTTTAGGCAAGGCCGTAGGGCTTCAAAAATGTTTTCATAGAAGGGAATCGTATGCGTAGATTCAGAGTTTTGACAAATCAGACCTCGCTGACACGTCAAATTTGGGCTAAAAGGCAAAAACTACGCAACTTAACGCTTTTCCGCAGTCGGAAACTCGGAATCTACGCATGAGATTCCCTTATATGGAAATATTTTCGAAGCTCTACGGCCTTGCCTAAGGCCTTTTCCAGCAAAAAAAAGGTGCGCAAAAAAAGGTAGCATTTGTCCCACCCCCAGATTTTTCCTTCTTTTCACTACTTTCGATAATTTTTCTTTTTCCAAAGTTTGAATGACTATTTTTTTTTTTGGAGTTTGAGAATGGAAATTTTCTGGTGGATTGGGTGCTTGAAATGTTTTTGGTTTTTAAGTTATTTTTAAGAAATTTAGTCAGCTACCGTATCTGTCAAGATTGCGATCTTGAAGTTGTTCACTTTTGTTTCAACTACTAGAGCTACACAAGCATTGCAAGCACAAAATCCACCAAAATCAACACAAAGAATAAACGAATTTAGGTGGTTCACTATGCTGGACGAGTCGATTACTCGGCTACACAATGGCTTGTGAAAAATAAAGATCCATTGAATGAGAATGTCGTTTCACTTATGCAGAATGCAAGTGATCCATTTGTCGTGAATATTTGGAAAGATGGTCAGTTATTTTGAGAATTTAAGTGGAACTTTTGCACTTGGAAATACACGCTTTTTGGTGCAGACTTTATACGCAAGATTGTGGTGTTAGGCTTAAGAGCAAAGTATATTTATGGTTTATGCTAATTGAATCTGAATTTCTAGCTGAATACACGTCGATCTACGCGAATGAGATGAACGAGACGGCTTTTGGAATGAGAGCAAGGAGAGGAATGCTGAGAACGGTGGCACAAATGCATCGAGAATCGCTCAACAAATTGATGGCCACATTGAAGAACACATTCCCGCATTTTGTTCGCTGTATTATCCCGAATCACGAGAAGAAACCTGGAAAGATCAACTCGATGCTTGTGCTTGAGCAATTGCGTTGCAATGGAGTGTTGGAAGGTGGGAAAGATTTTGAGAAAATGATAGCAGATCAAGGATTTGATCTTTGGCAAGGTGATCTTGAGATAGCAGATTGCTATCAAAACATTCAGCTAAATCTCAAGTTCAATTCTTTGGCTCTAGGCTGATAGATGCAATTCATACATTTAAATTCAAAAAGATTTGATTTAACAATAGCCGTAGGATTCTATTTTGATTCTTGATCCTTTCCCATTTTCCAGGAATTCGAATCTGTCGACAGGGTTACCCGAATCGTGTCCCATTCCAAGAATTCCGTCATCGATATGAGATCCTTTGCCCGAATATGATCCCACGTGGTTTTATGGATGGAAAAGAGGCTGCGAAGTGGGCATTAAACTTATAATAATAAAAAGAAAAATTACGAAGTTATTGTAAAATTTAGGCGAATGATTGAAGCTCTTGAAATCGATCCAAATCTTTATCGAATCGGTCAAAGCAAGGTGTTCTTCCGTGTCGGTGTTCTTGCCACACTCGAGGAAGAGAGGTCAGTTGTCAAGGGCTCACCGGCATGGGGGTATAGCTCAGTGGTAGAGCGCTCGCTTAGCATGCGAGAGGTCTGGGGTTCAATTCCCCATACCTCCAGAAATCTTTTGTTTTTTTTGCAAAACTATCTTTTAGAGATAACAAGTTGACGGATTTGATTGTCGCCTTCCAAGCGCAATGTCGTGCGTATTTGGCGAGAAGACTTTATCAACGCCGAGTCCAGCAAAGCAATGCGATCCGTGTGCTGCAAAGGAATGGATTGGCTTGGTTGAAGTTGAGAAACTGGCAATGGTGGAGACTGTTTACTAAGGTAAAATTGATTTTCTTTCTGATCTCTTTATTAGTCTTATCCCTGAGCCTTGATTCCCATATGGACCCTAAGTCAACATTGATCTCACACCTAAAAGGAAAATGGAAAGGGAAAGGGATAAGCATTCTCAAGGCCTTACTAGTGTCTTACTTTTCAAAATTTCTTAACAATAAACGAAATTTAATTATTTTCTAATAAATGCTGTTAATTTCAGGTGAAACCCCTTCTCCAAGTGACCAATCAAGAGAAGGTGATTGATGAGAAAGATCGACAAATTCGTGAGGCAAAAGAGAGATTGGAAAGCATCGAGAGAGAATATTTGGATAATCAAAAGAAATTGGAGATCGTGAGGAAATAGTTTCTGAAAGTAATAGAGAAATGTTTAGATGAATATCGAACAGAAACAACTCTCCGATTCGCTCACAACCGAGGTGGAATCTCGATCGGAATTGGAGGAGATTAACAGCCGGTTGAGCTCGAAAAAGGTTTATAAGATTAGAAAACTTTACAAGTTTGAATATTATTGAATTTCAGAAAGAACTTGAAGATGAACTCCTTGATATGAGAGAAAGAATCAACGACGAGGAACACAGAATTCAAACGATTTCTGACGAGAAACGAAAGCTCGCCGAAACTGTTCGCGATCTTGAAGAACAATTGGAACAAGAGGAACAAGCACGACAGAAGATTCAGATTGATAAGGTTAATGATATCAGAAATAATCTAATATCGATTTTCAGGTAAATGTTGATCATCGTCTGAAGAAAATGGACGAAGAGTACGCTGCTTTGCAAGACGCTCATGATAAGTTGACGAAAGAACGAAGAAATCTTGAAGAGAGAAGCCAACAACTCTCACAACAATTGCAAGAGGAAGAGGAACGAGTGAAACATGTTGGAAAACAAAGGACAAAGGTATTTATCTTAAGTTTTTTTAATCACTAAAAATCTAGGTCGAAGGCCATGTGCAAGAATTGGAACAAGAAGTCCTTCGCGAGCGTCAACTCAAAAATGATCTTGAAGGAGCTCGCCGCAAATTGCAAGCCGATTTGGAAGAACAGAGAGAAGCGCTCGAGGAAAAGAACACAAAACTAGAGGATCTCAATCAACAATTGATGAAGAAAGAAGAAGAATTGGCACATTTATTGACAAGGAATGATGAGGAATCAGCTCAAGTGCAATTGCTTCAGCGACAGATTCGAGATCTTCAATCAACTGTTGAAGAGTTGAGAGAAGATATTGAGACGGAGAGGAATGCAAGGAGCAAAGCTGAATCAGCAAGAAAAACGCTTAACGATGAATTGGAAGAGTTGAGAACGGCGCTGTTGGAAGCCACTGATAAATCAGCTGTCTCGCATGCGATTCAAAAGAATAAAGATGAAGAGTTGAGGTAGATTAATTTGTTTTTAGCCTTTAAATTAACAAGTAGATTAATTTAAAGACTAAAACATGTAAAAGTTTCAACCTTGTAAACCTTATAAAATTTTAGAGCCATCAAGAAAGCACTTGACACTGAGCGCGGTCATTTTGAGACGCAAATGGCCGAGCATAAGAACAAGTATCAGCGACAGGTGAGAGAAATTTCAAAATATTTCTTAAACCCAAATTCTAGATCGAGGAACTCATCCAAGAAGCTGATCAAGCAAAGAAGGCAAGAGTGCAAACCGAGCAGAAGAAAACCATTGTCGATAGTGAGAGAGCTGAAATCGCGCAAGAGTTGGCGAATCTTCAAGCTCAAAAGGCTGAGATCGACCGAAAGAGGAAACAAGCAGAAGGAGTGACGATCGAGTTGCAGACACAATTAGTGGAGAGTGAAGACGCGAGAAGGGCCGCCTTTGAGCAACTCGAGAGAGCTCGTGAGGTGAGAAAATGGGTTTCGATTCATAGAATAGATCTCGATCTAGAATTGGACTTAGCCATTGACAAATCCCATTCATTTCAGGAGCTGGAAGCCGTTGTGCGCCAGAAGGAAAGCGATGAGCACAATCAAGGGCAATTGGCGAGAAAGGTGGCCACTCTTGAGCAACAACTTCAAGAGCTCAGTGACACTCTCCAAGAAGAGACACGTCAAAAGCTCACCTATCAGTCAAAAAGCCGACAATTAGAATCAGATCTACAGGTATTCTATTCATTTTTTTCTAAAGCTTTTTCAAATCTCAGACCTCACTCAGGGCTTTCACAAGGGTAAAAGATTCTTGCTGTAGCTTCTTTATTGGGAAATTGTTTGTGTTTTTAGGCGATTAACGATGAGCATACTGATTTGGAGACACAAAAGGAGCAACTTAACCATGAGATTGTTTCGTTGAGAGCACAATTGGTTGAAGCAAAGAAAAAAGCTGATGAGGGAGTGATCTTGCAGTTAGAGGAACAGAAAAAGAAGGTTTGTTTAATTGTTTATATAGAATATTAGAATGGTTATGGACTACGTGATTTCTTAGGTTACAGTAGCCATCAAAAAGTGTATACTTTCAGTACTTTCAGTTTATTTTCAGGCTCAACGAGACATCGAGAAACTTCAAAAGCAGCTTAATGACAGCGAATCCGGAAAGGAGAGATTGGCAGCGGCCAAGAAGAAGTTACAAGACGAAATGGAGGATATTGTTATGGAAATGGAACAGGCAAAAGCTGCAGCAAGAGAAACGGAAAAAGGACGCAGAAAATTCGATCAACAATTGGCTGAGGAGAAGGCTAATTTGCAGAAGGTTGGATACTGTACTACTGTAAAACTAAACTAATAAAGGATTTCAGGTGATGTTGGAGCGAGACTCGCATGCGCAAGAATCTAGAGATCGTGAGACACGAATCCTTTCATTGCAAAATGAGATGGATGATCTAAAGGCAAGACACGATGAGATTGAGAGATCAAGGAGGAGCCTACAAGAGCAATTGGATAGGTGGATTTGATTCAAATTCAAATTGTTATTCAAATCTTTTAGAGTAATGGGATCAACTGATGATGCGTCGAAGCAAATCTTGGACTTGGAAAGAGCGAAACGAGCGCTTGACCAAGAGCTCGCTGATCAGAAATCGACAATGGAAGAGCTAGAAGATGCAGCACAATTGGCCGAAGATGCCCGATTGAGATTGGAAGTGAATCTGCAAGCGGAAAGGAGTGAAAAGGAACGACTCTTGCAACAGAAAGATCATGTGAGTAAAGGGGATAGAAAAAATCTAGAATCCCTCCTTCTTCCCTTTGTTTTTCCCTCTTTCTACTCAGAAGTTAAGGACCGGATAGCTCAGTGGTTAGAGCAGTGGTTGACGGAAAACAAAAGGTCGGGGATTCAATTCCCACTCCGGAAATTTACCTTTTCTATCCAATTTCTTCACTTCTTTATTAGAAAATCTTTTGTCCGATAACTTTCGAGAAGACTTCTCATCATTTAGGAGGCTGAAGAGAAACGCCGCTCGCTCATCAAACAGATTCGCGATCTTGAAGAAGAGTTGGAGAATGAACGACGAGGAAAGGGATCAGCTGTATCGAATAAGAAGAAATTGGAGTCACAGGTGATTACAATAATAGTTACAAGAATAGAATACAACTATACAGCAATGTCTAAATAAACCGAACTCTTGATTTAGGTGTCCGAACTCGAGCAACAACTCGAAGTCTCGAATCGTCTAAAGGAGGAATACAACAAACAACTCCGAAAGAACGCTCAATTCATTCAACAATATCAGAAAGATTTCGAGGAGGCCAGACAAATGAAAGAAGAAGTTGCGAGTCAATTGAGAGATATGGAGAGGAGATTGAGGTGAGAAAAAGAAAGATTCATTTAAGAGCTTTCAATTTAAAGTTCAAGTTTAGTAAAGTTTTCAATAAAGTTTAAATTTGTTCTATCTCACTCAAGTTCAACATCTCTAGATCCGCTGAAAACGAGAACCAACGTCTCCAAGAAGCTAATGAGGCGTTAATAGTTCAAAAGAGGCAACTCGAAGTAGACAAAGACGAGTTAGAGGATCGCTTGGGTAAAGGAGGATCGATCAGCTCAGATGAAAAAGTTTGAAGTCAACTTTAGATTTACATAATAACATCATTTCAGCGTCGTCTTGAGGCAAAGATTCAACAATTGGAGACAGAGTTAGAGGAGGAACAAAGCAATGCCGAGCTTGCTATCGATAAGCAGAGAAAGGCACAGTTGCAGGTAGAATTTGTAGAATCGACCTTTCAAATCACTTCTCTATTTGTGAGACAAGATTTCTAACTTAGAAATACAAATAGCTTGGGATTTTTCTAGGTCGAGCAACTCACCACTGAGCTCTCAATGGAACGATCTTTGGCTCAACGAGCTGATGCTGAGAAACAACAATTGGAACGACAAAACCGGGAACTCAAAGGGAAAATCGCTGAAATGGAGACAGCTGCAGCTTCTCGATCTCGAGCACAAATCGCGGCTCTTGAGGCAAAAATTCAATACTTGGATGAACAGAATAACACTGAGGCACAGGTGAGTGGAAAGATTGTGAAAAGAAAGTGAATAAGAAAAGAAAAGAAAGTGAATAAAACGATTCTAGGAGAGAATGAACGCCACGCGATTGGCTCGTCGACTCGAGAAACGCTTGCAAGATATTGTTGTTCAATTGGAGGACGAGAGAAGGAATACTGAGCAGCATAAGGTCAGCAATCGTTACAACAATTAAACTTTTATATCAAAAAAAATTTTCTATAAAGATGATTTAGGAACAAGCCGAGCGAGCGAATACTCGAGCTCGCGCCATGAGGCGACAATTGGATGATTTGGAGGAAGAGTTGGCGAGGGAAAAAGCGAGAAGCAGGAATTTGCAGCGAGAAATCGATGATCTCAATGAGGCTAATGTTAAGTGAGTAGGAAAATATTCAAATCAACCGTTAAGTTCATATCTTTATCCCAATGAAGTTAAATTGATGATTCAACATTAAACGATAGTCCAAAAAGCTCTACTAAATTTGAATAAAATCTATTGAAGCTGTAATCCTAAGCTGAAAATGAAAATTTAAATAATTCTGCAGTTACAGCAGCTTTCATTGTAAATTTTTACTTGGATAACCTCCTTTAGACTCTAAAGCTTTTTGAGTACTCGTCCAGTGAGTACTGTCAATTGTCAAATGAACTTTGAAGTTGAAGTTGAACAAATGAAAACACTGAACTTCTGAAGTCTAGTGTAACTAAAACTTGAATCTAAAAATCAAGCTTTCACAAAAAAAAATGCCAAATTTAGCTTGATGCGTGACATGAATCATGCACGAAGTGGAGCCGTGAGAACACGCGGTTTGGGATATCCACGGCGCCTCAAAGAATCCTCTGACAATCTCGTTGATGATGAGGGAAGCATTGGTGAGTCTGAAAAATCATCTTACTACTAATCTAGCTAATCTATCGTTTAGTACATAGAATTTAGAATATTATATAAATAAATATATAAACTTTATAAGGTTATCAACATCTGATATTAAAATCGACTTTTTTCTGATAGTGTTATAGTCAAAATGATATTTAGTGCACTAGATGCTAAATGTTTACAAGTTTTTAAGTGTACTGTAAGATAGCTAAAGTAATTTTTAGTGCACTAGATGCTAAGCGTTTACTAGTTTACTTACTTTTCAGGCTGAAAATGAGATTAGGAGTGAGTCGGAGTTGGGAAATGTTAGGGACATTGAAACACGTCCAGGATTTACTGAAAATTGTAAAACCTATGAAGAAATCGACTGGGACAAGCATGTGGTTAGAAGAAAAGAAAAGTTTATCATTGAGCAAAGTGAACCTATGTTTCGCTTTAACAATAATATTGCTTATATCCGAAATTCGGATGAAGATGATCAAGAAAATTTTGAAGAGTTCAACCAAACGAATCTGGAAATGAGGAGATCTCAAAAGTGACCTTGAAAACTTCCGGCAAAACTGAAACAGCTCATTCAACTACATCGACTTTCTTGAAAACTTTATCGTCTAGATATAGAAAAGATATAGAATTGATGAACAAGTTGAACAACTCGAGATAGAAGGCAGTCAAACATTGGAAACGATCAAATGGGCATTGCATCTGCTCAATCGTCTACAGTAATCTTGCCCAAAGAAATGCTGGATCCAGTGAAATAGAGTTTTCAAGCAAAAAGTCGAATTGGAAGTGAATCCCTGGGTGCAAGAAGAGAATCGGCCTTTTCAAGAGTTGAAGGAAGCCAATCAAGCAACCATGAGAGTTCGAATTCAAGAAGAAACTTAAATCTTTTGATAAATCAGCTAGAAATTAGTGGAACGACCATATCAACTTCAAGACGAGAATCAGCTTTTTCGAGAGTTGATAGAAGTGGAGTTATGGAGCCATCGGGTTCAAGAAGAGGATCAGGAATGAAACACGATATTCAAAGATGTAAAGGCAAGAGTTTGAAGAACAAAGAGCACGAAGTTTCGCGCTCCATTAGGTGAACTTTAACTTCGTCTAGAAGAGAATCGACTTTTTCTGTCAAAGAATCAAAAACTTTTTTGGAACAACCGAAAATCATCACTTTTTTGATCAATCAACCAGAACAAATTGAGATTTTGATCTCGAAAAGCAGTGTGAAGAGTGTTGATCAGAGAAAGGCTGAAGATTTCAATCAAATAATGAAGAAAGAACTTGAAGAAGCAATGAGTCAAAAAGCTGCCAATGTTTGGATAAACTCGGAGAGATTCTCAAAAAAGAGTGAAGCTTTTGAAAAAGAATCAGAATTTGAGAAAATTCAGAAAACGAAGAGATTCGATCTTTCTGATTCCCCGAAATCGGTAAAGTTGATCCATTTAACTGAAATCTCGCCAAGTTTTCGATTAAGTTTAGCTCAAGATCAACAATCGAATAAAGCCTCAACCAGTCAAACTTTGAATCTAAAGTCGAAACGATCTTCAATCAATCAATTAAGCCCCCAAAAGATGCTAGACTTTGTACAGAGTAACTCAAATTTTGAGATGATAAAACAAGAGTATTGGACAGATAAAGAATTGGCTTTAGAACAAGATTTTCTTGATCTACATCAACAACAAGGTCTCGAAAAAGAACAGACTTCAGAATTGTTTAACCTTCACAAAATTGTAAGATCAATTACGAGCTTTTGAGCTCGAGAAGGCTCAGTTTCTTCAAATTCTCAAAATGAAAAGTCTCAAAGTCGAAGAGGATCGAAAATCGGTTGAAGATGAACAAGATAACAGTGAATATCGAGATCTTTGTCGACACACAACTATTCTATCACTTCAAGCTCTCAAATGGAACAGTCAGAACGATCAGACGACAGTATCATCAGAAAAGAGATCAATCAGAATCAGACTTTACCTTTCAGCTTTCAAATTGCTGAACACTCGAGTTACTGTAATCTAGGGAAAAGAAAATACAGTGATCAATCTTTTCGAAATGTCTCTGATAGAAAACTTATAAACTACAGTAATCCGACTTCTTTACAAATTGGGGAAAGAAGATACAATATCCAGTGTTTTGAAGGGTTTAACCTCAGAAGTGAACCTGATGAGAAAAGCTAGGAGATACAGTACTACAGCTAGTATTCGCTCTTTAGAAATGAAATGAGATTCAAAAGAACTCTAGAAGATACACTACTTCCGATATCTCAATTGAGCAAAGATTTAGTGAAACTCGTGAAGATTACGGTAGTTCGGGGCACGCCAGTTCTGCTTAAGGATTAGACTACAGTATTCCGAAAAAGTCTAGAAGATCCAGAAATATTGAGCTGCTATTGGATAAAGTTGAGAATAAATATACAGTAGCTGAGCCGATCGATGTACAGTACTGGACAATGAAATATGATATTTGAAAAACGATCGTCACTTTCGCACGTCTGTAACTCCCTTGTCTTTGAGTTTAAACTATTAGTGTAGTTCATGAAATCAGTGGCAGAGAAAAAGTGGAAATATTGTCCAGATAAGATGAAGAAAGAAAAATCGAGAGTTTTTTCGATTTTGGACTTATTGTTTCCCCAAAAATGCACGCAAGGTGTGCGAAAAACAAAGGAAAGTGAGAAAAACGAGCGTTCTCCAATCGAGAAAATTCCTCGAGCTTCTCCGAGAAATTTCTCCACTCACTCCTTAAATTTCTTCAAATCTTTCTTAAAGAATTCGCTTTTTGATCGTTATCAATGCTAGATTAAATAACAAAATTTACAAATAGCTTTAATAATATTTGCTCTGGGCCCAGAAAGGGAAGGGTCTGTGGTCGACCCCGTCCGATCTGCCAAGTTGAGCAACGTCGGCGCGGGTTAGTCGTGGGTTCGACTCCCATGGGCTCCCCTCCGAGCGCCCCAGCCCGGCCATCGGAGTATCATCGGCTACGACAACTACACTTCTGCCTCAGTAAATGTGGAAGCGGGTTGTGATCTGCGCTAAGTGCGAAGACAGATCAAATCGTTATTATTATTATTATATTTGCTCTTAAAATTTTTAAAACGAATTAAAAAAGTGTTGAAAATTTTTGGTTGAAATTTGTTTGAATTTTGATGAAAAATTTGTGTACTTTGTGGTAAACGAAATGTACTTTTTTAAAGCATTCATTTCTTCTTTTAAAGATGAAGAAGGTGAATTAAGTGTGTTAAATAGGATATGTTTTGATTTTTTTCACTCAAAAGTACATGGAAAGGTGACTGGTCGCTGAGAGAATTGAGCTTAAAAATAGAAGATGAATTAAGTATAGGATACGTACCTCTTTTAAGCATTCATTTCTTCTTTTAAAGATGAAGAAGGTGATTTAAGTGTGTTAAATAGGATACGTTTTGATTTTTTTCACTCAAAAGTACATGGAAAGGTGACTGGTCAGTGAAAAAATTGAGCTTTAAAATATTGGGTTGATGCATAATTATCCGGACTTCTTTTTGCGTGCTTGTATCTTTTTTGTTTTGAAAGCTTTTTGTCTATTTCTTTTTTTTAAAATATTCGTTATTCTTTAGTGAACAAAATGCGTGTCGACAATCATATCCATCTTCGCCATATCATGCTCTACCACTTCGAAAAGGGATGGTCTGCCGCAGAGTCGTTTCGCGATCTCAAAGAACTGGAGAAGCCCCAACGGACTACCACGTCAATCGATCGCTCAAAAATTGGCAAACAAATAAGATCTACAACGATTTGGATGACTTGATAGACGATGTTAAAGCGTGGATTGCCTCCAAAGATCGTTTATTCTTCGCTCGTGGAATCGATCGTCTTCCAAGCAAATGGCAATCAGTTATTGATGTAGGCGGTGAATATGCTCCAGAATAATCAATTAAACATATTTTTCTAACTATTTATGTTATTTTTTGTTAAATAAAATCATTTATAAAAGAAGTCCGGATAATTATGCATCAACCCAATAGAAACATATCCATCTTGACGCAATGATTATTTTTGCCGATTCTTTTTGCTAGAAAGGGTTTGTTTACTTTTTTGAGCACAAAGTACACGCTAAAGAAGACGGTTTAGTTGAAATGAGTGCGCCAGAAGGGGTGTGTTTCCACTTTTAAGCCAAAATTTTTAAAAATCTAGCCTTTTCTTGAATCGACATAGTTGATTTTCGAAATCATGTCTATATTTCTTAGTGTCAGGTTCGGATGCTACTGATGAGTTGAAGAAATCGGTTAGCTGAAGATGCAAATGAAGATGCAAATGTACAATGAAAGCTGCTACCGTTATCGACTTCCATTTGTTCCCCTCAAAAAGCTTCATCCATCCCCTCACCCCATCCCACCGGTGTTCCCGTGATACATCTGTTTCTCTGTTTTCTAAAATTCACTCTTTTCTATCGATATCTACCGATACATCCGTTTCTCTGCTTCCTAAAATTCACTCTTTTCTACCGTAGTCCTTTTCTATCGATACATCTATTTCTCCATTTACTAAAATCCACTCTTTTCTACCGAATTCCTGATTTCACTTCGATTTCAAATCCTCCTTTTATCCTAAATTTTAATTTTCAATTTCCTCATCCAAATTTCCTCTCTATCGATTCTAAACATTCACTTTTATAAACTAAAAAAAGCTTTGCTAAGCTTTCCTAAGCTTTGCTAGGCTTTGCTTTCCTTTCCTTTCCTTTTTCCTTTTTACTTTTTCATTTTTCATTTAAGAAACTCTTGAAACTAAATAAGATGCTTTTCTTTTGTGAATCAAAACATTCCTCTTTACCGATTTTTTGATATTTTATATTGTAACTTGCTTTATGTAAGCGACTTTTTTCGAATTTCTCACTTAACTTTTTTTTTGGTCCTTTTTCTGGCAATAAAACACAATTTTTGCGTAATTTCTTTTTATGGCTATGCGAAGATTTTTACGGATTTTCTTTTTTTTGTTTACTTTTCTATCCTTTTGATCATTATTCATTTCACTTTCTTTGAAGAATAAATTTAAAGCTTTCTCAGAAATCGCACGAATTCATTCATTCATTTGAAAGTTTCTATTTCAAATCAAAATTGATTTCAAAGATAAAGATGATCGGTTTAAGAAAAGTACTTTAACACTTTAACACTTTGACACTTTGACATTTCTAGTTTCTACACTACAGACATTGTTAGTGACATTTCTAGTCTAGTTTTCGATTCAGTACATCAAGTACTTTAACATCAAGAGCTTTAACATCAAGAGCTTTAACATCAAGAGCTTTAACACTTTAACATGTCTAATTTCTCCACTACAGACATTTCTAGTGACATTTCTGATCAATTTCTCGAGATTTTTTTGAAATGTTTTCAAATTCAATTTCAAAGTAGCCGTCGTAGCCGACCGGATAGGAGTCTTGTCTCCAAGTCGGGAGGTTAAAGGGGGGTATTAATCACCCGGTTAGAGTGATTTAATGGGTTTACAAATTTTTGGAGACCGGGTGATCTTTATTCTTTTTATAATAAAATCAGCGATATTAAAATAAAAAAACAGATGGTTGCCGTAAAAAATTTTTTTATGGTCACCCGGATTAATACTTCCCCGCCTTTTAAAGAAAATTTAATGATTCTTGAAGAAATTTGATGAACCTTGAGAACTCTTCCAGATAAGTTCCCAGACAAGTTAGATCCTTGAGTTGAAGAAGTTTCATGAACCTTGAGAACTCTTCCAGATAAGTTCCCAGACAAGTTAGATCCTTGAGTTGAAGAAGTTTCATGAACCTTGAGAACTCTTCCAGATAAGTTCCCAGACAAGTTAGATCCTTGAGTTGAAGAAGTTTCATGAACCTTGAGAACTCTTCCAGATAAGTTCCCAGACAATTCCAGTTCACAGACAAGTCAGATTGAATTTGAAAATTAAAGTTAAAGAATTCAATTATCTGTTAAGGGTTCGACCCCGGCGGCTAGAAAGATTCCTTCTTTTTCCCATGGGTTTTTTCTTAACAACATTTAGGTAATAGGGGTAATTAGTGATCAAAATTTCCTCCGTTGTTTTGTAATTCATTGATTCGTGTCGAATAAATATACTTTATTTTAAATCTAACTGGAGAAAAACGGAGAAGCAATAGAATTTGACTCTTTGTTTTTATCATTTCGGGCTTCATGAGGAAACCACAAGAAAACCGACGATTCAATTCAAACTTTTGGCGAGGAAAAGTAACAAAAACAATAACTTCACAATAACTGATCAAGTAATTGGACTAATAGAAGTAAAGATTTGAAAAGAAGTTTGTGATTGATGAGAACGATCTCTCGCATTCTGATTTGAAAAATGTCTTTTGGAAACTATTGAAATTATTCAATTCAATTCAACTCAATGCAAGAAATGTTAAGCGATTCAATTCGAAAAGCCGGCTCGTCTCCCACGATTCGTTAGCGGCTGAATTCCGTAAACGGCTACTACATATATGTCGATTTTGAGCTCCCCGGCCGATGCAGGACCATTCACAAAATCATCAACAAAATACGGTTAATTTTCGTTTCAGAAGCGATTCAATTCGAAAAGCCGGCTCTTCTTCAACTACTCTTCGAAAAGTCAATTCAAACTTCTGGTGAAGAAAAGGTCTTCACAATAACTGATCACAATATCGAATAAAAGAATTGTTTGGTTGAGTTTACTTGAACTTCTTAAACGATTGACTCGAAGATCAAAGATCAGTTCAAAGATCTCTTCGAAAGATCAGTTCAAAGATCTCTTCGAAAGATCATTTCAAAGATCAGTTTGGCTTTATGCCTAAACTTTATCAATTCAAGTAAACTCAACCAAACAATTTTTTTATTCGATTCAGAGTATTTCAGATTTAAACCCGATCATTCCACCTACCTCCAATCGGTCTCGTGGTGTAGTGGTTATCACATCTGTCTAACACACAGAAGGTCGGCGGTTCGATCCCGCCCGAGATCATTTTCCCAAACTTTTTTTGCAAAAAATTTAAATCTTCTTTTGGAAGGTTTTTTATTGGAAATTTTGGCTTCTACATGGTTTTGAATCACTTCTGAAACGAAAATTAACCGTAGTTTTTGATGATTTTGTGAATGCTCCTGTATCGGCCGGGAAGCTCAAAATCCACGTATATGTCGTAGTCGTTTAAGGAATTCAGCCGCTAACGAATCATTCGTAAACGGCTAGCGAAAAATTTCATTCGTTAGCGGCCGAATTTCGTAAACGGCTACGACATATACATGAAAAACACACTTTTAAATTCCTCTATTTCACTACAAATCTTTCTACTTTTTCTACGTGGTTTTTGAGCTCACAAAGCTTTGGAGATGAGCTTGAGATGAGCTTGAGATGAGCTTTTTGAGATGAGTTTTTGAGATGAGGTTTTGAGATAAGCTTTGGAGATCGGCTTTGGAGATGAGCTTTTGGATTTTGAACTCGCATGACCATTCACAAAATCTTCAAAATTATGATTAATTTTCAAACGAGAAAACTCTCTTGTTGTTGCTTTTTGATTTTTGAAGCAGCCAATCCAACAATACAAACTGAAATTGTGGCTAGAATTTGAGATAAGCTTTTGAGATCAACTTTTGAATTTTGATCATTCACAAAATCATCAAAATAATATGATTCATTTTTAAGCGACGAAAACTCTCTTGTTGTTGCTTTTTGATTCTTTTTTTGATTTTTAAAGCAGCCAATCCAACAATACAAACTGAAATTGTGGCTAGAAACATTAAAAGAATAAAATTTTTAAGGTTTCTTATTTTCAAGCTTCTAATATCAAAAAAAATTGATAGAGACAAAAAGTAGAAAGATTTGTGGTGAAATAGGGGAATTGAAAAGTGTGTTTTTCATGTAGCCGTTTACGAAATTCAGCCGCTAACGAATCATTCGTAACGGCTAGCGAAAAATTTCATTCGTTAACGACATATACATGGATTTTGAGCTCCCCGCCCAATGCATGACCATTCACAAAACCATAAACAAATCAACTTGATCTTTTTGATCAACTTGATCTTGATCCTGAAACAAAACCAATTCTGAAACGACGATGAGCCTTGAAAAATCAACGAGAAAATTTGTCGAAACTCAAATCGATGACCACTCTTTTTTAACACTCTGTAAACATTCAAAATACTGTTTTAAAATAGAAAAACTGAATCTATTTTTACTCTGACAAATCAAAAATCAATCTAGTATTTTTAGAAAATGCCAACAATTAGCTTTAGAATTAATTTTGGTGTCTTTTCAAAGCTTCAAAGATCCCAATCGGAATCTCTTTTTAATTTGCATTTAATCTAAGTAACTAGTTCCAATAAGTATTTTTTACTGAACAAATATTAGGTTGATGCAAAAGTGTTTTTCATTTTTTTCGTACTTCTTTTGAAAAATAACAAAGTCATCAATTAACCTATGGTTTGCTCTAAATGAAAAGTGTTTATTGTTGAATTTCCCATCTTTTTAAATCAATTTGGGTTCACTTTCAAGCAAATTCGAGAGTGAAAAACGGGTTTTTCATAAAAATCTATAAAAACCTCTATAAAGAAATTGGCTGAATCAATTTCTCTGAAAATCTGAAAAAATATCGAACTTTTTGTGCTCTATCTTTTATTTATTAACATCAAGATTGGTTTCCTTAGCTAAAGCGTCTAAAATGCATCATCGAGCCGTCGCCTTTTTTGACTACCCGACTTCAGGCTCTCAAAAAAATCTAGACATAAGACATTTTAAACTCGTTTTAATGTCATTTTGCAGAAAAATAATTGGCCTTTCGAATGCAATAAACCGTTGTTCAATTGGTGCATTTGTTACTTTTTAACGGAAGTACGAAAAAAATGAAAAAGACTTTTGCATCAACCTAATACTATCTCATCCCTAGATTTTTCAATTTTTCGATCGACTTTTACGGGTTAGATATTTCTAAATCTTTTTGTATCTAGCATTATTCTAAAGATGATACTACTGTACTAATTTTAAGAATGATATCTGTATCTAAAGATGATAAGGATAAGGATCTAAAGATATCTAAAGAGGATCTAACTAGGGAAAGGCACTAGGTGAAAGTCGCCCTTTAATACGAGAGCCACGGGGTTTTGTAGAATCGGCTATGCTGATTCTGAATTTTCTTCCAGAAATCCCACATTACGGAGCTCCTTTGGAAAAAGTGAAAGCATATTTAAAATCAACATAGCCGATTCTATAGAGCTGATTCTATAGAGCTGATTCTATAGAGTCGATTCTGTAAAGCCGATTCTATAGAGCTGATTCTATAGAGCTGATTGCGTAAAGCCGATTCTATAAAGCTGATTCTATAGAGCCGATTCTATAGAGCTGATTCTATAGAGTCGATTCTGTAAAGTCGATTCTGTAAAGCCGATTCTATAGAGCTGACTCTATAGAGCTGATTTTATAAAGTCGATTCTATAGAGCCGATTCAATAGAGCCGATTCCATAAAGCCGATTCCATAAAGCCGATTCTATAGAGTCGATTCTATAAAGCCGATTCTATAAGGCCCGGTGGCTCTCGGCTTAAAAGGCGACTATGCCCTGGTGCCATTCCCTAGTAAGAATGCAGATCATTTACCTTTTACTCCAATTTCCGTGTCCTTTAAAAACCTTTTGTCTAAATTTTATTCTACAAAACGAAAACATACAAATTTTGTGAAAAATACATAAAAATTGTCGAAAATTAAGGGGAAAACGGGGGGATTTTTATCGCCAAAATTTTGATTTTCGATTAGGATTGGTTTTTTTTTTCGCACAACACGACGAGGACGATCGTTTTGGGGGAAAATTTGGGAAGCTTTTTTGTTTTGAATGGAAGCATTCGTATGCGATTTGCGATGCGTATGCGTATGCAGACTTTCAGGACTTTCAAATGCTTTTTTTTTTTCAAGATTTTCAAATTCTTTTCAACTCCATAGCAATCCCTTAATTTTGCCGAAAAACAAGAAAAATCACCAGTGCTTTAGAAAAAAAAAAGGATAAAAAAGATATAAAAAGATGATTTTACTTTAGAAAAAACATTAAAAACATAATTTTACTTCAAAAAATCACAACTTATGCACACAAATTTGTTTCAAAAATTCATTTTTCGTAAAAAAAACAGATTTTGAACTTGAAAAATTACTGGTTTTGTGTTTTTTTTACTATAAAAAAGTGGGAAAATGAGAAAAAATAAGATCATTTTTACCAGAACTCCAGTGGAAATTGGAGAAATTGGAGGAAATTGAAGGAAATTGGAGGAAATTTTCTTCGAAAAAAATCTTCCTTTTTTATCTTTTTGATGAGAAGATCAAAATTGAATTGAATTTAAATTGAATTAAATTAAAATTGAAAGAGTACAGTACAGGTTTTCGTACAGTTTTTTAGGGTTTAGCATCAAAGAATGAGTAAGTTGGATTCTCGTAGCCGGTCACTTGCATTCCCGATAAATGACGCTCTTCCGGAGTGCACACATCAACCTAAAGAAAGCGAATTTTATTGATTGATTGATTGATTGAAGATGGATAGGCTTAAGATTCAATTACGGTAGATACGGTAGAGATTACGGTACCATAGATACGGTAGATATCGTATTTCGGTAGATTGACTTACGGTAAGCTTGATGATTAATGAATTTTATGATGAATTACTATAGTTTTTCCAATACTAACCTCAATGAAGCCGGCATGAGCTCGTCGTCGTCTGTTGTTGACAACAAACGCTAAAAGAAGCGTACAAATAACAGCAGCTCCAATCAAAACGATCATTTGCGTTGAACTGAGAGCTCCCATTGACGAAAGCTCGGAATCAATCTAGAAAAAAGTAATTGTTATTTAAAGAATAGATTTATTTTGTATAATTTGATACAAAGAAATAGCCAAAAGCGATAAATAAGGAAAAAAAAGAATTATCGTATTTTTTCTAATAGTAGTGCACTCCAGCGAGCCGAGTTGGTGACTATTTTACGGTTTCCAAGCTTTTACAGAAACTCAAGACTCTAATCATCGTCAAGATCTCCTCTTCAGCTACATTTTCCAACCCCACATCGATAGGTTCTGATAAGCGGTTCTCGAGATTTCGAGGAATTTAGGCGACGCTCTCGGTGCACTACTATTAGAGAAAATAAACTATAAATGAAAGTAATAAACTGATACCGTATTTTCTCTAATAATAGTGCACTCCAGCGAGCCGCTGACTATTTTACGGTCGCCGAGCTTTCCCAGAGGCTCAAGACTCTAATCATCGTCAAGATCTCCTCTTCAGCTACATTTTCCGACCCCACATCGATAGGTTCTGATAAGCGGTTCTCGAGATTACGAGGAATTTAGGCGACGCTCTCGGTGCACTACTATTTGAGAGAATACGGTCTATATTGTTAAAAATGGGCTCATTCCGCGTCTTTTTTAGTCAGTCTTTTCTTCCCCATGGTTACTGTATTTTCTCTAATAGTAGTGCACCCAAGCGAGCCAAGTTGGTAACTATTTTACAGATTGCAAAGTCTTCACAGAAGCTCAAGACTCTAATCATCGTCAAGATCTCCTCTTCAGCTACATTTTCCAAGCCCACATCGATAGGTTCTGATAAGCGGTTCTCGAGATTACGAGGAATTTAGGCGATGCTCTCGGTGCACTACTATTAGAGAAAATACGGTAATACATTTTAGAAATCATCCTTACATTTGCTCTGAATTAACTCTCGGTGCACTGATATTAGAGAGAATACGGTAATAATCTTTGAATTAAACCCTTGAATAAGATATAAGGCTTTTAGTCAATCGGCTTTAATGACGTCAGTAATCATTCGTCTTCGATAAGGCTTGTAAATTCTCATTTATACAAGATAAACAGTTATACAGCCTTGTCAAACTCAGTTCTAACTAGTGCTTATCTCAATTTAGTTACCCACTTCACTCTGGACGAGTTTATCATGACGGTAGAAAGCTGGTGAAGCGTGAACATCACGGAGAGCACTCTCCTCAATAATTGGCTCAATATCGACACGAAGCTCCTTAAATTTAATAAATAAACAAAATTCGAAGTTCGAATGTAGACTTTTAAAAAGATTTCCTTCAGCTACTGTTCTACATTCCTATTCTCACCTTGATCGTATCCTTGTCATCATCTTCATCACTGTCACTCTCATCACTATCTTCATCTTCATCTTCTTTATCAGTTTGTACTCCTTCATCTTTCTTTGGTAACTCTTTCTTAAGCTCTTCCACTTCAACAGAGATTGGCTTTGGCTTCAGCTCGACTTTTTGTTGCTAGAAAAATGAAAGTAATAAACTGATACGGTATTTTCTCTAATAGTAGTGCACTCCAGCGGGCCGCTGACTATTTTACGGTTTCTAAACATTCCCAGAAGCTCAACACTCTAATCATCGTCTAGATCTCCTCTTCAGCTACATTTTCCGACCCCACATCGATAGGTTCTGATAAGCGATTCTCGAGATTTCGAGGAATTTAGGCGACGCACCGAGAGGTGCACTACTATTTGAGAGAATATGGTAACTTGAATAGTACTTATAAACTGGTAGCTGAATCTTTTCTTAGAGTTAGGAATAGTTAATTCAAATCATTTCTACTTCCCTTCTAGATCTTTATGTAAAGATTTAACATTTCTCATTGTCAAATTGAACAAAAATCTCTCCAAACCTCAGCCTTGATCGGCACTTTCTTGATCTTTCTCACTTCCTCATCGTCCTCATCCTCGTAATACTCATCATCATCTTCTTCACTATCACGAGTGTCATCAGGAAGAACCTGAATTGATAATTATTTCTAAAGCTACAAAACTAGATCTATAGCTGTAAATTTTCAAGTAAACTTCTCTTACTTTGGTCTTCTCGATTTTCTTCGAGGCCTCAGTGGTTGTGGCGACCTTGATCTCTTTCTCATTCTCGATTTGAGCCTAGAATTTGTTCTTTAAATAAAATCTAATTGATCTTCAGATCTAATTGATCATTAGATCTAATTGCAATAGAATTTCAATCTTACCTCATTGGAGAGCGAGTTCAACTTGTTGATCTCCTCGTCGGTGATCTCAGGAGTGTTTTCTTTACGGAGATCTGACCAGAAAGCGAGAGCAATTGGACGAACCTAGAATTTGCATATGAAATCTCAGCTTATCATTTAATATAATCTATCCTTATCAAAACTGTTTTAAGTGAATTTACCTGTGACTCAAGATCGGGGAAGTCACGAAGCATGGCCAGCGTTCCATTGATTCGCAAATCGATATACCTAAAGCATACTTAGATCTAGATTTAGATGGATTTAAATGGCTTTATTTAGATGGATTTAAATGGATTTAAATGGCTTTATTTAGATGGATTTAAATAAGCCCAAGCCTAAGCCTAAGCCCAAGCCTAAGCCTAAGCCTAAGCCTAAGCTTTATTTGCTAAGCTTTAAGCACCTAAGCTAATTGCTCTTCTTAAACTTAAGCAGACACAAAGTACTCAAAGCATAATCTCCCCTCTCCTCCTCACCTCAACCAACAATTGTGGCTTGAATTTCTTTGCCTCAACGATCTCAGTTCTTATCAAATGTCTGTATGTAATGTAAGCTTTAAGCACGTAAGCTAATTGCTCTTCTTAAACTTAAGCAGACACAAAGTATTCAAAGCATAATCTCCCCTCTCCTCACCTCAATCGATGCAACAATTCTGGCTTGGATTTCTTTGCCTCAACGATATCAGTCCTCATCAAATGTCTGTATCGATTCAACATATGAATTCGATCTTTCTCCTCAGATCGAATATACGATTTAAGAGTTTTTAGCACATTGTGCTTGTTTGCTGATCCAACGTGAAGAGCCAAAGCTTGGCGGTAATCGTGAGTGGCCTGACGTTTCTTTTCGTTCAACGCCTCTTGCACACGTTCCTCGTGAACCTAAAAGAATTGGTTGATAGAGTAAGAGTAACATATTGTACTTTATCCTACTATACTGTAATCTGCTGTAAAGATTCTATAGTAGGCATTGCACTAGGGATCGTAACAAGTGCTTTATTAGTAGCTGGATAGTGGTTGGATAGAAGCTGGCTAGAAGCTTTATTAGAAGCTGGATAGAAGCTGGATAGTATTTTACAATACTCTACCACTATGAGAGTTACATAAATCTCTAGTTTTCTCTAACTCCCACCTTTTCAATCTCTTGTTTTGCTTGCTTATTCTCCTCTTCCAACGATGCGACAGTCTTTTGGAATCGATTTGTCATCTCAGCCTTGAATGCCTCTGCTCCTTTCGAATCCTTTTGTGTCATTTTCTTATATCTTCCCTCCAATTCACTCCACTCTTTCATCACCTAAAAGATTTTTTTTGATTGATGCCTTAAAAAATAAAAAAACAAAATTCTCCATCATCAAGAGCTTATCCGGATGAGTGTTTTTATGAAAAATTTCGAGTAAATGAGAAAAATATTATTGAAAAATAACTTTTTATAGCTGAAAGATAAGCTGAAAGATATTGAAGAGTACTGTAACTTTTAGTACTTACCGTAAATACTGTAATACTACCCCACCACCCTCGTACAGTCACGTAGTCGCAAAAGTTTTTTAGTATTTTTTTAGTATTTCATTTTTTTCAAAGCGCCCGTACTTTCAAAAAAAGCGTCTTTGGTATCAAAAAATAGCCCTGAATTTCAGCTATTTTTTGGTACCTAAGCGCGCATTGTAGCATAAACCAGTGTCGAGAAAAACTCGTTCAAAGCTAGACTACGCAACACTCCGCACCGTCATTATGGGGGTGGGGTACTATTACAGTATTTACGCTAATAGTTACACTAGTTGCACGGTACGGTGTTTCAATAATTTTAGTCCTTATAAAGATACGATAACTTTTATTTATATTTATTAGGAGCATTAGGATGGTAATACTTGTAAACAAATTAGGTTTTAAAAGTATGAATCTTGTTTACTATTAGTATTACCATCCTAATGCTCCTAATAAATATAAATAAAAGTTATCGTATCTTTATATGTACTTTATATGTATAAAATATGTACTTTATATGTACTAAAATGATTGAAACACCGTACCGTGCAACTAGTGTAACTATTAAGTACTAAAAGCATGAATCTTGTTCTTTCTTGTTTAATGTATTTGATTTGAAACCTTGTTAATCTTATCCCGGTGTTTCTTCTCCAATCTCTCGGCGGCTTTCTTGAAATTCTCGTGTTCATTTGTTGGATCAATGGTTTTAAAGTATGGATCTTGTTCTTTCTTGGTCTCATCATCGTCCTCATCAGATTCCAATGACACTAAAGAAACTATATTCTGAAGAAGTTGATGAATCTCAAACCTGAATCATCATCATCATCATACTCATCATCGTACTCCTCCTTTTTCACGGCAGCTTTTTGAGTAACTGGTTTCACCTCAATCAGTGGCTCGCCTAGATCCGTAGTTAAGTTTTTTTCAATGCTTGAAATATAATCTAACTGTCTTCTAGTTACTCTTCTAGTTAGTCTTCTAGTTAGTCTTCTAGTTAATCTTCTAGTTAACTTCTAGTTAGTCTTCTAGTTAGTCATCTAGTTAGTCTTCTAGTTAGTCTTCTAGTTAGTCTTCTAGTTAATCTTCTAGTTAACTTCTAGTTAACTTCTAGTTAGTCTTCTAGTTTGTCTTCTAGTTAGTCTTCTAGTTAACTTCTAGTTAACTTCTAGTTTCTAGTTAACTTCTAATTAACTAACGAAGTAATCTTGAAACTAACCATTTGATGGACAGCACACGAACTCAACTCCAGTAAATAAATCAAGCCCGCATGGCTCCAACATAGCAAAAGAGCGCACATTCATCGTTGTTCCCTAAATTCCATATTCTCAATCAAAAATACTCTGAATTTCTTTACCTTTGCATTACATTGTTGCATTGAGACATCTTTCCAATGATTGTAATCATTGCATTGATCTCTGCCATTCACATGAGAGAATTTACATCCCTTTGGCACTTGAAGAGCCTCAGAGTGGAACTCGCCAACTGAAAATTGAAGATTATATTGTTTGAAGGGTTGTTTACTCACCAATGCATCTATATGGTCGAACAGTGTGACTCCATTTACAAGGCGAGCCCTCTTCCTTGCACCATTTCTCAACAGTCACCTCATGCGAGTACTCAACGATGTTTGTGACGTTCAAGGTTGGATAAGCCTAGAATTTATTGATGGGGAGGTAGCTGGAAAAGGTTAGATATCTTAATTATCTTAGAATCTATATGGCAGTCTGTAAATCGTACAAAATCTCCCCAGGTTGATCAACCAAAATCTCTGCTTTTCCCAAAGTTACCTCAACATGTTTTCTAAAGATTCCAACACAGAGATTTTCTTTTTTTGATTGATCATCTCTTCCTTTCATCACTCCTTTCCTATTCTAACAATTGTATACATGTTTTCAGCTTTTTCCCCCATTGTTGGGTGATAAATTCTCCCCGTTTATTCGACTAGTTGGACAAAGAAAAGAAATGGGAAAGCTGAAGGCTCTGAACTCCCAAAGGACTCTCAAATATTCCTACTTCTATGCAAATTTGAAATATTTCAAGTATTTGAGATATTTGAACCACAGTAAGAGTACAGTTTGACTCGCTAGGTTTACTTTGATTCTAATCTAATCTGGAAACCTTTTGCTGGTCTTTTTAGATAATCTTGTACTTATAAAAGATCACTGATAAGAATTCATCCATTGTAACTTGTAAATACAACAAGTGATAGATATATTAGATAAAGTAGAGCATAGTACTTCAAGATCTAGATTTAACTCCAATAGTTTGAAGAACTAGACTAATAGTAAGCCATGAGTCCAATCGTTTGAAGATTTAGACTAATAGTAAGCCATGACTCCAATGGTTTGAAGAACTAGACTAATAAGTAAGCCATGAGTCCCCAAGGACCTCCTTGCTGAAGCTTCTCTCTTGAGTTTAGTCGTGGAAAAATTCCCTTCACTTTCTCTTTTTCTTTTTCCGGATTTGCCTAACTCACTAAGCTTTAAACTGGTCAACTCAATCCCATTGTTGCCTTAGTACGAACGATTTGTGCGTTATTTGTGAGTTATGAATCTTTTTTTGAACATTGGATTTCAACAGTTCACTGTTCTGTTCAAATTATCTACTTTACTCAACTCTAAACCCAGAATAATCCTTAATCTAAATACGATTGAATTTCTGAATAGTACCCAGCCTTATAGTTAGCTGAAATTGCTTCAAAAAAAGGTCAGCAAATCTCTTCGCATTCGAAATGGAGACACTTTTGCATTTTGACCTTTTCGAAAAGATCATTAAGGAAAGAATCTTTCTATATTCTTTCTTCTTTTCCTCTAACATTGATGAACAAAATGTGTGCATTTGTAATGAAAATGCTTTCTTCTTCTTCTTCTTCTTCAAGAAATGATTCCAAGAATAGCAGGGAACATTTATGATCTAGATTATGATCTATACGAGAAGCAGATTAATGGTTTTTCAAGACAAAAAAACAAAATAGTAAAGTAAAGGTTGAGTAGATTATTTTGGAAAGGATAATGCCAAGAATAGCAGGGAACATTTATGATCTAGATTATGATCTAGATTATGATCTAGATTATGATCTAGATTATGATCTAGATTATGATCTAGATTATGATCTAGATTATGATCTAGATTATGATCTAGATTATGATCTAGGTTATGATCTAGATTATGATCTAGGTTATGATCTAGATTATGATCTAGGTTATGATCTAGATTATGATCTAGATTATGATCTAGATTATGATCTATACGAGAAGCAGATTAATGATCTCTCAAGACAAAAAAAACAAAATAGTAAAGTAAAGGTTGAGTAGATTATTTTGGAAAGGAGAAGGGTATTTTTAGAAGGGTAGAAGAGGTATGGAAGGGTAGAAGGTCACTTTAAATGAGTATTTTTTGGACATTGAAAACAAATTCGATAATCTTTACATTCAAAATCGTTTACTTAAAGCTAAAATCAACTTTTCAAGTCAATTTCAAATTTTTAATCGCTTTTATTCAGCTCTAGCTTTGTACCCGAGGGTTTTCGGTGGCAGAGAATCGATTTGAGCTGTTCGTTTGCTTCAAATTAAACTCGAATTTCATTCATTTACCTGTCAATAATTTGATTTGAATGAAAATCTCTCATTTGGAGCCCTCTCTTTTAAGCTTTGAGACATCTTCTATCCATTTGTGATTCTCTGGATCTTCAAACGATTGAACTCATGGCTTACTATTAGTCTAGTTCTTCAAACCATTGCAGTTATGGATTACTATTAGTGAATGGAAATCGGTGATCTTCAAGAACAGAGATCTTTAAGGAAGTGGTCGAATCAGAATCAGTATTATTGAATTTTTTAAATCAGAGAATTGAATTTGAGCTTTCCGATGATTTCACCTAAAGACTTTATTCAAGTCTAACCTCTGTCACTTAAACTTTAAAGAATTAGCATATAAATCCTGGAAAACCCCTTGAAAGGCTGAGCCAAACGGATAGAAGTCCCTGTCATCCCCTTCCCTCATGTCCAATAAAATATTCGTGAGACGAGTGGAGAAGTGAAGAGAGGGCTTGTCCTTTTTCTTTTCTCTTTTGAATCCAATGTGCAAATGCAGCATTCATCCAACCACTTGCTAGTTCTCTCTGTCCCAATTCTTTTCCTTCTTCCTTTCTTTCTTCCTTTCCTTCTTCTTTCCTTTCCCTTTCAACTCTGCCATTAATTCATAAGCCCCTAATTGAGTAATCACTGGTTGAAGAGAATCGAAATTTGGACAACAGAAGTACAAGCTTTAGGTGAAATCATCGGAAAGCTCAAATTCAATTCTCTGGTTTAAAAAAGTTGCCCAATTCTGATTTGACCACTTCCTTAAAGATCTCTGTTCTTGAAGATCACCGATTTCTATTCAAAACAAATGACTCCTTTTAGCTCAAATGAAGCATGAGCAATTTTCATTAAAAAGTCAGATTACCGACTTCAATTTCCTGTTTCCGGTGTTATTTCTCTCCAAAGGATCAAGTCTACGGTAGGATACAAAAAGACGAAAAGACAGAAAAAAGTCGATAAGCCAACAAAGCAAGGAAATCACCTGACTGAAAGTTAAATGCTAAGTGAATAATCGTGTACATTTTGTGTTGGATAAGTTTTTAGTTTTCGTTTTAAAATGATTGCATTCAAATCTTATATTTATCCCTTCACTAGAGCCTAGATCGAATGATTGTTTCCTTTCTGAAAAAAAAGGAAAAGGAAACTGGGAAAATGTTGTTTAAGACGGGTGGAATATTTTCACGCCTCGTCGAGCATATGATAAGATTCTTTTGAAGGAAAAGGATTGGTGAATTGAATAAGAGAACAGCTTTTCTATAGTATTATTGAATCTTATCGCTTACAGTAATCAAGCTATATCTCAGAAATTGTCGATGTCGAAAGACTAATCGCTCACCCGCTTGCAATACTTGAGAATATCTAATTTCCCGGTTTGGCAGGTGGCGTATCGATTCGCATCAGACACCCATTCACCATCATCAGACATGTATTTGTTTCTAGAAATATTGTATTTGCTTTCTTTATTTCTGTTTCTAGAAATTTTCAAGTTTCGAAACATAAATATACAACTATTGAACGGATTTTTAGTTTATTTTCTCTAATAGTAGTGCACCGAGAGCGTCGCCTAAATTCCTCGAAATCTCGAGAACCGCTTATCAGAACCTATCGATGTGGGATTGGAAAATGTAGCTGAAGAGGAGATCTTGACGATGATTAGAGTCTTGAGCTTCTGGGAAAGCTCGGAGACCGTAAAATAGTCACCAACTCGGCTGGGTCCACTACTATTAGAGAAAATACAGTAAGCTAAATTTGGCTCATTTAAAGCACAAAAAAACTTATAGCCTTCAAGATATTGAATGCCTTTCAAACCCATCTTTCTAATATGCTCTTAGAGAATTTTCGTTACTAAGAATGAAGAAATTTCCTCACCGGAATCCACATTTGAAGGAGACAAGCGGCACGAAACTTGAATGTCTTTTACCGCTCAACTCATCCACATTTACTGCCACTTCCTAGAAATTTTAATATATAATTTTTAAAATCTTCTCTTTCTTTAAACATTTTTCGAAAGTTTTTGAAACATTTCCTTTTCCTAGCTTCTCTTTTCATGGATATTGGATAGGAAATTGGGAAATCCCAACGGGAAATTCGATTTCTATCGAAGAAAAGAAAATTCGTAAAAGAAAATAAAAGAAATTACAAATTCTTTGCGTTTTTGCGATGAAATTTGATTTCTTTTATTAATAAATAATCAGTGAACAGCTAGGATAAAATGGAATTGATTCGTCATTGTCTGATCTATTCAAAAAGAAGTATTTCGGATGTTTAAAACGATTATTTTATTCTAGCATATCAATGTTTTTAGCTACTGTAAAAAACCCAAATTTATAGACATTTAAATCTTTATTGTTGTAGTCTAGATATTTTCATTCTTTTTCATTCTCTTACTGAGATGTGCGAAGCAGCCGCGAGCGGCACTAACAACAGTGCCCACAGGCCCATCTCGGCGCCTCCTTTTGTAGTTAGCCTGGAAGAGGATTGATAAAGATTCAAATAAATATAGAAAGTTGAAAGAGAACATAAGAAAACAAATATAAAGTTGAAAGAAATCTGAAGTTCAAAGCTGAAGTCTGAGAAAAGAAATCGGAAGTCAAAGCTGAAGTCTGAGGAAAGCTAAAGTTAAAGCTAAAGTTAAAGCTAAAGCCAAAGCTAAAGCCAAAGCTAAAGCTAAAGTTAACTAAGAGTTCAATGAAAAAGAAACTTTAGGGCTTAATAATTCCTGGATCTAGAAAGAAATGAAAAAGTTGAGAACTTGAGACATTGAGAGACTGAGAAAAAGATGGGAGAAGCGGAGAGGTAACTTGAGATCCTCGACTGCATATCGATGCCCGTAGATGGAGAGAGACACCACATTTTCCATGTTTTATTAAAAAGGGAAATAGAGTATTGATTAGAAAGATATACAAAACTATTATAAGCTTTAAAGTTTGCTCGATATTTTCATTTTGATCCAGGTGGAAAATGAAGTTTTTTGCTTTATTTTCATAAAAACTTTAAATAGGCACGTTTAAAAAGTAATTAAAACAAATTTGATTAGGTTTTCTTTTGATATTTTGACTGAAAATGAGGAAAAGAAATGTTATGACTAGAGTTTTTAAGGTTGAAAGCACTGCAGAAAATTTTTTTGAGCAAGCAAGCGAAGAAAATGATGAGAAAGAGATATAGATTGAGAAAAGATTTACATTTAAAGTTGATGAATTTGAATTTGAAATATATATATATGCTTTATTCATGGGACGAATAGAAGCGAATCAGATAATCATAACTGCATATAACATATTGCTACAATACTCTCACCGAAAAAAAAAAGAGAGAAAGCTAAAGATAGTACAGTAAGAGTACAGTTAGGAAATACGGATACAAAAAGATTAAATATAGGGCAGATTTGACATGGCAATAAGATCTAATTCGTTCACAGATACTTTGAATTTTCCTACAGACGAGAAGATACCAGGCGGAAGCTTATTCCAAACCCTACTAATACGGAAATGAAGATCTAATGACAATTTAAGGCTAACAATGTTGGTAATGTCATAACACAAAGTTGGTAGTCTTTTGATAAAGATTCTCATTGAATTTCATTGGATTGAAGAGGGAAATTGGATTTGGATTGGATTCAAGATAAGTGGAAACTAACAATGCTAACAATGGAAATATCAAAGCTGAATTCTATCTATTCTATTATATCAACCATTCAGTTAACTAAAGAATCTCTTGATGTACAAATATTCTCCAACAACAGCTGAAATCTATCTATTCTATTCTATGAACCATATTCAGTTAACTAAAGAATCTCTCGATGTACATATTCTCCAACAACAGCGGACTTCTATCTATTATATCAACCATTCAGTTAACTAACGAATCTCTCGATGTACATATTCTCCAACAACAGCAGAATTCTATCTATTCTATCAACCATATTCAGTTAACTAACGAATCTCTCGATGTACAAATATTCTCTAACATCTATCTCTCGATGTACACACATTCTCCAAGATCTCCTCTCAATAATGAGCTTCTCATCGGCTAATATCAGGCTTTCCTTCAAGAAGCGAAATATCGAAAAGAAATGGAAATGAGAAAAGAGAAGGGGGGAAGCATGAGAAAATGATTTTAGAGGTTACGATTACAAACCATTTTCCCACGTAACATCTATGAGATTTCACCAATTACTTAAATAGTTATACCTAGAAGTACAATCATTCGTCTACTTCAGAAGGATCTATACGTCATTCTTTTCATCTAATTTTATTTCTTCTTTTCTTACTACATATTAAAGTAGATTTCTTGAAGAAAAGAAGCATTTTTTATCATATTTATCCATTAAAAATACTCATTTTCAGACTTCAAACCAAGAAATGAAAGCTAAAGAAAGTTGGACCAATGAAATTAGTTGTTGGACAGTTGGACAATTCGATCAAAGTTACAACGATCAATAAAACGATCGGAATGCATAGATATGGAGATGTTTATGGAGAAGAGCAAGGCCAGCAATGCCCACTTACTATGGATGAGGAGGGGCTTCGAGAGAGGATGAGAAGGCTGGGGATAGAGATCAGGGGATTTGGAGCTCATCCCCCTTTTCTCCATCTGAAGGGCCATCTCCTTTTCCCTCAAACCCCGCCCCATGATTTTTATTTTTCACCACCGAATCCCATTCAATTCATTCATTTCAATAAGTTCAAGAGATTTCAAGATTAGGCTAAAAGACATTTGCACAAAAAAGACAAAAGACAAAAGACATTTGCTCTGACTAGACATTTGTTCAAGTTCTGCTATCGAGTTCTTCCAGAATCCCCTTTTCTTATCAAAGAAGTCGTTTACGAAAGTGGAAATGCTGGAAAAGAGATTTTGAAATTGGCTACTTTTGTGATTGAAAATAAATAGAAACAATTGAAGGTTTGAAATTGAAAACTAAATATATGATAGCTTGGTTATGAACAAGGAAGAACAAGGAAGAATAAGGAAGAAATAGGAAGAACAAGGAAGAAATAGGAAGAACAAGGAAGAACAAGGGAGAAATGAGACAGAAGTTAGAGTCAGTTCAACTCTTAAGATATAAGAAAGCTATTCAAGTTCTGCTATCGAGTTCTTCCAGAATCTGGCGGTGATCAAAAATTGCAAAAGTTTGTCTTTTGAAGAAAAGCTCTGACTAGACATTTGTTATATATGTTGTGTCCGATTTAGATTTCCGTCCGATATAGACTGTAATCAATAAAAGACCTTTGAAAATGCAGAAAACTACAGAAAACACTTAAGAAAATATATTCAACATGTTTATATTATTGTTCAATCTATATAAGACGTCCGATATAGACTGTAAACTAAATCAGACGTCCGCGATAAGTTCAATCTAAATCGGACGTCCGATATAGACTGTAATCTAAATCAGACGTCCGATAAGTTCAATCTAAATAGGACGTCCTATTTAGACTGTAATCTAAATCAGACGTCCGCGATAAGTTCAATCTAAATCGAACGGAAATCTAAATCGGACACAACATATGTAAAAATGTGCTTAATCATTGTTTCAAGTTCATAAATTTCCCAAAAGCCTATCCCATTGAGCCATGCCCATCAATGACTAAAGTTTATTTCAAGTTCAAATTCTTTAAAAACACATAAAGTTCTAGCAATATTTCCTTCATAAAAAGTAAGAAAAAGTAATTAAATAATAAAATGAAATGAGCACAATTTCCAAAAAAGATTTCCATAGGGATTCCGTTCCAAGCAATTTTCGGCAAAAATTTTTGCTTTTTTTTGGAAAAAAATCTCTCGATTTCGTTGCCTAGGTGATGGAGATGTGTGGGCGATTTAAAGAATTTTATCAAAAAAAATGTTTGAGATTATTTTGTGAAAAGGAAATAAACGAATTTAGACGATTTGAGTTTTAGTTTTCTTGAAATTTTCAAGATCTTCAAACTAATCCTATCGATTTTTTACGGAGAAAGCGTTCGGGAAAACAAATTTTGTGTGACTAATCATTGAGGAGAGGTTTCTTTTCTTTGTAAGGGAAATAAGAAGTAAAGGAAGTAAGAAGTGAGGGGAGTAAGAAGTAAGGAAAGTAAGAAGTAAGGGGAGTAAGAAGTAAGAGAAGTAAGAAGTAAGGGGAGTAAGAAGTAAGGAAAGTAAGAAGTAAGGGAAGTAATGGAGAAAGAAATAGAATCTATAGGTCATTCTTGTAAAACATTTGTAGCCATTATATTATCCATATTGCCGTAATTGAGATAAAAAGAGGAAAAGTTCAAAAATTGTAGTCACCGATTGAGGCAATTGAGGCAAAGAAAAGCCGAGATTTTCGTAGAAGCTTTAGGAAAGTTTCCAGAATAACTAAAAGTATAAAAAATACAGGAAAATCTTCAAGAAACTTGTAAAATCGTATTCTTTTTGATAAATGTTTCTCTCTAAAACGAAAGCATGATGATTAAAATTTTGTTGAGAAAAGGAAAAAGCGAAAAAAAAAGCCAATGACTCACAATTTGAAACCATCAAAATATGAAAAAAAAGACTTATTTTAACTTTTCTTTTTAGTTTCCTTTTATAAAGTTAGATTTATTACCGTAAATACTGTAATAGTACCCCACCCTCATAATGACGATGTGGAGTGTTGCGTAGTCTAGCTTTGAACGAGTTTTTCTCGACACTGGTTTATGCTACAATGCGCGCTTAGGTATCAAAAAATAGCTGAAATTCAGGGCTATTTTTTGATACCAAAGACGCATTTTTTGAAAGTACGGGTGCTTTGAAAAAAATGAAATACTAAAAAACTTTTGCGACTACGCGACTGTACGGGGGGGGTGGGGTACTATTACAGTATTTACGGTAAGGCTTACAATGAATGATACAGTATTTACGATATTATTTAGAGTTAAGGATAGATTAATTGAGTCAATTTGTTATTTTTCAAGTATGAAAAGGAACTCTGGACATGGCTGGGCTTTCTGGACAATCTAAAATGATTTTCTGTAATCCTGAAAGTATTTACGGTATTTACGGTAAGCGCTTTTTAAAAACTTTAATGAAATTTAATGAAAAATGAGATTTTTGGATGTAATTTGATGAGAGTTTCGACAATTTTTACGCTTTAGCAACTTTTTCTTGATTTCCTTGTTTTAGATGAAGTTAGTTTTAAGATTAAATAGAAACATTTCCATTGAACATTCAACATTCTACTTTAAACATAAACAAACAATAAGCTGAATAGCTTTAAACGGTATTCGAAAGAGAATAAATGTTGAAAAAACTAGCGCATTCCGCAATAGTCGGCATTGATCATCGAATCGCATAGGCTTAAAGTATTCCTATGCTACAGGATTGCTATGTTACAGGATTCCTATGTGACAGGATTCCTATGCTACAGGATTGCTATGTTACAGGATTCCTATGTGACAGGATTCCTATGCTACAGGATTCCTATGCTACTTCAAATGCTACTTCATACCTGCCATCGAATCAGAAACTAGAAATCGAATCTGAAAAGGATAAATCATCTTTTGACTGTTGAATTTTCGATTACCACTAGGTAATAGTAAAGTGAAGACAATTGAAATCTCAAAAGATTGACAGAACAAAACAAGAAAGAAAGTAACCTATTTGATTCATTTTATATTAGTTAGAAACTATTTCATTGAGTAAGTTAACCTGTATTGTTGCTCAATTCAAAAAAAAGGGTAAAAAATTCGTAAACAAGTTAATCTTGATGGTTCTCATGAAAATGAAAAGAGAAACGATCGATGAAACTATCAAATTTTGATAGTTTCTCATCATTTGACTTGAGATGGTTTTAAGAGAAAAAAAGAAAAAGAAAAGAGAAGAATTGTTGGATGGAAATCTTTTCTTTTCTTTTTCTCAACCCACTAATGCGCATTAGGGATTTTCAAAAGAGAAAAGTTTTGATCTAAGAGAATTTCCCTTTTTTTTCCAAATCATCCATCAATTTTCCGACAATCTGCCGAAATTTGAGATAGATTTGATGAGGAGGACGCTTTCCGAAGACGCTGAGAACGCTTGACAATCAATTTATCAACTTTGAATCTTATTCTTAGTTTTTCTTTGATTCAAAAGTTGATTCTTTATGCTTTCTATTGATTTGTTAACTTAATAATGACAAAAATTTGTTTAAACTTTACTATTATCTAATGGTAATCGAAAATTCAACATTCAAACGATGATTTATCCTTTTTAGATTCGATTTCTAGTCTTTGTTTGATACGATGGCACGTATAAGGTTTAGATTATATTTGGGAATAGATTTGGGAATAGATTTGACAAGTTCTAATAAGTCCAAAAGGTTATTAGTAAGACATAAGGCAATACACTGACAATGGGAAACGTGTTGGTGTAGCTCATTGGTAGGGCTGATTGGTAGAGCTCGATTGGTGTAGCTCATTGGTAGAGCTCATTGGTAGAGCTCATTGATGTAGAGCTTATTGGTAGAGCTTATTGGTAGAGCTTATTGGTAGAGCTCATTGGTAGAGCTTATTGGTAGAGCTCATTGGTAGGGCTCATTGGTAGAGCTCATTGGTAGAGCTCATTGGTAGAGCTCATTGGTAGAGCTCATTGGTACAGCGTTCGCCTCTTCGCCCAAGCCATCTTTCCTATTCCAATTTATGTATTTGTAGTTTAATATCTTTAACAATAAATCCTCAAAACAACAGTATCGAATTTCCTGAAACTTTTCAACTCCAAAGATCCCTTCTTTCCAACAATTCCACAAACGAGAAAGAAACACCCGTGAAAACAACCAAAAAAACAGTGAAGGACGAGAAAATTTTCTCAATTTCCAAGTTCCAAAAAAAGATGATCAAATAGATAAAGGTTTGACCTTTTGAAGGAAAATTTATGGAGTAATCAAATATTAGAGAATTCTTGGGATGATCGATGGGAAAATTTCTGCAAATTGGTCATCAATTTTATGGCAAAATTTTTGAAAAATTTCATTTTAATCTTTAAAAATTGAGTGCAAATGGTAAAATTTAAAGATTTTTCTGTAAAATTAATGTAAAAATAGAAAAAATAAATGAATGTAAAGATAAAAAAACTCAAATCTTTGACTAAAAACTAGTGTACTTTGCAGAAAATTGCAAACTTTATTTTTTTTCTCGTACAACATCACTTGTAAATGAAGAAATGAAGAAATTGTGTGCACTAGAAAGAGTGGGTTTCTAAATTTGATTCCAATTGCTCTATATTCGAAACGTGATTTAAACCTGTAACTTAAATACCTTGTCTTATAAAAAAGGTGAGTAAATTTCAAACATTGTGGGTGAAATGGCATTTTCTCGAATCAACCTTCTCGAATCAACCCTTCTCTTTCCCTACACATTGAAATGAAAAGAATTCGCAAATAGTCGCATTAAAAGAAAAAATCAGAGGGGAACTTTGGATAGAAGTTTGTGGAGAAAGAGCGCTTCAAAGTTATAGGTGAAAGTTCTAATAGGAAAGCTGAAAAGAGTTGGCTTTAGGTGGATATTCTCTTTGATTTCAAAGACAAATGGACCAATCGATAATGAATGGACAATGGACAATGGACAAATCGACCGATCAATCGATCAATCCAATGCAGTCAATCGATCAATCCAATGCAGTCAATCAATCAATCCAATCCAGTCAATCGATCAATCCAATGCAGTTAATCGTTCAATCCAATACAGTCAATCAATCAATCCAATCCAGTCAATCGATCAATCCAATGCAATCAATCGATCAATCCAATCCAGTCAATCAATCAATCCAATCCAGTCAATCAATCAATCCAATCCAGTCAATCAATCAATCCACTCCAGTCAATCAATCAATCCAATAACATAACATAAACCTCTAGTTATCAATGAAAAACATTTACAGAAGAAAGAATAAAATGAAAAGGGGCTAGATCTCAAGAAGATTACTGTAGTTTTTTTGATTCTAATGATCATCGATTGAAGGCATTCAAGTTGATTTACTTGGGTAAAACATAGATAAACAAAAAAGGCATAAGATGAAAAGAAATAGGTAAATAGTTGGAATGAAAGGACTAGATATGAAGAAGGGGTGAAGAGTGGGGACCAACGAGGGATCTCATCCTTCACCCCACCCCTTCCATTTTGTGTATAGGCCAACACTCAGCAAATATCCCCCCCTTTCTCCCCTTTTCTTTTTCTTGAATTCCTTGAAATTCGGCCACTACTCCCTTTTTCTTTAAAAGCTTTACAATTTCTTTTACAATTGTTGCATTGATACTACCAAAACTTGAAAACTTGCCATTCTTGCTTTCCCCCTGAATCAATAAATGTTGCTTTGACTAGTTTTTCTGTGGAAACTGATTGAAATGGTGGCTAATCAAAAAGGGAAATGGAAAAAGAAAAGAAAAAGAAAAGAACTCTGTCTTTAAAAGTCAATCAAAGTGATGAAAGACTTTGATTGATTTGTTGATTTTGAAAGACTTTGATTTAAAATTGATGAAAGTTTGAAATTAAGAATTGAACAGAAATAAATGTTCAGAAATCAATCATGAAGTCATATCATAAAGTATTATAAAGTAAAGTATCAGGTCTCATATCATAAAGTATCAAAAGCCTATCATACTTTTCAAGTTTAATTATTAGATTCAATTCCTTCAGCTATTAGATGCTGGCTAGAAATTCACTGATATGTTCGGGCCAGGAAATCCTTGATAATATTGTTTCACGGCTTCATGAAAGCTCAATAAAATCACAAAATAGTAAGCCAATTAAAGAGTTTTCTAGGAAAACAATCAAAAACAAAATGCAGATCTTGAAGCTAGATACAAAATGAACGATACGTTTTCCTTTTTGGGTCGAATTTTCCTTTTTCCTGGGCTTGACTAATGAAAATTCAGCGAGGCGAGAAAATGAAAGCAAAAAAGAGAAAAGGGACAATCTTTTGAAGAAAATAAAAAGGGAAGGGTTCCTCGTTGATAAGCGATTCATTTAGTGAAATGAATTTTTCCTTGAATCAGAATAAGTATTCGATTCTTGGAATAGCTAGGCTTTGAGCTGATCTTTTTATGTCAGCCTTGTCAACCGTCTCAGTGTCAACTATTGTCCCCGCATTTTTAGATCTTGTCTATCAGATTTTTGCAATAATAAACCTCTTATTCCTTCATTTTAGGATTGGGTATCTAAACGAAAAACTATGATATTTTAAGGTGTTTTGCTGGAATTGCTAAGTGTTTTCTATTTTTGTTTTATTTTCTTCTTCTTCTTCTTCTTCCTCTTCTTTCTCTTCTTCATCTTCTTCTTCATCTTCTTCTTCTTCTTCTTCTTCTTCATCATCTTCTTCTTCCTCTTCTTCCTCTTCTTCCTCTTCTTCCTCTTCTTCCTCTTCTTCTTCTTCTTCTTCTTCTTCTATTTTTCCCTTTCAAAACTCATTGCTCGTTTCTCGAAAGATGACTTATTTATGCGAGGAATCGAGGAATATCAAAAGTCTGGTGAATCAGGATGATCTCAAAGATTTTGCAGAACGAAATAGGATAGAATTTTGAAAGGCTTAAAGGGAAACCTACATAGATAGTCATTTTCTCAGATTTGTATTATAAGAAAAAACGCACCTTTGACTCCTCTACATTTTCTTTTGTAAAATCCTAAAAGTTTAAAGCCAATGAGAAAACTACTACTGAAAACTGTCTTTTAGATCCATGAGCTTTAAATACCTCAGGAATTAGCTGAACATTTTAAATTAGACTTTTAGCGAGTATATAAAAGATCCAAATTATTCTAGTCCAAATTATGTGGTCTAGTTCAACTATGTTTCAATAGAGCAAACTGGTAAGTAAACTGGCTGACAATTGAATAAAATATTGTAGTTCGATGAATTAACCATTCCGTTCTCGTTGGTAATCTGAAATTTTTAATAAAATTTAGAATCGATTGAGAGACAAGTAAACGAAACATTTGAATGAAGAAAAAAAGGATTCATTTACATAAAACTAGAAACAGACTGTCATTTTCTTACTTGACATGAATAGATTATAATATAAGCAATAGTAGTTAGCCTGGCTAACTAGCTGAGAATTGAAAAAGATATTGTAGTTCGATGAATCATCAACCTTAACCCAGTCTCATCTCAGAAAATGAAAATCGATATGATCAGGTTACAGGAGAGATCGGTGGACTGGGATCAGAATTGATGAAAAGAAAGGAAAAGGAGAATTGGTGGAAAAGAATGCAGAGAGAAAGGTCTCCGATCGGACCGGGGAATACATCATGGAGACAAAGGAGAGAAGGGAAGAGGTGGGAAGAGAAGGGAAGAGATGGGAAGAGATGGGAATAGATGAGAAGAGATGGAAAGAGAAAGGAAGAGAAGGGAAGAGAAAGGAAGTGAAGGAAAGAAGGGAAGAGATGGGAAGAGGGACCGGTCGCATTTGCATTCAATTGTACAAGAAGGCTCAATGTTGGGGATTACTCATAACGAGTGTCGAGATCGATTCATCGGCTTTTTAGGCGATGAGATTGCTTTACGATTGGAATGAGTACACTAGCTGTACAAATTTAGAAAAAAAATGCATAGTGACAGTCAAAATTGATTCAAAACAATGGTCTAGATTTATAAATTTGAGCTATTTTAAGCCTCAAAAACTTTTTGAAGAAAATGGGGTGACTAAGATGTTGGTAAATTGAAAGATTAGGCAATTTGAAAGGATTTAGATGATATACAGTTGGCTTAGATTGATATAACACTGCATTAACAGTTAAACTGATAGCTTTAATGCTGTCAGTTGGACTGTTAATGTCAGTTAAGCTAAAACTGATCACTAGACTCAGATCTACTTGTCATTTTGTTTGAATTTGTTGTTTCCAAAAAATGAAACACTCCTTTTCTCTTCATCAGTTTGAAACAAGAGAGCTCCAGAAGCTCTAGAGGCTCCAGAAGCTCTAGAGGCTCTAGAAGCTCTAGAGGCTCCAGAAGCTCTAGAGGCTCTAGAAGCTCTAGAGGCTCCAGAAGCTCTAGAGGCTCCAGAAGCTCTAGAGGCTCTAGAAGCTCTAGAGGCTCCAGAAGCTCTAGAGGCTCTAGAAGCTCTAGAGGCTCCAGAAGCTCTAGAGGCTCCAGAAGCTCTAGAGGCTCCAGAAGCTCTAGAGGCTCCAGAAGCTCTAGAAAGAATGTGTTTCCACTTTTAAGCACAATGTACATACGATAGATGAGTTGACGAATAGAAACTTGACACAAAAATGTTCCCAATCTTCACTATTGCAGCCAGTAATAAAGCTAACACTTTGCCAAATACAAATTCCCATGATGATACATACTAGGTGAATGCCATTTATGGGAATCGATTCGATATTCGATGGGGAAAGGAAAATGTGAGAGTGAAAAAGGAGGTGAAATACCACACCCACAATCGGCCTCTCGCTTTTCTTTCTCCCCCTCTCCAACATCAACCAGCCTTTCCCCCCTTCACCTTTTCGATAGCATTCGATAGCATTTCACTCATGCTTCATTGCGCACACGAGGAGAGATCACTCCATTTCTACCATATTTCACCCACCTTTTAGCATGATCATTTATGATAGACATGGGAAAATTCCACCTTCATTTTCTCAGCCATCTCTTAGACGATTGCTTTCAAATTTTTTCTACAACCAGAGGATACCAATCTCTATTTCGAAGCATAATTTCAGAACAATCGATCAAAAGACAATGGTGGAATTAGGTTCAGGTTGGAATTTTCCTATATCTAATTGGGAATTGCTAAGATTTGGTACTACTATGCAACATTTCTTGAGGCTGAATCAGGATGATCTCAAAGATTTTGCAGAACGAAATAGGATAGAATTTTGGAAGGCTTAAAAGGAAACCTACAAATACAATTTTTGTTTACAAATAGAAATTGGTATTCTCTGGTTGTAGAAAAAATTTGAAAGCAATCGTCATAAAAAGTCATTTCTCAGATTTGGATCATAAGAAAAACGCACCTTTGACTCCTCTACATTTTCTTTTGTAAAATCTTTACATTGCCTTAGAGACAGTGCTGCTAATTCAGTATTTATTATCTTTACCCCGAACTTCCCGTATCTTTCACAAAATGTAAGAAAAGACTTACTTATCTCGTGTACTTTGTGCTTGAAATTTCGAAAAACTCTCTTTCTGGAGCATCGAATCTTTGAGAGAAAAACGAGTGTTTCAGTGCACCGGAAACGATTGTGTTTCCATAATTTAAAAAGAATTTTAAAACGAAAATGATTTAGAGTAGATTTCGAAAACTTATCGTCTATCTTCGCACAAAATCCTCAGCGATTATCGCTTTAAAATCCGGGGGATCGATTTGATAATTGGTGAGTATCAAAGTTTGATGGATTCATTGAAATATTGTTGATTGAAATATTGTTCATTGAAATATTGTTGATTGAAATATTGTTCATTGAAAAGTCATCAAAATGTTTGAGCTGTTTGGAGATTGAAATTTTCAAAGATGGAATGACAAATTTGTAAGCGTAAATTTGTAAATTCCCTGGAAAGGATTTAAAAAATTCGATTGTAGTTCATGAGTTTTCAAGTTTTGTAAACGTTTCCCAAAGTCGAGTACAAAATCGAGTACAAAATTTCGTAGGGGTTGTGCAAAAAAAAAATGAGAAAAAGAGTTAAGACGAAAATTGGGTACATTCAGAGATTTTCTTTTACTATTTGATGATTTAAAGTTCGGGAAATTTACTTAATTTTACGAATTTGATGATTACTAATAGTTTAAAAAGATTTAAAAAGATTAAAAAGATGGGGGTGGGACAAATGCGACCTTTTTTTTGCGCACCTGGACATTTGCGCACCTTTTTTTTGCTGGAAAAGGCCTTAGGCAAGGCCGTAGAGCTTCAAAAATGTTTTCATACAAGGGAATCGTATGCGTAGATTCCGAATTTCGACAAATCAGATCTCGCTGACACGTCAAGTTTGGGCTAAAAGGCAAAAACTACGCAACTTAACGCTTTTCCGCAATTTTTGTCTTTTTGTCTTTGCCTTTTAGCCTAAATTTGACGTGTCAGCGAGGTCTGATTTGTCGAAATTCGGAATCTACGCATACGATTCCCTTCTCTGAAAACATTTTTGAAGCTCTACGGCCTTGCCTAAGGCCTTTTCCAGCAAAAAAAAAAGATGCGCAAATGTCCAGGTGCACAAAAAAAAGGTAGCATTTGTCCCACCCCCGCATTTTGTATTTAAATGACGGTTCTTTCCACTTTTGGTTCCATATTCAGTTATGGCTAACAAGCCAACAATGGCTGACAAGCTCAAGAAGAGTTGAAGTTTAAGTTTCAAGTTTAAGCCAAGCCTAAAGCATTCATTTTTCTAATTTCTGCACTTTCAAAAGAATATGGTAGCTTGCCAATTGTAAAGACTAAAAGAAAAATATGGAGAGCTACATTTTGGCTATTTCAAAAAAAAAAGGGAAATGTGTCGGCGCTTTGTTTGAGTTTTTCTCTTTCATCGTCGGTGCTTGGGCGAACGGCCCGCAATGAACAACAAAAAAGAGAAAAGATGTAAAAAAAGAAAAGAATAGACGGAATACGTTTTTCCTAAAAGAACTGGTTTCGTAAAGGTTCAAGGAAGATTTTGAGGCTTTGAAATAGAAAGCTTATTATGGCATTGTTTTTAAGCTAATATCTTCTACAAATATTTAAATAAAAGCTCTAGAAGTCAATTTCAAAACAATATTCTGCAAGTAATTAACTTTATAAGTTCAAAGCGACAAAATAACTTTTCAAGTACTTTAGTTTATAGTTTAGTATAGTTCACTATTACGCAGTATCCATTACAAGTAGAGTACAAGGTAAAGATTAAAGAGTCAAATAATCAAGTACTAAAAATGTAAATAATTACCGTAAATACTATAATTGGACCCCACCCCCATAATGACGGTGTGGAGTGTTGCGTAGTCTAGCTTTGAACGAGTTTTTCTCGACACTGGTTTATGCTACAATGCGCGCTTAGGTATCAAAAAATAGCTGAAATTCAGAGCTATTTTTTGATACCAAAGACGCATTTTTTGAAAGTACGAGCGCTTTGCAAAAAATGAAATAATAAAAAAATTTTGCGACTACGCGACTGTACGGTGGGGTCCAATTACAGTATTTACGGTATGCTAAAAATTGAATTCAACGAGCTTTAAAGTTTCTCTAACAATTTGATGTTTTTATGGTGGATTGAAGACGGAATAGGGAGTCTAGTGAAGAAAGAGCGTTTGGGGTGAGTGAGTGAGTGTTGTGGATACAACATTTGAATCACTCAACCCGTGTGAATCACTCAATGCTCATGAAATATTTATGGAAAACACAAGGCAACCATGAATAGTAAGTGAAAGTATTTTTTAGCAATATAAAACAAAACTGGTACTGCTTAGGTACTCAAAAAAACTTTAGCGACTACCCGACTGTACGGTGGGGTCCAATTACAGTATTTACGGTGAGCCTTATCCGTAAGAAAAGAGTTTTTGCAAAGATTTTCGAAAACTTTTCAATTACAATCTCTGCGTCATTCAATTCCAAGGTTTTCCTTTTTCTCACTTCACTTTTTTCTTTGTCATTCTCATCGAGGTCAACTCAGTTTGACCAGCTGGTACTCGAATAGTTTCGCAATCCAACTTTCCAAAAATATCCAATAAAGTCGAAATTTCGTTGTAAATCGAAATTTTCAAGAAAAAAAATCGATAGATTTCAACTCTTTCAACTCTATATTATTCTCCATCGCCAACTATTTCTATTTGTTTTAACTCGACGCTTTCAAAAGGAACCCTCCTCGCACATGACTTTTACACAAGTGGATGAAATTTTTTGAGAAAAAAAACTGGTAACAATAAGAGTTTCATAATAAAATCAATTAAATTTTAAGTGTTAAACAAATTTTTAAAACTTTTTTTGCTCAAATCTTTCACAAAAGGACGTTAAAAAACGTTTACCGTAATAGTAGTGCGTTTCTGTAATAGTAGTGCGCACTACTATTTTTTCAATCCCCCTCCAGCCTGCACTACTATGACAGAAAATACAGTATATTGATGAAAAACAGATTGGCTTAAAGGGATTTGCTTAAAGGATTGTTTAAGAAATGAATACTGTATTATAAGATATCTATCTAGATCTGGATACTGTATTATAAGATATTATAAGATAGACTAAATATTTAAACAAAGCAATAATGTCGAAATATCTAACTTGCCATAAAGGTAGAGGCTATTCAATGTCCGCTAAATAAGATCCCAGTTTATAGATCAAGTTCCAGATCTTCCAGATCTTTTCAAAATCTGTTAAGTCATAGTTTTTTCAAATCTTTGACTTTTTTCAAAAACCCTACCAATAAATCTTTTTCTTAAACCCGTCAAAAATGAGGAGTAGAAAGCCAGTAATCACCAAGCAGATGGAGTTCAAAAAAGACACGAAAAAGTGGAAAGCGATGAAAAATTGAGGAACAAAAAGAAAAGAAATGGAAAGAAAGCAAAAGTGATAGCTTTTTCCAGAAATCCGGCCGTTTCAAGCTCGATTTCCGGCCAGATGCCTCATCTTTCATAGGTCATTTTTTACAATTTACATTTGAACATAGAATTTTTAAAGCTGAATATTTGAAAGTTAGATGGTAGACAACTTGGCCCAAAATTCTTTCCTCAAACAAATAGTCCCGTGCCAATACTAACCTTGACCGGACAAGTAGTGGATTGAAAAGAGAAATGTTGTCGAGAGGAAAGTGATCAATTATTGGTTAAAGTTAAATTCTAGATGTAAGCCTTGTACTGTATAGTATTTGATAAGAAAATCTATATATATATATGTTGTGTCCGATTTAGATTGAACTTATCGCGGACGTCCGATTTAGATTACAGTCTATATCGGACGTTCGATTTAGATTCAATCTAAATCTTATATGGATTGAACAATAATATAAACATGCTTAATATATGTTCTTAAGCGTTTTCTGTAGTTCTCTGCATTTTTCAAAGGTCTTTTATTGATTACAGTCTATATCGGACGTCCGATACAGATCGAACAATAATAAACGTGCTTAACATATGTTCTTTGAAAATTTCTTTGAAAAGCGCAGAAAATTGCAAAAAAACGCTTAAGAACATATATTAAGCACGTTTATTATTGTTCGATCTGTATCGGACGTCCGATATAGACTGTAATCTAAATCGGACGTCCGCGATAAGTTCAATCTAAATCGGACGTCCGATTTAGATTCAATCTAAATCGGACGGAAATCTAAATCGGACACAACATATATATATATATTATTAAGCTTTAAAAAAATCAAAGCTTGTTAGTCTCAAATCTACAAAACAGCAGAGCTATACGTAAATTTAAGACATCTGACCACAAATATCGTAAAGAGGCCACACAAAGAGTGATAACGGATGTAAAGGAGATGGAAAGGAGATGGAAAGGAAAAGAAAGATGAAGAGGGACAGAATCCTTTCAACTCTGAGTTTGTTGAGTGGTGGAGATTGGAGATTGGAAGAGAGGCTTGTGGATGGGAAAGGAGAGATGGTTGTGTTGACAGAAGAATGGATGAGAAGAGGGAAAAGATCGATCGATTTGAGAAGAGGACGGTTTGCGCAAGATTTTGATAGTGTTCCTTGATATTCTTGGGCTTACGATATTGGGAATCATAAAGAACCAAAGCTATGGAGGATTACAACCCTTCAAGCTCAGATTCTATATGTCTTGATTATTTCAATCCAAAAACAGTTACTATACAAGATCTAGAAAAGAGCAAAAGATCGATCTGCGGTGTGTGGAGAGACCCCAGTCCCTTACTCAAACATGACCCTTGATGTCCGCTCTCTTCTACTCTCTTCTACTCTCTTCTACTTTCTTCTACTCTCTCTCTTCTACTCTCTCTTCTACTCTCTCTTCTCTTCTACGACTAATTATACACCACTGCAAAGAGCCAAAACAATTGATTCATTTGAGTAAATGGAAAACAAGAGATTATTATGATTTAAGTCAAAAATTAGCAGAACTAGCAGATTATTAGAACTGTAACTATTGTACTGTAAAGCTTAGATGCCCTAGAAAGCTTCAGCATTCAGATTCGGATTATAAGCTTGTAGCTACTGTAGTGTTATTAAGTTCTGATTGTAAGCACTTGAATATCAGAGTTCAAATCTATTGTGAGCTTATAGACTTGTGAATCCTTACAAGTTTTGAGTGTTTGAAAGATTCGTAAACAATGAGAAACTTGTGATTCTTGAATTTTTGTTAAAAGCTTTGAACAGCTTTGTTTCTTAGTTCAGATTTTAGATTTTTCAAAAGCGAAGATTAGTGAATCGATGCCTACAGAAACCCTAGGCTCTAATCCCCATTTTTTACCTATTTTTTACAAGTTTTCAAGCCATCAAATCCAAGATGAGATTAAACGAATTAGAGTTTTTATATCATTTTAAAGTTTATTGTGGAAATGAAGTCTGAGGTGCGAATGGTGATGAGTGAGCGGTAGGCATGACAACGATTGGATGGGGAAACACAGCGGGAGATGGGGAACAAGGGTGGAAAGCGTTAGTGAGAAGGGGTTGGCTTTAAATTGACAGAAATGTTTGAGTTCTGTAAAGAGTGCTTAAAGTTTCTTGAGACTTGAGAATTTGCAAAATGGCTTTGAAATTCGAAAACGTCTTGTTACAAGGAAAAGTTATCACTTCTAAACTGAATGACATTTAATTGAATATCTTAATCAAGTGAATAGCCATTTATTAGCTGAATACCTTTAGCTAGAGATTTAATTGAATATAGATACTGAAAGTTACTTGCTTAAACTTTTCTTAATTTGGAAAACGAGTATATCCCTGCCAAACACACTCGTTTCTCAGTTAGTAACTGGAAGAAAGGGAAATCGAATTTTTCATCGTTCTTTTCATGCCCCTATCAAGAACTTGTCCCCCAACTCCCAATGGGACTCCAAGAAAAAGCGACTTTGCCGGGGGGATTCTAATTTCTTCTCGTACCACCCCGTGAGTGAACTTGACCACACTTGGGAGGAGTTGTTTTGGCATGAGAGGATTGGAGAAATTCTACAATCTATTGAAACAACTTGACCACACTTGGGAGGAGTTGTTTTGGCATGAGAGGATTGAAGAAATTCTACAATCTATTGAAACAAATCGAGTCCTAAATTAAGATGCTATAGAACTGAAGCAAAGATACTGCTGAAGTAGAATTATTTTAGCTAACAGTTGACTGCATGTGGATTGTTTACGCAGCTTGGATGCCAGCCAGATGAAAGCGCTGAGAATTCGACGAAAAGTGGATAGATGGGGATTGTTGAAAAGTATAGAAATGTGTACTGATTGTGAGGTACTGAAGTACAATTGTATCAAAACGTACAGCAATACTAATACATATGGTTACGTCAAATGGGTGAGCAAGAGCAAGAATAGCACCTGATAGTGTTATTATTAGATTTATAAAAGTAGTTAGACATCGGAAGTTAAAGAATACTTCAAAATAGGCACAATCCAGAACCAAAACTACTCCACTCCTTGCAAGCACTAATACTAATACGATGAATGCGGTGGGTGGTGGGCATTCCTTCTCTTCGTTCACTTCTTGATGAACCCTCCCTAGTGAACCCTTTTGTGTTGAAAGCCATGTGAAAAGAGAAAAGGTGAGAGAAGACAAATTGGGGCATTCCCTCTACGAGACATTCCCCCGTTTTAGTCCTTTTACGAGAAATCACCCAGACAATAAATCATTTGACCTCTCACTACACACAGGTAATCTGCAAGAAAAACTGAAAAACAGAAAAGGCTTTGGTGTTTCGAGGAAATTTACAAATTTGGTGTTTGAGACGTTGTGAGAAAAATATCGTTCAGGTGCATTAGACGGGATGCGTTTCTGCTTTACGAACACAAAATACAAGGAAAACTTCGAAGGAAAGCTAAATAAAAGATCAAAGATTCAGACTTTCTTGCCTATTTTTACTATTTTACTTTTCAAAAACCCTCATTGTCAGTAAATTTTTGTTTTTCTTTTTTCTAAAGTTCTTCCGCGGAACAGCCGAAAGCCTCATCCATCACTCGGATTCACCCACTAATGCCCTCAAGTTTTATGCATTTTTTCCCCAAAAAGCAAAAAGGGTCGAAGACTTCGAAAAAGTCAACCCAACGAAAAGTACTAAAATAGCGGTGAGGATAAATAAGAGAAAGGTCACCGGATGTGTTCTGAAATTTGGCACCTAAGGATAGGGAAAAAGGTGAAGAGACCCGAAATAGATGGTCGTATCGTGGAAATCTGATGCTTGGATTAGAAAAGGTAGATCTGGGTAAATATTTATATCTGTTAACAAAGTCGGTTAAGACTTGTTGAATTAAAAGAAAGATAACTTTGAAATAAGTTCAGAGACAAAAGGAATTGTGAAACAGTTTTTAGACCTTTTGGAAGTACGGGTAACTTCAACATCCAGAAATTTCACAACCACAGTATCGTCTCTTGAACAAAAGAAGTTGAAGTTATGAAATTTTAAACGGTATGTGTTCTGCTTGAGAATCAGGGCTTAGTGATAAAATCTGGCAATGTCTTGAGCTTGAATCCGAAAGCCGGTAAGATTTAAAAAAGCAAAATCAACTAGAAAACCCTTCAACGAGTTGTGGAAATGTGATTCTGAGGATTTTCTGAGCGAAAATTTTATCTCGAAGAAGTGAAAGAAATCGAGTGTCAAGTGAGCTAAAGGAGTCGAAAAGTGAAGAAAAAGCTAGGGGAGAAAGCTGTGGCTGGAAAAAGAGAAAAACTGGCCCTAGCGGCCTGAAAAAGGAGTTTCCTTTTTCTTTTCCGGGACAACCACATCGATTTTTCCATACAAAGCAGGGGGCTGGATGGATGAAAGGAAAGGGTCTAGGTTTGAGCGCAAAGAAGAAAGCAATTCACGCGGAGGGACCCTGTTGTGTGGGGCGCTTTCAGCCCCAGCTTCAGCCCCTGCTTCAGCCTTTTCAATCTCCGCATCCAAGTAAATTTCAGTGAATGTGCCTTGAAGAGGTGCTATTAGCGCCAGATACACTCCGGGACTCAGACTTGTCAATACATTCAACATTCAAGGGTACATGGAGCGTGTACTAACTGTGGAGATTTCAGATTGAATCGTTAAAATTGAAGTTGTGAAAAAGGTAGCCTTTGAACTTTAGGTGCCTTTATCTAGCTTCCTTCAAAAACGAGGTGCTAGCAAAAGCGCCGCGTTTTTTGCGCCAAATTTAGGCTTATGAAAATCACTGTAACAAATCACTTTTCCCAACTTCTAACCAACTTTTTTCAATTTTCTACTTCATATTTTTAATTCACACTGTTTTCAATCAGAAAACACGTTTAAATACATCCCTAAAAACAGTCATTTTTGTGTCACCGATTGGGCTTTTTGCTCTTTATATCGATTTTATGCCATTTTTAGATCTGGCGAAGACGTCAAAGTAGCGAGCAATCGTCGACGAGAAAAAGTAGTAAAAAAATAAAAATAAACAATCAGAGTTGGTAGAAAAGTGTGTTGAAAAGCACAAATTTGGCGCAAATGATACGCGGCGCAAATAATTTGGCGCTTTTGCTAGCACCACCCAAAAACTTTCTTCGTTTTTAATTTTTTTCTTTCTTTGGAAATTGTTGATTTTGAAATCTTTACTTCTCGGTTCGATTTTCAAACACAAATTTTCCCTGAGTTTACTCAAAAAGAAAACACAAAACGTAAAAACGCTAGGATTTGCAAATTCTTGTTAACCATTCCTTGTTTTTCCAATATTTTTTGAAACATTGTAATCTGCTTATATTTAGAATGGAGCCGCCTTCCGATTTGAATATCAGCCAACCATTACCAGTTTTTGAAGAACAAGTACTTTAGTGTCTTGTAAATTATGCTAACTTTATTTGTTTAGTCCGTCGATTTTGGAGACGACAGCTCACTCTTCTATTTCTTCATCAACGCCTCACAGATCAAAATCATGAAAGATCGAACAAATAGACACCAAATAAAGAGTTTAGATCAGGTAAAATAACTTTTCTAATAGTAAGTGTAACTTGACTTGAATTGGTTATCTATTGAAAGCTTGGGTAAATTGTTACGATGCAATAAAATTGTTCTTTTCAGCTTCGACAACCATTTCTCTACAATTCGACCGAGAATTTACCAGATTTGGACACGATTATTGGAAGTCGAACGATTGCCGAGATGAGCACCAAGAGATACGAGTGTTTTCTCCGTGAAGTTTGATATAATATTGTTCCGAATAAGTTCCATTTTTTAGATTGAGAAGATCGGCTTCCTCAACATGCTCAAATTATTGGACACATCTTCTACACTTTTTCTGAATAATGCAACGGAATTATGGGGCACACTTACTTGCATCAATACACGCCATATTCAAGTACTAGGTATTGCAACTTTTTTTAATCTGGAAATTTGTTTTTAGAAAACGAGCACTTGAGGAAAGTTAGAGGAGTAGAAGGCAAGCAGTGGCGACTACAGAATATTGCGAGGATCGACGATTTGCAGCAGCTTTTAATAAAAAATTTGTCACGAACAGTTAACTTCGAGGTTGGGCTATATTCAGGCAAATCAATGGTGCACTTAGGGTCGACCGATTGCTTTCGTACATCCGTGTCACTTGTTGTGTATAGAGGGAGGTGAGAATCTCGACACTATCGAATACGTACAGCAGTTTATGAATGGGTTTGTAACACTTATTTTTTCATTAACCTTGTTTTATTTAGTTTCTCCGTGCCGCTTCTACGAAATGAGAATGTTGACTTCGGGACTATCTGTCTGCTAGAGTGCGAAAGAGGATATTGGGCAAGAGTCATGGCCCTGTCGGTGATCAACAAAGGTTTAAAGGTATTTTTTGGATAATGATACGTATTAACTATAAACTTTAGGTAGTGAAGTGGAAAGTTGCTTGCGTTGATGGAGGATTTGACGGCAAATTTTTAATAGTTAGTTAAATTTAGAAAGAACTAATGAAAGTTTGTTAGGAAGCACCCACGCATCAATTGTTTGTATTGCCGGATGAACTCTCACAAGAACTCCTTCCATCATCTGTCTTTCTCGTCAAATTGCGAGCACTTGCTGGGATTCAAGAAGTAGTATAAAGCTTTAACCGAAAATTTATTCAATTTAGGGAATGTTTGACTTCGCTCAGCAAACGCTGGAGGAGATTGTAAATAACCCCGCGTGCAACAAAATCGTTGTTCTGCCGAAGAAAACTTCACGTAGAGTGCATCGGTTTGCTAAGGTAGCCTCGCCAGTTAATTTTTCTCAACTTTAAGTTTAGTTAGGTGAATTATACGTTGGTGACTTGATACCGGAAGTGGACTTTGCGCTGTATCCTGCTACCTCTATTACAGAACTAGAACCACCACTACCGCCGCTTCTCTCTGATATACTGATCAATAACGGAGTTTTCAACTGGTTTGTTCTATTATAGCTTAAAGGTAGTTCATGAAAATTAGATCAATAAAACAGGTTTTGAGGTTTTTAAAGTATTTTGGAAAAGCAATCGTCAACCGTAAAATCAACTGCCAAACCTTCTCTTCATTTACATGCCTAAAAAAAGTATTATAGCACTCCCATCCTCTGCCCAGTTGCCAATGACTTCTGGATCTACAAATCGGGTCGAATGCCCCCGCGTCCTCATCCACCAATGCTTCTTGGCTACTCGGATTTGCAGTTCTCCCCACCTGTTGACGCGAAATTTTGTCAAAAGGCATTGGCCGGAGAGGAATTGAACACCGGGAGCCTTGCTATGTTTATCGACCCGAATTTACGGAATGATTTTGTGGTTAGTTGCATTATGATTACCAGCTTATGATACAATTTGTTCGCTTATCTAGGCAAAACCGATCCTTCAAGTGTCTCCATACTGGCTTTGTGTCGATGACTCGGAAATAGGTTGGAGGAAAAGCCAACTTGCTGAAGAAGCAATGCAGAGGTGAAACACACGATTTATTTATTAACTTGCAGTTTTAGTTCGCTATCACAAAACACGATACTACGTCGTAGTGAAATTGTTTGCGGAAATGCAATGCTATTTTATCGATCGAACGACTTGCTTATTATTCGGGTTCTGGTCGCTACTGCCAAACAATTCGAGGCTGGAAAGGTATCTAATTTTGCATAAAACTTGTGAATTTTATTTTAGGTAAAATCTTGGGGTGTTTTCGATCTTGATGACCCAAGGCCGACCAACGGCGACATTTTATCGGTAATTTTGAATTGCAATACGTGTAAGGTTGAACTATTCAGGAAGTTGCAACCGAAAACCTTTACGCCCTACCCGAAGCATTGAGATTAGCAAATCTCCCAGCACGAATATTCCTAAGCAAGATTGTCAACGAGGTTTCATTTTAAATTTGAAAATGTAACATGAAAGTTTAGGGCATTCTTAACGAGCTCCAGAAGAAAATCAACGACGATAGCAAAGCGTGGATGGTCGCGAAGCTAATAGACAATAGATTGCAGAACCGAATTGAATTTGGGGTAAATTAATATGAATTGCTACATACGAACAGCGATGACGAGCTTAAAACTAGCAATAGATAATTTGATAATGTTTACAACTGTTTTAATTTTTTTGTTTTAGCATGCCACTTTCCGAGATGTTCCCGAATGCTACTTCTACGTGCAAAGCGAGTCAAAGAATAAATGAAAGCTTTCCTCAAAGGAAGTTAATTAGAATTTTTAAAGGACTTTGTCTTTTTTGATCTCCCATTCACTTTTTGATCTCCCACCTAAAAACTAACAAAAATTGTTTTTGAAATTTTATTTTCCAGTTTTATAGTTGTTTGAATAAAGATGCGAAGTTTTGAAAGGACTGTCTTTTATTGCTTGTTGAACACGTTAGCACGTTAACACGAATACATACCTAGACATTGAAAATTACGCGTTCTTACCCTGGCGTTGCTTGTACAGTCGTACTTGAGAATTTGAATTTTTTTGTCGATATGTTTGTTCTATTATTGCTTTTACGATTCTCAGCTACTCTTTTAAAGTCTAACTGTGTTTATTGAGGGCATCGATTGACTCTCTTCTGGTTCCTCCACAATGGCTGGTACGTTACTGTTTGAATAGATTTCTAACGATTAAAATTTGGCATAGTTACTCATGGTATGTCTTTAGCACCATACGGGTACGCATCTCCGTTTGGAATTCGCAATTCGATCAACGAAGAACCAAAAAGTTCTTTGTCGATGTGAGTTAAATATTTATTTCTTATTCTCATAATTAGTTTAGGCCAGTCTCATTTGGGGAGGTCAGCTATGATACGAATTCGACGGATCCGCTCATGAAGAGGTGCATTGAAAAGCGATTACCTTTATAACTCTCGTTTAGATCTCGGATCTTTATTGGAAACCTTCAACCAGGCAATAATACACGTGACGAAGTTATTGAGTTATGTCGCAACTATGGAAATGTTATTGCCGCTACATTGTTTAAGGTTTGGCATATGTGCGAAATAACAAAATAGCTAAAAAATTGCTTAGTGGATTGATTTTTTCTAAAAGTTAGAAACAAGTTTTGCAACCATTGATTTGGAAGCTGTCAAAGTTTGCCTTATTGTTATTTAGGGATTTGCTTTCGTTCAATATAGCCGCTGTCAAGATGCCGACGAAGCCGTTGTCAAGCTTCACAATCAAATGCTGAAGGGGACTAGAATCGGTAAATTTGTCGCTTCCTAGACTAAAAAGCTTTTAAAGCGTTAAAATAGCCAATTGGCGTCATTTTTCAGATTTTTAGTCAAAGATCAATTTTTGAGTATGTGTTTTCTCTTTATTTTATTTTATTTTTTTTTAAGATGTTCGTCTCGCCATCAATCCGAAAGGGTAACGATTTGATGATTTTTATTTTATTTTTTTTTTGTTTTGTTTTTAAAGATTTTATGAAAGGCTATTGCCTTTTATAAAATCCAACAAAAAACCGACAAGATTCAAATTAAGAGGTTTCATGAAAAATTGGTAAAATTCGAATTCAGGCTCGAAAAGGCGAGTGACCAGATCGTCAAAAAACGTAAAGCTGATGAGGTGAGAGGAGTTTCTTTACTATCACTTCAAGTTCAATATATACTTGTTCAAGTTCAAATCTTAAGCACATGTTATATTCAGCTTGCCTATACTGAAGAAATCAATCAAGTGAATGATAGGAATCGACGAATCGCCACTGTAGATCTCACTAAGAACACGGATTTTGCTGACACGGGTTGGTTTTGTCGACTATGTGTTGTTCAAAGACTATCAGGAAAATATGCTTTAGTGACAACTTTTAAACTTCACGCGCTGATTCTTATAATATAAATTATTGCAGGTATGGCTGACACACTCATTTGCGGTGGATGTCGCTTTGTTACGTGCGATTTCGAAGTATGGAGGCAGCACCGACTTGTTGCTTGCGCTAAGCCTAAGGACTCACGTGAGTGTTGACAAGGGAGTGTATTAAGTGATAAAACAACTGCACAGCGAAATTTTGATGTCGAGTATTAAATGTAGTTTTTAGACGAACCCGAAGTCCTCAAGTGCGCCTCGTGTGAGCAACGCTTTCAGACTGCTTGGGGTCTTGTTACTCATCTCACAGATTTTCATCGAATGATGCTTTTCAAGTAAAAACATTTTAAGGTAACACACCATTTTTGACAATTTTAGACCCGAAACATTGGCTCCGAACCAGCCTCAATTAGTCGGCGATGCTCAATCTCTGGCTAGCGTTTCACAACAATCAGGTAAATTTTGTCAGAAAAGTAGTTTTTTCTATTCATTGTTTAGTCGTCTCAAGTGAACCACAAGAGAATGGACAAGAGGCCCAGCAAGAAGTGTTGGCAAATCCTTGAAGATTTTTAACTACTTATTTATTTTGATTCGCTTATAAACAGTATCTATCTTTGTTTTCGTTTTTGATCATCAAAAATTTCATAAAAATCAAGTCGGAAAATAAAGATTAAAAATAATTATTCACTGAACTTGAATGCCTCTTTTACTAAAAAGTCACTGAAGAAAAATATTTGTGGTGTTAACATATACAGAAATTTGTATTATCAAATGCAAACTATTGAGATTTTATACTTTTCAAAAGTTTCTCCTTTCTAAAAAACAACAATTTTGTCTTTCTAGATCGGCTTTAGTAACTCGCGTTCTCTTGTATCATTCATTTCTTTTTCTAGCCCCACCCACACTTTTTATTTGTAGTATCAAAGAACTTTTCACGCACGAATCTAGTTTTTTTTATTAGTTGCATAACGCCCGGCAAGAGGCTACACGAAACTCCTTTGTTCACCCATTTTCACTTCGACATTCCCGTGAATTTGTCTTTTAAGACCTTTGATGAGAGGAGAAAATAGAGGCTTCATATTTTGGAGTAGCAGTTTTTTGTTAACTTTACCAGCCATTTTCTATTCAATTCTCTTGTCTTTGAAGTTTTAAATACAACTTTAAAATCGTGTTTCTTTTTAAGGTAAACACGAGTCCGATGACTGAAGAAGAGGCTGCTCGAACAGAAGAAAATGGTTTCGAAGAACCAAAAGACGCGGAAGAGGTTCCACCTGTTTTGGTGAGGGTTCCTAAGAAGTTTTTTTACTCATAATTTTGAACAGTTATTTTGTTTTACGTCTTCTTTTTAGACCGAAGAGGAAATACGAGAGCATGGGCGAAAGGTGGCGATGGCCCTTGCAGTGCCCAGCACGAAGGGCCATTCGCAGGCGATAGCCGGCTTGATACGAGTGCTGGACCGCTCAAATGAAGGTAAATACACTTCTTTGGAAACTGAACTTGTCTATTAAGAGCGTTGCATTAAAATTCTTTTCTTGTCAAGCGTTCATTAAAATTCTTTTTTAGGCCTCGATGAACCGTACATCAAGGGTTTTGTGGGATTAGCAGTGGCAGGGGCCCGACGATTTCACTCGCGGCGGACGCTTCATGTAAATTTAGCGGCACGCTTTTATAAGCTTTATTGATTAGGCTCTTGAGCGTCTAATGGCAAGGTTATTTCGACTCAACAATGAGGCAACGATACGACGATTGTCACACACCGTTGTGGCAACCTATCCGGACTTGGCAAACATAACGTAGGGCGTTTTTTACTGACACTCATCCTATTGTTTTCAGACGGTCGATTGGGGCAGAATCAGTGGGACCTGCGAAATGGTTATTCAGTGGCGCTACTGAGAATTTAACTGATCCAGATTTCAAGTTATTGGTAGGTGTTTAAAATTGAATCTAATCTAAGTTTTCTTTTATAGGTGCAAGGACTTGCAAGTCTATCGTATTACGCTTCTTCATCAAACACGGGCGCTCGATATTTCAAAAAGCAACTCCAGAAGTGGCTAAACGAAACGAATTACAAGCGAATGATGACGACAATCACTGAACTATCCACCGAGCCTGCATTTGCCTTGAGGATACTGACGTTTATTGGATTCGTTGATCAGGTTAGTCAAACTTATTTATAGTCTTAATTCAGCGTCGTTTTTAGATGACCGATAAGAACGGTCTTGTTCCAGTCTTGATCGATTTATTTAACAAACATGTTCTGCTGACAAAAGTGGCAGTTCCTGGCTTTTTGTTGGTTAGTTTCTTTGTTGCTTTCATTTGCTGATTTTTGTACTTTAGGATGGACTCCAAAAATCGTATCAAAAAATCTCAGCAAAGGACTTTGAAGAACAACTTCTGCCTCAAATCAAGAAGAGTGCTCTACGCAGCCCGGAAGTCGCAATTTATGGTACATTTAGTTAGGGGTATAGAAATCTCAATGTTTTTCAGGAATTGGATCGCTTTTGAAGAATGTTACTTTTGGCTTGGATGCATTCGCCAAAGATCTGCTTAACTCTATTCAAGGTAATGGTTTAGTTTTACTAATGATTTGGCGGATTTTCAGGTTCACTCGCAAGTTTGCCGTACACTACTAATGTGCTCGCCTACATCGGAAACGCTTGCGCACAACCGGCAAACCTTGGTCTTGTGGCTGAGCAGCTACTCAATCAAGCTTCAGGTAGGCAAGCTCTTACTAAATGTTAAATCAGCAAAGATCAAAACAGTTTAAAACGTTAAATTTAGGTGCAAAGAATCCAGAACTTCGCATACAACTATTAAATGGTCTTTCATTGTGCACAACAGCAAAAGTTGAACGAGGCTCATTTGACGCTTTGGCCGTTGATGTCATTGCAAAGATTCTGAAAATTGCGGATAGTTGGTTATCACTTTTTTTATTCTAACTTTATTATTTAGCAAACGAGGAAGTTGTACGACGACAGTGGCAATGTGTAAACAAATGGACTTCATTGCTAAATCAAGACTCAAAAGGATTTGAACAAATTCTCAAGGTGGTTATCATTCATTTAAGTTCCAAAGAAAAATTTTGCAGGAATCTACTAAGTTGCCAGCTCCTCTCAGGCACATTGCGTTTGCATCAATTTCCGAGCTTCTGGAGCAATGTGAGCGATAGAGTACATCGAACTGATTTTAAAACTTATTTTAGATGATTCAGTTGTTATCAAAAATTCTGTCGAAGCTACGCTCAAAAAGGATATCGATACTTGTCATAAAGAGGTGCTTAATATTTTACTATTGTAATATGCTTGATTTTAGCCCCTTGATGCGATTGCTTTAATATCGTTACTATTGAAAGTGGACCCAAAGAAAACCAAAGATGAATCTTTGCTCAAAAAGTTGCCGACCTGGGATAATCTATACAAAGTAAAAACTCCTATAAAGATTTTAAACAAATTCATTTAGCCAAAAGTACTGTCAGCAATCGACCCTATGTTTGCTGCACAATGGGTGAAAGTTGCAGGCAAAGTGGTGAATAGCGATGCATTTGTGAGAATTTAACGTTCTTTTGATAGCTGTTTCAATTTTAGATGGTCGCTAATTTTGGTTTGCGCTCACTTGTGGTTTTGTTGCTTTGGCCCGATGCAGGAGTGCGGAGAGTTGCCAAAGAAACGATCACACAAATATTCGGCGATGATGGAACGGAGTTGGCCAGTAAGCTGGCAGAACAAGCCTACGCGGAGATAATCTGTGGATCGGCGGATGAAGTCGGTGTCAGACAATTGAAATCAGGTGATGTGTAAGTTTCAGCTTTTGCGCAAAGTGCCTCATTCACGCCCGTGTGCCGATAATTGGTCGATTCCTGGAGAATGGATGGTTGCACTTCTTGAGGTTAAGTTGCGCTGTAGAATTTCAAAGTTTAGGTTTTAGTTGTTGCTGACGTCTAAAGGAGATAGCGCATCTCTCGCTGTTCACACGCTTCTCTTGGGTTCTCTGCCACGATTGCGTAAGTTTCGTCAAAAGTAGCGCATTTGATTTATTTTTAGTTGAGGTCGATGGTTCTGTATGGCTTCGTTGGATTCATTCGCAGCAACAAAAGTCTGAATGGATGCGAAGCGATGCTTTCAAAGACGAAATTGTGACTAAAGTGCTAAAATGTGTGAACCGAAAAGTCCGGTATGTATCTATTGCTTACGAACAATGGTCTCCTGTTAAGGGATAACTCGTTGAATATTCTGGTCTCATCGGGAATGAATGAAGTAAGAGACGAATTGTGGAAGAATATAGAACAGGACCTTATGAGAGTTGAACCAGAAGCATATGTCAAACAGGTCGGAATAAAAGAGTAGATTTGACATGTGTCGTTTTTAGATTAGCGAAAGAGATGTGGCAATTTATCGAACACCAGAGGGCCAATTGTACAACACTGAAGTCCTCGAAATCGATGAAGGTGCAGCTGGCAAGAATGTGAAAAGAGAGAACAAGGCATACTCATTTGCCGATCAACAAGCTGAGGTATTAAAAGAATATTTACGCAACATGGATGTTCTTGAACGGCCGTTAGAAATGCAAAACAAACTATTTGGTAGAACCGTTTAAATTTTCTCGTTTAGATGGAGATTCGACGAGAATTGGCAGAGAAAATGCGCAAAGAAGGAAAATTGACGCCAAAACAGAAAGCAGCCCTCGAAAAGGAGTTGGCTAAAGAAAAGGTCAATATAGCAAATTTAATGTTTCACTGCAATTTTTTTAGGAGGTTCGAGATCGAGTCAAGCATTTTTACTGTGCTGCCGAGTTATCATTGGATGAAGCACGAGCCATGGTGCTTGCTGATCATCAGGTTGAAGATTTTATAATTATAGAAATTCACATCTTTTGCTTAGGGTGCTTTCAAAAAAGCTTATTTGCTCTTCGAACGAGGTCTTCCGTTGACAAAATCCTACTTGACAGCTCAAGACGCAGCAAAGTTGTTTTTCGCTTTCCGAGATGTTGCTTTGTCACGGACGGATGATGCTTTGAGTATAATTTTATCAGTTTTAGCATTCAATATTTCTGTTTAGTGGAGAAAGTTGGATATTGGACGCTTCGACTCGCCGAATCAAAATGGCTACCACCGAATGTCTTTGGAGAAGGTGTCGAGGAAGTGTTGAGGAAACTACTCGCTTTGCTTCAAGAAAGAGCTTTTGTGATGGATGCTGGTGATGAGGATGAGGTATACAGTAAAAAAAGAGACGACGAAGACTATCATATTTCAGGATGACTATCTGCTCTACGAAGACATGATTTCATCATCGGAAATTCTCCTCTACTTCCCATTACTTAAAGGAATCATCGAAGGATCAGCGTATTCTGAAATCCTCAAGGGTGCCGCTCTCGAGTTGGTTAAATCGGCAATCAACAAGAAGTTTTTACGAGTAAGTGTAGAAAAAGCTAGCCACTAATTTTGTTACTCAGGATGATTCTGTCTTGAATATTCCAATCATTGATTATGGAGAATTGTTGATCAACTTTTTGTCAAAGAACGAAGTGAGTTTTTATTTTATCTTACTCTAATTTCATCAATCATTTAGATCGAGTCTCTGGGAGAAACGGCAACACAAGCTTTGACCAACTTGGTCCTGCTGATCAACGAGACGGGAGATACGGGCAATGAAGTGATTCGGTTTATTATGAGAGTTCTGACGATTCTTGGAGAGGAAGCCAAGCCCGAATTGAGACATTCAGCTCTTCAAGTTTGTATTTTACTATTTTCGTGATTTACTTTTACGGACTTCTTGTCAACTCATAGTTTATAGATTTTGTCGGCCAATCAACTCATCACTCGTTTGATCACTTCGAGCAAGGATACCAGCTTTATCACATTCTGCCAAGTGCGTTTTCTTTATTAGCACACCCTGCATAAAAATCTCTTTTTAGTCTCGCTTGTTCATCGCTCAATTTGATGAGGTTGAAAATGTTGCTGTAACATCACGAGAATTGTGGGAAGCTTCTATGCTTCATCCAACACTGGACATGATCGAATTTATGATAGGTGATATTTTTGGCTGACTGTTGAGTGAATGTGCAAACCTCCTTAAATCTTATCTTCAGTTGAATGCACGTCTTTTCACGTCTTTGCCCGTGATGCGTCAGGACGTGCTCTTGTTGCTCTTCTTGGCCATTTCCCGGATCAAATTAACTCTTCAATCACCAAGCTTCAGAAAGTACTTTATGCTATTTGCTCTGTAAATTATTGTCTTTCAGCTATACCAACAGCTTCGCGAAGCCAGTGGGGCTAAGTTCGACGAAATGGGCAGAATGCAGAGAGATGTGGTCGATCAATGGGAGAAAAGACTTGGGGTTAAAGATTTACGAAAACTTGTCTAATTACAATGTTTTAGATCAGTCGTGGTTTGGAACTCATTTCGAATTTGATCGATGAAAGCGAAAGCGAACAACTGATCTATGTCGTTGTGCCAGAAGTAAGTGTCCAAATAAATCCAGAAAAAGTCTTTTTTAGGGTTTATCTGATCCCTCAGCACAATGTCGGCAAGCCATGCAAAATGCCGCCATCAACTCGATCAGGTTTTGCATGTATGAGGCTTGTGTAACTTTTATTTGTTTTAGTCGTCACGGTAGAGCGATACTCACAAATCTACTTCCTTTCTTAGAGGACCATTTGAATAAATTGCAAAACGCGGAGGTACTTATTTTCAAAGTTTCTCGGTTAGTATTCAAATTTTAGACTCACGATAATTTGCGTCAGGGGCTTGTTGTTCTTCTTGGAACATTGGCTCAACACATCGACCCAAAGAGTCCTAAAGTAAGATTTTCTAAAGTTGAGTTAATTTAAGAATATTCAGGTTCGGCACATTATCTCAAAGTTGATGGATACCTTGTCAACACCCTCACAAACGGTAATTCATCTTTTCGATTATAATTCTTTGTTTACAGGTTCAAGAATCAGTCTCAAGATGTCTGGCCCCATTGGTTCCGGCTATCGCGGAAACGGCGAAAGATTTGGTGGGACAAATGCAATCGGTGCTCTTCGAAGGAAACACCTATGGCGAAAGAAGAGGAGCTGCTTTTGGTTAGTTTCCAGCAGGGTAAAATCGAAACAGTGCCCAATTTAACTGACACATAAATAATGATCAATACTTTAGGCATTGCTGGACTTGTGAAAGGAATGGGTATGATAGGACTCAAGGATTTGGATCTCATTCCTACAGTGATGAAGGTTCTAATGAATTTACGAAGTTTTAATCTCTATGTTTAGTATTTGAACGACAAGAAAGAGGATAAACATCGGGAAGGAGGATTATTGGCGTTGGAGATCTTATGCAGGTTTATTTAAATGTGGATCCTTCGATGAAAAGAGCATATTTCAGCACAATCGGACGTTTGTTTGAACCGTATATGATCAAAGCATTGCCGTTGCTTTTAATTAATTTTGGTGATGCCAATTCTAATGTTCGACAGGTATTGGGATTGAAAATTCACCCAATTTATTCATTAATCGCTTTAGTCTGCTGAAGATACCGCCAGATCGATGATGAGTGCTTTGACTAAATATGGTATAAAGGTAGCATTTGGTAGTAGATCACTCTATAGCTTATCTTCTTTAGTTGGTGCTCCCGGCCCTTTTGATTGCGCTTGATGATGATGCCTGGAGGACGAAATGCGCTGCCGCTGAACTACTCGGTAGTTTTAAAATACGTTTTTGCGTTTACTGATCAAGTTTAATCATGATTAGCAAATTTTTAGGCTCAATGTCTCACTTGTCACCCGATGAACTTTCTTCATGTCTTCCATCAATTGTTCCAAAGCTTATCGAAGTTGTAACAGATTCACATGCAAAGGCAAGCTTTTACCTCATGTTCAAGCATTATTGTTTTTAGGTGCGAGCTTCGGGCGAAAAAGCTTTGCGTGAAATTGCGAAAGTTGTTCGAAATCCCGAAATTCTTGGGGTCGTTAATAAAATCATGCTGGTATGCTAGAATATGAATTATTTGTTAAGTGTTATTCAGGGACTGATTGATCCTGCAACAAAGACGAGCATGTCACTTCAAACGATTCTTAACACGAAGGTAAATTTCTTATGAAACAAATAGCCGATCAAACAGTAAAACAGGTGCATTTGTTCTTAGTTTATTCACTACATCGATGCTCCATCACTCGCTCTCATCATGCCCATCATTCAACGAGCATTCGAAGATCGCAATTCGGAGACTAGACGTTTTGCCGTACAAATCATCTCTAACATCTACTCGCTGACAGATCACAAAGTATTCTTGGTTATTCTTTAAGCCGATTCATGCATTTTTTTAGGACATGGAACCATATTTGTGGAAACTTGTACCTGGACTTCAAAAGAGTTTGATGGATCCCGTTCCCGATATTCGTGCTGTTGCAGCTAAGGTAAAAAACTTTATTGGAAACGCACAAACAAAAATATCTGGAAATCTGAAAAGAAACGCTGATTATTTAGGCTCTTGGTGCCATCATCTGCAAATCGGAAGGAGCCACAAGTCAACGCCTTCGTGATGAAATTATCCCATGGCTTAAGGACAAATTGGTAAACTTTTAGCTCAATTGCTTGACCTAACCAAGATTTTCAGATCTCTGAGCAATCCACCGTCGATCGATCGGGAGCGGCACAAGGTCTTGCAGAGGTTTTGGCGGGAGTCGGACAGGAGCAACTTGATTATGTGATGCCCGAAATTATTGCCGCTACAGAGAGTGTCGAGGTTAGAGATTCTGCTCCATATTCATCACTTTCATAATCTTTTTAGGTGTCTGCTGAAACGAGAGACGGCTACATTCTAATGTACATCTACTTGCCAATGGTCTTTGGTGATCGATTCATCCCATACCTCCCACAAGTTGTTCCTCCAATTTTGCGAGCTCTTGCGGATGAAAATGAGTAAGTTTTTGTTTTAAACATGTTATGTACCATTTTTTTTTAGATACGTCCGTGCTTCAGCGTTGAAGGCAGGTCAACGTCTTATTGCTCAATATTGCTCGCACGCCCGGCGCCTCCTCTTGCCACAACTTCAACAAGCCTTATTTGATGAGAACTGGAGAATCCGACATGCATCTGTTCAACTCATTGGAGATTTCTTGTTCAACATATCAGGTTTCATTTTTACAAATTTATCTTGAATCAAATTTTCCAGGAGTATCTGGAAAGTCGACCTCGGACACTGCGAATGACGACGACACGATGGGAATGGAACAGGCGAGCAAGCAAATCGTTCGTGCATTGGGACAAAAATCTCGAGATGAAGTGTTATCCGGCCTATACTTGGCTAGGTAAAAGAAGTTTTTAGATGCATTAATTGGATTTTAGAGCTGACGTGGCTCTTGTGGTGAGAAATGCGGCTAGCCATGTGTGGAAGATGATTGTGTCAAATACACCAAGAACTGTGAAGGAGATCATGAAGGTAAATTCTGAAACCCATTTTATTTATAACTTTGTTTAGACGTTGTTCGAGAACGTTGTCGACTGTCTTGCTTCTAACGTAGAGGAACGACAACAAATGGGTGCACGCTGCCTCGGAGAACTCGTGAGAAAAATGGGAGAAAAAATCCTCAATGAGGTAATTTTCAAAATTTGGTACTTTTAAACGTCGAACCTAGGTTTTGCCAATTCTTGAGCTCAATCTTGCTTCTGATGATGTGTCGAAACGTGTTGGTGTGGCGATTGCCCTCCATGAGATCATCAACAATGTCACGAGGGTATAACTAGAAAAATTAAAGGAGTTACTTTATTTTTATAGGACGTGCTACAACACTATTTGGATCAAGTTGTTGGTCCTATAAAGAAGGCTTTGATCGACGAAGATCCGAAAGTGCGAGAAGAGGCTGCAACGACATTCTCTCGATTCTACTCGGTAATGATAGTTGAAAGGTAACCAATTAATCCTTTGACTTTAGAATGTTGGTAATGATGCTCTTGACGAAATCATTGCGCCACTTTTGGAGAAGTTAACGCCCGACCAAGAAGCTGTTCTGGATGGTCTTTGTGCAGTGATGAGACAAAATAGCAGGTATATTGGACGGACAAAGGTTAATTGATTTTGTTTGATGCAGACATATGCTGCCGTATCTTCTTCCAAAGCTGACTCGCCATCCGGTGAATGTGCATGCGTTGTGCAGTCTGGCAGCTGTAGCTGGCGATTCTTTGAACAGACAGTTGCCGAAGATTCTCGATTCTCTTCTGAACAATTGCAAGGAAAATAATGAAGCAGACCCGGTTTGTGATGAAAAAGATTTCAAATGACATTAACATACATTTAGATGATACTGAATTGCGAAAAAGTGGTGGTGGCTGTGGAAGAGCCTGAGGGTGTGGCTTTATTGCTCGATTATCTTGTCACCAAGTCTTCGAAAGGCAGTGTTCCATCTTCTGTGCTATTACGTTCATTCATTGAGAAGACACAGGTAAGTTTTTATTAGTTTTTCCCAAATTTTTTATTCAGGTACCGCTCATTGATAATGTGGAAAATATTTTGCCGGGTCTCATTCAGCTTTACGCTTCGACAAACCCACAGGTTGTATGCACTTCATGATTTGTGCATATTGAAATTTTTAGATTGTTGAGCACATAATTGCTGCATTGATTGGCCTAATGAGAAGCGTTGACTCGAAGGACCTTTTATCGGTTTGTTTTGCTGGTTAGTCACGAACAAAGTTGGATTTAGACAATTCCAATTCTTCGCAAGCAAATAAATTCGCTTGTCTTTACGGCGAAAGGCAAACCTATTCCTGGATTTATGCATCCGAAAGCTCTTAACGCTTTATTGCCCCCTCTTCGTGAAGGAATTTTGAATGGTGGGTTACCTGTGATTGATTCATCCAAGCTTTGGTTCAGGTGGTGTGGAAACGAAGGCAATTTCCGGTGAAACAATGGGAACACTGATTTCCATTTCAAGCGCTGAAGCTATAAAGGTCACTTTGATTTATCCAGCGTAAGAAAGTAAAGCTTTTTAGACACACGTTGTTAGTGTGACGGGTCCACTGATTCGAGTTCTCGGTGATCGATATGCTGCCGATGTTAAATTGCCAATTCTTCAGACACTTTCCTTGCTTCTTGATAAGGTTTATCTTTGAGAATATGATAATTAAAAATTGTATTCAGGTGGACCAGTTCTTGAAACCTTTCCTACCGCAACTCCAATCAACTTTCGTCAAAACTTTGCAAGACCCTTCTTCAAAGCCTGTACGCTTAGTAGCAGCAGGTTAATGAAAAACTTCGAAAAGATTTTAACTTCTTTGTAGGTGGGTTACGACGCCTCCTCAAGATCCATCCTAAGCCTGAGCCTCTTTTCAACGAATTGTGGAAGACATTAGCTGCTCAACAAGATCAAATTCTAATGCAAGTTTTTATGCGCTTCGTCACGAATCGGTTTTAGGGAAACCGCTTTTGTTTGCGCTCGAGAGTTGGTGGCTGATTCCGTCGCGAAAGTCCCAGAAAAGGTGATGGAGGAAGGATTCCGTGTTTGCAGTATGACATTCAATCAAGCCGTTGAGAATCCTTCAGAACTTGACAATAGGTAAGTACATCTAACCTAACAATTTATCTATGTCAACTTTAGTCTGACGATGGTTAGTGGCGCACTTTTCGGAGAGCTTGCTGCTGCTCTCAAACAAATGGAGAAACATGATGTCTTGAAAGGTCCGTTTGGGCTTATGCAATGTTTTGAAGAACCTTTTTTAAGATATTGAGTCAAGCTCAAAGCCAAGAGTACGTATGGCAAAGGGATATGCTTTCCAACAAATGTGTATGACTGCAGCTGAAGAGGTGATTTTATTGCTCTGAAAATAAACTCTTTTATTAGGTGTGGAATAACTTTGAAGAAGCTGTTCGATCGGCTATCCAAAGTGCCCTTACCGCCGATCAATTCACCGCTCAATCGGCTCTCAAATCAGCTGGATATTTATTGATTAGGTAGCTTTTAACATAGGGGGCATTATGCAAATTCATGCTTTTAGCCAAGGAACCAACCCCTCTCGAGACTTGTTGACGATGGTAGCTCGAGCTTTAAATCACCAACATTTAGATGTTAGAAGGTATATATTGCATCAGTTGACACTGAACTCATTCTCTATATTTTAGAACAGTTTCCGTGGCTCTCGGGCATGTGTTTGCTTCTTTGGACACGCCATTTTCATTGGATATTTTGAAGGTTTTTATGGTCTCAGTTGTTATCAACCGATTCTCTTCCAGTTAGTTGTGCCGGCCTTGGTTAATGGAAGCAAAGAAAGTAACAATGCAGTTCGAAGTGCCGCTGAAACGGCTTTGGTTCACGCTTTGAAACTGCATAATAGCAAGGAAACATATGAGGTCAGTTTTTGTGGAATAAAGGTTTTATTTGAATTAAGCAATGCAAACGTTCACCCTAAGCTTCTATCTTAAAGATCATCCAAAATAACCACTATTATAGGCCTACTTGGATGGAGAGAAAGGAGCGGCCAAGGAAGCCCTTCAGGAAGTACATGACCGAACCCTAAAGCGACTCGTCAAAAACAATGAGTACGATTTAGAAAAGATGAACAATATTCTTTCAGCTCCTTAATTTTTGTTGTTCTAGATTTGGTTACTTTTTGACTTGTTATTTGTATCTTGTTTTGTTTGTTTTTTAGTTTTCAAATTTTGTGATAAATTAATGTCATTTTGACGGGGATTGTCTAGTTATTTGTTTGCAGACGTTTAGGCTTTGTTTTTTTTAATTGGTTAGTTGTCATTGTTAATAAATCTTTACATAAAAGTCTTGAAAACATACGGTTTACGCAATCATTATCTAATAAGTACAAATAATTGACACATACATTATTAACAATAAGCGTGTATAACAATACGTAATTAATGTTCAGGATGCGGGTGATCCGGTGGGCTCACACCGCCACTGCGACCACATCGAAGTTAGCGTTTGCACCGATTATCGGATTAGAAGTAAGACATTTTAAATGGTAAAATACATACAGTAAATCCTCCTTGTTAAATGAAGCACAGATACATAAATCAGTTTACTATTAATATTTGATCGGGTGCATTAACGAGATATGTTTAAGATTACTCTTTAGGTTCATGTTCAATTGGCTTCGTCGAAGAAACTCTTCTCGCCAGCCCGTTTATTGGACGATGCCTCTCCCAATTCGACCGTTCATCTCTTCGACATGGCCACACCCGGGTCCCTTCCTGTACTCAACAAGGAGTGCCTAATGGTTGGATCAATTAAATTTTATCCACCAATAATGTAAGTTTGAGACAGTTTTTAGTTGGCTTTACGAATGGCAAAAGCTCTCCAATGTGAAATCCCGTCATGGAGCCGCTTCGATCGGAAACACTATTTTTATGCGGACATGCCTGCTGGGTGGTTCTCATATTTAAATTGTATGACTTTGATTTTAGATATCAAATAACACAAGCCGATCACCCGATAGCTCGAAACGGCCATCTCGATGTCTACGTATACGGAAATGGAATTGAGACATATAAAAGAGAGGTGAGTGTTAAACACCTAGAAAAATTGTTGTTACTTAAGGTTGCTATAGAACGACTACAATTAGAGCAGGATTCTGGGAAAACGGTACATCAAGGTGCAATTTCACTTGTCGACTTGAATCGAGCAGGTTTGGATCAAGATTTCAAGTTTTTCTATTAATTCTTTTTAGGAGCTCCATTGGTGGAAGTTGTCACCGCACCAATCTTTCGATCGGCCCTCGAAGCGACCTGTTTTGTGCAACAATTACGCCTTCTCTTAATGCATCATCACATTTGTCGAGGGCGCTTACATAGTTGGTTTTGCTAATCATTTTAAATGGCGCTTTGGCTACGAACAATTGTGTCTCGTTTTAGAAGGCCACATTCGAGTCGATGCAAACGTTTCGCTTTCAAAAGATGGAGTTCCAGGTAAAAAAACTTTTAGAAATATTTTCACTCAATTCTCAGGAATTAGAACGGAAATCAAGAATCTCAACAGTTTCCGCTTCTTACACACGGCGATCAACTATGAGATCAATCGACAATTTGAGATACTTACATCAGGTGGTACTGTGTCGAATGAGACACGAGGAATCGATGCGCAGGGGTTTGTTCAGTTATAGCTAACTACATTGACTGATAAAATGTATTTAAATGGTATCATTTGTGTTATTGACTGGTTTCAGACGCACGGTGGCGATGCGAGACAAAGAAGAAGAAACGGATTATCGAATTATGCCTGAACCAAATCTTTCCAAGCTAAAAGTGGGTTTTCTTACGATAAAGTTATCCTATTTCACATTTAGTTGAACGCTGATTGGTTAGAGACAGCATCGGAGAAAATTTCCAATGCAGGATTGCCGGTTTATCAACAGCGAATTGATAGATTTGGTCTCGATCCGATGCTGGCTGTGGAATTCTCGGTTTGTTTGTATTAAGTTGGTTAGGGCGCACTGGTAGCCAAAGTATGACACAAATTCTTCAATAAAGTTTTGCGAAAAATCAAAAAGACTGGACTCTCCATTTTTTTTCTTTCAGGAAGACCCAGCGATGTCGACGTTTTTCGATGAATGTTCACGTCACCTACAGAGAATCGATTCGACAAATAACGATTTAGTTGGTTTATTAATCTAAAAATTCGCACAGTCTTTATTTAGATAAAGTTACCGCTTTTCCTTGAATATCTTCGTGATGTCAGAAATATTTGTCAACGAGAGGGATTTTCCTACCCACCTGCCAAGTGAGGATTTGAATTTTGTTTTTGCTTCTTTGGTAATCTAGTGATAACTTTTAGAAACGGGTTTTCGGAGCAATTTTGTCGGACTCTTCAATATTTTCAATCATCAAGCATCACTCGATTGGTCTCATTATCACTTTTGAGACAATGTTTGAAAAGCGAACTTCATGATGTGACAGAGGTGAGCGATATTTTCTTGTCATCACGTATTTTGGTTAGTATCTGCGCAAAAACAATCTCTGGCGAATCAGCTCAGAAGAAGAAATTCGAAAGTTACTTGATGAGATCAATGCTGTCAATTCTTCAATGGTTGAGAAGGTTTTTTGGTTAGTTACGTAATAAATTTTGTGCTCTTTAGGCTAGAGAAAAGAATCCGAAGGCTTTCATGAAACTCCGAAATTCGCTTATCGATCGTTCGAGGAAATGTGTTACAGTTGAGGATGCGGAGGCCGCGATTCGAAATTTTTTTGTTTAGTTAGGATAGAATTTACTTTAGCTTTTATGTTTGTAAATTTTTATTGCGGGTTTTTGAAAATAAATCAATATCAAATGAGCCACCTCTGCGGCAGATTATCTATTCAATTCAAATTCAATATCTTTTAGAGATCAGACTCGATTTATAGTCAAAATAAACTTGAGCACTGGAATGGAATTTTTATAGTTAATCTACTTTTACAGCAAAGAACTCTTGATTTCTGGAACTGTATCAATTTTCACACTTTGAGCTGTGACAGGGAGAAATTACGTGATCTCTTCATTTTTTCTCACTTCTCGGCCATTTTTCCCTTTTCCCGTTTTCCCGAACACAATGACTCATAGAGGAAGTAAGAAATGATCTAAAATATCTCTCAAAATCCCATCATTTCGCAAAAACAACAAATCTTTGCCTAATTCTTATTCAGCAAATGAGCATTAGAGTGTTTTATTTTTTGGATTTGCCATTTTAAATGGAAGTTTGTCAAATTGCACCCACATCAACTCTTTCAAAATTTCAAAAATATAAAGCTCACCGAAATGTTCACTCGTAAACTTTATTTTGAGTTTTATATACTTGTACGACTGTTCTTTTCATTTTCTTTTCAAAATGTACAACCGAAAAATTTCACTTGTCGCCTTGATTTTCTTGATTTCTTCGACTATTGCCCTGCCGGTATTCTTGGATAATCAAGAAGAAAGGTAAGTCGACAATGTTATAGCCCAGTTTTAACAAGTTTTAAATGAAAATCAACCCAAATCCACTAATGTAGCCAGATCTAGCAGAATTCCTCTAGCAGAATTTGATCATAACTCCCATCTAGCAGACTTTGAACATAACTTCTAAAATTTCAAGCAAATCGCATTACTATTTTCAGTGAGCTTCGCTCGAAACGCCAAATTGGATGGGGACAAAATAATGAGTGAGTTTAAGCAAAGATTTACAAATTTTCAAAGTTCAATAGGGAAACTTTATTTATAGACTGTTTAACTAAAGTAACTAAATGTTTATATTTGAAAACAGAAACAAAGTTTCTAGATGGGGACGAAACTATGAGATGGCATTTGGCCTCAACAAGGACATGATGCGAAAGATGCAAGCCGGTCCATTGTGAGTTTTAAGCAAAGAGAAAGAAAAAACTTCTGATAACTAGTGAATTGATATTACCAAAATCCCAATTATCTCTGCCTCTTGAGTTTTTGTTTTCTAAAATGTCTTTTAAAATGAATGTAATCTTGCTGTAGTGGATGGAAGTTAAAGGTAAGATTGCATTGCTTTATATTGGGTTGGTGAATTGAAAACTGCGGGACTTTGAACTAAAATTTACTCAACATAAAACCATAAATCCATTCCAAATAATTTCCATCATTATTGACGACTTCTGCCCATTTTACAGGCAATTTTGCAGGATTCCTCTTTCGTAGTAGGATTTTGGTCTTGAATCGAAAAACTTTCAAAGCCAATTTTTGACTGCTTCTTCCGAATCGAAGTGTTCTCCCGCAAGCTCATTACTCATGATCCGGAATAAATAGTAATCAAAAGGCGAGGTCCGGACTGTATGGGGAATGCGCCAAAAGTTCCCAAACAAGACTATTTATTGTAAGAAATGTAAGAAAAGATAGATAGATTATAGACAAACATTACATTACTATTGACGACTTCTGCCCATTTTACAGGCAATTTGCGGATTCCTCTTTCGTAGTAGGATTTTGGTTTTTGTGTGAGACAAGTGTGAGACTCAAAAATTGAGGACTGGAGGTGTCCCAGTTTGAGCACTTTCTTCAAAAGAAACCCATTTTGGTGTCAATAGAAAAGTTGTAGAGAATCAAAAATGAAGCTTATATCCAAATTTCCAAAAAGATACACTTAGTAGTTTCGCTTAAAATGCAAGTTTTGTGAAAATTCGTCAATTTGACATTTCTTGAAAGCCAGCTTTTGAATCGTTCTGAAAATTTGGAAATAAACGACGAGCGATTACGCTGCCGCACAAAGAATACACAGAGCACACAAATTTTAAGCGGAACCACTAAGTGTATCTTTTTGGAAATTTGGATATAAGCTTGATTTTTGATTCTCTACAACTTTTCCATTGACACCAAAATGGGTTTCTTTTGAAGAAAGTGCTCAAACTGGGATATCTCCAGTCCTCCATTTTTGAGCCTCACACTTGTCTCACACACTTGTACTGGGAGTTGCTGGAAGAGCACACAGAATTTTTAACGGAACTAGTGTATCTTTTTGGAAATTTGGCTATCAGCTTAATTTTTGATTCTCTACAACTTTTCCATTGACACCAAAATGGGTTTCTTTTGAAGAAAGTGCTCAAACCGTGACATATGACAATAGGCGGCAGTTTTCAATTCACCAACTCAATATATTGCAAGTGTTTATTAGATCTATGATGACTAAAAATCTTCCATTTAAGCAATCGACAAAGTGAGCGCTTTTCCGGTTTTCAAGACGATTTTCAATATAAGAAAATCGATTACTATCCTGAAAGAAAGTCGGTTGAAACTAGAAACCTATAAAAATGTTTGTTTCCAGCGGTGCGATGATTCGAAATGAGTTCGATATGGATGGACAATTGAAGTTGAATATGCATGGATTGACACAACAACAATTCCAATTCGGAAAGTAGCTTTATTGCCTTGAAATTACTGACATTGAACGATCTTTGTTCAACGATTTGCGATGATCTCTGAACACACTTCTGGTACTTGCATAAATATGATTGAAATTGTGCATAAATATAATGCATAAACATGATTGAAATTGATTGTTTACCTCTATTTTCAGTGGCATTTTCAACTTTGACTTTCAAAGACACAAGTCTTGAAATTCGAACTCAAATCCTATTTTCCTTTACCAATTATAAAGCGTCTTTCTAAATTCTTTTTCCTTATTCTATTTATTGATTGGCATTCCCCGGAACGATCTTTAATCCATTTTCTTAACCAAATTTTATTCAAATCTATTTATTCAAAGCCATTGGCATTACTCCAAGCAATTCCCCCTTCAAAATAAAGTCAATTAAAAAAGCAGAGAAGTGATGAGAGACTCGAAAAGATTCTGGACCCAGTCAGGATTCCAGAAATAATCCAAAATGTGTTCAAATCCTTCGAACTTTGAACGAGAGCTGTAAGCGGATTCAGTTCAAAAGCAAGTCGAGGAGTAGGGAGGTCATTAAACAAAACATCATTAATCAAACTTGAATTTTCAGAAAGTATTGAGCTTTTTGCCTTGGATAAACCCTGAACTGTTAACAAGGAGTTCACTAAAAACTTGCTTGCAATAATTTGAAGACTCTTTCTTGAGCAGGGACTGCAGAGTTTTTTTGTGAATAGCTCAAAATTTACATGTTGATGTCTTGAATACATTTATAAATTTAAAATATTTAAATATCTGATAAAGAGGGCCGTTGGGTTGGGGTTTTTCCTTTCAATCTCTAGGAGATTTATTTGGATGAGGTGTACTTGGTGACAGCCTTGGTACTCTCAGAGATGGCATGCTTGGCAAGCTCTCCAGGCAAACGATCTGGATTTCGCGAGATGAGATCGTTGACCGTTTGTTGTAGTGAGCCAGACGAGAAGGCTCGGCAGCGATGCGCTCAACGACGTCATTCACGAAGGTGTTCATGATTGACATGGCTTTGGAGGAGACACCAGTGTCGGGGTGGACTTGCTTGAGGACACGGTAGATGTAGACCGAGTAGGACTCCTTTCTCGACTTTCTTCTCTTCTTGTCTCCCGAACGAGGGGTCTTCTGGGTCTTGGCGGCCTTCTTGGCTCCCTTGGCGGATGGCTTTGGTGGCATGTTGAAGTTGAGAGTTGGCTTGGGTTGTCGAACACAAGGTGAAGGTTGGGGTTTGGAGGGGCTCTTATATGAGAGATGGAGTGGAGAGGCGGAGTTACGAATGATGCTGAAGGCTGACCCTGGGGGTACCCCAATCCTCTCTACAATTCCCCTCTTTCCCTTTTCTCTTATCTTCCATCTGAACAAGTTCCGCCCATTCACTCCAAAACGTTCATAAACCTTTCAATTCCTTTCAATTGACATTTCTCTCTCATCCAAATAAATCCTCGATCTTTTTGCGTATCAGATAATGGAGAAAAAGTTTCAAAGTTTCATTTCTTTGCCGTCTCTTCTCAAAACGCGGATTCAAAAGAAATTGAATTTATTTGATGGACTTCAATTGCTAAAAGTGAATCACGATCTTCGCTCATTCATCTTATTTTGCGGGCCAATCCCATCAAATTTTGAAGGTTTAAAAGTGGCGCTGTGCAATGGAAAAATCGAAGAGAACGACGGTCGAATTTTGGCCAATTCAATAAGCATCTACATAGTTCATGAAGGCGTACGAGAAGATAGCTTTTCACTTTTCTTCTCGGGGGGCGAGGGTGAGAAGCGGTTTTGGAGAGGTGAAGGTGTGACGGTGCGAGTGAATCCAATTCACGGGCGACTCATTCGAAATCTCGCACATTACGCTTATTTAGAAATCCGTTGTGTTGAGAAAATGGATTTGTTGAACGCTCAAAAATTTGATGTTCAGAAATTCTTGCCGCTTAATATGAGGAGAGCTTTAGGAGGTTTATATTTCGCATTCAATGGAGACTCGAAAATCACTCGCTCTCTTCTCACAATGTATAATGAAATTCGAGTAAGTGCAAGCGTGAAAATCACTTTTCCAATTCGTTTTTTTGGTAACGTTGATGGGGAATTGATGAGATTTATGGAAAATCACTGGGGAATCGATGAAATCTACTTTGTCTTTTTTCCATTTCAACTTATCAAAGAGAATCTTTTGTTGAATTTGAAAGAAAATGTTTTACTAACAATATTTCACAAGAAATGGGAGAGTTTCATGGATTTTGTGAAGAACTTTGTGTCGAGGAATCGTTTCAATGAAAAGCTTTACACAGCTTTTTATGGGGATCAAGTGAGGAGAGGGGATCTGAGATACGAACAACTCACCGCCATCTTCCTTCAAGCTCACATTCCGCTTGTTGAGACGAAAGGAGCTTCGAACGAAAATTTCCTCATCTTTCATCAACCTCCATACGCTTTTTGCTTTCAAATTAAAATTTACAACGATAAGTGTAGCCTATTTAAGATATTTTATTGATTTTGGGTTGAAAATTATGAGTTGATTTTTGTGATATCTGTCTGTATCACATTTCAGCCTTTTCTCATTCTCTTATGATTCTACTTTTAGAAAATTGATAGTTTATTTGCTGTATCTATTTGCTGTAAAATATCTCTTTCTTTAGGGATTGTCAGCTCCGAGCCAAACTGATATTTTAGTTACTATTGTTATTATTGAATGATTTGTCTATTCTTATGCAAATGTGTCCTCCCCTGTGCTTATCCTTTTTACTTGCCGAGAAGGGGCGATCCTTGGGATTGCCTAGGAGGACAAGTGGACTCAAGTGGGACAAGTGAAACTCTCATTTGGAGTCCCCCCTTCCCCTGACACTTATTTGTAATCAATTCGTCTTATTATACTACTGTAAATAAAGATACACATCTTCCGGGTCTATGCAACTGCAGTACAGGTCGGTCATTTCACAGGGATTCCCCTCTAATACGTTGGAGGAGTTGATTTGGGTTGTCGGGGTGTTAGAGATGGCGGGATATCAAAAGGGATCCACTCTCTTTAACTTAACCCAAATTCTAGTCCACATCCGTTTATACCTAGGAACGAATAGGACAATATATCACGAAAATTTCCTCATCTTTCATCAACCTCCATACGCTTTTTGCTTTCAAATTAAAATTTATAATGATAAGTGTAGCCTATTTAAGATATTTTATTGATTTTGGGTTGAACAATTTTGTGATATCTGTGTTGCATCTCATTTCAGTCTTTTCTCATTCTCTTACGATTCTACTTTTAGAAAATTGAGAGTTTATTTACTGTATCTCTTTGCTGTAAATCTCTTTTTAGGGAGAATATATAATGAATAAATGGAAAGACAGTACATTCACTAAAATCTTGCATTAGAAAGAAAATTTGCATATTTCACAAATAAAGCAACAAATAACGCATTGATTGATCATCAAAACAATTTGTGTTATACTTGTTAAACAAAAGAAAAAGTAAACAATTCGTGTTACCAAAGCAAAAACACTAAAACTCTTGAAAACCGCAACCGAACGGCCTTACGGCCTTCTTGAGAGCTACAAATGAACCAAATGTTAATTTTCAAATTATTAAGAATCAACTAATTGCTCCCGAGAGTTTTCAAACATAGAGAAACAGAGGCCTTAGTTTCTAGTTACAGTAACATATAGTGATCGGAATTAGGGCTGCTCTGAAAACTCTAGGTGTAAATTTTTGTTTTGACTCAATGCTGCTCTCCCTTTTGTCCCAAACAGCAACTCACAACTTTATCACCCAGAAGTTAAAATTATCGAAACAAAAAGAAAGTAGGTCCTGGCCGGGATCGAACCGGCGACCTTGCCCGTGTGAAGGGCACGTGATAACCACTACACCACAGGACCGACGGGAAAAGGAAAGAAAAACAAGGAGACAAAGGGGCGAAATCTTATGACTTTAAAAATTATTTTACCATTTTTTCACGATGTTCCCAGTTCCAGAATGATTAAGTAATGTAGAGATTGGTGGAAGGGTGGGAAGGATGGGCATCGAGACTCCAACAGCTATGTGTTTTGCTTGTTTTAAGTTGACAATGAGTTTACAGAAGAAAGATTCATAAGATCAAGTTCTTTAGCTCTTCTCACCACTTACAAGAGATCAGGAATCGGGATTGGAAGAGTGTTAAGGATTGATGGAACCCTGAAATTGAGATTAGAAATTGATTGATTGGATATTTGAATACTGGAGGAGAGCTGGGAGTGATCCGAAGAGAGAATGGAGTGGATCCGGATTGAGAAGGTTCAAAAGAATTGGGGAGTGGAATGGAGAGAGATGGAGTGGAGATTGGTGGAAGGGTGGGAAGGATGAGCATCGAGACTTCAACAGACACTCCAGCTGAAGCTCCACCAGAGACACCGATCACTCCAGCCCACAATGGAGTGGACAGGAGGGCGAGGAAGAGTGCGAAACGGACGGGGAAAGACATCGGAAATTCTGAGTACTGGACAGTTTCTGTTCTTCTCGCTAGAGCTTTTCAGATACACTTTCTACTTGTAAACTTTTGGAATTCAGTGCCGTTGATGAAGTTCTCAGATGGAAAATCTCGAAACTTTACCTCTTTCTTCCTTTTGCATTAAAGAAATTGGTTCCTAGTTAGGTTTAAAATTGAAGCCACTTGAATTGTTGAGTTGAAAGGTGAAGTTGTTGATGTCGAACTTGTCCAATGACTGCTTTATATAATAAAGTTGAGTCATCGAATCTCTGAAAATCGATCACCTTATGGGATGAGCGATTGGGTAAAACAAGCTTGTCTTACTGTAGGAAAGCATAGTTTTTGATTGGTGTTTGCAGGAAAGCATTGGTGTTTGCATATTTGTCGGAAAAGAGTCTGTTTTGATCACTTTCAAGATAAAAATGCTCAGTTTTCAGAGTGAACTGTTTCACTGAGCTTATTGTTCTCTTTGCATGAAGGTGTTTGGAAAGTCCATGCTTTTCAATTTGCATATTTTTAGAAAGAGTCTAGAGTCCATTGTTGTGAACAGTTCAAAAATCTAAAAACACTTTGTTCTTGGGTCTTTTCCCGAACTGTCAAAGCAGTCACTTGGTGATCAAAAACATGATGTTCATTGCAAAGATATACAAAATGAAGCCTTCTATTGTAATGCCTTCAAAATGAAGCCTTCTATTGCCAAGAAGGAAAAACTTGTTTTGATCGATCTTGATTTCATTGAGCTAATCGGTGTTCAGAGATTCACTGATTCACTGAATGGAGTTTGTTATATAAATCAGACTTTGGTTAAGCAGGACATCAAAAACCTGATCTCCCAACTCAACAAACAGTAAGTTCGCTTTCAAAATGACGAAAATAGGACTAAAAAATTCAGATACTAAAGGCTAACTTTAGTAATAACTGAAATTTTTAATATTCTCAAACTTAAGACTCTTGCTCTAGATGAATCTCTGTCTCCAAGTCCTTACTGTTGTCTTGGATGACGCCACTCCAATCGTCTCCCCACTCTGGACTCTGGCATGATGCATTCTAAAGACAATTGGCAATGCTCAATTCCAGGTCAACCAATCAGTGTTGAACGAAATCCTCGCCGCTGTCCAATTGATTGTCTGTCTACTTTTGAACCTTCTCAATCTCGATCCACTCCTTTCTCTCTTCGGATCACTCCCAGCTCTCCTTCAGTATTCAAACATCCAAACAAACATCAACTTCAGGGTTCCATCACTTCTCAACACTCTCCCAATCCCGATTCCTGATCTCTTGTAAGTGATGGGAAGAGCTAACGAACAGGATCTTATGAATCTTTCTTCTGTAAATATGTGATGAATAAAGTGTTTGCAATTTCATTGTCAACTTAAAACAAGCAAAACACATAGCTGTCTACATTACTTAATCATTCTGGAACTGGGAACATCGTGAAAAAATCGTAAAATATTTTTAAAGTCATAAGATTTCGCCCCTTTGTCTCCTTGTTTTTCTTTCCTTTTCCCGTCGGTCCTGTGGTGTAGTGGTTATCACGTGCCCTTCACACGGGCAAGGTCGCCGGTTCGATCCCGGCCAGGACCTACTTTCTTTTTGTTTCAATAATTTTAGCATGTTGTTGACGAAGTTGTGAGTCGCTGTTTGGGGCAAAAGGGAGAGCAGCATTGAGTCGAAACAAAAATGTACATCTAGAATTTTCAGAGCAGCCCTGATTGCGATCACTGTTACTGTAACTAGAAAATAACGCCTCTGTTTCTCTATGTTTGAAAACTCTGAGGAGCAATTAGTTGATTCTTAATAATTTGAAAATTAACATTGGGTTCATTTGTGGCTCTAAAGAGGGACGTTGGGTTGTGGTTTTCGAGAGTTCAGTGCTAAAGTTTAAGCACGCTCTCCAAGTATGCGGCGGGCAGGTTGGATCGGGCCAAAATTAGGCCTGAACCTTTAAACGTCTCTTTCTTTTCTGCCTTACCCAATGATCTCATGGGATTTTGGCGCCAAAAACTTGGAGTTATGCCAAGAGCTTGATTAGACATTTTGCGATCAATAAAACATTTTTCTTTTTCGAAAACTAAAAGAGACCCTATCATCAGTCTTTTCCCCAGTCAGAGCTGAGCTCTCAGTAAGTATTTTTGGCTCTTTACTGTAAGCAACTTCTCGACAGCGTCTTGTTTGAGTGCTTCCGTTTGGGAAAATTTTAGAAATCTGGCAGACTAAAGGCCAAAAGACGTTATGTAGATAATATCATGATCAAACTTTTAAAAATTATTGTATTTAAAAGCTGATGAAGGTTGCAAAAATTTATTTATCGCATATGTACAGAAGAAATGTTTGTAAAGGTTGTTCGTTTCCATTTTTACTTTAGAGTCCAGGAAGCGGGATTGGAAGAGTGTTGAGGATTGATGGAACCCTGAAATGAGATTAGAAATTGATTGATTGGATATTTGAATACTGGAGGAGAGCTGGGAGTGATCCGAAGAGAGAATGGAGTGGATCCAGATTGAGAAGGTTCAAAAGAAGACAGACAATCGCTTGGACAGCGGCGAGGATTTGGTTTAAGACACCTTGGTTCACCTGAAATTCAAATATTGATAACTGTTTTAGAATCCAGTATACCAGAGTCCAGAGTGGGGAGACGATTGGAGTCACTTCATCCAAGACAACGGTCAGAACTTGGAGACAGAGATTGGCGTAGAGATTGGTCTATCCAGTCAACAAGCCTGGAATGGACTGCGATGATTGTATTGTCAAGTATTTCTTACCAGAGAGAAGATATTCAGTGTTCACTTCCAATTCCAATCCACATGGACCCTCGGGAATGATGAGAATAGTTGGAAGGGAGAGATTTCCTTGAAGGATTTGAAGATGTTCAAGGGTGTACTCAACAAAAGTGATTCCATTGATGGTTTGAATGGTTTTTGTGAGGATGTTGACATGGGAAACTGTAAAGATTGATGGGTAAAGATTGACTGAAAGAAACTTACTCCAATCAAGGATACAAACGAGGGCATCAAGATTTGGAATGACTGGACAATCACAGACTCCATTCAAATTGGGGAGTGGAATGGGAAGAGATGGGACTGAGACTCCGCCAGAAGCTCCAGCTGAAGCTCCACCAGAGAATCCGAGCAATCCAGCCCACGATGGAGTGGCCAAGAGGGCGAGGAAGAGGGGGAGGCGGAGAGCGGACAACATGACCTGGAAGGTATCTTTATCATAAGAATTAGATCGTATCAAAGATTTGCAGATGAATCTAAGTTCCCAGATTTAAATTAATCAGACTTAAAAGTTAAACTCACTTGATTTATTGAGTTGAAAGACGAGGTTGTTGATGCTTTACACGATTTAAGCTTGCTTTATATACTGAACTCTATCCAGTGAATCTCTGAGCATCGATCAGCTAAAGAGATCAGTGATTGGGCGTGCTTGTGCAAAACAAACCATTCCTTTTTACCATAGGAAACGTAAGTTTTGATCGGAATTTGAATATTTTTGACAAAAAAACATCATGTTTTGCTCACTTTCAGAGTGAACTGTTTTCCCGCTTCCATTGTCTCCTTGCATACAGCTGTTTTGGACGTTTATGCTTTTCAATTTGCATATTTTTGGAAAGGGTCTAGACCATTGTTGTGAACAGCTCAAAAATCTAAAAACGGAATCTCTTGTCCTTGGGTCAAAACTTTGAATAACAGTCACTAGATGATCTTCTATTTGATCAAAACATGCGGTTGATTGCATGAAATATGCAAAATGGAGGTGTTTCTATTGTAATGTCAAAAAGGAAAAGCTTATTTTGGTCAATCATGATGTCTCTGAGCTGATCGATGTTCAGAGATTCACTGGATAATTTACTATATAAAGCAAGCTTAAATCGAGTAAAGTATCAACAACCTCGTCTTTCAACTCAATAAAACAAGTGAGTTTAACTTTTAAACTTAACAAAGTAGAAGCCCAATGTTAACTAAAGATACTGTAGAACTAAAGATCTTAAATTCTTTGATACGATCTAATTCTTATGATAAAGATACTTTCCAGGTCATGTTGTCCGCTCTCGCCTTTCCCCTCTTCCTCGCCCTCTTGACCACTCCATCGTGGGCTGGATTGCTTGGATTCTCTGGTGGAGCCTCAGCTGGAGCTTCTGGCGGAGTCTCAGTCCCATCTCTTCCCATTCCACTCCCCAATTTGAATGGAGTCTGTGATTGCCCAGTCATTCCAAATCTTGATGCCCTCGTTTGTATCCTTGATTGGAGTAAGTTTCTTTCAGTCCATCTTTACCCATCAATCTTTCAGTCTCTCATGTCAACATCCTCTCGAAAACCATCCAAACCGTCAACGGAATCACTTTTGTTGAGTACACCCTTGAACATCTTCAAATCCTTCAAGGAAATCTCTCCCTTCCAACTATTCTCATCATTCCCGAGGGTCCATGTGGATTGGAATTGGAAGTGAACACTGAATATCTTCTCTCTGGTAAGAAATACTTGACAATACAATCATCGCAGTCCATTCCAGGCTTGTTGACTGGACAGACCAATCTCTACGCCAATCTCTGTCTCCAAGTTCTGACTGTTGTCTTGGATGAAGTGACTCCAATCGTCTCCCCACTCTGGACTCTGGTATACTGGATTCTAAAACAGTTATCAATATTTGAATTTCAGGTGAACCAAGGTGTCTTAAACCAAATCCTCGCCGCTGTCCAAGCGATTGTCTGTCTTCTTTTGAACCTTCTCAATCTGGATCCACTCCATTCTCTCTTCGGATCACTCCCAGCTCTCCTCCAGTATTCAAATATCCAATCAATCAATTTCTAATCTCAATTTCAGGGCTCCATCAATCCTAAACACTTTCCCAATCCCGATCCCCGGACTCTAAAGTAAAAATGGAGGAGTAAACAATCTTTACAAACATTTCTTCTGTACATATGCGATGAATAAATTCTTGCATTACGCAAGTTCCCTTAAAAAATCCGATCAAAATGGACATATCAAAATCAGGAGATATCTAATACCGAAAGAAAAGCTATTGCAATATTTTTCGATTTCAAAATATCTTCTTTTCTCCTTTTTTTCAAGGGTTTCTCGAATTTCCTAGCAAAAAATGACGCCATTTTAATTGTTTTTGGGCTTTCTCTTGGTGAAAAAGGCTAAATGCTTTTTCGATAGAATGAAGGGAAAAGCTTGTAAGCTTTGCTAAAGCAATCTAGAATTTTCAAAATTTCTATCAGTCCCCGAAGTCTTTTGAATGAACGAGTTTGATCGCGTTTTGAATGAACGTTTCCCCCTCTTCCCAACTCGTGACTCCTCCTCTCAACAAATGACGTCATCACAAAAAAAAATTTGATGAGAATTTTCCGAGTTTGAAATGAAAAATGACTAATGGATGAAAAGATCTAAAGGAGAATAGGTTAATGATTCATTTCTTGAGAATATTTGTCTGCCAGAAAAACGATTAGCTTCAGGGATCGACCTTAAGTCAGAGATGTTCTCTTTCTTCATTGTCTTTCCTATTTTTGAAAAGAATTGCCCTTTGATTGTTTGATGACAGTAAAGTAAAGTAAACAGGATTGATGTTTATGCAAAAGAGCCACGATCGATCAAAAGAACGATCAAAAGAACCAAATCAGAAGAGAAGATCTCGATATTTCTGGTAAACTGTGTTCAAAACGCAAAATAACCTACTGTAAATACTGTAATTGTACCCCCCCCCCATAATGACGGTGTGGAGTGTTGCGTAGTCTAGCTTTGAACAAGTTTTTCTCGACACTGGTTTATGCTACAATGCGCGCTTAGGTATCAAAAAATAGCTGAAATTCAGGGCTATTTTTTTGATACCAAAGACGCATTTTTTGAAAGTACGGGCGCTTTGAAAAAAATGAAATACTAAAAAACTTTTTTGCGACTACGCGACTGTACGAGGGGGGTGGGGTACTATTACAGTATTTATGGTAGGTATTAATCAGCTACTATATATCCAAGTAAATCTACAGATTTTGAATGATTTTCATAGTTTAACTAAGCTTTCAATAGCTTTGACATCAGTTTATAGCCTAAGCTCATAGTCTATAGCTTGAGCTCATAGACTATAGCCTGAGCTCATAGACTATAGCCTGAGCTCATAGACTATAGCCTGAGCTCATAGTCTATAGCCTGAGCTCATAGTCTATAGCCTGAGCTCATAGTTTATAGCCTGAGCACCTCAACTCGTTTTGAAGTGACGAAAGAGTGGCTATTTTTAGAACTAATGAAATCTTGATACAAATATCAAGTAAACAAAGCTTTTCTGATTAAGGCTAATGATTCATTCATCGAGAATATCAGCAGAAAACGATTAGCTTGAGGGATCGATCTTAAGCCAGATATTTTCTCTTTCTTCATTGTGTTTCCTATTTCTTCTTGAGCAAAGAAGACATTAATAGCTCAATGGTAAGCATTTGCCTGATAAACAGAAAGTCGACGGTTCAATTCCCTTCAGTTTCAAACTCTTTACCATTTATCTTTACTTTAACCTGGTTGTACTTGACTCCTTGTTCTCTTTTCTCTAGGAATCTTCAAATACTTAGCTTCACTTCATTCTACTAATATATTGTATTGAATTGAGATCTTAATGAAAGCCTGATAACTCTGACTCATCGAGCTTCGTTACTCATTCATTGTCTTGTCAAGTTAAATCAATCAATTCGATAACAATATCTCAATAGCTTTCAAGCTGATTCTATGATTTGAAACGAACCTTAACCCCCTTTCCCTCAAATTCTTGCAATTTTCCAAACAAGACACCGAACATCGACCTCTTTTTGGGGAAAGAGAGGCTTGATGGGAGGGGCGACCTTTGCTGACCGATCAGCTGCCCTAGCTGCCCTCCAGTTGATGCTGCCCGAGTGGATCGATAGAGAGCGGCCGGTTCTCTCATTTCTCTTTCGTGTCTGTCACGTGCCTCTTCCCCCCAAAGCTCTCCCCTTACTCTGACCCTTCTGGCGAGACATTCCCTACGTCATTTGGTGCTCCGTGTACTCCCTCCGGCGTTCTCCCGTCGACTTCTTGTTTGTTTTCTTCGCAGCTTTTTTCGGCTTTCCTTTATTTCTCTATATTTGCTGCTTTAACACAAAAGTTTTATTCAAAATTTCTTCAGACCTATGCCCACGTACGGTCTTCAAGTTGGGTAGCTGAGAAAAGGTAAAGAAGAAGAAGAATTTTTGAAGAATTTTGCAAAGAAAGATCATAGTTTTTAAAATTTAGTTACAGTTAGTTAGTTAGTTATAGTTTTTTTTTAGTTACAAACTATAGAAATAATCGTTTAAATCACAGATTTTTGATAGTAAAACATTTTAAAGTAAAGTCTGAATCGATTACCCAACTTTACACAATGTTACCTTCAACCAAGAAAGAAAAAACAAACTATAAAACTTTTTTAAAACAAGTATGAATCAAGAATTTGTATAAGGAAAAGAAAAAACAAGAATCTCAAGAGATCAAAAGATCAAAAGATCAAAAGATCTTCAACAACAACAACAACAACAACAGCAACTTCTTTCAGATGTTGCCCCATCAGATGGGCTCCTCTGGGACGGGTACAAGTGGAATGAGACTTCCGGCAGCTAGTGAAAAACAGATTCTTGATCGATATATACAAATGCAAAGGGTAAGACTTAGAAAAAGAAATTTAGAGAGATAAGGAACCAAAACCAAAATAGGCTTAGCTTAGCTTAGCAAGATTTTGATCAATATATTCAAAACTTTAGATCTAACCTTTCTTCACCTTTACCTTGCTTAATTCAATCAATTTCTTTAGCAACAACAAGCTCACTTGGCCCAACAGCTACAACGAAACATGAGCAATGCTCAACCAAGGCAATCGGTGAGTCATTTCTTACCAAAAAAAAAATAACAACAACTGATTCCAGAGCTCAACCAACTCTGGCACTTCAACAAGCGATCGACAAGCGCACGTCACCCAATTGGCCAATCAACTCCGAATGCAGGCACAGGTAAGAGAGTGTTTCTTTAGAAAAAACTCTAGAAAACTAGATAATTTCTAAAAATTCTATATAAACTTTAGCAGAGCTACTTGCAACAACAAATGATGGGCACGAATGGACAGATGCAGCCCCAATCACCTGTTCTTCGACATCAACCGCCCGGTCTAACCCCGGCTGCATTGGTAAGGAATTTGGACGGAGGAAGGGAAGAGCTATCTATCGGGAACGTGTGCCAGATCGCGAGTGATTACGCGGTCGCATAAAGAACACCTTCCATAGAGAGCTTCTGTATGATTCTCATAGATGATTCTCAAATAAGATTTAATGTTAAAAATTTGTATCCTGGGGTTTTCAAGGTCGTAGAATCTATTGGAAGAGTTTATTTTAGCCGTTTGTCTTAAGAAAAGCCTCAAATTAATCAAATTATGAAAGAATTTCACAAATAAAAGACCCCGAAAAGAATCTTAGCTGACTCAGAAAAGTTTTAACTATATATTTGCTTGTTATTGTAAATGAGTTTGATTAAATGCTCATCGGATGGATTAGTTTGATATATTACTGAAGGAAGATGATATATTATGATATATTATTGAAGGAGTATCAGGATTTATGAGCTTATGAACAGATTCTCAAGCTGTAAAGTCGAAGGAAATTTGCAGGCTCAAATGCATCGCCGTCAACGGGAACAAGCCGCTTTTGCTGCTCAACGACACCAAGCACAAGTCGCTCACTCTCAACCCTCTTCTTCTCATCAACTCCTTCAACATTTACCCGAGGTTTGTGAATCACTAATCCCTATTTCATAGCTTTTATTGAAAAATCAATTTCTAGCACTTGAGGCCTGAGAAAATGGAAACAGCTAGACAAGCGGCGCTCAATATGCAGAGACAATTCTCTGGAAGGTTTGTCAAGGGTTAAAGAAGTACTGGACAAATAACTACAGTACTGGACATATTTGAAAAACGATCGTCACTTTCGCGCGTCTGTAACTCCCTTATCTTTGAGTTTAAACTATTAATGTTATACATTTTCTGAAAGCTCTTTTCAAGGGCTACACAATGATAATATTAATATTTACAAATACGGTAAAGACAATGAAGTTACAGACGCGCGAAAGTGACGATCGTTTTTCAAATATGATATTTCATTGTCCAGTAGTGTACAATATTTAAAACCTTTCAGATCTGATGCCATTTCCCAGGCTTGTCAAGAGCTAATCGAACTCCGTGATTCTCTTCAAAATCAGCTAGCCGCTATGAAAATTTTAATGATTTCTGAGGTATGAGTAAACAATAAATCAAAAAATCAATAAATTAATAAATCAATAAATCAATAAGTCTTTTTTTTCCAGATCAGTCGATTATTTGATTGTTTGAGTGCAGCAGTTGTGAGTGAAACGGAAGAACAATTAGCCCCGAGTAAAAAGTTATTGAAGGAATTGAAAGAGAAAGCTGATAAAGCCACAAAGGTTTGTTTGAATGTTGAATGTTCAATTTTAAAGTGCTATGTTTGACAATTATTCAATTCAATTCATTTTTCCAGGTGGGCAGCTGTGCAAGTCAAATCCTTGGCCATTATGGGAAAGTACCGAACAATCAATTGGAGGGTTTCATCACGCAAACGATGAGTCACATGGCTGAACTCGAGCAAGCTGAGCCACTTATGAAAGCAGTAAGCAGCCATTTATGAAAGCAGTTTAATCTCTTTTTTCAAAAATTCAAATCAAAGCTTATTCTTTCCTTTTCAGGCCTTAAAAGATCTAATTCGATTGGGAATATTTAATTTTAGAATAATAAAGCAATAATAAGCAAGCAAGCCTAAGCTTAAGCCTAAGCCTGAGCTTAAGCCTAAGCCTAAGCCTAATATGGGGGGGCGCATGCACATCGCCAAGCGGGTGTCCCTTAGCTCCGAGAACCGGCCAAGATCCAGAAAATGGGGGTTCAGCCCAAACCCAAATAGACTTAGTGCTAGGCGCTAGCCGCTAGCCTTCACACTAAGTCCAAGCCTAAGCCTAAGCCTAAGCCTAAGCCTAAGCCTAAGCCTAAGCCTAAGCCTAAGCCTAAGCCTAAGCCTAAGCCTAAGCCTAAGCCTAAGCCTAGCCTAAGCCTAAGCCCTAAGCCTAGCCTAAGCCTAAGCCTAAGCCTAAGCTTAAGCCTAAGCCTAAGCCTATCCCTAAGCAGTAAGTTTAATCTCTTTTATCAAAAATTCAATCAAAATCCTTTTCAGGCCTTGAAAGATGTAATTCGATTGGGAAAATTTGATGCTCAAATCGATCTTTCAGCTTTTGATCCACTTTTTGAACAAGTTTATTTTATTTTTAAATCAAAAAATTAAAAAAAAACTTTAGATAAAAGCAACTGATTTTGGGTTTTTTTCGGTGAAAAATGATGACAAAGTGGAGACGAAGAAATTCGAAAAAATTTGCATACCCGAATGTGTCCCAAGGCTAAAGGTCAACAAATTATCAACCTATTTATCAAACAAATCTTTTTTCTTTCAGCTTTGGGATCAATTGTCGACGAAAAAGTTGACTTTACGGAATCAGAATCTTCATGTGAAACGACCATATAATGATGCGCAACGGGGATTGTTGAGGATGATGTTTGCGTGTTTTATGAGATGGTTTGATACACCGCATCTACCTGGCACTTCTGGAGTCGACGAGACACCAAGTATATCAAAGCAATTCAAATCTAGCTAGATTTAATGCTAGCTAGATTTAAAGCTAGTTAGATTTAAATCTAGCACTTCAAATCTAACTAGCTTCAAAGCTAGCTAGCAGATCTAGCTAGCTTCAAATCTAGCTAGCTTTAAATCTAGCTAGCTTCGAATCTAGCTAGCTTTAAATCTAACTAGCTTCAAATCTAGCACTTCAAATCTAGCTAGCTTTTAAGGAAATAGTAAAACTTACAAGTAGCAATAAAGTAAAGCATCTTTTAAAAATAAATAAATACAAGAGGAAGAGAAAGAAAGAAAAGGATGAAAAAAGAAATATAGCTTTTTAGTATCTTTAATCAAATCAAAACTTTTCAGCAATCTTTTGGCAAAATCCACAAGAAGCTCCAAGAGAAGGTGAGTCAATTCTAATTGTTTGACAAAACTTATACTCTTCCAACTTCTTTAGACTTCATTCTTGACTCTTGAAAACCCTATGACTTCATTTTCTTATCAATTTTAAACATTAACATCGATTTCTTTTGATTTCTTTTCTTTTATTTAAAAGTTTAAACAAATTCTTCCTAGAATAGCAACTAGAATCGAGTATGCTAGATTGAATCTGTTTGCAATTTTGCGGCTTACAGAATAGTCTAAAGTACTTCTAGATCATTTATTGTGGATGAAATCTCTCTTTTCTCTGCCTCTTCTCTCACGAAATCTCTCTCCTCTCTCCATAGATTTTCGTCCTTTTCCAGCACCGCCCAAACAAATCGATTTGACCGGTGAGGGACTTGGATCAATCCAAAGAGGGCTCTCGACAACCACAACAACTGAACAACTTCTCTCCCACAATCACGATCAACCCAATACAAGTAAGACACTTTGATTGGGTAAAGCTCTAGATCTTCTAGCTCTAGATTCGACTCTAGATCTTCTAGATCTAGATTCTACTCTAGATCTTTTAGATCTAGATTCTACTCTAGATCTTTTAGCTCTAGATTCGACTCTAGATCTTCTAGATCTTGTTTACAAGGCTTTCAGATATCTTATCAGCTTATCCAGCGAATAATCCAACGAATTTCAGTCGACAGCACCCGTCCATCAACCTCTCGATACAGTGAAGAGCAAGAGTTGAACAGTCAAGATATAATCTTGAAAGAATTGAGAGAAGCTGGTGAAAGAATATTGGCACAAGGAACGGATAAAGAACAAGAACAAGAGACATTTTCTCCATTAAATAATCAACCGGTTTGTTTTCTTGTTTAGATAAAAAACTTGTTTAAGATTAATTCAAAGTACAAAATAGGTAATTTGATTTTTTAAAAATTTAGATTGACTTCTCGGGTATTCAAGTACGAACTGAGCCTTTAGACGAAGAGGATTTTGACGAGGATCACTGTGAAATGCCGATAAATGGACAAAATCATCTAGTTTGTTAAAGAAATTTTCAAATCTTCAATCAAACTTTTAGGAGAATGGCTCTCATTCCCCATTTCCTCCCGAAGAAGCCGAAGATAGGGTTCGTTCTAGAGTTTCTATTGGATTAGAAGATTTGTAGTAAGGAGACTTTGACTCTTTACAGTCTCCGACTCTTTATGGTTCAATATGTTTCCAAATTTAGCCACCTTCCGCCTCAACAACCCCAAAACACACAGAGAATGGGATCCGTCTGGAGGTGGCGAGAGAGTTGAGTGCCACGAGGAAATGCCCATCACCGGCAAGTCTTCTCCCGGCACGACCATCAATGGTTGGACAACCACCCGGCACAAAGATCCCGCAGTCACCCCATCGAAACTCACCCCAACCTCCTCTCAGCAACTCGCCAACACCTCCAACAAGGTCATTACAAATTGATAGCTTTAGATTTCTGAAGCAGACTTTGGGCTTTAACTTGCTTGTCTAAATTCCTCGAAATCTCGAGAACCGCTTATTAGAACTTATCGATGTGGGGTCGGAAAATGTAGCTGACGATGAGATCTTGACGATCGTTAGAGTCTTGAGCTTCTGTGAAGACTTTGGAATCCGTAAAATAGTCATCTCGGCGGTATTTTAACAACGTCATAGCCAGTCCCAAGCACTGGCTCTTTCAACCAAAATCTTTCATAGTGAGAGCAAGAAAGCTTCATTTTATAGAAAGGATTCACTGTTAGAATAGCTTTAGAAAGTTTGAGACTTTGAGAACACTTGCAATTATCATCGAACACTTTGTAGACCTCCTCAAACCTTTAACCGCCCACCACCACCCCGCCATCGTCGTGCCGATCAATCACCCGGTTCTCTCCCCTCAAACCCTTCCGGGTCACAATCGCCCGCTATGAGGTCAGTGCTTATCTTGTTTCATCTACCGATAGATTACAAAATTCTCCTACGCCTACGAGATTTATAGTACAGTCTGTTTTTTAGCGATGGCTCAGCTAATGCTTGGAGTGTGATTGCCAAAGCAAGCAAGGAGATAAAAAAAGTCAAAGAAGGAAAAGAAGGCAAAGATGGGAAAGATGGGAAAGATAAGAAAGCGAAAAAAAGAAAAGTAGAAGAAACGATCGGGAGAAGAAAAGAGAGTGCACAGCATGGTAAGTGGAATTGGAACTGGGGATAAAGTCATTTAAATAAGAACTTCTATATCTTGTTAACACCAGTAAAATAGCTTTAAAAAGTCTTCTTATCAAACTAAACTCAATTTTCAGAATCTTTTTAGTATAAGCATTTGTGAAAAGTCAAAGAGAAGCAATAAAATTCAAAATTTTAGAAGATTGGGATTTGCCGACAGAGTGGGAACTGGACGAGGATGGACATCACAATATGTGCTACACTTGTTTTAATCGAAAAGAACATGATGAGTATCCGGTTGGTTTTGAAGGAATAGTTGGAGGAGTTGGGAGTAGTGGATTGGGAGTTGGAGGAGTTGGGAGTAGTCGACGCTGGGATTCGAACCCACGATCTCTTGCTTAGCAAAAGGTTTATAAATGAGCTACACTGACATGACACTGACTAAGTCCATCGCGCGAGAGGCCCTTAATCGAAAAATCTCAACAATACTACTACTACTATAAAGCAACGGTTAGTGATAAGCAAATTTACAATCAGAGCTTCATTTCACTTCATTTTCTTCTTCATTTCTTGATTAATCATTCTGAAATTGTCTACAGATCTACTTGTAGACAATCGGAACAATCAGCCAAAGCTGGCTTCGGTTCTAGGTTCTTGTTGGGAATCTTTCATGCCTAAATTACCAGTGACACTACAGTATGCTTGATTTTAAATATCCACTAAACAATAGACAATAGACAAGACAAAAGACTTTGATTGACAATAGACAAGAAAATAGACAACCAGAGCTTCATTTCACTTCATTTTCTTCTTCATTTCTTGATTAATCATTCTGAAATTGTCTACAGATCTACTTGTAGACAATCGGAACAATCAGCCAAAGCTGGCTTCGGTTCTGGGTTCTTGTTGGGAAATTTTTATACCTACTGTAAATTATCAGTGACGCTACAGTATGCTTGATTTTAAATATCCACTAAACAATAGACAATAGACAAGACAAAAGACTTTGATTGACAATAAACAATAGACAAGACAAAAGACAATAGACAATCAGAGCTTCATTTCACTTCGTTTTCTTCTTAATTTCTTAATTAATCAATCCACTTTTAAAACTCGAAGCTTTAATCAAAAATAAATCAAAAATAACTTTAGGGAATGTGCGACACTTGTCCTCGAATCTATCACGCTGAGTGTCACATCCCGAGAATCAAATGCACGATGGCTGAGCTACCGTAAGAATTTTTGATGGAAACTGATAAACCTAATCTTGTAGATCAACCTAGATCAACGATCTCAATTTACCCTTCTAGCAGAGTTAATAATTGATCCAATTTTCAGTGATGATTGGAAATGCTCGTGGTGTCTTCCATCAACTCCATCAACTTCTGTCAATCAAAACTTTCAAGGCGATGATCGATTGGTAACTTTATTCAAAACTCAAATCATTTCCAAGTTTTATTCGCAATTTTTCGAGCTAACTTTTTTCATTTCCAGAATTGTTACAAAGTATTGTTGGCATGTTTCGAGAAGCCTTACTACGCGAGTCTTTTCATCGATCCTGTTGATTTGAGTATTGAGAAAGAATATAAAAAGGTGAGCTTTCGTTAAAAGAGTCAAAAATTGAACTATTCTTTAATTAATTTCTCTCAAATCATCAAAAATCAATAGAAATCAATAGAACAATCAATAGAAATCAATAGAAATCATTAGAAATCACTGGAACAATCAATAGAAATCAATAGAACAATCTAATGACAATCAATAGAACAATCAATAGAAATCAATAGAACAATCAATAGAACAATCAATAGAAATCAATAGACAATCAATAGAACAATCAATAGAAAGCAATAGAAATCAATAGGACAATCTAATGCAATCAATAGAACAATCAATAGAACAATCAATAGAAATCAACAGAACAATCAATAGAAAGCAATAGAAATCAATAGAACAATCAATAGAAATCAATAAAACAATCTAATGAAATCATTCGTTTAGCTTAAAACCAGGGAATTTTTAGGTATTACTTGTTGGTAAATTTATGAATCTATAAGTTATCAACCTCAAGATTGAAATAAAATGAATTCTGTCAGTTTATCACTTTTTCAGCTTGTCGAAAAACCGATGGACTTCAACACAATCGTCTCATTGTTAGAAGAAAACCCGAGAGCTTCATTGGAGTCGGAAAGACTGGGAAATGTTCTTGATTTCATTAATCATATGAACATCATCTTTATGAATTGCTCGATATACAATGAGGTTTGACAAGGGGTAAACAAATGAATTTAGTACATTTTTCTAGTCTGGAACAGTGGCCATGGATGCATGTAAAGCGGTCTACCACGATTTCATGGCTGCTGTAAAGAAATTTTTGCCCGTTTACAAACACAAAGTCTTCTTCTTCATTCACTACTATAAAGCAACGGTTAGTGAAAAGAAAATTTACAATCAGAGCTTCATTTCACTTCAATTTCTTCTTCATTTCTTGATTAATCATTCTGTAATTGTGTGCTTGTAGACAATCGGAAAAAATCAGCCAAAGCTGGCTTTGATTCTGGGTTCTTGTTGGGAATCTTTTATGCCTAAATTACCAGTGATACTACAGTATACATGATTTTAAATATCCACTAAACAATAGACAATAGACAAGACAAAAGACTCTGATTCTTTTTCAGAAGAAACACTCAATCCGATGGCGACCATTGGAGGGTCAATTGGGTGAACCGTTCTATGATGAGATGGATCACGCACCACATGTTGTAAGGTTTAGATAATAATACTTAATAATTTACTTTAGTTATTAATACTTAAGACTTTAATTATCTAGATAGACAAGATATCAAGTTATAGGATAAAAATCAAAAATGAATACCGTATTTTCTCTAATAGTAGTGCACCGTTGCCTAAATTCCTCGAAATCTCGAGAACCGCTTATCAGAACCTATCGATGTGGGATCGGAAAATGTAGCTGAAGAGGAGATCTTGACGATGATTACAGTCTTGAGCTTCTGTGAAGACTTTGGAACCCGTAAAATAGTTACCAACTCGGCTCGCCGGGGTGCACTACTATTAGAGAGAATACGGCAACCATGGGGAAGAAAAGATTGATCAAAAAAGACGCGGAATGAGCCCATTTTTAACACTATAGACCGTATTCTCTCTAATAGTAGTGCACCGAGAGCATCGCCTAAATTCCTCGTAATCTCGAGAACCGCTTATCAGAACCTATCGATGTGGGATCGGAAAATGTAGCTGAAGAGGAGATCTTGACGATGATTACAGTCTTGAGCTTCTGTGAAGACTTTGGAATCCGTAAAATAGTTACCAACTTGGCTCGCTTGGGTGCACTACTATTAGAGAAAATACGGTATGCCTTGAGCAAAAGAAAACGTAATTTTAGTATTACAGCTAGTTGACTAGGAGCATTTCAAATAAAAAGAATAGAAAGTTTTCTTTTGTCTTATATAAGTATTACTGATTGTGTTTAGATTACTGGTGGAACAAGTCCAATCCGAATGAAAATCAAGTTGGCTCTGCCCCGTCCAATCTCTGAATCAGAAGATGAAATCCACGAACCATCCAGTAAAAAGTTAAAGAAAAAAGAAAAACCAGTATCTCAATAATTCTGATGAGATTTACTAGACTTTTTTTGAGCTGTACCTTTCAGTAAATTAAACCCTAAATAGATTCGGGAACAATGTTTTGAGTAATACTTTCGTTTTTCATAATTATATAGTATTTTTATGTAAAGGGTATTAATATAAATGACTATCTTGTTTTTTAAATTAAATTCTTTTAACTTCGAACTATTTAAGACGCTTTGTGCTTATGAAAACGCATTTCTAACGCTCCGATTTGTTTGTTTTCAATTGGGTAATTAAACCGGAAGTTGGTAAAATTGATTCCTCAATCACTAGCGGCGCCGTGTGCCAGAAAGCGCGCGATTATGGGTGACTCGAAAATATTCGCAACCCTTTCCTCGTCTGCGTCTCTGTTCTTTGTGCGGGCCCATAATCACGTACATTCTCGCACACGGCCCGCGAGGGGGTCAGAAAAAGTAGTCGTCGCCGAGGTACTATTGGGATTGGGGGTCTAGTTTACTAGTGACTGAATCCAAGGGTTTGTTTACAAAAGCACAAAGTACATCTCTTTAAAGATTCCTTGTGTACTTTGTGCTCTTGAAAACACATCCTTTCTATCTAATGCATTTGAATCCCAAGTAAGAAATGAGTCTCTGTTCTTTGTGCGGGCCCATAATCACGCGCATTCTCGCACAAGGCCCGAGAGGGGGTCAGAAAAAGTAGTCGTCTGGGAGCTATTCTCGGGATTGGGGGCCTAGTTTACTAGTGACTGAATCGACTAGAAATGGTTTGTTTACAAAAGCACAAAGTACAGATTCCTCGAATTGTGTACTTTGTGCTCTTGAAAACACATCCTTTCTATCTAGTGCATTTGAATGCCAAGTAAGAAATGAAAGAATCCAATGCACTAGAAAGGATGCGTTTTCAAGAGCACAAAGTATATCACTTGAGTACTTTGTGCTTGCTTTTTAACGTAGCCCTTCTCGCACACTAAGCTTCTATGTCATAAGAAAGAATTCGGTGCACTAGAAAGTATGCGTTTACGTTCTTGAGCTCAAAGTACACCAAGATCACTCAAATTTCTTTCCAATTTTCTGTCAACTTTGAATCTCTTTCATTTTCTGCTGAAATTTTGTACCTCTTTTTTGTTTTTTAGAAAAAAACGAGTTTTACGTGAAAAATCTGTCATTCTGGTACTTGTTTACTTGTTTACTTTTAGCTAAAAGGGTGTCATTTTATTGAGAAATTTTGAAATACTTTTTAAATACTTTTTTTTAAAAATACTTTTTTAAAATACTTTTTCTTTTTAAAATTAAAATTAAAATAAAATAAAATAAATAAATTTTGAAATACTTTAAATACTTTTTCCTAAAGCGTGTCATTGTCATTCATTGAGAAATTTTTAAAATCATTATGTGACTATTTCTTTTTTCCCTTTTTTTTTTCTTTAATTTCTTTTTATATTTTCTTTTCTCAATCGGGTAAAATCCCTTTATTTTGTTTGATTTTTTTTTTGTGAATTTCATTTTTACAAAATTTCTTTTGTTTTTTTTTCAGATTTTCAGTATATTTATTGTTTTTTTTTTCTTTTCTGAGATGAAATGAAATGATTTTACAAAAAGAAAAAACAGAAAAAGCATAAAAGAAAAGCATGAAAGCAAAGCATTTGATTTAATAATGATAAAATGCTCAAAATAGTAATATTCTTTAAGAATTATCAATGAAATATATTCACTTTCGAATTCGCCACTTTTTGTAAAGATCTCTCGGGAAAATGCAGCCGAATTGGGGAATTTTTCGATTCTGGGAGGAGAAGAGCGGTGAAAATGAGAAGCGGAGAGAGCAGGGAGAAACCCGCGAAAAGTTGAGAAGCAGAAAAGAAAGAGGAAATCTAAAAGTTCATGTTCAAGAATTTTCAATTCCAAATTTCAATAAATTTCAATCCAAGAATTTTCAGTTCTTGTTTACAAGAGTTAATCACAAAGTACATCTCTTTAAAGATTCTTTAAAGATTCCTCGAAGTCTGTACTTTGTGCTCTTAAAAACACATCCTTTCTATCTAATGCATTTGAATCCCAAGTAAGAAATGAGTCTCTGTTCTTTGTGCGGGCCCATAATCACGTGCATTCTCGCACACGGCCCGCGAGGGGGTCAGAAAAAGTAGTCATCGCCGAGGTACTATTGGGATTGGGGGTCTAGTTTACTAGTGACTGAATCCAAGGGTTTGTTTACAAAAGCACAAAGTACATCTCTTTAAAGATTGCTTGTGTACTTTGTGCTCTTAAAAACACATCCTTTCTATCTAATGCATTTGAATCCCAAGTAAGAAATGAGTCTCTGTTCTTTGTGCGGGCCCATAATCACGTGCATTCTCGCACACGCCCCGAGAGGGGGTCAGAAAAAGTAGTCGTCTGGGAGCTATTCTCGGGATTGGGGGGCCTAGTTTACTAGTGACTGAATCCACTAGAAAGGGTCTGTTTACAAGAGCACAAAGTACATCTCTTTAAAGGTTCCTCCAAGTCTTTACTTTGTTTTCTTAAAAACACATCCTTTCTATCTAATGCATTTGAATCCCAAGTAAGAAATGAGAAAAGAAAGAGAAAATCTAAAAGTTCATATTCAAGAATTTTCAATTCCAAATTTCAATTCTTCCTCCCATTTCAATTCCTAATTTCAATTCTTAATTCCAATTCCAAAAACTTGTGAAGAAATTGTCAAGAAATTTTCAACTTCCCTTGAAATCCTTGAAAGAAAACAGAAATAAAACATACCATTTGCAAAGCTGCATTCAAATAAACGCCTCCGAACTTCTCGACGATTAGTAGCAAACCAATGAGATGAGATCGGACACCAGTTGGAAAAATTTCTGAACCAATCAATAGACACAAAGAGATTCCCATTTCTCGACTCAAATGATGCAGAAGAACTGAGATTTCATAGAAATATTCATATGTTTGACCTGAATTTAATCAAAAATCAAGAAAACAGTGAAAAGATAAACAGACCATGAGCGGAAGTGATTGTCGCTAAAGCAAAACAGATTTGACAGCTCATTAACAAATCTTTTCGACTAATTGACTTTGAAAAATCAGAAATCACAAAAAGTAGAATCGTTATCCAATTAAAGATCTATAATTAAGAGAATTATTAAATTGAAACTCCAAACCCCAGCCGAGATTGAATTCAAATAAAGATCAAAGGGGAACAGTTCTTGAAGAGACCGCATTTGGTATGGTTGATGAGAGAAAAATAAGCTTTAATGATATTCTGATAAATTTCCATACAAAATATTCACTTACACATTCAAAATCAATAAGAAAGTCCATAGAAGAAAGCGGGAGTTGAAGAAGAGGTGGAAGTAAGTCTGACATTTTGGAGTCGTTGATTGGTGCTGAAAGGAGTTTCACTGATAGTCTGACGATTATCAAGTTAAATAACTACTACCGTATTTTCCCTAGTAGTGCACCGAGAGCGTTGCCTAAATTCTTCGAAATCTCGAGAATCGCTTATCAGAACCTATCGATGTGGGGTCGGAAAATGTAGCTGACGATGAGATCTTGACGATGATTAGAGTCTTGAGCTTCTGCGAAAGCTTGGAATCCGTAAAATAGTTATCAACTCGGCTCGCCGGGGTGCACTACTATTAGAGAGAATACGGTAACCATGGGGAAGAAAAGATTGATCAAAAAAGACGCGGAATGAGCCCATTTTTAACACTATAGACCGTATTCTCTCTAATAGTAGTGCACCGAGAGCATCGCCTAAATTCCTCGTAATCTCGAGAACCGCTTATCAGAACCTATCGATGTGCGGTCGGAAAATGTAGCTGACGATGAGATCTAGTGGGGGATTTGAGTGTTGAGCTTCTGTGAAGACTTTAGAATCCGTAAAATAGTCATCAATTCGGCTCGCTGCGGTACACTACTATTAGAGAAAATCCGGTATATAACATACCAGCAGAAAATAAATCCTAAAAATGATTGCCAGAAACGAATTCCCTATCTAGGAATACCCCACCATGCAAATTTCAGCGTTAAATGCAAATTGCACCCATTGCACCCTCGCCTCAACGCACGCGACCCGGGTTCGACCCCCGCCAGTCACCATTTACTTTGACTTTTTCTAAATTTCTTTTTAAAGGTACAACTACATGAAATTCAATTAGACACGTGTTTCAGCGTTTTTTAAAATACTCAGAGAGACGCGCGGATCGAAACAGCGAGATCGAATCACGTCGACTCGCTCGACTACGCGACACTCCGTTTTCTTCTCTATGCCCAAAATTCCACCGAATGGCACAACTATATCACCTATATAGTCTATCCTGAAAGTTTCATAAAAATCAGTTCAGCCGTTTCTTTAAAACGCTGTGACAGAAGGACGAACGGACGAACGGACAGACAGACAAACAGACAGACAGACGAATAGACAGATGAGCAAACAGACAGACGGACAGACGGACGGACGGACAGACGGACATCTTTCGCTTATATACAGTAGAGATAGTTGTGCCAATATAAATTAAAAATTGAAAACTGATTGGCAAGGCAAGGGGCAAGTGGGTCGAAATTGGATCTTGTGGATTGTAGACAAGCGCACTCCTGACTGCGCCACGGCGACAATGGAACAAGCCAGAAAAACCGGCTGTTAAGCAGGTTTTTTTGATATTTAGTAAAGTAAAGCTCTTATTTTTGATTTCTGTATGCACGTGCTCACCCGTTTCTCTGTAGCGATGATTTTCTCGATACTTCTTGACGTGAACTCGTCCAGTTGACTGTTCACTCCGTAAATCTTAAGACTCAGAAATACTTTCCTTTTCTAGAAGTGATTCGACATTCAACATTTCACAAACTTTATGCAAATCCTCTTTCGCTCTTTTGAATTTACCGCTTTGAAGAGAGTGAAAAACGCTTTCCACAGAAAATCTAAAGCTTTAGAGTCGATTTTTAAAAGTAAACATACTTCAAAAATATTGTAGAAATGAGGGCAACAGTTGAGGCAATTCTAAGATAATTCCTCCATTCTCTACTCACGAAAGCTATTCCGGAGGTGAATAGGCTGTAGCTTGGGTTGAGAAGACAAATTAATAAAAGACGTAAATGGGAAGGGATCGATTCAAAGAAGAAACAGATTGATGCACTGGAATTTCATTGTTTCATCAATTCAAAAATATGTTCAAAGTACAGCATTACAGATATTTTTGAGGTTTCTAAAGGCTTCGGCTTTCTTGGAAAATAGATTAGAATGTAATAGGTACAGTACTGGACAATGAAATATAATATTTGAAAAAAGATCGTCACTTTCGCGCGTCTGTAACTCCCTTGTCTTTACCGTATTTCTAAATATTAATTTTACCATTGTGTAGCCCTTGAAAAGGGCTTTCAGAAAATGTATAACACTAATAGTTTAAACTCAAAGACAAGGGAGTTACAAACGCGCGAAAGTGACGATCTTTTAGTGATCGAAAGTGACGATCGTTTTTCAAATATCATATTTCATTGTCCAGTACTGTACATTGATATGAAAAAGATATATAACAAGTTCCTTACTTTGCAATGATTCCACTTAAACCGGCGATGATCGCTCTTGTAAAGATGATATTTTGAAGATGAATGAAAAAGGAGACACCAAAGCAGAGAGCTGATGAAATAAAAAGTGCGCTGATTAAGGTCTAAACTTTTGAAATTTGCAATTTGTTCATTGGATTACTCTACATAAAGTTATTGGGTTGGTGAATTGAAAACTGCGGGACTTTGAACTAAAATTTATTCAACATAAAACGATAAATTCATTCCAAATAATTTCCATTATTATTGAGGACTTCTGCCTATTTTGCAGGCAATTTGCGGATTCCTCTTTCGTAGTGGGATTTTGGTCTGTGTGTGAGACAAGCGTGAGACTCAAAAATGGAGGACTGGAGATGTCCCAGTTTGAGCACTTTCTCCAAAAGAAACCCATTTTGGTGTCAATAGAAAAGTTGTAGAGAATCAAAAATTAGGCTTATAGCCAAATTTCCAAAAAGATACACTTAGTAGTTTCGCTTAAAATGCAAGTTTTGTGAAAATTCGTCAATTTGAAATTTCTTGAAAACTAGTTTTTGAATCGTTCTGAAAATTTGGATATAAGCTTGATTTTTGATTCTCTACAACTTTTCCATTGACCCCAAAATGGGTTTCTTTTGAAGAAAGTGCTCAAATTGTCACATATGACAATAGCTTGCAGTTTTCAATTCACCAACCCAATCTTTAACAATGCTTAACTGTTTTCCTTCCAATTGCTCCAATCAGTTCTCCTGAAATAAGAAAGCCGATAATAATGGCAATTGATTCGAATGAGATGAGGATCTCGGGAAGAGATTCTTCAAGACAAAAGATTCGGAACTGAAAATGAAATTGAAATTGATAAGATTAGATTAGTATTATCGGTAACCTCTAAAGTTAAAGTCCCAAATGATGCACTGATATCAGCTCGACAGCCTGTCAATGCTCGGTACTCGGCAAGGAGAGCACAACGATTACCCGCGTGAAATCGAGCACTCCCACATCCTTCAATTTTCACTTCTTGACCTTAAAATTGTACAGAGTATAGTAGAGCGATTGAAGCAATAAATTCACCAGCAAAACGAATGAATTCTGAGTTCGTGGCGGTGAAAATTGAGACAAGAAGCGCGAGGATTAATAGAAAAGTTGGGTACCTGAGGTTTTTGGAATTTATTTTGGGAATTGAAAGTTTTGTTTTGAACTAGAAATTGTTAATGGGGTGAGTTATTATTTAAATTTTCTTTTCTAAAAACCCAACCATCCGCACGGGATCCACTGGATTCGGCTTTCCTCCTCGAAAATATAAACCGTATCCCCGGATTCGTTTGTGATCTTTGCCACATTTGAATACATAAAGAGTTGACCTTAAAATTGTACAGAGTATAGCACAGTAATTGTACAGTATAGTACAGTATAGTACAGTAATTGTACAGCAATAAATTCACCAGGAAAACGAATGAAATTGGTTAAGCCAGCTGTAGAATCAAATCAAATTAAAGTTGGTTAAATTTCTGTTGAAAATAAAATCAGCTTTAGAAAGTTGTCAAATTTGTTTTCAGTCGAATTATTGTCGGCTTTGCGAGCGAGAAACTCGTTTTGATGAGGTGGATTATTGGGGTTTTTGTTTGAAATTTGAAAACCCTTGATATTGTGATTGAGTCGGGAGGTAAACAAATCGTAGAATTATTATAAATATCTAAAACTCGATAATCTGAACGATAATCATTCATCGACCTCCAAATATGTTTTACCGTATTTTCTGTAGTAGTAGTTTCTGTAGCAGGCAGGAAGGGAGGAGGGTTGAAAAAATAGTAGTGCCACCTGTCAAAAAGTTCCTCTGTTTTTGTTCGTTTTGGCTTTCTTTGTTTTAAAAGCATACTGGTAATTAAATGAGATGTTCTTATCAAATTTTGCCTGTTTTGAAAGCATACTGGTAATTAAATGAGATGTTCTTATCAAATTTTGCCTGTTTTGAAAGCATACTGGTAATTAAATGAGATGTTCTTATGCCTTGTGCCTGTTTAAAAGCATACTGGTTATTAAATGAGATTTTCTTATCAAATTGTGCCTATTTCTTTAGTACTGACTAACAGATTGTGATTTTGACTAAATTTTTGACAGATTTTTACTACTTCTTTTATTGATTTACAATCATTTTCTTATTCTTTTCAAAGTTTGATTTTTTGAGAAATGAAACTTGACGGCGACTCCGATAAACACTAGCAAGAATTACCTACAAAGCAAGCATTCCAAAAAGGATGCTCAAGATTGGAACGCTCAATGCAAAGAGGATTTTCTTGTGGCTGAAGATAAAATCAATTTGGGCGCAAATGAAGCCAACATCGCTGACGATGCAGCTGGCAAAGAGGAGCCTGATGAGGAACCTTCTCGAAAACAAAACAAAACGCAAAATAGCACCATCCGAGTATTCGATGAGAGCAAAGAAGAAACACTGTTACATCCAAGCGCTTGATATTGCCTGGAACGCTACCTTCAAAGCAAATATTAGAGCATAAATAGAAAAGCATAAACCAGTGTCGAGAAAAACTCGTTCAAAGCTAGACGACGCAACACTCCGCACCGTCATTATGGAGGTGGGGAACTATTACAGTATTTACGGTATGTGCTTTATGAAACCTTTCGTCATTACCTGAATGAGCAATTGAGATGCAGTGAAAACGATGAAACATTATGAGATGGGAAGGGGGGGGGGTGAGAATTCGATCTGAAGGCAACAGGGTAGTGGCAAGGGAAAAGCTTTTAAGCCTTAAAGTTCAGTAACTTGGAGAATCTAAACTGTTGTATCATTTACTGTAAGCCTTACCGTAAATACTGTAATAGTACCCCACCCCCCTTGTACAGTCGCGTAGTCGCAAAAGTTTTTTAGTATTTCATCTTTTTCAAAGCGCCCGTACTCTCAAAAAATGCGTCTTTGGTATCAAAAAATAGCTCTGAATTTCAGCTATTTTTTGATACCTAAGCGCGCATTGTAAACCATAAACCAGTGTCGAGAAAAACTCGTTCAAAGCTAGACTACGCAACACTCCACCTTATGGGGCTGGGGTACTATTACAGTATTTACGGTTTTCCCTTTGCTTATTTCTGAATAAATAGAAAAGCAACTAGATTCATTTGGAAGAAATGAGTCGTATGATAACTGTTATAATTGCCTGGTAAAGACTTGGTTTTAGTGAAAACAAAAGAAAGCTCTCTAATAGTAGTGCAGGCTGGAGTAGTGCAGGCTGGAGTAGTGCAGGCTGGAGTAATGCAGACTGGAGTAGTGCAGGCTGGAGTAATGCAGACTGGAGTAGTGCAGGCTGGAGTAATGCAGACTGGAGTAGTGCAGGCTGGAGTAATGCAGACTGGAGTAGTGCAGGCTGGAGTAATGCAGACTGGAGTAGTGCAGGCTGGAGTAGTGCAGGCTGGAGTAATGCAGACTGGAGTAGTGCAGGCTGGAGTAGTGCAGGCTGGAGTAATGCAGACTGGAGTAGTGCAGGCTGGAGTAGTGCACACTGTTATTACAAAAAAATACAATATATCCAATCGAATTTTTGTTATTTATATCCAACCAGATCACCAACCGGCTTTTGTTTGTCTCAACTTTGAGTTGTTCATGCAATTTAAAAACATTAAATACCAACTTTGATTCAAATTTTGTTACAAATCTTTGAATGAAAGACAAAAAGAATTATTGAATGAAAAAATTGTTTAAAAACCCACAATTAAAAGATCACAGAAGAAAAGATTAAAAGAATTATCACAGATTTCACAAAAATTCAGCATACCCGTAGGTAAATCTGCCGTAAATACATGAAACTGAAAAAAAAATGGCTGGGTGCTTTTGGAAAAGTGATTGGAAAAGTGTTATGGATTTTCTGCCATCTTTTGAAAATTATTATATCTCTAAGCAATCTATTAATTATTATCTTTCAAAATTCTTTAGATTACGGTAATAGATTACTTAAATAGCTTTTGAAAGTTACCGTATTATCTCTAATAGTGGTGCACCCCAGCGAACCGAGTTGGTGACTATTTTACGATTTCCAAGCTTTTGCAGAAGCTCAAGACACTAATCATCGTCTAGATCTCCTCTTCAGCTACATTTTCCAACCCCACATCGATAGGTTCTGATAAGCGGATAGATAGTTCTGACATTCTTGATATTACGAGGAATTTAGGCGACGCTCAGGGTGCACTACTATTAGAGAGAATACGATAGTTGATTGACAAAGTTAACTTTAAACGCTTGGAAAGTAGTTACACTTTGTCTGAATCTTGTTTACATGTTTTTTGAGATTGATTTCCTGAAAGTTCTTGCAAGGTCAGTAAGTTGCTTTTCCAGCTCTTGATTACCGTATTTTGTCTAATAGTAGTGCACCCAAGCGAGTCGAGTTGATGACGATTTTACGGTTTCCAAGCTTTTGCAGAAGCTCAAGACTCTAATCATCGTCAAGATCTCATCGTCAGCTACATTTTCCGACCCCACATCGATAGGTTCTGATAAGCGGTTCTCGAGATTTCGAGGAGTTTAGGCAACGCTCAAGGTGCACTACTATTAGAGGGAATACGGTCTATATTGTTAAAAATGGGCTCATTCCGCGTCTTTTTTAGTCAGTCTTTTCTTCCCCATGGTTACTGTATTTTCTCTAATAGTAGTGCACCCAAGCGAGCCAAGTTGGTAACTATTTTACAGATTCCAAAGTCTTCACAGAAGCTCAAGACTCTAATCATCGTCAAGATCTCCTCTTCAGCTACATTTTCCAAGCCCACATCGATAGGTTCTGATAAGCGGTTCTCGAGATTACGAGGAATTTAGGCGATGCTCTCGGTGCACTACTATTAGAGAAAATACGGTAATACATTTTAGAAATCATCCTTACATTTGCTCTGAATTAACATTGATTGTCAGCAACTAAAACAAAATTATCAGCAAATAAGATAATTTTTCATGAATTTTATATAGAAATGATTAAACTAAATCCGATTTATCAATAGTTTATCAAGTATTAAAAGATGAAATCAGCTTTACAGATCAATCTTTGAGTATTTCAGCTAGTTTGCATAGAAGGATGTGAAATTTCTAGCAAAATACAGCCGAATTTAATGCAAAAATTGAACCCAAAGAATTGCAAATAGTGATAAATCGATTTACTTTAATCATTTCAACAAGAAAACAAATTAAAAAAATTATTTTACTACATTTAACTGCTGATAAGTTGACTTTAATGAATCTTTTTACTATAAAACATTCAACAATCACTTTTCCATATATCACTGGTGAAAATGGGATCTTCTTTTCTCTAATCAAATCAATATTGATCATCTTGACTCACTTTGACGGGAAGGTGCTTTGTTTCAACCAAGCTGTGCCTGCAAATTTAGAGAAATTAACCATGCTCCAGTGTTATGCAAAATTAGAGTGTGTTCCTCGCGAGTAAAGTAATTACTCGAGTAAATTTGCATGAGTAAATAGTTCGAGTAATTGTCGAGTAATGCGTTTTCTCAAAAAAGTGCGCCTGTGCGAAAAAAAATATAAAAGCAATAAAAGCCAATAAAACAAAAATCATTTTTCACATTGGAAGGGGAATTCTCCACCAAATCAGTTAAACAGCTGTGTATCTTTAAAAAGTGTCGTATATAATGCGGGGCTCGTCATTTTTGCGTCATTTTTTGGGAGTGGGACAAATGCGACCTTTTTTTTGCGCACCCGGACATTTGCGCACCTTTTTTTCCGCACCTTGCCCATTAGCGCACCTTTTTTCGCGTTTAAAAGCTCTAAAAAGCTAATATTAACCAATTTCTATTCCAAAAGTTGTTTTTCTAGGTAATTTTAGGGCGTAGAATCGAAATTTTGACATAACAGAGCGTGTGGAACCAATTTGAAAGACAAATTTGAAAGACAAAACGGCTAGGTCAAATTACAGAAAATTGTCGATCTTTCTCTTTGTATAACTCCGTCCGTTTGTTTCCACAAGCTCTGATATGTCAAAATTTCGATTCTACGCCCTAAAATTACCTAGAAAAACAACTTTTGGAATAGAAATTGGTTAATATTAGCTTTTAAAGGTGCGCTAATGGGCAAGGTGCGGAAAAAAAGGTGCGCAAATGTCCGGGTGCGCAAAAAAAACGTCGCATTTGTCCCACTCCCCATTTTTTTGCAATAATTTTGCTAAAAGTACGGTAATTTTTTGCCAAGTGTGCTTTTTAAAAAAACGCATTACTCGCGAGGAACACAGTGATGTGTCTATTAATTAGAGTGTGTTCTTTTCGAGTAAATAACTGCTCGAATCAAAGGAACACACTCTAAGCAAAATTACCCAAACAACTTCTTGGAAAAGTAGTTGCGCCAGTTTATTTCAAAATCTCAAATGTTATTTAGAGAAATGTAGCTCTTAATCTTGGCTACATTTATCTAATAAAAACTTAGCAATTAGATTTCTGTAACTTATTTAAAAAGTCATTGAATGAGCACTGATCCCTATCCGGGGCGCTGAGATTTTTGACGATTTTCTACATAAAAATTGATCTAAAAAGGAAGTTATTTAGCAAAATTTGTGTGTAGTTTGTTTAAACAGCGCTATAAAAGCTAAAATAACAAGATAACAAGATATTCATGTGAATTAAATATCAAAAAAAATAATCAAAATCTTTACCTTTTTCCTTACGTCTTCACTAGCTTGATTTTTGTTATAATATTAGGTTGATGCATGTCTTTTTGTTCCTTTTCGTCTGCCGTTTCAAGCCAACAAATGCACCAATTAAACTACGGTTGATTTCATTAGAAAAAGCAATTATTTTTCTGCAAAATAACATTAAAACGGGTTTAAAAATATTGAATGCCTGGATTTTCTTGAGAGTATGAAGTCGGGTAGTCAAAAAGGGCTAACTCGATGATGCGGTTTAGGCTCAGGCTCAGGCTCAGGCTCAGGCTAAGCCTCAGCCTAAGCCTGAGCCTGAGCCTGAGCGGTTTAGACACCTTAGCTAAAGAAAACCTATCTTCGTGTCAATAGATAAAAGATAGAGAAAAAAAACGTTTGATATTTCGCCAAAATTTCAGAGAAATTCATTCAGCCAATTTTTCCGTAGAGTTTTTTATAGATTTTTACGAAAAAGGCGTTTTTCACTCTCGAATTTGCTTGAAAGTGAACCGAAATTCATTTAAAAAGATGCAAATTGAACAAAAAAACACTTTTTTTATAGAGCAAACTATAGATTAATTCGTGAATTTGTTACTTTTTAACAGAAAAAACGAAAAGATTTATGCATCAACCTAATATTTTGGTTATTTTGGTTCAAAAACAGTTCAAAATTATCTTTAATATTATTAATAATATTAAAAGAGATTTTTGTATAAAATAAATATTGACAAAAACTTTTTCGAACAATTTTTTTATATAGAAAATCGTCAAAAATCGCAGCACGGCGGATAGGGATCAGTGCTCATTCAATGACTTTTAAAATAAGTTGCAGAAATCTAATTGCTAAGTTTTTATTAGATAAATGTAGCCAAGATTAAGCCCTACAATTCTCTAAGTAACACTTAAGATTTTGAAATAAACTGGGGCAACTACTTTTCCAAGAAGTTGTCCAGGTGATTTCCCCAACCCTGTAGTTCTTGGAATTCTTTTACCCAAATTCTTTCAACTCTGTACTATCAATTTTTGCTTTCTAAGATAAGAATTGTGCCAGAAAGTAGGCCAAAAGCATTATTGATCCTTGAGAATCCAATCCAGTGAGATCCAGTGAGATCTAGTAAGATAAAGAATTCCTCGAACCCACCCCTTTCTAAAACCCTTTCCCAACGCCAATCCTTTGCAGCAAATTACAGCTTGCATGCCATTTTCTTAATCTTTAACTTGAAGAAAAGCATTTAATTGGAATGATTGTGTCCATTCGATTCGTTTTGTAGAGAACTTTGCAAAACGAACTTGTAGAGAACATGCTGAGCACAAGCAGCCAATAAAAGGAAGAAGACACAGAAGTGAAAGATTGCCAACATTGAGAAGTTCTAAAGGTTTTGAAATATTTCGAATTATGCTATGCTCACTTGTAAGAGAATGAAAACGACGATGAGATTGAGGGGGATTCGGAAGAGATTGATTGTAGTGGAACGAGTTTCTTCAGGCACATAAACACCCCGCAAGAAACCCATTGCTGGCCAGAAAATGCCTACACAACCCTGGAAAAAGGAAAAACACAAAAAACATTAGTAAATCTTTGAAATATCACCTCAAAAACGAGAAATCCGATGAAAATGGAGATGCCTGAAGAGGGCATGAAGATTGGAACGGAGAGACAAATCGCTGCGATAAAGAGAACGTATCTGAAATGGAAATCGAGTTAAAACTGAACTTCTCAATGTTTTCTTAAGACAACTTTATCTTATTTTTTTGGTAGATGGATTAGAAAGCATTTACAGATCTTAGACTACTCTCGCTCTTCTATTAGAGTACGGGGATCTTTACGGTTGCCACGGTTTGGTTTTTTCTTTTCTTTACGGTTTACGGAAGCCAATTTTTTTCGGCCAACTTGCAGCTCATTTTTAAGCACCTTAAACTTGTCAGATCAAGAAGTTTTAATAAGATTTAAATAGCTTAAAACGTCAGCTTTCAGAACCTATTTGTTTTATCAAAATTTATTGACATAAACTTATATAAAATCGGGTTGCAAATTGGTTAAAAAGCTTTGCAAGCTGATGATCGCTACCCCGGCTGTTATTGGTTAAAAACTTGACCACTGCCGATAATTGCTAGCCCGGCTGTTAACCGTAAAGGTCCGAGTACGGTAATGTAGAGTAATATAGTAATACTTCTATTAGAGTTCAATAATAGATTCTTGTCTTTAGCTTTCTTGTTCTTAGCTTTAGCTTTAGATTCTTGTTCGTCTTTAGCTTTAGCTTTAGCTTTCAACTATTATTCTTCTATTTAACCTCATAAAATCCTCAGGTCTTTTCCGTTTGGAGATGATTTTGAAAATTGATGAGCCCATCATTGTAGCGACCATGAAAGCAGCAAAAATATATCCATGAGGAATTGATGAACCTTCAGTTGCCTGAAAATCATTTAAGATCGATTTTCTTGGTTTTAATCCTACTTGTGATAAAGCTGGAGTCCATTCGAGTACAAAAGTGTACATAGCTCCTTCAAAAAGCGATTGAACTAGTCCAAGACAAAGCACTTTTACATCTAAAGTTAGAAAATCTTATAGAACATCTTTTTTCCAGTTTTACCATTTCTAATCGTATTCGCAGCTTCTTTAAATGAATGCTGAAGAGCTGCTGATTCATTTCCATAATTTTCAGTCCATGTACCATAGACAAGGAAAAACATTACACCCAACACTAACATTGACAAATCAAATGGAGCACTAAAAGAAAATTTTCATTGTCATTAGTACTTACAAGTTTTTTTAATCACTCACACATAGCCAAAAGTATCAGCAGCCATTTGAGCAGCGACACCGGAAAGAATGGCGACAAGAGAGTTGCCCAAAGCTGCATTTGAGAACACTGTGCCCAAGAGATCATCGCTGAAGCCACGCTAAAAATAGATACAGATTGGTTTTTGGCTTATAAAAGTCTTTTGAATGAATCCAGAGTTTCATTTCATTTCATTTCACTTCTACAACTCAATCTAACATCAACATATGCCTCAAAAAGCTCGATCAAGCTAATTCAACAATTTCTATTCCATTTCACCTTATTATGCTCGAAAACAAGCCAACTTTCGAAAGCTGAATAGAGAAATCAACCTTCCGAAGATTGGATTGTTCTGAAATTTTGGGAAACTATGTAATCGATGAAGCGTTTTATTTTAAAAAGTATGCAATCATTCAAAAATATATTAGCTCATGAATGCTAGAAACCAGGATTTTGAACTCTTACATTAAAATGCTCTTACATTAAAATTTTCAAAAATTCAAAAAACCCATTTTGTAGATTATGGATAGGGCTTTTGAATCAAGAAAACCGTTTTTTGATTGGATAAGCCGTTTTTTCAGAAAACACATTACCAAAAAACGATCGTTTATAACTTGCCAACCTAATAACATTAACATATATCTCAAAAAGCTCTATCAAGCTAATTCAACGATTTCTATTCCATTTCACCTTATTATGCTCGAAAACAAGCCAACTTTCGAAAGCTGAATAGAGAATTGACGTCGCGATACCACCAAGAAATCTAAAAATTTACTTTTAACGCTTTAAATAACTTACAAAGTTTAGAAATTACCGTCCAATCATTAAAATATTGATGTCATTGAAATGTTTCGTTACACAAGCGCCACCATACAATAAAGCGTAAAGAAGACAATTGTTTCGACGACCACTGAATCATTATTATTGGGTTGGTGAATTGAAAACTGCCGGCTATTGTCATATGTCACAGTTTGAGCACTTTCTTCAAAAGAAACCCATTTTGGTGTCAATGGAAAAGTTGTAGAGAATCAAAAATCAAGCTTATATCCAAATTTCCAAAAAGATACACTTAGTAGTTCCGCTTAAAATTTGTGTGTTCTGTGTGTTCTTTGTGCGTAATCGTAATCGCTCGTCGTCTGGCGCAGGGCTTTCACATAACTCCCTTCCCTCTCCCTTTGCCAAACGACTCTGGCCGGCTCCGAATCCTCAAATTGGACATTCACTTCTGCGCAAATCAAGGCTAATCTCAATCCATTGGGTTAGTGAATTGAGAACTGCCAGCTATTATCGTATGTGACGCCACTTTCTTCAAAAGAAACCCATTTTGGTGTCAATAGAAAAGTTGTAGAGAATCAAAAATGGAGCTTATATCCAAATTTTCAGAACGATTCAAAAACTAGTTTTCAAGAAATGCCAAATTGACGAATTTTCACAAAACTATCATTATTATATTTTTTTTCATTTATGCCTACAATTTGTCCGCAAATGAGCCAATGATTGTGCCAAAAAGTAAAGATGAACCAAAGCCAGCAATGAAAAGGATCTGAATTCGGATTAGTAGAGAAATGTTTCACAGATTACCTCAATTTGATGTTTTGTCATTCCATAGCTGTCATACAAAGCATAGACATGAGGTCCTTGCAGCCAATCACCAGCTAAATTTCACAGTAAATAGCAAAGATAAGAAAACTCACCAACAGCCAACAAATAGACAGTAATATAGGTCTTTTGGAAGCCTTTAAAGTTCGCATCTTCACAAGTTTCTACCTATATTAGTTAAGATTAAGCTTTTAAATAAAATAAAGTTACCTTGGTCCTTGTATAGTAGAATAGTAAAGCGCATAGCACGCTGAGACCGTAGAATATTGGGATAAACATTGGTTCTTGAAATGAAAGATTGGATTTCAGAGAAAAGCTTTCAGTGTTCTATAAAAGAACGAGCGGGTTTCTACGATAAAATCTCGAAAAGCTCAAAGAAAAACCACGTAATTCGAAAAATATTAGATTTTACAGCCAAAGCTAGACAACTAAACAATAAAAGTTCTTTAAAGTTCTTTTTTAAAGCTTTTGTTAAGGTTGGATAAAGAAAAGATTGCCTAAGCCTATTGAGGAAACAATCCTTTTTGAAGTGATCTTGTCATTCTGATAGATAGTAAGCGATTATGTGGATGCAGGAAAGTGTAGATAGAAAGCTTCTTAATCAAAAAGCTTTATACTCTGGCTTTCAGTTGTACTAGATAGCAAGCGATTGCTGAGGAGCACAAAGCACATCTTACGAGGCAGCTATAACTAACTAGGGAACGGTCAGATTTCGCGTGAATCCCAACCAAAGCTATATGACTTATGCAAGTCGGACACGGGCAACACGATCACGTTTTTAGTTTTTGCCCAAACGATTTCTGTATTCGGATTGGCGCTTGCAAAACCTCACTGTTCCCTAGTAAGTTACTAAGTAAGATGGGAAGTCGATGGTAAGTAGATGAGTCGATGGGAAGTACATCTCAGTCAAGATGGTAAGTGTCTAAGTCGGTGGTACATCTCAGTCAAGATGGTAAGTATCTGAGTCAATGGTACATCTCAGTCAAGATGGTTAGTATCTGAGTCGATGGTACATCTCAATCGAGATGATAAGTATCTGAGTCGATGGTACATCTCAATCAAAATGGTAAGTATCTCAGTCAATGGTACATCTCAGTCAAGATGGTTAGTATCTCCGTCGATCTGAGATGCCAAGTTTTTAGCTGCTAAATGGTAAGTACCATCTCAGATTGACTGAGATGGCACTCACCATCCAGATCGATTACCATTGACTTACTATCTCATTGACTTTAAAATTACAGCCGGAAAAAAGCATTACAAAATAAGAATTTTCTGAAGTTTTTAGCTTCAATCGTTCGACTAGAATGGATTAAATGTTGCTTTGAAAACTGTTTCACTAACTTGTTTATTACCTTGAATTGATCAAAAAGAATTTGAGAGAAAAAAAATCGAAAGTTCTCTTAAATTTTGACAAAAGAAAACGAAAAAGGAAATCTTTCTTTTTATTTAGAAAAACTTTTTGAAAAAAAAATGAAGTGGACGGAATTAATTGAAGAATTCGAAAGTATTTTGAAGAAATATTGTTTAAAATATTGTCTAAACTATAAATAGTTCTAAAAAAAGCTATTTTAAATACCTTGCATTTGATTTTAAATCAAGAAATTGTTTTTTAAAGGTTTTTGAAATGAAAAACCTTCCTGTAAACGCTTCGGTAGTTGGTTTTTTTTAAAAAGTTTTTCTTGAGAACAAGTTCTAAAAGGCAAACTATTGTCATTGTTGAAGCGAATTTTTTCCTTAAAACTTATCATTTTCCTTGCGCAGATAGATTTTGGGGCTTAGAGATTAACATATTAACATATTAACATATTAACCATTACCAAGTTTATTCATTGCCATTGCAAATCGCTTAGAAATTGTCATTAACACATTAACAAGTTTAAAAGGAAAACCATTGTCATTGTTTAAGCGATTCTTTTTCCTTAAAACTTATCATTTTCCTTGCGCACATAGATTTTGGGGCTTAGAAATTGTGCAAAAGGCAACATTGTCATTATGCATATTTTTCCTTAAAAAAGTGGGCAGAACAGCCAGGGGCCCAGAAAGGGAAGGGCTGGGTCGACCCGCCGACTGCCAGTGGCAGCGCGGGTTAGTCCGCCGGGTGGGGGGTCGCCCAGGGCCCCCCGGCCCCGCCGGAGACGACGACAACACCCCGAAGGGAGGGGTGCCGAGTCGAGAAGAAAACATAACATATATATTGCCATTAACAAGTTTATTCATTGCCATTGCACATGGCTTAGGAATTGTACACATTAACAAGTTCTAAAAGGCAAACTATTGTCATTGTTTAAGCGAATTTTTTTCCTTAAAACTTATCATTTTCCTTGTGCACATAGATTTTGGGACTTAGATATTAACATATTAACATATTAACATATTAACATATTAACATATTAACCATTAACAAGTTTATTCATTTTCCATTGCACATCGCTTAGAAATTGTCATTAACAAGTTTATTCATTGCCATTGCACATCCCAAACTTTGAAAGTGGCGATGTGAGGGAATTCCAAATGATAAAACACAAAATTTGAATTTTTAAAGTTTAAAAGCATTTAATTACAATTAAAATTGTTAAAATTTTGTTTATAAATGGAAACTTTAGCTTGTTTAGCTGAAGAAAAAAAAGGTTTCGCAGCAGGTTTTCCATGGAAACAACAAAGAAAAAGTTGGAAAGAAAGTTTCTAGACTTAAAAACAAAAAATATTCAATTAAACATTGTTGCATTTAAAAATAAACAGATTTCAACAAATTTTCAGCAATTTTAGACAATTTAAACAAGTTTTCAGCTTTTTAAAAGCCAAAAAACTGTTCAAAGAATCGGGAAAAAGCTTAGAAAAAAAGAATTTCAACAAATTTTAACTTTAATTTAACTTTAAAATTTTCAATTGAATACCGTATTTTCTTTAATAGTAGTGCACTTTGAGCATTGCCTAAATTCCTTGAAATCTCGAGAACCGCTTATCAGAACCTATCGATGTGGGGTCGGAAAATGTAGCTGACGATGAGATCTAGACGATGATTAGAGTCTTGAGCTTCTGTGAAGACTTTGGAACCCGTAAAATAGTCATCAACTCGGCTCGGCCGGGCGCACTACTATTGGAGAGAATACGGTAACCATGGGAAGAAAAGACTGACTAAAAAAGACGCGGAATGAGCCTATTTTTAACAATATAGACCGTATTCTCTCTAATAGTAGGGCACTTTGAGCGTTGCCTAAATTCCTTGAAATCTCGAGAACCGCTTATCAGAACCTATCGATGTGGGGTCGGAAAATGTAGCTGACGATCAGATCTTGACGATGATTAGAGTCTTGAGCTTCTGTGAAGACTTTGGAACCCGTAAAATAGTCATCAACTCGGCTCGGCCTGGGTGCACTACTATTAGAGAGAATATGGTAATTAAGAGCTGAAAAAAAGCAGCTTATTGATCTTGTAAGATACTTTAAAGTAGTATACCGTAATAATTCTAATAGAAGACCATGGTCTTCTAATTTTCAACCCCCCAAAATTGGTGAGTCAAAAAAGTAGGTAAAGGTCCCCCACATGAATCAAAAAATTAAAAATAGTTAAAAACTATTTCAAACGATAGCCCTTGCCCCAGAACATGCCAAAAACATGTCTAAAAGTGAAATTATTTTCTTGCCCGGACTCCATAGAAAATCTTTCAAAAAAATCCATGTAGGGGACCACATAAAAATTTTTCCAAAAAGTTATTTTTTAATTTTTTCAAAAACTACGTCTCCAATTTTACTGCCGAGGCTAAAATATTACTATCTGGACCCAAATCTTTCATTCTACTTGAACAGAAGTTTTAAAAAGTCCCGATTTCAAGGGGTCAAGGGGGTGGTCTTCTATTGGAGACTGGTCTTCTATTAGAATTATTACGGTAAATTAAGTTAAACTGAGAAAGTCGAAAATTTTAGCTATTTGTTTTATTTTTTGAGAATCTCAATCCACGACAAGAATCACGGCGAGAAACGTGTCTAACACGACAGCTCTGCAAACATTTCCATCAAAATTCTTCTCATTTCTCGTTTCGTTAAACATCATTCTTATAGAAAAAACTATTCAATGGAAATTTTACAGTACTTTAGAAAGTAATATGAAGAAGAAAGACCGTCAAACGGCTCGGAATCGCCTACTTTGTGAACGATTTTTGAATGATGAACTTTGAAAGGGGAAACACAAGGGATCTAGTGCACTAAACTTTAAATATTTGCTAGACAATATCAAAAAAACGCAAGGGATCTAGTGCACAAAAATTTAGAGAATTCAGTGCACCAGATGCCTTGCGTTTTGGAAAAATGCACAAAATTGCTCTTTTTTTTGTTCATTTCCCTGTCTTACAAAAAAAAGAAAGAATGAAAAAATGAATAGAGATTATGGATTTTGAATGAAAAATGAACGAATTTGTGCTCAAGGTTTCTCTATTCTCTTTTTCTTTTCTCTATTCCTCCAAAATTCCCCACATTTTCATTCTTTCCTAGCCGATTCAATCGAGAAAAGGATTGGAAATCGGCGTGGCAATATCGATTTTTTTTTTATTTCTTTCGCTTATTCCATTCACTTCTCAGAAAGCTTAAAAGAATTAGAGAATTTTGATAAAAATTTCTCTAAATTATCATCTTAATCTTATCGAAGACATTGCGCTCATTGGCTCATTGCCTTTATTGCTCATTGGCTTCTCTAGGGTTTGAAAAGTTTCAACTTTTAGCTAAAGATTTCAAAGTCTGATCTGATTTCATCCCACTCTCTAGCGCATCAAATCCCTTTTTGTTTCTAGAGCACAAAGTACAGTACTGGACAATGAAATATCATATTTGAAAAACGATCATCACTTTCGCGCGTCTGTAACTCCCTTGTCTTTACCGTATTTCCAAATATTAATTTTACCATTGTGTAGCCCTTGAAAAGAGCTTTCAGAAAATGTATAACACTAATAGTTTAAACTCAAAGACAAGGAAGTTACAGACGTGCGAAAGTGACGATCGTTTTTCAAATATCATATTTCATTGTCCAGTACTGTACCAAGGATTCCCCTTCGAAATCTCTTCATCAAAAATCGAGCACTGTTCAGCGATTTTTGTCATTTACAAAGCTCAATTGAAAACTAAAGAAAAATGTCTAAAGATAAAAAAAGATTATCACATTTTATATGCAAAAAAAATGGAATGAAGAAATGAGAAAAAGTCGACTTGGTCGCAAGAACGGAATCATGTGCAAAGGATGAGGTGATCGGACGGATGGGGAGAGCCGTTTTAAACGGGAAACGAGGCCGTGATTCGAGAAGAGTCTGGAATCTGGAAACAATCATTCATTTAGATTGTAGTTTTATATTTAATTACTGTATACCGGATCAGCTCTAAAGTAAGGGTAACTGAGTCAATTGGCTAACTGACTAATGGGCTAACTGGGGACGGATGGGGAGAGGCTTTTTAAACGTGAAACGAGGCCGTGATTCGAGAGGAATCTAGAAACAATCATTCATTTAGATTGTGGTTTTATACTTGATTACTGTATACTGGATTAGCTCTAAGGTAAGGGTAACTGGCTAACTGGCTAACTGGTTAACTGGCTAACTGGTTAACTGGCTAACTGGCTAACTGGCTAACTGGCTAACTGACTAATTGGCTCAAAATTTGATGTCACTGGTCTCTTTTTCTGTTACAGTAAGCTACTCAATTGATGCTTCTGAGAATTTAAAGCTTAATTTAATATTGTTTTTGCAGTATCAATATGAATTCTTAATCAGTGCAAAAAAAAGAAAATAAACTTTTCTTATCAATCCTTAAAAGAAAAACTATTTACTACTGGCTAATTGGCTAATTGACTCAAAATTTGATGTCACTGGGAATGCCCATATTTACTATTTACTACCAATTTCCTCTTGAATTCGAAAGACTCACCTTATCTTCAATTTGTTCTTATCCTTGTTGTCTGTCTAGTTTGACTAGTGGAAAAGTTTCTAAAATTTATTTTTGTCTTTAAAATTGAAACTTCAAACATGAAATCCATGGTTAAAATGGAATGGCCTCACATCGCCCACAACCGTCTTTCAGGGATATTATTACCTGAAAAAGTCTTTTTAAATAGCTAAAAGAAAATTAGTTTCTAGTATAAATGATGTGAAAAGATTGAAAAGAAAAAGCTTAATTTAATATTGATCATGCAGTATCAATATGAATCAATATGAAAGCTGTTCTCTAATAGTCTCTAATAGATATTATTACCTGAAAAAAGTATTTTTAAATAGCTAAAAGAAAATTAGTTTCTAGTATAAATGATGAGAAAAGATTGTAAATTCGAAATGAAATCAATCAACGAGTGTCAACAATGGAAAACCTAAAGGAATTTCATTGGGAAATCAATCCGAAAGAGCTTCAGGTAAATTAAGAGATTCAAAAGGAAATCTTTCTGTTCTTTTCGATTTTGAAAACGAATCTATAAGATGATTTGAGTTCGGTTCAATTTATTGCTCTTTGAATTGCTCTAACCTGACTCTAACTTATTGCTCTAACCCTAGAGAAGCCAATGGGCTGCTCTAGGGTTTGAAAAGCTGCAACTTTTAGCTAAAGATTTCAAAGTCTGATCTGATTCAAAAATTCAAAGCTGATCCAAGCTGCCTGACTAGTAGTTTTGTTAGACTTAAAATGGTCTACAGTACTTTATAATGAGATATTGTAAATGGTGCATTAGAGCGATGTCCCTCAAATAGAACGATTCTCGAAGGGAGTATTGAAAAAAGCAACCAGTCGCTCTAATACAGCATTTACGGTATGTTTGCCATTCCCAATTAGATAGGATAAGAAGGCTTGAAGCTTTTCAGTTATTACAAGCAGGCTTTAATCGATTGGAACTTTCTGTAACTGAACTTTCTGTTTTGAATAAAAGCTACAGTACTCCAGGCAAGTTTCATGGCCTATTAGAACTTTTGAAAGATGAAATATTAAATCTAAAAGAGTTTGTTATGGTTTGGTGTGGGGTGAGAGTGTTTTTTTTGGGATGATCAACCCTGAGAAGGAAGGGGAACTTTCTGTAACTTAAATAAAAGCTATAGTAATCCAGGCAAGCTTCATGGCCTACTAGATCTTTTGAAAGATGAAATATTAAATATAAAAGAGTTTGTTATGGTTTGGTGTGGGGTGAGAGTGTTTTTTGGGATGACCAACCCTGAGATGGGAGGGGAATGTCCCCGTCCCAGGCTGTGCGAATAGAAAAAACCCTTCTTTTTCTCTTTTCACCCGCCCCCTTTTGCTCCACATTTTACAAAAAAAATTAAATAAAATTTGAACAACTTTAAATTAAATAGAAAGTTGAAAGTCTTTTCTGGGAAAAAATTTTTTAAATTTAAATGATCTCTTTGAAATCATCATTTAAAAACTCGAAGTAATGTGATTTTTTCAAAAATTTGCATATTTAGATATTAGTTCGTTGTTTTATTTGTATTTTAAGGGTTTTAGATTGGTTTTTGAATGGTTTTTGCTCATTTTACTCCAGCTGATGCACTTTTCTTGCACTTTCTAAGTGAAAAAATGGGGAGAGAACGAGAATTTGCACTTTCCCACAAAATCGGAGAGAGGGAAAAGAATGAAAAAAGTGGGAAATTCTGAGGAAATGAAGAGAAATGAGAAAAGAATTTCTGTAAAATCGTCTTTTCAAGAGAATCCGGGCCTATCCGAGGGGTAGTATAAAGGGCTAGATGAGTTCAATGTTTTTCAAAATATTTCACTGTTATTTTCATCGATTCTTTACTATGAATCTTTTCAGTTTTAAGAAAAACAACTCTATTTTGCAAAACTCTTTAACAGATATTCATTTATTTTTCTGAAATCTTTGAAATATCAATTTTGAAAAAACTTTGAGGTGAGTCTTTACTTTAGAAGTACTGGAAAGCTTGTATCTTGTCTACTTAAGCCCTTCTGGAGTAAGGGGTCAAGTCCGGTGTCGGGAAGGTCGCGGGTTCGAGTCCCGATTTCGCACAACTTTTTGATCTCCCCGAGCTCCAACCGTCTAAGCATTCAGATATTAAAACTAACTGTACTTGAGGAAATCAAGTCCGTTGTGGTGTAGTGATTAGCACGCTGGCCGGGTAGGCGAAAGTTCCTTGGCTCGAGTCCCGACGATGCACAACTTTTTGATCTCCCCCAGTTCCAACTGTCTAAGCATTCAGATATTAAAACTAACTGTACTTGAGCATTTTCTTACTGTAGAAGCTGAAATCAATCCTGAAAGGCTCAGTCTTACATCAATCCCGAAAAAAGGAGCAGGGTAAAAACTGATTTTCGATTCATTTCAGCAGAGCAACTAGGATAGACAAAACTCATAACTAACTGAGCATGAAACTCACTCATAACAACTAACTGAGCATGAAACTCACTCATAACTCTTCGTGAGCATGAAATCCGTTCCCTTTCCTCAGCCTCAGATTCTCCTATTTTTTTGCTTAACCACTAACATGACTTCCAGAATCCCAGCAAGAAAATCATCATTTTATAAATTGAAAATCTCCAACGCTCACACAGCTGCCTAGTACCGTACCCAATCTCCCAAGAGATTTTCAAAAGATTCCCATAAAAAGGCCATTCCGCGGCCTCCACAACCTTTTTTTTGGCCTATCTTGTCCACTTTTTTGCCCATTTTTTTTTGCCCAATCTCACCCCCGACCACACACAGTTTTTGCCGAAACTTTTTTTCCACATACTCTCAGTTTTTCAGCCGCTTTTTGCTGGCGTTTTTTTTCTTGATGGGCGAACGCGGCGGTCAGTGCCTACATAAAAAGCGTTCTCTTTTTGAATGGGGAAAAGGGAAAAGAGGTGTCCCCCGGCACCGATGAACACCCAGAGAAAGACGGGAATGGAACGGAGGAGTGGAGGAGTGGAGGGGTGGAGGGGTGGAGGGGTGAAGATTGGGAACACTGCTGACTCGGGTTTTTCTCGGGACTATGGCTCTAATTTTGGTGAAGCTAAATGAGAAATTGAAAAATATAGGAGAGGGGTGCTAAATCTAGGTCTAGTTTTTTTAAAATTCTGGGTATTAGAGATGCTGGATAGTCATAGATGTTAGGTGCATGCATAAGAAATTCGGATTTCAACATTTTCATAAATTTTCAATGATAGAATCCTGATATCGATGATATAATCGATGAATGTTATCAACTATTTGAAAGTTGTAAATCTCCTCTACTCTGAAGAGTTCAAGTTTAGATTTGTTTAGATTTTGAAAGCTCTAGTTATGCTAAATGAAGCTCAACTATTGTACTGAAGAGTTTAAGTTTAGATTTGTTTGCTTTATATGATTTTAAACAGGTTAAAATCGAGTTTACAAGTCACAAAAAAGTCAAATAAAGTGAAAAATCTATGATTAATTGCCGTAGTTATTTTAAAACATCATAGTCCTGTAGTAAGACAGTACTTTAGCTTGAATCTTCTTAAAAAGAATAAAATGATTAGCTAGTTTTATTAGGTAAATGAATAAGAAATTCGGATTTCAACATTTTCATAAATTTCCAACGATAGAAACCTGATATCGATGAGTTTTTTTTTTGGATAAAATTTTAGTCATAGAGAGACTATCACTTTTGGATCAATTCTTAAACAGAGTACATTATTTTACTAAAAATTAGCTATGCTTTAAAAAAATAGTCCTTTTAGATGCTAGTTATTTTAAAAAAATCTTTTCCTTTCTTTACGGACTTTCTTTTAAAACCAAAACAAATCTGTATTTATTATTTTTCAATAGAAAAAAAATTAAAAAAGACTTTCTGAAAAGTTTAATATAAAAAAAATGATTATTTAATAAAAATTGAATAGTTTTTGAGAGAATAAAGAGAAATAATAAGTAAATGCGTAAGAAATATAAACTTTAAATTGACTCAACAATCAATTATTAGATTAGAAGGTTTAAAGAACAAAGAAATGAATCTATTAGGTACATGCATAAGAATTGCATAAGATTTCAAGATTTTTGATAAATTTTCAACGATAGAAACATTCATCGATATTCTGATATCGATGAATGTTATAAACTATAAGGTTGTCCAATAAGGAATGCGTGTTTTGACACGATTTTCAAAATATCACAAAATACAAAAGAGAACTTTAATAACGATATATTCTCCACAACAACAACAACATTTCTCCACGTCCGAGCAAAGAGTGAAGTCCGTCATAATAGAATGAAGCTGGTTTCGATGAGTAACATCGAAATAAGTAACACGCATTACTTATTGGACAACCTAATATTTGAAAGTTGTAAATCTCCTCTACAAAATAGGCTAAAACGTGTTTCAATTGATCGAACGATTGAAGAAATTTCGAGGGCGAAATGCGAGTGACCAAAAAAGGGCACTTTTTGAAAACCCCACTTTCACAAGAGTTCGGATTTTGACTATATAATGGAAAATGAGGGCCCTAAAATCATTCAAATATCCCTCAAAATAATTAAGGGTTGGAATCATTACATGGGAAAACTTTGTTTTTACAATAAATTTTCTTTTTTGTGAAAAAGCCCGTTTTTTTTTGACAATTTTGAGGGTTTCGAACTTACGCTCAATCTAAATTTCTGTAAATGCATTTCTGTTTGACTTTTCTTAATAAATTAGTTAGTTATCTTTTTTTTAAATCTTCAATTTTGGGAAGGTAACTCTATTTTGACCACACTGCACTTGTCCCTAAAGTGACTCGATTCCTTTTTTGGTTCGATTCCTTCACTCGCATTTCACCCTCGAAATTTCTTCAATCGTTCGATCAATTGAAACACGTTTTAGCCTATTTTGTAGAGGAGATTTACAGCTTTGAAATAGTATATAACATTCCTCGATTATATCATCGATATCAGGTTTCTATCGTTGGAAATTTATCAAAAATGTGAAAATCCGAATTTCTTATGCATTTACCTAATAAAACTAGCTAATCATTTTATTCTTTTCAAGAAGCTTAAGGCTAAAGTACTGTCTTACTACAGGACTATGATGTTTTTAAGATAACTACAGCAATTAATCATAGATTTAGTCTCTCTATGACTAAATGTCTATCCAAAACAATTCATCGATATCAGGCTTCTATTGTTGGAAATTTATGAAAATGTTGAAATCCAAATTTCTTATGCATGTATTAGGAATAGCAGAAAATTAAGAATTGTCCAGGCAATTTCCTATTAGACTTGTCAGCCACAATTTCAATTGTTCTTGGTTTTCAAGGTTAAGCAGAAGCTCAAGTCAAGCTTGATTAGTGATCGAGATCAAAAATGAACTTTTATCGGATGATATGATCCAAAATTAATCATTAATTTTACAGAGATGGACAACTATTCAAGCGCTGAAGCGATGGCAAAAGACTTTGACAAAGATGGAGGACCTGAGGTTCACCTCAAAGGTGGAAAGAGGACAAAGAATGAAATCATTGAGCACAAATATGGACATCCAGAAGGGGATTCAAGGAGAATTGTTGAGCATGCGATCAATGCAAATAAGAAACGACAAGAACAACAGCAGTCCTTTGAGTAAACAGAAATCTTCATATATTTTCTGTTAAGGTTTTACATTTAAGTTCAATGAACTTTTTTGATGTGTTTAAGTCGTTAAATTTGTAAATAAATTCATTCCAAGTATTTGCTTTGATTTAAAACATCTACCGTAAACTGTAACTGTTCGGTACTGTAATAGTACCCCACCCCCATAATGACGGTGCAAAGTGTTGCGTAGTCTAGCTTTGAACAAGTTTTTCTCGACACTGGTTTATGCGACAATGCGCGCTTAGGTATCAAAAAATAGCTGAAATTCAGGGCTATTTTTTGATACCAAAGACGCAACTTTTGAAAGTATGGGCGCTTTGAAAAAAATGAAATACTAAAATACTAAAAAACTTTTGCGACTACGCGACTGTACGATTACAGTATTTACGGTAAATCATCGTTTAAACTTTACCAATTGGATCCAATGGGCTTAAGGATTTTGGTTTTACGTTTAAAATATCGAAAAATACAGTAAACTGTTGTCTAAATGATAAATTAAATCATTGATTTTACCTTTAAAGTCTATAAAATAGAAAAATGGTTGCTGTTATCAGTTACGATTTCATTATAGCTTTGTTCATTATAGATTGTTGAAGAAACTATACACAAATGTCCGTCACATTTTGTATTAAAAGCTTTGAGATCAAGTTGCGTAATTAAAAGTGTTTCTCAAATCAATCCTAACAAACTATTTCACTGAACTGTTACTCAAAGTCTACTCAGAAGAACTCAAACTGAACCGTTACCCAAAGTCTACTCAGAAGAACTCAAACTGAACCGTTACCCAAAGTCTACTCAGAAGAACTCAAACTGAACCGTTACCCAAAGTCTACTCAGAAGAACTCAAACTGAACCGTTATCCAAAGTCTGCTCAGAAGATGACACGGATGACACGCAAATTCGTGAAGCGTTCCAAATTTTTTTAGGGTCAGATGGCCGGTTAGGAGTCTTGTCTCTTAAGCGGAAGGTCGAGGGTTCAATCAAGATAAAAATGTGTTCTTTTTCCCACCAAGTGGGTTTTTTCTTTCACAACATTTGGGTAATAAGGGTAATAGGGGTAACGGCCGCAGTGATTGTGTGTTTAGACCTTTATGTTTTATTCTGTATCCTTTGTTTGTATCACATTATTTGTTTTCAATAAGAACTTAAACTGAACTGTTACCCAAAGTCTACTCAGAAGAACTCAAACTGAACTGTTACCCAAAGTCTACTCATAAAAAGCCGTCTACTCCTCTCCATCTTTTTTCCCCAACCCCTCACCCCATTTCATCAGCTACGAGCCGCTCCATCGAACGCAATGACCCGCTGCCCCATTGACAATGAGCAATCCCAGGGAAAAAGAATCTGTCTACACACGGGGTTTTCCCAATCGACAAGTCACGTGTAGTCTCCCCATCACAATTTCTCTTTTTTTCTCCTCTCCAGGTCACACCACCAATCTTTTTTTCCAACTTGAACCACGTGGTGCTTCTCTTCCTTTTCCCTCTTTAAGTACGTTCCTCCTTTCATTTTCTTAGCTTTGACTCATTTCGAACATAATGTTTTTCTTCCAGGATGTAAAGTGGATGCTCATGACGAAATATATTGCCCCAACCGCTGCGATCAGGTAAGTGACAAGGGACAAAAGTTTACTTTAGCTTGCTTTATCTTAAAACTTGAGATTCAGCTCTAAAGCTTAAGTTTAAACTTGATTGAAAATCTATTTCAGCGCAATTTATTCGGCTTGGTATGGATGGGGAAAGACGGAGAATCACGTGAAGATTAAATCGATTGATGAAGCTGTCGAATTCTTGAATCACAACAAGGAAACTCCAGAGGCTCTAAGATATATTTCGAATTTTGATTTTGGTTAGTATTAAATTAAAATCTTTGTAAAGGGTTTTTGCTGGCTTTTTGCTTGGTTCACCAAGGTTTGGTTTGCTGGTTTGGTTTGATTTGCTTGGTTAAAGTTTTTACCAAGCAAAAAGCCAGCACAAAAAGCCAGGCAGACTTTAAAAAGTATCAGATAGATAGAATTTGATTGCAAAAAAAGGATTTGATTGAAAAAACGACTAATATTTTTTAAAGCACAAGTTCAGATCGTCAACCGAGATACTTGAAAAAGTTATCGATTCGATCATTGGGAATTCTCGCTGGCGTTGGATCGGAGATTGTTCGACAAGCTCGTGTTCATCAATGTAAACGAGAAGACGATGATTTTCTTTTTCAGAACGCTTTAAGTAAAGTTGGTTTTATAAATAATGACAATTTTTTTGTAATAAATTCTTTAGTTTGACCTTGGTCCATCGTGGAAAAGAGGTGTCGATTGGTTGCATCGATCACCGTGTCTTGATGAGGATTTGTCTTGTGAGGATTGGCAGGTACAAAGACAAAACAATAATATCAATATCTAATAATTAATAAATAAAGCTTAAGAATTGACAAATATTATTGGATTGTCCAGTTATGAATGCGCGTTTTTTACTATTTTGTTAATTTCTCAAGATACCGAAATCAAGATCAAGATCGAAAGATCAAGAAAAAGATATATTATATCTATAAAAAGATATATTATATAGTATTATTCGAAAGCTGAAGATCTCCTCTACATTTTGATATAAAAAGTTTTTGAATTTGTTCAGCTTTTGGGCAAATTGACTGCACAAAAGAAGAGGTGGCCAAAAAATTTGAAGGGTGCCTTTGGATCAAGTTTTGGCTTCGCTCAAATTGAGTTAACTGTTTGATCTTTGGCCAACAGATATATCAATACAACTTTTTTAAAAATATAACAATTTCAGAGCATCTTTACTTTTCTTTCCTTTTCTGGGCGGTTATTTTACACCATAAAACTTGAGGAATAGCCAAGCTGGAATGGGTTTTTTTTTCGAAAACCACCTCTCCCTTTGTGAAGTCAATTTCCCCAAAAAGTTGAATGAATTCAAAAACTTTTTTATGCCAAAATGTAGAGGAGATCTTCAGCTTTCGAATGATATATAATATTGATATATCTATTGACCAAACATCAAACGGTTAACTCAATTTGAGCGGAGCCAAAACTTGATCCAAAGACACCCTTCCATTTTTTGGCCACCTCTTCTTCTGTGCAGTCAATTTGCCCAAAAGCTGAACAAATTCAAAAACTTGTTTATTCCAAAATGTAGAGGAGATCTTCAGCTTTCGAATCATAGATAACACTCATATACATCTGTTCGAAATCTTGAGAAATTTACAAAATAGTAATTCATAACTGGACAACCCAATATATAAATTCATAGGTTTGGCGTCCCACTCAAGTCGAGCGACTACAACGATTACTTCAAATCCTCTTCATCGAAACTGAAGTAAACTTTTGCCTAATCAAAACCATTTCTAATCAAAACCTAAGCCTAAGCCAAAGTAAAACAAATTCTAGAATCAATTTTCTCCTGATACGGTCGATATCTATGTTGTGGATTTTCTCTTCAATGTCTTCAAATTATTCGATGGTGATACGCCGGAAATCGCTCGACTTACTTTAAGAATATTAGCCAACGTTGCGTTAAATGGACAAGAGTATGCGGAAAGGATTTTCTCGACAGGTGCGACAAAATGAGATCTGACTTTGGCTTAGAAATTTGGCAAAATGAAAGCAATACAAGTGTTAGATTTACTGTAAAGAAAAAGTGTTATGGAAAGCTTTTTTTAAAGCAGAATTTAAAAAAGCAATATGCATAAAGAAATTGAATTAAATTTACCTTTATTTAATTACTTAAATATATTTTAGAATGGCTGCAAATCTTAGGAAATCTCGTTACACGCGGGGAGACGCTAGAGGAGCGATTGATTGCACACAAGGTCATTTAAACTTAATTTCTCGTAACCTCTCTTGAGTAGCAATAGCCGAGTGGTTAAGAGTCTCGTATCCTAGTCGGGGAGGTCACGGGTTCGATCCCAGTCTTTCAAATTTTGCCCTTTTTTCTCATGGATTATTTTCTTTAGGGTATTAGGGCAGTAGAAGTTGTTTATTTGTTTTTCACATTCATATTGAATAGTATTTCTTACCAGAAAATCAACAAATGTTTTCAGATTTGCCGAAACGCTCTCCATACCCTCGACTCTGTTCCCTACAAGTTACCATCAGATGTTTATGAGCTTCATATTAGTCAAGGAGAGCCTGTTGTTAGTTTTTATTCAATAACTTTGAACCTGTTGTTAGTTTTTATTCAAATAACCAATTTCTATTATCTCTAAGATTGATTTTCTAAAAATCTAATACATAAAAACTAAGCTTAAAATAGAAATTTTGCTCAGGTAGACATTGTTTTGATTCACGGCCTTTGTGGAAGCGTTCTCTATACATGGCGACAAAAAGATGATCGAACAAAATTGATCTCAGAATGCTGGCCAAAAGTGAGTATTAAGAATCAGTTACAGAACTTCAATTTTCATGTTTTAGGACTGGCTACCTCTTGATATCAACGATTCAATGCGAATCCTCGGCGTCAACTACCCGTCCTACTTGCTGCACTCATCCGGTGCTGTTGACTCCTTACCGGTATGTGAATTATTGAATTACAGATTTATTGAGCTATCTATTATCTACCGTATTTCATTATCTAGCTTTGCTTTTTCAGCAACGAGCTGAGCGTTTTGTGAAGCAACTTTCATCGGCTGGAATTGGCTCTCGTCCCGTTGTTTTCATTTGTCATTCGATGGGTGGACTTCTCGCCAAGAAAATGCTTCTCGATTCGGAGGAATTAAGAAAGAATACGGTAAGGAAATTATAGGCTATTTCTTTAAAAACTGATTTAACTGTACTATGGAGTAGGAAAAACGGTTGCGTTTTTGAAGGCTGTTTTTTTGAAGGCTGTTTTTTGAAGGCTGTTTTTTTGAAGGCTTTTTTTGAAGGCTGACTTTTTGAATAAGCTGAGTCACTTTCTTAAAGGGAATTGTGCAATAGAGGGAAATTTTAAGTTGAAGCTGTTCTTTAACAGTTTGATAGCTTCTGATCTTTAAACATTTCTAGGTGGGTGTCCTCTTCATCGCCACTCCACATCGTGGGAGTCCAATCGCTGAATGGGGAGACTACAATTTCCCCTTTACTCCATCAGAAGATGTCCGATTTCTCCATTCGAAGAACCAACAAAACGAGAAATTAAATCAAGATTTTGGCACGATCAGTAAAGAGATCCCAGTCATTGCATCAATGATTGAGACAAAGGAATCCGATTTGATTGCGACGGCAAAAGGTTAGCTCAGTAAAAGACCGGCCATCCGAAAGACACTCATGGCCGACTGGCTAGGGGCTTTGTATCGTAGTCGGGGGGTCGAGGGTTCGATCCCACCGGCGGCTTCCTGGTTTTTTTCTCTAAATTTAAGACTTAAGGGTTGTGCTTGATTTGTATTCGTGTGAATAAATGTTTTTATAATAAGAATTCAGGAATTATCGTGCCCACCGAGTCGGCTGTCTTTGGAAGCGGTGTCTTGTATCACATTGATGAGGTTGGTTTTGAACTTTCAACTTTAGAAATTGCAATGTTATAATGTACAGGGCAAAGCAGACTAGAAACTATAATGTTCAGGTACATCATAATGTTTGCAAGCCGAGTGAACGAACATCTCCCACATATGGAGTCGTGCTCAACTTTGTCCGAGATTCAATCGCTGCCGCCAAAAAGCGCAATCCTAGCAAGGAGATCAAGGTTTACTAATCTTCGAGTTATAGTTAGATCATAAACTTTTATTAGATACTTTTATTAGATAAGTTTTACTATTCATTAACAAATTTCAAGTTTGATGATCATTTTTGAGTTGACAAATGGAAGAATAGAGAATAGAGTAGATCAATTCTAGGCTTACTCTTTCTGGCAAACTCAATTTTCAAATTCATAAGAAAATTAGGTACTTTTCGGTTATACCCCCGCCACCCCCGCCACTCCAAAATTTTAAAAAACGGTACTATGCAGTTAGCGCCCCCCCCCCCATGCATCAATACGTGCATTTGTGAATTTAGCCTAGCCTGATGTCAGTTCGGTAGAGGTTTTTGACGTTAAAGACCTCTGCCCAAGTGACATCAGGCTAGGCTAAATTCACAAAAGTCTGGGTGAATTTAGCGTAGCCTGATGTCACTTGGGCAGAGGTCATTAACGTTAGTAACCAGCAAATCATCGATCCGGGTGATAAATTCCAAAATCTTGTCAACGAGCGTCTTGGTATTCCGATTAGCCACTTCAGCAAGGAAACATTTGTTTGGGTGGCGGGGGTATAACCGAAAAGTACCAAGAATTCTTTTAAAATCACCATAAACGAATTCTTCTTCATCTGTTGTGTGAATCGATATAAGATGAAAGTTCATTTGACGGCAATTCCCTTCTGCATCATCCCACGAATAAAGTTGCCAATGGAAACCATCTTAGCCTAGTCTGATGTCACTTGGGCAGAGGTTGATGATTGATGGTACAAGATGGTTTCCTTAAAGCTTAAAGTTACCAATGGAAATCATCTTGTAGAGTGAAATTAAAGTTGCCAATGGAAACCATCTTAGCCTAGTCTGATGTCACTTGAGCAGAGGTTGATGATTGATGGTATAAGATGGTTTCCATTGGCTTAAAGTTGCCAATGGAAACCATCTTGTAAAGTGAAATTCTGGAGAGAACTTTTTATTAGGTTGAGTACTAATTCTTGATAACACTTATAAGTTTTGATTTTTAGGGGGTATAACCGAAAAGTACCGAAAATTAAGGAAAATTAAGGAAAAGCTTGCGCCAGAAAAGATGTGCTTCTATTCTAATAATAATAATAATAATACTTTATTAAAAAGAAAAAAGGGGAAAAAAAAAAAAAAGGATGAAAGGGATAAAAAAAAAAAAAAAAAAAAAATAAAAAAAAAAAAAAAAAAAATAAAGGGGGGGGGAGAGAAAAAAAAAAAAAAAAAAATATTTTTTTATAAAAAAAAAAAGGGAATTAATTTTTTTTTTTTTTTTGGGGGAGGTAAAAAAAAAATGGGTTTAAAAAGGGGAAAAGAAATATAAAAAAGGGAAAGGGAGGGGAGGGGGAAAAAAAAGGGGGGGGGGGTTTTTGGGGGGGGGGGGGGGGTTTTTATATAAGGGAAAAAAAAAAAGGGGAGATAAAAAAAATATTTGGGGGGGTGGGTATTTATAAAAAAAAAAAAAAAGAGGGGGGGGGGGGGGGGAAATATATAGAAATAATAAATAAATATGTAAAAAAAAAAAAAAAAAAGGGAAGGAAAAAAAAAATAAAAAATAAAAAAATATAAAATATTTTTAATTTTTTTTTATTTTTAAAAAAAAAATATGTGGGGGGGAAAGAAGGGGGGGGGGGGGGGGAAAAGAGGGGGGGAAGGAAGGGGGGGGGGGGGGGGGGGGGGGGGGGGGGGGGGGGGGGGGGAGGGGGGGAGGGAGGGAAAGAGGGGGGGGAGAGAGAGGAAAGAAATTAAGTCTAAAAGATCAGAAATACAGAACAAGATCAAGTTTTAGATTAAAAAGCTCTGTATTCTAGCATAGAATTTATATTAATGGCTAAATCTTAATATTATCTTTTGTTTATTAAAATACAAATGAGATTCTTGATTTCTTTTAGAAAGCAGAACCACAAAAATTCAACGAATCAACTGTACAGAATGATTCCGAAGAAATTGAGCCAATCGATCATTGAATTTTCTTCTATTTTCTTTGTTTTCTTATTTACAGCTTCAATAATTTTGTTTGTTTTAAACTTTTGAACAACATCAACATCATCAACAACAACATCATCAACATCATCAACAACAACACCATCAACAACAACAACAACAACATTGCCATTTTTACTTACTACTGCAGGACAGGAGTGCATTTGTAATTGCAATTGTAATATAAAATTGTATCGCACATTTTCTCAACTTGCTTTGTATATAATCTTTTCTTTTGCTCAAGGCTTTTGTTGATTGTTTCTTTTTTTTTCATTTTACCTTTTGCCTAATCATTTCTCGAGCTTCTTTAGTCATTTTTTTGTGCAAATTCTTCTGGTGAACAGATTTTCTTCTTACGAACAAAGAGTTTTATCAATTTTCTTTTAAAAAAAACAATCTTCAATCTTACAGGATTCAAATAATATAAGACAATTCTTGATTTTAGTAACTCTTCAATTCCTGTTTTGTAAAAATCCCTTAGTGAAATGATTGTGAAATGATATGCACTTGAGTCAATCGATTCCACGATACAGATGAGATACGGATTGTAAAGATAGATACAGTACTGGACAATGAAATATCATGTTTGAAATTGAATCAAGATTTTGGCACGATCAGTAAAGAGATCCCAGTCATTGCATCAATGATTGAGACAAAGGAATCCGATTTGATTGCGACGGCAAAAGGTTAGCTCAGTAAAAGACTGGCCGGGCGATAGACACTCATGGTCGACTGGATAGAGGTTTTGTATCGTAGTTAGGAGGGTCGAGGGTTCGATCCCATCGGCAGGTTCCTAGCTTTTTTTCTCTAAATTTAAGGCTTAAGGGTTGTGCTTGATCTGTATTCGTGTGAATTAGCTCAGTAAAAGACCGGCCAAGTCGAGGCCGTACAGTACTGGACAATGAAATATCATATTTGAAAAACGATCGTCACGTTCGCACGTCTGTAACTTCCTTGTCTTTGAGTTTAAACTATTAGTGTTATACATTTTCTGAAAGCTCTTTTCAAGGGCTACACAATGGTAAGATTAATATTTACAAATACCGTATTTTTTGACGTATTTGAGCGCGCGTGAAAGTGACGATCGTTTTTCAAATATCATATTTCATTGTCCAGTACTGTAGATCTGGGAATTTTCGGTTTAAACATCAATAATGACCTATTGGTACTAAGATATGGCATTTATTGACAAAAAAAATGCCATATCCCACGGGAAAAATGCCATATCTTGACCAATTTCACTTTAATATTTTTGTTTATTAAATTCAATCGATAGAAAATGAAATTCTGCGTCAATTGATATTAAAATCAAAAAAGATCGGAGTGAAATTTGCAGAGATATGCCGTTTTTTCGTTGCCCATCTATTGGCGTTCACACCGAAAATTCCCCAGACTAGTACAGAGATTGTTTTTTTCGGAAAATAGATGTGACAGAAGGGGTGAGTTTATGACATAAAGTACACCTGAAAAGATCGCTGATTACAGATGACTTGTTAGATATGTTTAAGCTTTAAGAAGCTTATAATTTATGGTTTTACTTGGATTGGTAGTTCACTCTTTTATTTGACTGATTATTGTGATTAGTGTCTGAAAAAGGAATCATTTCTCATTTTCTTTTCTTTCGTTTCTTTCTTTTCTTTCTTTTCTTTCTTTTGTGTCATTAATACATTGAATCGTTGATCAAATTCAAATACTTGTTAGGTACGTTTAAGCTTACCTAACAAGTATTTATTATAATTTAAGAAGTTTATAATTTATGGTTTTACTTGGATTGGTAGTTCACTCTTTTATTTGACTGATTATTGTGATTAGTGTCTGAAAAAGGAATCATTTCCCATTCTCTTTCTTTTATTTCTTTTCTTTCTTTTGTGTCATTAATACGTTGAATCGTTGATCAAATTCAAATACTTGTGAGGTATGTTTAAGCTTACCTAACAAGTATTTGTTAGGTAAGCATAAATTTAAGAAACTTATAATTTATGCTTTTACTTGGATTGGTAGTTCACTCTTTTATTTGACTTTTATTCTGCTTAAGGAATCATTTCCCATTTTCTTTTCTTTCTTTTCTCTCTTTTGTGTCATTGATACGTTGAATCGTTGATCAAATTCAAATATTTGGAGTGAATCAAAAAGGAAAGGTGAAACGAAGAAAGGAAATGAGGCGGTGACCTTGTCTTTGAAATATTGACTCCACTCTTTCAAATAATTTATCACTTTCATGCTTGCATACTTATCGTGATAATAAATTGAAGTTTTATCGAGAAATTACACTACTGGACAATGAAATATCATATATCAAAAGATCGTCACTTTCGCGCGTCTGTAACTCCATTGTCTTTACCGTATTTGTAAATATTAATATTACCATTGTGTAGCCCTTGAAAAGAGCTTTCAGAAAATGTATAACACTAATAGTTTAAACGCAAAGACAAGGGAGTTACAGACGCGCGAAAGTGACGATCGTTTTTTAAATATTTCATTGTCCAGTAGTTGTACATATAATTACATGCAAAATAGTGCAATACTTTTCCATTTTACTTTTACTTTCAATTTTAACACCTTTACATCATTCAATTGATTTTAAAAGCTTTAACTTTAACTGTAAACTGAAAGATTTTCTTTATAGATTTATCTTCTTAGAATGGTCATAGAAATGGCTATAGAAAGTGAAATTGAATAACTTCAACTTCAACTGAGCATCTCAACACTCTAATAACGGGTAGAATTGTAAAATTAAAGAGAGCACAAAGGAAGTGTTGTACTTCGTAGCTTTGAACTCTTTTTAAATATCAATTCAAGAATTTTCTATACTAATTCTTTCTTTTTGAGCCTTCTATTGGGTAACTAATCTTTTGCTGCTGTGCCAGATAGCAGCGATTACGTGAGAGCACAAAGAATAGAGAGGGAAAGGTTATTTCTTTATCAAAAACTTTAATCTTTAGATTATCTTTAGCTCTGAAATCTTTAGATTCTTATTGGGTAATTGATTGAAAGCAACACTTCCTTTTGCCTTTTAAACACTTCCTTTTCTTTTAAACACTTCCTTTTATCTTTTAAACACTTCCTTTCATCTTTTAAACACTTCCTTTTCTTTTAAACACTTCCTTTCATCTTTTAAACACTTTCTTTTCTTTTAAACACTTCCTTTTATCTTTTAAACAGTTCCTTTTATCTTTTAAACACTTTAAACACTTCCTTTCATCTTTTAAACACTTCCTTTTATCTTTTATCTAGCAACACTTCCTTTTATCTTTTAAAAAGCAAAACTTTTATCTTTTCTTTATCTCTGAATATCTTTTAATACTATTAAATTCATATTTTCATAAATTTTGTTTTCTTTGCAAACAAACCTTTCTTTAGATCTTTTGGGAAAAGAATTTTTGACCGGAAGTTTGACTTTTGCGATCAGTCATCCGTTTCATAGCTTGAGAAAAGATCTCTTTTTGTCACTTTTAAAGTCACTTTCACAACTTCACACAAAATATGATTATTGTCTGGAAACAAGACTTTTTATATTTTGCATTTTCATTTCAAAAGTTTACTACTTGTCCCATCACCAGAATAACTTTCTTTAGCATCTTCAAAAGCATTCACTAAGAAACACCAAAGATAAAGTAAAAAGAAGTGATTGTAGAGATTGAGATTGTTTTAATTTAAATAAAACAGAATAAATATAAAATAACTTTTCTACAGTATAATAGTTCTCAAAAATTTTCTGTTTTTTCATTAAAATTAGGGGAGGCTAGTTTCCGCAACTTTTTTTGAGCAACAGGATCATTTGCGCCACAGGATCATTGGCGTAACAGGATCATTGGCGCAACAGGATCATTTGCGCAACAGGATCATCTTCCAAAACATTCACAAAGCCGAAAACCAACTTCAAATTCAGTTTCCTATTTCATTTAAAGAAATTCTCTAAATTGTAACATTTTCAAATTTAAGTGAAACGTATTTTGATAGTTTTTTTCTTTATTCATTTCCTTCGCTTCTTCACCCGTTTTCTCACAATCAAATCAAATCTGAAAAGCTTTTGATTGAACGAAAGTGAGATTGGAAAGGAAAGTATCACTTTTCTCTTTCTGTTATGTGATTTCTTTTTCTATTCCTTGAATGACAATAGGGAATTGCTGGGAATGGAATGAAGGAAAAAAGAATAGAAAAATGGGGAAAGGACCGGATGGTTGAGTTGAATGGTTGAATGGAATTGAAATGAGTGAATGAGAGGTAAATGAGAAGATGGAGGCACAGTTATTTTATTTTTTATAAATGTGATCTATGTGTTGTTGATAAAACTGGAAAGACACCGTTTGATTTGGCTTGTGAATTTGGTAGAGAGAAGGTTGGCATTCTGAATTTGTTTATGAATATGGTAAAGAAAGATTTCCGGGAAGGGGATTGAACTCTCGATCTTTTTACTTTCTGAACAAATGCTTTAACTATCCCTATTGCAGTAAGCATAGCAGTTACAGTATTCCCTATTACAGTACTCTTATTGCACTTATTGAGCTACAAAATGAAACCGAAATCATAAAGGTTGGCAGTCTGAATTCAACTCGCCATAACTTAGAAAAAAGTTATGGCGAGTTGCGCCAATGATCCTGTTGCGCCAATGATCCTGTTGCGCCAATGATCCTGCTGCGCCAATGATCCTGTTGCGCAAATGATCCTGTTGCTCAAAAAAAGTTGCGGAAACTAGCCTTCCCTAATTTTAATGAAAAAACAGAAAATTTTTGAGAATTATTGTACTGTAGAAAAGTTATTTTAGATTTATTCTGTTTTATTTAAATTAAAACAATCTCAATCTCTACAATAACTTCTTTTTACTGTATCTTGAGTGTTTCTTAGCTTTATGAATCTATAAAAGTTTCTGCGTAATGTAGAATAGCATTCTGAACACTTCTAGACCCTTTAATAACTTTAATAACCTTTATACTTAATCTTTAAGATTTATTTGCAGATCTTGAAGTGAAGAAGCGCTTGAAACCTTTCATTTTACTTTTTTTGTTTTCAATTGATCTATTACAAATCTATTTACATTCCACTTTTCAATTAAATTCAATTCCACTTTTCATCAATCAATTCAATACATTTCAATTGATCTATTTACATACAAAAGTTTAGTTAAAAACCTAAATGAAAAGAATTCTAATGAAATTCGACGAATCAAAATTCCATACAAAAGATTGAAAGGTAAATCTAACTATGTATTGAGTAGCCAGTCAAAGTTTTCCCTTTCTCAATAAGTCGATGTCCTTGATGTCCTCCATTCACCTACATCTCTTTCATTTCCTTTTCAATATTGCCCTTTTCAGCCACACCCATAAACAGATTTGTTACTCTTCGTTTTGCTTGTTTGAATAAACAACAAAAAAAACTCTTTAATCGATCTTTTGGTTTTATGAATCTTTTAGATTTTTTCTTTCCTTTTTCTGTGTTCCCCCATTTGAGGAATCTCATAAATGCACTAACATTTATGGGATTCCTGAAATCCCATAAAGAGCACTAGCACTAGCACTAGCACTTATGAGTATGAGTAGAGTGTGTTCCTCTCGACTAATGCGTTTTCTAAAATGCACCTATTTGAGAAAAGTACCGTAGTTAAACCGTTAGTTTTCATCAGATCAATTCAATTTTTCAAATCATTGGTTGAGCCTTGTGATTCCTCATTAAATGATACCAAAATTGAGCTGATCGGATGTAAATTCGAAGTTTGACTACGGTGATTTTCTCAAATAGGTGGATTTTAGAAAACGCGTTAGTCAAAAAGGAAAACACTCTACTTATGAGTGATTTGAGGTGAGTGCAGGGAAATTGCTTCACAGAAATACTCTTTTCCTCAACTCTCAAAATCTTTTGATTAAATAGATCTAAGAGATGAGTTGGAATGCTATCAATTTACTGTATTACTAAACGACATCAATCTGCTAATCTTAAACACTTTTAGTAACCTATATTACCTACAGAATATCTTTTCAATTAAATAGATCTAAGAGATGAGTTGGAATGCTATCAATTTACTGTATTAATAAACAACAGCAATCTGCTTTAAAGATTAAAGCAGATTGCTGATCTGCTTTAAAGATTAAACAGATTCAAAACACTTTTAGAATCTACAGTACCTACAGAATACCTTTTCAATTTTCAAAGCTTAGCGGTTCAAAGCTTAGCGATTCAAAGCTTACCCCAATACTGGAATCGTAGCTTTTTTCTGATTGGACTAAATTGTAAATACTTAACAATAAAGGTATTAGGGGAATGTTAATAGCTATTGTGAGACTGGATTTTCGATCAAGGAAAGGAAAGGAAAGATGAGAGTCGAGAATGAACAGTGTGTCTGTAAATAGACTCCCGCTGTGGGGAACCCCTTTCTCCACTCAAATCCATCTCCATCCAATCCCATTCTTTTTCTTTTCATTTCCTTTCTCTTCATTCATTTAATATTCATTATGATTACCCAATTCCCTTGCTGATATGCTTTATTAACCTGAGAACTTGGTTTTCTCATGATTTTATGCCAGAGATTTTTGTACTATAGCTTTTGATACTGTTTCCTTTCCGATTAGCTCATAAAAATGATCTGAAACTTGTATACTTGTTGACAATTTGTATATAAGAGTTGAGATTCTTAGAATTAATTGATGATTTGTTGTAATTGTTTTAATTAACAAATGAAATACCGTATTCTCTCTAATAGTAGTGCGCATTACTATTTTTTTCAACCCCCTCCTGGACCGCAATACTATTAGAGAGTGCAACTACTAAAAAAATATAAAAAAATAAAAAAAAGAGGAGATTTAAAAACTTAATTTAAAGAAAAGATGCACTACTAGATCTCTCTAATAGTGCACTACTATTAAAGAGTTTTATCATTTACCAAAGTAAGACAGATATAAGATTTGTTCCCAAAATTCTTTCAATTCTTTCACGTACTCCTTTGGCTTCTTTTGACATACAGTTGTGAGCCGGCGAGTTGACAATTACCGTAGTAATTGTTTGTGTTTGTGTCTTGACAAACAACAAAAAGATGTTTTTGCACTTTTGCATAACAATTTTAGACTTTTTGCTAACTTTTTCATGTGAAGAATAATTAATAAATGAATAAAAAAAAAGCCTCACTTTTGCTTGCTTGAATAGCTTTAGAATGTCACATAAACATAAAGTTAAAAAGGTTTAGATGAAGAAGAAGCACCAGAGATTCAAATTTTCGTGGGTGCACTACTATTTTTTCAACCCCCTCCTGGACCGCAATACTATTAGAGAGTGCACTACTATTAGAGAGAATACGGTAACTGATCAGTTACTTGAGCTATGGAAATGAAAATCTTACAATCAAATTCTATTAAAAATTTCGTTATTTAAATCTATCTATCTCTTGCAATTCCTTTCATTCCATCTACATAATTTGACTTTTCTTGACCTTGCACTTTCAACGAAACAACGGCTTACATCGATGTAAAAGAAGAGGTTTTCCAGAATGGACAAGAAATGAAAAGAAATGAAAAGAGGAAAGGTATAATTACCAACTCTTACAATCTCCATCTTTTGATCGAATTGAATTGAGGATTGAATTGAAAGAGGATTTGAAGAAAGCAACATTTTCATCAAACAGTTCTGCAAAGTTGAAGAGACTCGAGAACTGAATACTCATACAAAATTTTATCTCTCTTTTACCATGTCAAATCTTTAATTCAATATCAATATCTCTTGCTCAATTTTATCGAAATGTGTTCTGCCTTTATCGCTATTTATCTGGTTACAAGTGGTGTACGTTGTGCTCTCTGTAGCTGTCTTTCATCTAGCACATCTCCAGTGCCAATGTGCTCTGTGCTCTGTGCTCTGTGCTCCTCGTAACCAACTCTTACAATCTCCACCTTTTGATCGAATTGAAAGAGGATTTGAAGAAAGCAACATTTCCATCAAACAGTTCTGTAAAGTTGAAGAAACTCGAGAACTGAATACTCATACAAAATTTTAAACCTCTTTAACCCTGCCATGTTAAATCTTCAATCCTGAAAGTTCAAGATCAATATCTCTTGCTCACTCTTGCTCAATATCAATATCTCTTGCTCAGTTGCTTTGACAATTTGATGCTCTCTTTTTTGCGATTACAATTTATCTTCAATCACTTCAAAAACGGTATTCCCATTGCAATCTCGATCCGCTCAGAGAAAATAAGAGATTTAGTGTCATTTAGCCAATATAATTAGATAGTTCTCTCATTTTTATTTATTATTTTTTCATTATTTTAAATATTTCTCTCATTTTTATATATTTCTCAATGTTTTTCTGCTGATCTCTCTAGTTTTTTTTCGTTAGAGACACGCCCAATCATCCCATTTTGCTCAATCGTGATTATAGTTAAAAGATTTCAAGAAAAACCCTCACTTCTAAATGAATTTTATAAATATTTACGCACTAAGATTTTAAAAAACAGTAGATTAAGTGAAAATCATGGCGTAATGATTTGTTTTGCCGTTTTTAAGTGACATCTTGCCTTCATTTACCTTCATTTACCTTCATTTACCTTCATTTACCTTCATTTACCTTCATTTACCTTCATTTACCTTCATTTACCTTCATTTACCTTCATTTACCTTCATTTACCTTCATTTACCTTCATTTACCTTCATTTACCTTCATTTACCTTCATTTACCTTCATTTGTCTGCCTAAATCCTTCTGTTAATTATATTGGCTAAAACACACTAAATCCTTCTTATTTTCTCTGAGCGAATCGAGGTTGCAATGGGAATACCGTTTTTGCAGTGATTAAAGATAAAATTGCAATCGCAAAAAAGAGAGTAACAAATTGTCAGAGCAACTGAGCAAGAGATAGTGATATTGAGCAAGAGTGAGCAAGAGATATGGCGTAATGATTCGTTTTGCCGTTTTTAAGTGACATCTTGCCTTCATTTGCCTTCCTTTGTCTGCCTAAATCCTTCTGTTCTCATTCTTTGTTTAACTATTTCCTGATTATTTGCCGTTCCCTCATTCCTTCACATCTTCATCATTTCTTGTTTTCTGTCCAATCACTCAATTTCCGGTCTTCCCCCATTCATTGTTGACATTTCTCGCCTAGCCAATCCGATCATCAAAGTATCTTTCACGATTAGTCACTCCAATCCAAAGTTTTATTGAAATGGGTTTAATGAGTTTAATGGCTTAATGAGTTTTATCGAAATTTGTTCTGACTTTATCTTCATCTTCTGCCTTTCATCTTCTGCGTTTATCTTCTACCTTTATCGCTATTCATCTAATTACAAGTGGTGTACTTTGTGCTCTCTCTAGCTGTCTTCCAGTACATCTCCAGTGCCAATGTGCTCTGTGCTCTGTGCTCCTCGTAATCATTCCCCATCTAGCACACCTCTATCCCTATAACTTTCAATTTTCCCATCCGATTGGCAAAAGATTTCCGTGTACAATTAACAAGTAATTTTTGAACTCTTGAAAACTCCTCTTGAAAAAATGAGACAAAAAAGTCAATTGAACTTTTTCTCAAGGCTAATAACTACATATAAGCTTAAATTTTTGGTAAACTTTTGAGTAATCAGTGAAAACCCCAGCAAACAAATTGCCAGAACTTATCACTACCGAATCGCCATCTTAACGACTCTGTGCCTTTCTTTTTCTGTCTCTGCCTATCAAAAGCAATAATCTGAACTCAAATTCACACAAAAAAAGGGAAAAGGTGAGGTTTTATTGCTCAGAATGAACGATTTTCCCAGAATTTCTTTAGAATTGAAACTTTTCAATTACTGATCTGAATTTGAATTTAATTTCTCAGTGCTTTTTTTTCTATTGACTTTTCACAGCGTCTGTTTTTTTGAGCTTTTTTTTGAGTGTCTCAGACTTGAGGGGATTTCTCTTTTGTTGGGATTTTTTTAGAGATACGGAAATCAACAATTATTCGCTTAAAGTTTACGATGATGATTTCTGATTAGCTGCACTTACTTTGTGTTCGTTTTTAAATCATCTTGATGATCTAAATTTTCTAGATAAGCTCTATGATTCTGGTTACTGCTTGCTTGATACAAAACCATTTTCATTCATTTTAAGAAAGCCTATGTTTCGCTCTTAAGAAAGCCTTAAGAAAAGGCCACTTAAGAAAGTCTATGTTTCGCCCTTAGGAAAGCCTATGTTTCGCCCTTAAGAAAGCCTATGTTTCGCTCTTAAGAAAGTCTATGTTTCGCTCTTAAGAAAGTCTATGTTTCGCTCTTAAGAAAGCCTATGTTTCGCCCTTAAGAAAGCCTATGTTTCGCTCTTAAGAAAGCCTATGTTTCACTCTTAAGAAAGCCTATGTTTCAAATTAAAGCTAGTCAAAAAGCCGTTTAGCTTTTTAATGCCATGCTTTGGTCTATTTTTTTTGAATCCCTTTGCAATTTCAAAGATAAAAACAAGATTTTTAACAAAAAACAACAATTTCAATGAACCAGTCTCAACCTATTCGAATATTCCTTCACTGGTTGAGCTAACCATCCAGTATTGATACATATTTCAAAATAAACCTATTCAGGTAGGCATTCAATCTCTGAATGAACTTCACTTTGTTAAGCTCTTGAAATTTCCTGGTAACACATTTTCATCACTCAAAACTCACTAGCACAGCTGCTGGCCGACAAATGCGAATAGATAATTCATTTTATTGCCTGCGATATTGACTTTTGAAATGTTACTGAAATGATCGACTTACTGCTCCTCAATTCCTTAGTTTTTTTTCAATACTTATTTTCAAATCACCACAGAAAAGCCACCATTTCAGTTTCATGCTGAAATCTGCTGAAATTTTAATCGTTCATAATCTTTGCACTTATAAACGATTAGACGAAAAGCTTTAGCATCTTTTGCTAGAGCTTTCATTTCCATTTCCATTTCCATTTCCATTTCCATTCCTTTCTGTGTTTGCGTGTTTGTGAGTGCATGAGTATAATCTCAAATAATCTCGGAGCTTCCTTTCGGGAATCTCTCAGTGACGGGAAAAAGAGAGTAGAGTGAAAATCCGCCGCACCTCTAATGCAAAATGACAGAGAATAAAAGTCTCTTCATCTTTTTCATAGATTTGTTTTTTGGTTTTGTTTGTTTAGATTTGCATATCATAGTTTCAAGTTTGGATAGTTTAGCTAAAGGAAAATTTTTAAACCTAGGAGTATCTACCGTAAATACTGTAATAGTACCCCACCCCCATAATGACGGTGCGGAGTGTTGCGTAGTCTAGCTTTGAACGAGTTTTTCTTGACACTGGTTTATGCTACAATGCTCGTTTTAGTTTCAAAAAATAGCCCTGAATTTCAGCTATTTTTTGATACCAAAGACGCATTTTTTGAAAGTACGGGTGCTTTGAAAAAAATGAAAAACTAAAAAAACTTTTGCGGCTACGCGACTGTACGAGGGGGTGGGGTACTATTACAGTATTTACCGTAGGTTTTGAAGAAGTTAAATCTCTCTCTAATCAAAGGAAAATAAGCTAAAAGACTTGTAGATTCAAATATTGAATAATAAGTTGATAAGAATCGTTGAGTTTAATTGGTAAGCAAATTCTGGGCCTAGCTGATAGCTTGATTTACCGTAAATACTGTAATAGTACCCCCCGTCGTACAGTCGCGTAGTCGCAAAAGTTTTTTTAGTATTTCATCTTTTTCAAAGAGCAATCGATGAGAGATCGTAGTCTTGGGTCAAAAAAAATCGACAAATATTCGCTCATTCCCATTCGATCAAGCCACAGGGCGAGCATTTCAGCTGCCTATAGAATTTATAGAAAAATTCATAATGAAACTTACCGTAAATACTGTAATAGTACCCCATCCCCTCGTACAGTCGCGTAGTCGCAAAAGTTTTTTTAATATTCCATCTTTTTCAAAGCGCCCGTACTTTCAAAAAATGCGTCTTTGGTATCAAAAAATAGCCCTGAATCTCAGCTATTTTTTGATACCAAAGCGCGCATTGTAGCATAAACCAGTGTCGAGAAAAACTCGTTCAAACCTAGACTACGCAACACTCCGCACCGTCATTATGGGGGTGGGGTACTATTAGGTTGTCCAATAAGTAATGCGTGTTACTTATTTCGATGTTACTCATCAAAACCAGCTTCATTCTATTATGACGGACTTCACTCTTTGCTCGGACGATGGAAAAATGTTGTTGATTGTTGTGGAGAATATATCGATTAATAAAGTTCTCTTTTGTTAATTTTGTGATATTTTGAAAATCGTGTCAAAACACGCATTACTTATTGGACAACCTAATATTACAGTATTTACGGTAGTTGTTAAGTTCAAAGTAAAGCATGATTTGAATGATGCGAAGGAGTTTTGACTCAAAACAAAGCCTTAAACCAGCTCTTGTACACTCAAGTGATAACTATACGTGTGTGAGATTTGTCGACCAACAAGCAGGTGTCATTGTTGGTGTATGGGTATCGTGTTTGTTTTTGGCTTCCCTTCAGAATGGAAAAAGAGGAGCCAAGTGCGAGGGATTGGTCTGTGCATATATAACAAGCTCGACCATCACACCATTGTTGTTGCAATGGTTGTTGCAATGGTTGATGGAGTTGAATTCTTTTCTATTCATGCTTAAGTTCATGAATATTCTTTAATTTCATTAATTTCATTAATTTCATTTAAACAATCTAATCTTTTTGTCTTTATTTCAATGAGATCTTTTCGATTTTCCCTTTTCCTTCATTGTTTGTGTTTGTCGGTGTTATCGATGCTCCCGTGCACCCCTAAACATTTCTTGAAAGCAAGCAAAGAGCTAACATTTATAAATCCATAAATTCTTAAGAAATTTCATTCAATATTTTAAAGTTTTTATTAGAATTGATCAAATAATAACAAAATAGTCAAATCTCTAAACAAAACCGATCTTTTTATCTCTTCTATTCTTTTCTTAGCCTTCTTCTATTTATATTTCTATTCAAACTGAGCAATCTCATTAGTTTCCTTTTCATTTCTAAATATTTTAAAGTTTTTAATAGAAAACAGTCGAATCTCTAACCAAAACCGATCTTTTTATCCTTTCTATTCTTTTCTTAGCCTTCTTCTATTCAAACTGAGCAATCACAGTAATTTCCTTTTCATTTCAAAATAAAGTCTTTAGTAGAATTGATCAAATAGTAACAAAATAGTCAAATCTCTAAACAAAACCGATCTTTTTATCTTTTCTATTCTTTCCTTAGCCTTCTTCTATTTATATTTCTATCCGAACTGAGCAATCTCATTAATTTCCTTTTCATTTCTAAATATTTTAAAGTTTTTAATAGAAAACCGTCAAATCTCTAATCAAAACCGACTTTTTATCTTTTCTATTCTTTTCTCAGCCTTCTTCTATTCGAACTTTGTCTTAAAAGTCAAAGAAATCTTTTCTCTCTAAAATGGAACGAATTGATGGGGTCTATTGTTATCCGAATCGTTGTTTCCTTCAAAAGAGAACACTTATGACAAACTTTACTCGAAATAGACGCCTTATTACTCTTTTTTTTACAATGTTCACTGTTTGCTTTGATTCAAATTTTGACTATTAAATGTTTTTCTGTTAACTATCTTTTAAAATCAATTTCAGTAATGAGATAGAGGAATGTCAGGGAAAAAGATTCTCCGAAGATTCTCTTCAAGTATTTCTGGTAAGAGTTAGTTAAATTCTTTTTTTAAAATCAATCTTTAGATCTACTCAGTCTTCAAAAGAAATGTGAAGCAGAAGATGAAAAAGATTGGTGAAAGAAAGAAATTTTATATAAATAATATTTTTTTTTAAGCGCAACTCCTTTACACCAAGCGATTAGAATTGGGAGCTCGGTGATGGCAAAGAATATACTTGAGAATAAGCTTGTTTGGGTGGATGAAGAGGATGGGAAAGGTGAGGCAGAAAGCTAGAAATTAACAGTTAGATTAGTAAGATCTGGTTTTTGAAACTGGCATTGACATTGTTGTTGTCATTGTGTAAATTATATTGAGAAGTAGGTCGAACAGCTCTCCATTACGCGATTGAGCAAGGATCCTACGATCTTGCCTCGATTCTCCTCCAAGCTGGCGCAAATACAGATTGTGTTGATTTCTCGGGATTGTCTGCTTGCCATTTAGCGGCAAAAGATGGATTTATCGATTTGGTAAACTGATTCTTTGAAAAAGCATTTAAATTCTTAAATTCTTTTTCAGTTTGATCTCCTAATTTATTATAAATGTGATCTATGTGCTGTTGATAAAACTGGAAAGACACCGTTCGATCTGGCTTCTGAATTTGGTAGAGAGAAGGTTGGGATTTTGAATTTGTTTATGAATAAGGTAATGGTAAAGAATGAGAGTGAATGATAGGTAAATGGGAAGATGGAGGTACAGTTATTTTATTTATTATATGTGCTGTTGATAAAACTGGAAAGACACCGTTTGATTTGGCTTGTGAATTTGGTAGAGAGAAGGTTGGCATTCTGAATTTGTTTATGAATATGGTAAAGAAAGATTTCCGGGAAGGGGATTGAACTCTCGATCTTTTTACTTTCTGAACAAATGCTTTAACTGTTAAGCTATGAGTTTTCAGATGGTTGAGCGTTTTTTGGAGAGTCGGGTAGCTGTTTCCTCTTTGATGCAAGCTGGAGTCTCACACACGGCTAAAGCTCTTCATTTAGCGGCAAGAATGGGACATGTGAATGTGAGTTTTGAAGTCTCGGACTTGATCTTATTTAGCTTTGACTAGCTTTGACCTAAACTAGTTTTTAATGAAGTAAAGTCAATCGTGTAAGTCTTTCACTTACGATTAACATTCGCTAAACCTTAATTAGTTCATTTTTAGATTGTAGCTCTTTTATTGTCTCATGGTTGGCCGATTAACACAATGGGATCAAATGGAAGTCCTTTACATGAAGCTGGATCTCATGGACGAGTTCAAGTTGTTCGCTTTCTCTTACATGTACGTTTAACAAATCAATCAACAACAATTTCTGCTTTTATCTTTAAATCTATTGTTTTTTTATTATTTAAAAACTAAATCTATACATAAAAATCAAACGTTTGACTAAACTAAAAGTGCTTTTAAAAGTAAGGTAAAAGTTTTAGAAAGATTTTAATAAAAACCCGTATTTTGGTGACGATTTTACGGGTTTCCAAGCTTTTGCAGAAGCTCAACATTCTAATCTCCCACTATTATTGAGATACTTGTTCTTCTTTTTTCTTTAACTTTTTACTGGATGGTTCGTGGATTTCATCTTCTGATTCAGAGATTGGATGGGGTTGAGCCAACGTGATTTTCATTCGGATTGGACTTGTTCCACCAGTAATCTAAAGACAATCAATAATACTTATATAAGACAAAAGAAAACTTTCTATTCTTTTTATTTGAAATGCTCCTAGTCAACTAGCTGTAATACTAAAATTACGTTTTCTTTTTGCTCAAGGCTTTCGGTATTTTCTCTAATAGTAGTGCACCCAAGCGAGCCGAGTTGATGACGATTTTACGGTTTCCAAGTTTTCGCAGAAGCTCAACACTCTAATCATCGTCAAGATCTCATCGTCAGCTACATTTTCCGACCCCACATCGATAGGTTCTGATAAGCGGTTTTCGAGATTTCGAGGAATTTAGGCAATGCTCTCGGTGCACTACTATTAGGGAAAATACGGTCTATATTGTTAAAAATGGGCTCATTCCGCGTCTTTTTTAGTCAGTCTTTTCTTCCCCATGGTTACCGTACTCTCTCTAATAGTAGTGCACCCAAGCGAGCCGAGTTCGTGACTATTTTACGGATTCCAAAGTCTTCACAGAAGCTCAACACTTAAATCCCCACAAGATCTCATCGTCAGCTACATTTTCCGACCCCACATCGATAGGTTCTGATAAGCTGTTCTCGAGATTACGAGGAATTTAGGCGACGCTCTCGGTGCACTAGTATTAGAGAGAATATGGTAATAAGATTTAAATCTTACTATTTTACTAAATCATCGTATAAACAGAATAAAACAAATGTTTACTCTGAAAAAATGCTGAAATTTTCGCATATTGTTATTTTAATGAGACGTGAGAAGTGTAAAAAGAGAAGGGGAAACGAGAAGAGAAGAGATAACCCTTTAACCCCCACAAATTTCATCTCTGTATAGATAAACCGGTTTTAACCGAGTTTTTTTGCACAAGTTATTGAAACTTTTCTGTAAAATTTGAAAAAAAAACTACAAATCTAGGCTAATGTTGATGCTAAATTGGAGAACAATCAGGGCCAAACGGCTTACGATTATGCGAAAAAGCATCAGAATCGAAATCCGATCACCTACAAGGAGGTTCGATATCTGCTGAAAGGTGGGTTAATTAGATCAATTAGATTTTTTTTATATTGCTCAATCTTTATTCATTGCCTTTATCCCAAAAATCTCGACCGGAGTTGATTCAGTAACTAGTAAAAGTTCTAGTTTAGTGTTAGAGCTTGAAAAGTGGTTTACAATGGTTTACTAGTGGAAAGCTAATATATTCAATCAGCTTTTCAACTTCTATTAGTTCTCGAAACAATTTCAAACTTGAACTAGAAGCTTGTAAGTAAATTGTTTAAGTAGTTTAGTCATGATTACTACTAAACAGCTCGTGATCTTAAGTAATTTGATTTTCGTTCCTTTTGATAAGCAGCTTTGTCTTTCTTTTCCTTTTTCTTGTGTGCCAATTTGTGGTCATCGTGTGTTGTAAATTGTGGATTTGAGGAAAGAGAAGACAAGGGAAAGAGAAGGGAAAGACAAGGGAAAGACAAGGGAAAGACAAGGGAAAGACAAGGGAAAGACAAGGGAAAGACAAGGGAAAGACAAGGGAAAAGAAAGGAAAATAAAACAGGTGTGGATTGAATGAATAGCATAGGAATATCATAAGATTTCCACCATTTGTACATTTTATTTATCATTCTTTAGCTAAATATTAAATCAAATCAAATCAAATCAAATCTTCGAGAATTTTGTTGATTTTGTAATCTTTTCTTTTTATCTCTAACTTTGTCCTTTATATCCATGAAGTTCTCGCTTTAAAATCATCGATTTTAAGCATTTAAGCAGATAAATATTTGAATAGAAAGCCGATCAACTCGAAGTAGTAGATAAAATAGATCATTTGAGCAATTCGGGGGGAAAAATGAAGTGATTGTTCACCCTTTTCCATTCACAATCCCTTTCTCTTTCTCTTTTCCCGGGTTCTCCGATTTCCCGCGGATTTATTTATTCGTCATACACACCCAACATAAAGCCAAAGAGTGAACCTAGTCTATAGATTCATTCCGGAGATTCACCCCTCATTTCACGAATTCTTGGCTGGCTATCTGGCTATACAATATGTTTAAATTATTTTGAATGCTCACTAAGAAATTGCTTGAACTTAACATTGATTTTGAATAACGCAAAATACGTGCTTTTCTTATAAGAATACATGCTTTTCAGTTTTCATTCAGTTTTAGAGATAAGCGCTTTTAAAGTTTTTTGAAAAAATGGCACCGCCGGGGGTATGACACCAAATTTTGTCACCACCAAGCAACCGGATAGTGCAGTGGTTAGTGTGCTTGGCCCTGACACTCCTCCTGGGTCGGGGTCTCTGGTTCGAATCCCCTCATTGTCACTACTCTTTTTGCTCAGTACTAAAATCAATTTTTAAGTTCTTTAAAGTATCCATAAATGGTAAGAAGCTAAAAAGGGCTCCTGAAAATGGCTGAGAACAACTTTCAGTGAAGAATATCAGCTCTTTTCGAGTCACATCTCTTCACATCATAGCATTAAATCTCATTGTTCAATCGGATTAAGGAAAGCATTCAATTGTATGAGAACTTGTTATTTTCGAAAATTTCTAATACTTCTTCAGGCTTTAGGTCATTTTAAAGTTAAATTTACTGCTCCTAAATATCTTCAGACAATTCTTACCTGATAAAGCTTTTCATCTTGCTTTACCTGAGAATTTCCACCTTGGGTAGCTCATTAAATAATCGAGAATGGGAATGGAGGGAAGAGAATTGGGGAAAAGACAGAAATTGTAGTGTACTGCTGAATTTCCTTTCTCGTTGCCTATACGACGATCAGAATTGCGCGCCCCTTTGACATTGCCAAAATTCTTTCTCATTTAGAAGCTCTAGAATAAGAAAAATCTAGCTCTTGTCTTGCTTACTAGCTTTTCATAATCAATTTTGATTTACAACCAGTCTTTCATAAGCTTCTCATTATAGAATTTAGAGTTTAAAACCTGATCAACTGATAAATTAAGATCATTTCGATGTTCTCTGGTTAAAACTTATAAGTAAATAGTGTGTAAAGATCGGTTGTACACAGCTTTCCGTGTTCCCCAAATTTGCATCGATTTCCCTAATGGATGCTCTAATTGGTGGCTCGTTTTAATCGACTTTAGGGCTAATTTTCTTAACCAGAATGGGGGTATTTCAATGGATGAACACATTTCTTTATTCATTTCTATTCATTTCTATTCATTTCTATTCATTTCTTAAAATTACTGACTCAAAAAAGAGCACCATTTTCAATAACATTTTAGTAAACGTGGAATTCAAATGGACTGGAAAAAAATCCAAGTTTAGTTTCAAGTAAACTTGGAACTCAAATGTAACTCTATAGCTCTATACAATTGAATTCTTTTTCGTTTTTCCATTTTATTCATTAACTCCCAGCAATTCGATTCTTTCAAACCCATTTTTTAAGCATTATTATTCTCTTTACCATTTTTTTTCCTTTCTTTATTAATTCTCTAATTGGTGGCTTGTTTTAATCAACTTTAAGGCTAATTTTCTTAACCAGAATTGGGGTATTTCAATGGATGAACACATTTCTTTATTCATTTCTATTTATTTCTATTTATTTCTATTCATTTCTATTTATTTCTTAAAATTACTGACTCTAAATCATTTCTACATTAGTCGGAATTCAAATATTTCCTTGCATTTTTCGATTTCTAATTAGAAAAAGCCCAGTTTAAACTAAAGCTTAATCTTTGCTGAATAGAGCTTTTGATCCACTTGATTTTGCTTTATAAGTTGCATAAAACTTTCAAGATTTCATTTATTCAACATTGAGAGTTAAAGCGAAAACTTAACAAGCCGAAGCCTTATTCGATTCCTCAAAAATTCCTCACAGCTGTCCATCCCACAAAAGGAGCCCGATCACCCTTTTCTTTCCATTTTTTCATTTTTCTCTTTCCTCAAATCACCCCTCCATTTTATGCGACTTTCTGGCATCTGTTGTGCATTTCAATTAGTGAATTATATATGCGAATCTTTATGATCCCTTTTTCAAGGATTCCTTTTGTGGAATCCATTGTCCCTAGCTCTTCTCTTGACTTTTCTAAGCACTTAGACACAAAAATTTCATGTGTAATATAGAACTTTTCATGTAGAACTGATCTATTTCATGCCAGACACCCGGATCTTTCCTTTCCGGTCCTCTGGAATGTCCCTTCCTTCTTTTCCATTCTCTTTGATTGTAAATGATGTCACATTTGTTCCTTGTTTAAGCTGATTCTCAAAATGTTTATCTAAATGTTTATTCAAAGCTTTATCCAAATGTTTATCCAAAGCTTTATCCAAAGCTTTATCCAAATTCAAATCCAAATCTAAAAACATAAGCAACATTGAGTTTTTAGATTGAGTTAAAACTAGAGTTCGGCAAACAAAACCAAAACCAAAACAGATCAAAACCAAAACCAAAACAAAACCAAAACCAAAACACCAAAACAAACCAAAACTCAATTTGCATATAAATTAACATGTAAATTTAAAATTGTAAAATGCAAATTTGCCTTTCACTTTTTCTCACTCCCCAAAATTTCGCGGCCGAAAAAAGGACCAAAAAACGACCTCGAAATTTCGAAACAAAAAATAGCCTATGGGATAGATTTTTGGACGCTGATTTCAAATCTGCAAACAGATTTTCGCTAGCTCCTCCCAATCGCGAGATATTGGCGAGTTTTGGTTAGTTTTGGTTTTGGTTTTGGTCTGTTTTGGTTTTGGTCTGTTTTGGTTTTGGTCTGTTTTAGTTTTGGTTAAGTTTTGTTTTGTTTTGTTTTCCGAAGTCTAGTTAAACCCATTCTCTTCTTTATAAGATTCTTCTATTGAAGGTACTCTATTGAAGGTACTCTTTTCAAAAGATATCCAAATTTATTCTTTTATAATAATTTGAGGGTATCTTTTATGAATTCTATATTAGTTAGATTACATTATAAATAATTTCAGAGCACAAGTCGTTTATCTACGCCGAGGCGATTTGTGAGTTCTCTGGTTTACACGCCGACGAGCTCTCGTTCAACAAAGGAGATCTCATTTGGGTTTGTTCTTTTAAAATTTAGATAAAATCAATCAAAATTTCAAAATCAACCATGAAATTATAAAGAAAGCAGTGAAATGAAAAGTTTTTATTTAAGTTTTTTCAAGTTTCAGATATTTGCAAAGATTTAATAAGCTTTTAAAGATTTAACTTATAAATTTTAATGATAAAATTACCTTTAAGTTCCCATCGTTTTCTCAGCAATTTTTAGTCTTTATTTAGAATTGATTTCTAATGTCAGATTCGGCTTTGACTGTGATTATGTTTTCTTGTGTACCTTCACTTCTTTGATCTTCTTTGATCCGGTTATCACAAAGCTTTTCATCTTATTTCTTTTTTTTGATCTCATCGTAATGAGCTTTTAATAGGCTTTTAAGGATAATGGCAAGGGAAAAGCTTTTAAGCCTTAAAGTTCAGTAACTTGAAGAATCTAAGCTGATAAGCTAGTTGTATCATTCACTGTAAGCCTTATGTGCTTTATGAAACCTTTCGTAACTATTAGGGTGGTGCGGTAATTTGATTTGACGGTAAATTCAAAAAAAAAGATGGCGTTCGATGGTGACATGATCAAAATGGAATATTTTCGCAAGATCTCGAGCAGATTGGCATGAATCGGTCTGAATAACGTCCCTCAGCTTGGCTTCGTTCACGACTTCTGGCCTCGAAGCGTGCTCGTCATCTTCCAAAGTCTCGTCTCCCTCTCGGAATCGTTGAAACCAAGTCTGACGCTGCCTGAGAAACAAACTGCTATCACCGAAAGCAGCACAGAGAGAACGATGCGATTCGGCAGCAGACTTTCCAATTTTGAAGTTAAACAGTAATGCTGCTCGTAGCACAAACTTTTGCTCGACCATGATCTAAATAAAAAATATAAGCATTTTTAAAGAAAATAAACAACAACCAAAAAATTCAAATGTCGAAATAAATAGCAAACAAATATGCGAAAAAAATATCAAAAAAATAATGACGTTAGCATCGCTCGTTTCTGATAAATGAGAGCTGATCCCATCGGCAGTTTCTTTTGCACCACCCTAATAGAAAACGTCAATAATCATCTTGATTTTCTCAGCAATTTTTAGTCTTTAGAATTGATTTCTAATGTCAAATTCAGCTTTGACTGTGACTATGTTTTCTTGTGTACCTTCATTTCTTTGATCTCCTTTGATCCGGTTATCACAAAGCTTTTCATCTTATTTCTTTTTGATCTCATCGTAATCATCTCATTAGAAAGGAAGACTTGAAGACAAACAATGAATGAAAAGGAAAGAGAAAAGAAAGAAGAAAGGATCACACGATTCAACTTTTTACGATTAATCTCAGATTATGATGCTAATAAATGCTATTGTACTAGATTTCTTTAAAACTTTCATATTTAAATGAATTTAAAACTAGATTTGACTAGTCTTTACAAGGTTTTTCTGAAAATTTCAATTCATTTACCTTTCATTTTATTCATTTTATTTATAAATATTGAACTTTCAATAATATGTATGTTGTACATATTACTGAAAGTAATGCATACATATTACTGAAGGTAAGATGTATGTATGCATACTACTTTCAGTAATATGTACATATTACTACTTTCAGTAATATGTACATATTACTGAAAGTAATACATACATCTTGCCTTCAGTAATATGTATTCATCATCATGTTTACAATATTCTACGTATATAGAATAACTTTTGATTTACTCTGAATTAGATATTGATTCATTTCATTCTATAATGGATGAAACTAAGTTAAACCAATGCTTCTCTCTGTCAAAAGTATACAAATTTCAGTCTATTTGTTGCTTATTGCCTTTTAGTCGTATTGCAAATTCCTGGAGTGTTCCGTTTGGATTTCATTGGAAAGAGAAGAGCTTAAAAGTTTGGACACCCCAAGGCCCAGGAACAGATGTGCACCCTCAACAAGAGCACCAATTTCAAGAACATTTTAGTAAACTTGGAACTCAAATGTAACTCTACAATTGAATCCTTTTTCGTTTTTCTATTTTATTCATTAACTCCCAGCAATTCGATTCTTTTAAACCTATTTTTTAACCATGATTATTCTCTTTACCATCTTTTTTTTCTTTCTTTATTAATTCTCTAATTGGTGGCTCGTTTTAATCGACTTTAAGGGTAATTTTCTTAACCAGAATTGGGGTATTTCAATGGATCAACAAATTCCTTTATTCATTTCTATTCATTTCTATTCATTTCTATTCATTACTATTCATTTCTATTCATTTCTATTCATTTCTATTTATTTCTATTCATTTCTTAAAATTAATGACTCAAAAAAGAGCACCAATTTCAAGAACATTTTAGTAAACTTGGAATTCAAATGGACTGGAAAAAAATCCAAGTTTAGTTTCAAGTAAACTTGGAACTCAAATGTAACTCTATAGCTCTATACAATTGAATTCTTTTTCGTTTTTCTATTTTATTCATTAACTCCGAGCAATTCGATTCTTTTAAACCCATTTTTTAAGCATTATTATTCTCTTTACCATCTTTTTTTCTTTCTTTATTATTTCTATTATTATACTTTATACTTTTTACTTCTTTAAAAGCTGTAAATTGGCGTTTTTGGGTATCTTTTTCACTTGAAAGGACTAATTGACGGCAAGAGTTCAGAAAGATCTCTTTAAGGGAAAAGTAGAGACGAGTAAAAAGATGTTCCGATGGATATTTTTGTCTTTTCCTTTTCTTGCATAGAAAATAATGACTACTAAGCGAAATTTAGCGTTTTAAATCTTCTAGAACTTTTCTTGGAGTTGAGTAGTTTAGCCTTTCATGAAAGCACATTTTTTGTAGTCAAGCTTTAACATTCTTTAGCATTCAAGCTCTAGCATTCAAGCTCTAGCATTCGAGCTTTAACATTCAAGCTTTAGCATTCAAGCCTAGCATTCAAACTTTAGCATTCAAACTTTAGCATTCAAACTTTAGCATTCAAACTTTAGCATTCAAACTTTAGCATTCAATCATACCCCAGCCACCAACTCAGTTTGATCTTTATCTAGCTTAAACTATGTAGATTACTATAAAATGTAAGTCTAGCCAAAGCTGTAAAAGCCTATTGTACTATTGTACATTGTACTTAGCCTATTAAAAGCCTAAGCCTAAGCCAAAGCTTTTACAACCAAAGCTGTAAAACTTGTCAAGCATTTTCTTTTATAAATTCATTCAAAACTTGCACCTTGATACAACTTTAACACTTTCAATCCAAAAACCCACACTTTGTCCATCAAATTTTCTCAAAACTCTCTCAAAAATGTCATCAAACCACTCAAAGTTGATCTATTTCCCAGTTTCCCATGGGAATGCAAAAATGAAAGCTTTTTGTTTTACTAAAAAAAGAATATAGATTCTGATGGAAGCTTCATCAAGCTTTTCTATTCATCAAATCGTTCTATCAACCAATTCATTCAAAGAGAACATTACCTGAATGAGCAATTGAGATGCAGTCAAAACGATGAAACATTATGGGATGGGAAGGGGGTGGAGTGAGAATTCGATCTCAAGGGAACAGGGTAATGGCAAGGGAAAAGCTTTTAAGCCTTAAAGTTCAGTAACTTGGAGAATCTAAGCTGTTGTATCATTCACTGTAAGCCTTACTGTAAATACTGTAATAGTACCCCACCCCACTCGTACTCGTACAGTCGAGTAGTCGCAAAAGTTTTTTAGTATTTTTGCAAAGCACCTGTACTTTCAAAAAATGCGTCTTTGGTATCAAAAAATAGCCCTGAATTTCAGCTATTTTTTGATACCTAAGCGCGCATTGTAGCATAAACCAGTGTCGAGAAAAACTCATTCAAAGCTAGACTACGCAACACTTCGCACCGTCATTATGGGGGTGGGGTACTATTACAGTATTTACGGTATGTGCTTTATGAAACCTTTCGTCATTACCTGAATGAGCAATTGAGATGCAGTCAAAACGATGAAACATTATGGGATGGGAAGGGGGTGGAGTGAGAATTCGATCTGAAGGGAACAGGGTAATAGCAAGTGAAAAGCTTTTAAGCCTTAAATTTCAGTAACTTGGAGAATCTAAGCCGGATAAGCTTAGATTTGTAAGCTTGTAAAGCTTGTATCATTCACTGTAAGCCTTATGTGCTTTATGAAACCTTTCGTCACTAGAAAACGTCAATAATCACCTTGGTTTCCTCTTGATTGGTCAAAGAAATATGGGCATTCAGCGAAATGGCATGATGATGGGAAAAGAAAAGAAAAGAAAACCAGAATTCTTTCGTTTTCTTCTGTCTTTTGGTAAAGGCACCATTGGAGACAATGGCTTCTTTTCTCTGCCAATCTTCCAATTTGTTCTTATCGTTCTTATCGTTCTTGTCGTTCATTAGATACATAAAATATTTAGATTATCATTTCTTTTTAACAAATAAACCTTTTAAACTAATAGGATTTGTTTAATCCTGTAGAGAAATCAAAGCTTTTAACAGTTAAAGCTTACTTTTAGCTACACTGTATTCTGTAAAAGATCAATTCTGAATTTTCCTGATCTAATCTGATTTCTGATCAATTCTGAATTCTTTAAAAGAGAATAAAGCTAAGGAATCGTTTCTTTTACCCCTTCAGCTTCTCCTTTTTCCTTTTTTATTTACTTTTCTCAAAATTACGCATAAAATTTATTAAATCGATATTTTTTTGCTCTATTTTTGCTTGAAGATGAATTTCTTGATATATTTTTTGAATTCATTATCCCATTGATCGTTTAAAGATAAACAGATCAACTTTGACAGTCATTTTAAAGTACTCAGCCAGTAAAGTAGTCAGTCAAGTAGCCAGCCTTTCTAGATCTTATCAAAAGATTATTTTCTCAGTTCTATAAACTATTTACAGCTTTGATTCAAGCTATTGCATTGTAAAGCTGATATTTCAATTACCTTTACTTACAATTAATAATTAGTAATTGAAATTCAAATCCAAATCTATCAGTCAAATTACCCAAGTACTATTCTATTTGTTTCAAACTCATCCCTTTTCAACCCCGGCTTTTCCTTTCATTTCCCTTACAAGTCACTCTGTCATTTCGTTGAGATGCCCATTCTTCATCCCCATTTTTCTTTTCTCTTTCTCTTCTCTTCTCTTTCTCTTCCCATCTCTTCTCTTTCTTTTCTCTTTCTTTTCTCTTTCTTTTCTTTTTTCTTCTGTTTACTCACCATTTCAAGGCTAGAAACCCTTCAAAAAGTGAACGTTTTGCAAAATGTCTTTGTAATTTCCTTGTGTTCTTTTTTGAACACAGAGCAATTGTCATTTGATCACAAAAGAACGTTTCTTTGTTTGTTTGTTTCAAACAATTTTTTTTCTTTTTCTTGATTTTTAGTACAAATCAACTTTGCTTTATTAAAGATTCAATCAAATTGGAAAATGATTGATGATTAAGATCATTAAGATGATTAAGATGATTAAAGAGATCAAGAAACTTTAGTAGTATTGAATTTATTTATATTTTGATCAAAGTAGTTAGACAAGAATTTTGTCAGATTTGAAATTCTGTCAAGTTCTTGGTGCCTTTTGAACTATGAAACTTGCGTCTTCTCTAGTTCTGGATATCTTTATTGAGTAAAACATGACTCTGCTGGGTATCAAGGACCTTTAAAGTCATGTTTAAAATATAAGCCTAAGACAGACATATTCCTAGAATAGCTGCATCCATTCCTTTCTCGATGAAGGTCGTTCATTTCACGAATCGTTCTAATTTGTGTCTCAGGACGCCTCATTGGCTTCGTTTTCGTTCAGAGAATGCTCAAATGGATAGGAAAAAAAGAGGGAAAGACTAGAGATTTGTTGGTTTATTCTCGGCTCTCTAATGGCTCCTTTCTCTAGACAAACTAGAACACCAATATGCAAATATCGAGCTTTCACAAAATGACCAAGAAATTTCGGTTTTCGAGAATGTTTTTGAATGGTTTTCTTAGATTTCTAGAGTGCTTTGTACTTTGTATTCAAAGAATAGAAACACATCTTTTCTGGGGTTCAATTAAACATTACATTTGTTCCCAGAACTCCCAGAGTTCTTATTGGCTTCGTTTTCGTTCAGAGAATGCTCAAATGGATGGAAAAAAAGAGGGAAAGACTAGAGATTTGTTGGTTTATTCTTGGCTCTCTAATGGCTCCTTCCTCCAGACAAACTAGAACACCAATATGCAAATATTGAGATGAAAAGCTTTCATAAAATGACCGAGAGATTTTGGTTTTCGAGAATGTTTTTGAATGGTTTGCTTAGCTTTCTAGAGTGCTTTGTACTTTGTATTCAAAGAATAGAAACACATCTTTTCTGGGACTCAATTAAACATTACATTTGTTCCCAGAACTCCCAGAGTTCTTATTGGCTTCGTTTTCGTTCAGAGAATGCTCAAATGGATGGAAAAAAAGAGGGAAAGACTAGAGATTTGTTGGTTTATTCTTGGCTCTCTAATGGCTCCTTTCTCTAGACAAACTAGAACACCAATATGCAAATATCGAGCTTTCACAAAATGACCAAGAAATTTTGGTTTTCGAGAATGTTTTTGAATGGTTTTCTTAGATTTCTAGAGTGCTTTGTACTTTGTATTCAAAGAATAGAAACACATCTTTTCTGGAGCTCAATTAGGCATTACATTTGTTCCCAAAATTCCCAGAGTTGAGTGCGCTAAAGATGCGTTTTCAGGTTTAAATACAATCACGAAGGGTGTGTCAAAAGTCAAATTTCCGGCATAAATTTCAGTAAAAAGAATTTTTCAATATTCATTTGAACAATATATGAAGACGAGAAAATTGTCTTTTCTTTTGAAAAGCACACCCACCCATAATCCAGTTACGAGCGGTGAATAGAGCTCTCTTTTTACTCCCTTTTTACTCTCTTTTACTCTCTCTTTACTCTCTTTTTCATTTCTATATTATATTTTAGTTCTAGTTAAAGACTCCGAGAACTTTACTCTGATAGATTTTCAAATTTTTCGTAATATCTACGTTTCTGACTTTCCCACAAATTGCCTCTTTTTCACAGCCGACGACAAATTTCAAGCGAATTTTTTTTGTCGACTCGTGTGACACCTATTTTTAGAAGATAAGAATATTTCTTTTTTTGCAGTATCTTTAAATATTATTGAAAAGCTTAGCTACACAATAGCACATTCTATCTAGTGCACTGGCAAAGTTCCTTTTGAGATAAACTTAGACTTAGCACTGACCTTAACTGAGTAATTAATCAATCTACTAGTTTTCACTAGTAAATTGAGTACAGATTTTGTTTTGTAACAGAGAAAGGATTCAGTTCAGTACGCCAGAAGACCGGCGTTTGTGAGAAAGGATTCAGTTCAGTGCGCCAGAAGACCGGCGTTTAAACGAAACTGGATGGAGTGACTAAGTGCACCAGAAAGCTGTCTCATCTTGGAGCAAGTACTCATTAAATGACAAGACACAATCTTACTAAGGTTTTAGAATAAAAAAACCATTTCCACAATCCGCAATCTTGTTCCTTTTCCCCCGAAATTCTCTACTTTTTCCTCGTTTTCCTTCTTCACCTAGTGATTAGTGTGTGGGTGCAATTTTCTTCTCACTCAACCCAAAACCTTTTCTTTTTCTTTTTCTTTTCAATAGATTTCTTTTTACTAAGCAAAAAGCACAAGAAAATAAGTGGGTAAAGATGTTTGTTGCTTTTGTTTTATTTGAAATAAAAATTACTACCAATTCTTTTTTTTTTCTTGATTCAAGAAAGTAAATTACCTAATAAAATAAAGGATTTTCAAATTTCTTCCACAAAATTCCACTCATTTCCTTCAGTTCACATCTATTAAACTTTTCTTTCATTGAATCTAGATGAACGAAATGTCTAGAACAATCTAATAGACTTTTGTCTAACTTCCTTTTGTAGCTTGATAAAGATTTATTATTAAACTTGCTCATTGAATCACTTAGATTCAGTTTTAATCTGTAAACTTTAGCCTAGGATAGTAAAGTTAATGTAGTCAGCTTTGTTTTCTATAACTTAGCTTTGTTTATTATAACTCAGCTTTGTTTATCATAAGTCAGCTTTGTTTTCTATAACTCAGCTTTGTTTTCTAATCCTAATGATTTCTGATTATCTGATCGTGTAAATAAACAAGTTTTCTGTTCTAATCGCTCTTTCCAATGACATCAAAGAGCGCAGAAACGATTATTCTTTTACTTTTTCTTTCTTACAGCTAATTGGTGTGTTTTGAGATGGATTGTCATCTAGTAGAACACAGAGATTCTCAAAGAATTCGAATCCTATCCAATACTTTTCAATACCTTAACTTTCTTTCTTACAACCTTACAACCAATTCAAAACATTCTTCTTCTACCTGAATGCATTTTGGCGCCAATATCTTACCTGTAACTCTTCAATTCCATTGTAAAAAAATCGAAATTTTCTAGATTCTTTCTTTTATCTAATGGTCAAAGGTTGATGGACAAAGGCTAATTTCATTTGATTGCCTGGATCTTTTCCCTTTCCTTCTTTTCCTCAATTTTTACGGATCCGATTTCTTTCCAGAATCTTTCTTTAAAAGACCAAAGGGCAATCAAGGCAAGTTTTTCAAGATTTTCAGCTTTATTTTAGTTTACAAGTTAGTTTAGAGCTTTTGTTAAATAAAAAGTTGTACCTTTTCCATTTGCATTTCCAATTTTTCCATTTTCATTTTCCATTTGCTAGAAATTTGAGGAATTAAACCAGCCGGTAAAGTTGGTTTGAGCTAAAGTTGTACGCTCATATTGGGTAACTAAATCGGGTTGAAAAGGACCAAAGGATGAGCAAAGGATGGACCAAATGATAAACCTTTGATGGACCAAAGGATGGACCTTTGATGGACCAAAGGATAACTTTAAGGACAGATAATTGAATAGAATTATTCGTTTACTGTTTCACTACTAGGCAAACTATTCAACCAAATTTCCCCTAAGTGTTTCTCAAATAACTAATTTCTTTTCCATTCATCTTCTTTCTATCTTCTCTTTGTAATAGATCCATCTATTTGTGTTTCTCTCTTTGCCTCTCTTTGTCTCTCTTTTCAATTCTTTTTCTTCAAATTTGTGTAGATTGAGTAGAGATATGGGTTCTTTCATTCTTTTTTCACAAACCTTCTCTTTTCTCTTTTCTCTTTTCTTCACTCATCCTCCACAATTCTCAGTTCAAGTAAAATTAGACACATTTGTTTATGCAAAAGCCTCTATATTTTGGTAATTTTTATTTGACTATTGGAATTGTTTGATAGTTAGAATGTTTGATAGATGATAGTTGTTGTACTAACACTAGTATAAATGTTACTTCCGATCTAGATTGATTCTAGATCAGACGTCTGGTCTAGAATCAGTACTTCACTCTAGATCGGACGTCTGGTCTAGAATCACTCCTTCACTTTAGATCAAACGTCCGATCTAGAATCAGTACTTCACTCTAGATCGGACGTCTGGTCTAGAATCACTCCTTCACTTTAGATCAAACGTCCGATCTAGAATCAGTACTTCACTCTAGATCGGACGTCTGATCTAGAATCACTCCTTCACTTTAGCTCAGACGTCTAATCTAGAGTGAAGTGAGGTCAAACATTCGATCTAGAATCAAGTCGATCACTCTAAATCTAAGTCTGAGTCGGACGTCTGATTTAGAGTGATCGCTTGATCCTAGATTGAACGCTTGGCCTCACTACACTCGAAATCGGACGTCCGATCCCGAAGCAGTCGAAATCGGACGTCCGATCTCGAATCAGTCTAAATCGGACGTAACATAAATAAACTTTCAAGCATTCAAGCTACAATCATTAGAAATCATTAGAAAGCTATCATTAGAAAGCTCAAAAATTTACAAAATGACAAAAATAGCTTTTTTGAAAGCTATTTTAAAGTTTTTATGGTAGATTCTGTTTGGAATCTTTGATGGTGCTTTGCTTTGGTCGTAAAATTAATTTTAAGCCTTATTTTGATCGATCTCCTCAGCCAATTCCTTTCCTTTCTTAGCCAATTCCTTTCCTCTAATCTTCTCAATTCTGTTTTGAACAAATTTCGATTCAAAATTGAAACCCTTATTTATTTTTGGTAAATCAAAAATGTGGAGATTCCATTTTTACGTCTCTCTTTTCTTTTCCTTTTTATGCCCAAAACACGCTACGAGAATTCATAAATTCTTCATTCGAAAAAGAAGGGTTTTTTTTGGCTATAAATCTTATTTTAAAATCAAATAATATCTCAGCTTTTATATAATATTTTGAAATTTTAAATGCCCTTTTGCAGAAACTTTGAGCCATTTTACAGCAAAGAATCGCCATTTTACAGCAAAGAATCCTTCATCGTCATCTTCCCTTCACCACCAAAAAAGCTATTTAGTTCCCCATTGAGCTTAGGGTTAGGGAGCCGTCTGTCATGACGTGGGTTAAGTTAAGATATAGCCTAGTATTGTGTGTGTCGTTGTATTGTGATTGATATATTTCGTGTATGCGATAAATTCACCACTGGTAGCCCCAGTCGGTAATTTTTTTTTTTTTAAAGAAAAAAAAAAGATTTTCTGATAAGAAAGCTTATTTTACGGGAATTTTCTTTTCAAACTTTTCAAACTTTTCCAAATCAATCCTTCGCTCTAGATCAAATTATATAAAAGCAGAGATATTATATTTTCAAATTTTAAATGCCCTTTTCCCTTTACAGAAACTTTGAGCCATTTTACCGCAGAGAAAAACGATACGAGAATTCATAAATTCTTCATCAAAAAAGAAGGGTTTTTTTGGCTATAAATCTTATTTTAAAATCAAATAATATCTCAGCTTTTTTTTTTTTTTTAAATACCGACTGGGGCTACCAGTGGTGAATTTATCGCATACACGAAATATATCAATCACAATACAACGACACACACAATACTAGGCTATATCTTAACTTAACCCACGTCATGACAGACGGCTCCCTAACCCTAAGCTCAATGGGGAACTAAATAGCTTTTTTGGTGGTGAAGGGAAGATGACGATGAAGGAGTAATAAAATCAAATAATATCTCAGCTTTTATATAATATTTTGAAATTTTAAATTCCCTTTTTTTCTTTACAGAAACTTTGAATCATTTTACAGCAAGGAAAAAAAGATTTTCTGATATTTTACGCTTATTTTACGCTTATTTTACGGGAATTTTCTTTTCAAACTTTTCCAAATCAATCCTTCGCTCTAGATCAAATTATATAAAAGCAGAGATATTATATTTGCAAAATTTAAATGCCCTTTTCCCTTTACAGAAACTTTAAATCATTTTACAGCAAAGAAAAAAGGTTTTCTGATAAGAAGGCTTATTTTCTAGGAACTTTCTTTTCAAACTTTTCAAACTTTTCAAAATTAGTCCTTCACTCTAGATCAAATAATATCTCAGCTTTTATTTAATATTTTGAAATCTTAAATTCCCTTTTCCCTTTACAGAAACTTTGAATCATTTTACAGCAAAGAAAAAAAAGATTTTCTGATAAGAAAGCTTATTTTCCCGTAAATTTTCTTTTCAAACTTTTCATACTAAAATTGCAAAATCGATTTTGGTTTCGATTGTAAAAATTTGATGAATTGAAGAGTGTTTTGAAGAATTGTCGAATCTTCAAGCTTCAAGTCGAATCGAAAGCTTCAAAAGCTTCGAATTGTCGCTTCAAAATTTTTACTGACTCTTTTCTTTCAATTGCGATTCTACTGATTCCTCAATCCTCAATACAATCTACCATTTCTTTTTGACTCTAATAATGATTTGTTTCTCTATTTCTCTTACCTTTATCATCAATTTCTTGTCCTTATTCTCTTTAATTTCTTCAAGTTCTTCATTTCTAGTGTTCCCCAACGATTTAATTGATGGATCGCCTTCGTCGGGCTTTCCACCGAACGTCGAAATCATTAAAAATCCAAAAATCGATCGATGAAAAACGAAAGCTTCGAATTCGAAAGCTTCAAAAGCTTCGAGTTGTCGCTTCAAAGTTTTTACTGACTTTTTACTGACTCTTTTCTTTCACTTGCGCTTCCTCAATCCTCAATACAATCTACCATTTCTTTTTGACTCTAATAATGATTTGTTTCTCTATTTCTCTTATCTTTATCATCAATTTCTTGTTCTTATTCTCTATTTCTCTTACCTTTATCATCAATTTCTTGTCCTTATTCTCTTTAATTTCTTCAAGTTCTTCATTTCCAGTGTTCCCCAACGATTTAATTGATGGATCGCCTTCGTCGGGCTTTCCACCGAACGTCGAAATCATCAAAAATCCAAGAAACGATCGATGAAAAACGAATAAAAGAAAAGAGAAATGAGAAAATTGAGAAAATCGAGAAGAAAGTTATGTCTGAATCGATGCATTCTGAAAGCTCGGATTCTGGATTCTCTTCAACAATCATGTCGACTTCTACATACTCCGAGAATGTGATCAGTCCAAAGAAAAGAGATCTCATGTCGATGTCGATGTATTCGGAAAGAAATGAAACAAATGTAAATTCGAGTGTTGTGATAAGGGATCCGTTTGCCGTGCAGCAACGATCACTCTCGTATTTGGATCGTCCAATGTCTACTGTTGATATGGATAGCCCGAGATTCTCAAGAGCTTTTGAGAGAAGAAAACCCGAGAGAAGCACACTTACTCTATCACAGGCACTAAGATTTTCAACTTTAAGATTTAACAATAGTTTAGCTTAAGTCTAAATTTGAAATGCTTCAAAATGGCTAAGAATTTCTTTTCCATAAACTTCTAATAAGCTCTAGAAAGAGTAGTTGAGTTTCAGAATTGTTTTAAAATCGTTTATCTATAAAGAACAAGTTTAGAATCATTTTAAAATCGTTTTAGAATCGTTTATCTATAAAAAATAAGTCTTAGAATCGTTTTAGAACCATTTTAGAATCGTTTTAGATTCGTTTATCTATAAAAAGTAAGTTTTAGATCATTTTGTCAATCTTTTCTTTCTTTATCAATCATTTTGATAATAGAAATCTATCTAATCTAAGAATAAAATATTGTTGGGATATCTAAAGAGTCAAGATCAAGTATTTGAATTGAGATTATTGATAAATTGAGAGTAATAATATAATAATAACTCTTTAAATTAGTAGTTGAGTTTTGGAATCGATTATCAATCATTTTGATGATAGATTTCTAAGAATCAAAATCTTAAATAATGTATTTGAATTGAGATTATTGATAAATAATATAATAGAGAGTAATAATATAATAATAATAACTCTTGAAATTGCAGGTGACTGATCGCGCCTCACAAGAAGGTCGTTGGAAAGGAATCATTTTCGGACAAAAGGGAAACTCGCGAGCTGGATATTTCAGTCCATCCACTGTTCGGATGATCGATCGACCGCCGGCAGGTTGGTCGCATTTAAACATATGAAATTTAAACATTTAAACGATCAATTGGAAATCTCTGTAACCTAGCTAGCACAAAGATAAAGTTGACTTTAGTAAACTTAACGAAAATCTTTAGAACTTTCTTCTGATTCTTTTATCATTTTCAAGTGTTTATTTATATTCTTTTCTATATAAATACTGTTCAACTGTGTTTGCAAAGCTGTGATGAAAAGAAAAGAAAAGAAAAGATAAGGGAAGGTTTGAAGAATTTGGAGAACAAAGTCAAAATAGCAAACAATTCTTGGTTAGTTGAAAAAGCTTTCGATTGAATTGAGATTGAGCTACAAATTGAGACGATCCGTTGCTCAGAGAAATTCCCATTTTTGTTCGAGTCGGCCTTGGGATCGATGGGCTATTTTTGAGCGATCGAATGTCACTGAGAACCCCCGAAAACCTGAAAACGTTGAAATTTCGGGTACTCTCACCAAATTTTCGACATTGAGTACTATTTTGAGTTGAAAATCAATTGGATTCAGTCTTTTATATTGAATTTTGATAACTTTATGCTTTTATCTTTTGAATAACTTTTTCTAATCAATTAGATTCAATCTTTATATTAAATTTTGATCACTTTATGCTTGAAATTGAAGTGAAGCACGTTCTAGACAAGTCACAAGTAAGAAAATTTACATACCATATTTCTTCGAATAGAAGACCGGGTAAAGAGTATCATCGCGTACTCCTGCGTAGCAGCCTTTTTTAAAATTTCTTTTCTGCATAAAAGAAGTGCTATAGAGGTGGAAAATGGCTCAAAAATACCACATGAGCTAACAGATTGAGTTGAAAATCAATTGGATTTAGTCTTTTATATTGAATTTTGATAACTTTATACTTTTATCTTTTGAATAACTTTTTCTAATCAATTGGACTCACTTTATATTCAATTTTAATCACTTTATTCTTTTAATCATTAAATTAATATATAAAGTTATTTAAAAGATTTAAATTCTTCGCATTAATCAAAAATTAATTCAATTTTTCGTTTTTTACTTTTCAGTTGATCAAATTTTGACCAAAATAAATCATTTATTAAAGTTAAAAACTATTTCTTAACCTGAATATTTTAATTTCCTTACTTGTAACTTGTCTAGAACGTGCTTCACTTCAATTTCAAATAGTTAAGCTAAAAAATTTTAGTCAATAGTTGAAATCTTAGCTTAATACTTAATTTTTGCTTGATTTTACTTGATTAAAGAAAGAAAATGAAGAAATGCGATCAAATCTTCACCTCGAGAACCCATAAATCTCATTGAATATGAAAAGGGAGAATCTATAGTGAGGGGAAAGCCTGTTGATTGTTGCAGAGATGTCCATCTGCCTTTTGACATGAGGAAAGAGAGAGATTGGTGGCCATAATTAGCCGTTCCTCATCCCATCAACGATCTTTCTCCTCACATATCCATTCATAATCATCCCCCCCTAGTGCATATCTGTTGAGAAGAGAGTTCCCCCGCATTTCCGATAGCTATTCGATTTGGGGTATGATGTCGGAGGATTTGCCAGATCGCAAGCGATTACACGACCGCACAAAGAACACTTCGTCCTTTGGGATTTTTTCACACCTGTCCTCAGTCCATTGCTTTTCAAGGTCGAAAATTTGTCGATTATCCGCGAAAGAGATGTAACTCTCATCAGCTTGAATCTAAATATAACAGAGTTATCAAAAATTTACTCAAACCAACCTTTTCCTTTATGCTTTCATTGACAGTCGTTTCTGAGAGCTCCTTTTTGTTTTCCTCAATCCACTCATCTAACGTGTTCAGGTTGAACGAGGCTTTCATTGGATAGAAAAAGATATTCAGTTGTTTGTAGCTTTCGGAGTCGAGGAATCGATTGGAGTTATTTATTTTATTCTCCCAATTTAAATCTACCAATTGAAAATCGAATTTAATTGCTCTAAACTTTTGGAAACAATCTAAGAAACAATCCCTGAAAGGAAAAGCAGTCAAGGCAACGACTCGATGACACGAATTTGCTGTTTGTTCAGATATTCAGTTGTTTGTAGGTTTTCGGAGTCGAGGAATCGATTGGAGTTATTTATTTTATTCTCCCAATTTAAGTCTACCAATTGAAAATCAAATTTAATTACTCTAAACTTTTGGAAACAATCTATGAAACAATCCTTGAAAGGAAACGCAGTCAATGCAACTCCTCAGTGACACTAATTTGCATTTTAAGTATCCTATGTGAGAGGGGGGAAAAAGGAAAATAAATGACACAATGATTGGGTGAAAATTTCTTTCTTTTCCCTTTCTTTTCCTTTTTCCTCTCCTTTCACCAAAATATCCATCAAATATAAGTGGCAATGAATTTGCTAATGTGAATCATCATCAACCATTCACTCTTCTTCATCAAACTTTTCTCATGGGTTTTATAAAATATTCAGCCATTGGAAAGATGCTAAATTTACATTTAAACTTTTCTTTTTTCAATGTTTTAACTAATTAATAATCGTTATGATTGTTAAAAACGACATAAAACTTGTAAGCTTGACCTTTTTGAAATCAGAATATTCCCTCATTCTAATTAATTTTTAAAATCTATATAAAAGCTAATTATTTACCTTATTAAATACTTTTAAAACCATTAATAAAACTTAAAATATTAACCGAACGGGGGCAAAGACCTTTTTGCACCTGGCAGACCTTTTGTGGAAAGGCCTTAGGAAAGGTCGTAGAGCTTCGAAAACATTTCTATATAAGGGAATCGTATGCGTAGATTCCGAATTTCGACAAATCAGACCTCGCTGACAATGTCAAATTTGGCCTAAAAGGCAAAAACTGCGGAAAAGCGTTAAGTTGCGTAGGTTTTGCCTTTTAGCCCAAATTTGACGTGTCAGCGAGGTCTGATTTGTCAAAATTCTGAATCTACGCATACGATTCCCTTCTATGAAAACATTTTTGAAGCCCTACGACCTTTCCTAAGGCCTTTTCCAGCAAAAAAAAGGTGCGCAAATGTCCAGGTGCGCAAAAAAAGGTCGCATTTATCCCACCCCCATTTTTGGCATTCTTCGCAAAACCTATACAGAATCAGACCAAAAGAAGATAGATTTCGAAAGTTGCCACCCCAGCTGTACGAATAAATTGTAGCCAGTTCATAGCTTAACTTAAAGCCAATTATATCACTCTCATTTTCAAGCTACGGATTTCCATCTCCCTTAAAAATTTCCAACCATTTCCTTTCCTTTCCTTTCCTTCTCCTTTCAATCATTTCATTCCATTCATCATTTCAGTATATTTCAAGCATTCATTGTCGTTTTTTTTTTTGACAAAAGAGACTAGGGAAACGAATCGCCGAAATGTGTCCGTTCACACAAATCGTCAATCAAAGAGCGATTGAAAAGAAAATAAAAGGAATCATGCTGGTTTCTTCCTTCTCTTCTGTTCTTGAAGCTGCCTTTAGGAATTTCTAGTAGATAATAATGTTTGAAACTTGTCATTTTTAAGATCAAAACTTTTCATAACTTGAAAAGTATTGTACCTAGTTGTAGTAAATATGTACGATAGTAAATATGCCAAGCGGCTGTCATAAAAGTAAGAAACATGTGCTTGGCTGTCCTGTTTCGGCATTCAGTAAGGGATAAAGCCCAACCCTGGCGGTAACGAGATACATGTTGGTGTAGCACATTGGTAGAGCGTTCGCCGGGTAAGCGTTAGATCACCCAGTTCGAATCCCAGACCCTGAACCGGCGTATCCAACTATATAGCTAGACTAGACAATCTTGTCAAAGAGATAAGATTGAAATTTGGGGCAAATTACAGAAACCTTAGGGTTAAGGACTGGTTTTACATAGATGACATTGAGTTCAGTAACTTGAGATAGCTATTATCTAGATAGCTATTATCCCTATTATCTAGATATCTATTATCACTACTATCTAGATAGCTATTATCACTATTATCTAGATAGCTATTATCACAGTACCATTCTTGAGATAACTATTATCAAAACAGTACTATTCAATGTTGTTTTGATTACCATTTTATCTACCTTTCAATCAAAGAAGTAAACCCATTTGATTTAGGGAGTTCAATAGATGGAATGGGTGTGGAGGGGACTATTTAGAGATGGTGGATTGGTTGATCGGCCGTACAAGGTCAGGTCGAGTCGAGTGGATTGAGAAGGAGTGGAAAAGGGAAAAGAGATAGGGTACAGGGGGTGGGGGGACTGTTGTTGGGGAAAGGGGAAAGTCCTTTCTGTCTTCTCTCCCATCTAATCCTCTCTTGGTGTCGAGGGGTGTGCAAGGGGTCCATCTTTCCCCCACTCAATCCATACGGACATTTCCAACAGATATCCATCTGCCCCTGTTCTTCTGAATTTCCTGGATAGTTTTCTCGATTTGACTCTAAAGCTGATATCAGATATATCTACAATCAATACTCTATCCTTTTACCTCTATCCTATTCCTTTTACACAATACCCCAGAAATGGTGTGAACGGATGAGTCATATCTTTTCTCTTTGTCTTTTCTTTTCTTTCTTGTCACCTCTTGTGACATTTCTTGTCTCTTCCCGATCTTTCCTTTTTTGCATTCACCAAATCTTCACCGTTTCTAATCTATTTGATTGATTAATGTTTTGAAATGTTAAAACCATTAGTTTTTGGAAACTGTTTGGTTTTAAAATAACAATTTGTTGAAAAGAAAAGTTAAAATTGTTCTAAAATTGATTGTCTCTCAATTTGCCATCAATATCTTCCCTCAAAATTGAACAAAGCCATTCTTCGTCCTATTTCCATTTCTGCATTATTCTTATTTTCCCATCTTTCCTTTTTTTGTTATTTTAAAACCAAAAAGTTTACTTTTTTTGATAAAAAACTAATGATTTTGACATTTCAAAACATTAATCAATCAAATCGATTAGAAACGGTGAAGATTTGGTGAATGCAAAAAAGGAAAGATCGGGAAGAGACAAGAAATGTCACAGGAGGTGACAAGAAAGAAAAGAAAACACAAAGAGAAAAGATATGACTCATTTGTTCACACCATTTCTGGGGTAAAAGGATAGAGTATTGATCTCCACTCTCCACCATTTCTAATCGATTTGATTGATTAATGTTTTGAAATGTCAAAACAATTAGTTTTTGGAAGACTTTTATCAAAAAAAGTAAACTGTTTGATTTTAAAATAACAATTTGTTGAAAAGAAAAGTTAAAATTGTTCTCAAATTGATTATCTCTCAATTTTCCATCAATATCTTCCCTCAAAATTGAACAAAGCCGTTCTTCTTCGATTTCTCTTTTCCAAAATCTCGTTTCCTTTCCATTTCTTCATCTCTTGTCATGTTAAATGTCCCTTGGCATTATTCTTTTCTCAACAAAGTTGTAAATTTGCATTTATGGTAACCTATCCGATTGTATTTTGACTATCCGATTTTTCCAAAAGTTTGATCGATTTATCGAGGGTATAAATAAGAATAATTTCTTTTAATATTGAAAGGTAATCGTTGATGTTGAATGCATAGAATTCTATCCCCCTCAATCTCATGGACACCGGTACGACTACCGTATCTCCTAATAGTGTGCACCTTACGGCCCCATACTGCCGCCAGGAGGGGAAAAAAGAGGGCCTATAGGTACGGTACAACAGCAATATAGATAATTCGTTTTGATTATTGATATTGCTATGTAAAAAGTGAATCAGAGTTGGAAAATCAAATTCAATTCAATACATGCATTGACTACTCGTATTTTGAAGACGATTATGCGTCAATTCGGGAGTGGGACAAATGCGAGACAAATACAAAGGTCGCATTTGTCCCATTCCCGTCAATTCTTTTAATTCTTCTCTTATTTCTTCTATTAATTCTCAATCTTAATTCTCAATCTTTTAAAATCCGAATTTTTAATTAACAATCCCATTCAATATTTGATTTCTATAATCAAATAAAACAAAATTTATTGTTTTTATTTTTCTATAAACTCCAAACCACGAATTGTTCAATTCCTGTTTATTCAAACCAACAAATATTTATTATTCTCTTTTCAATAGAAATGGAATAAGAGTGGACCTCTCCGGAAGGTGAAACGACCGGAATTGAGTCCTTCTTTTCTTCCATATCCCCAAGGATCCGTTTTCTATCTAGAAAAATTTATCGCACATCTTTTTACGGAAATTCTTTTTCATTGAATCTTCAGATGAACTGAACTTTGAACTTTCTTTGAATCAAACAATTCTCAAACCATTTCTAGCAAGTAAGGAAAGATATTTGACCCTTGCAAGCAGCCAATTACTTTTCTTTTAGCTTTTTTCTCTCATAGCAGTCAATGGGGTTTTTTTGTAATCGCGCACCTTCCTTCACTTGCCCATATCCACCTGGATAATGTGCCACCACCTGTCACTCACTAAGCATTTTTTATCGTTTACTTTCTCCAGTACTAGACTTTAAGAAGATAACTTTATTTATCTAGACTTTAAGAAGGTAACCTAAGCCTTTCTTTATCATTTAAAGTTTTTTTTATAGCTTTGTCTACAAATAAGAGAGGGTAAAATTATCGCTTAAAGTTATTCAATCAAAAACATTTTACTATTGGGTTGGGGAGAATGAGTCGGCGCCGAAAATCAAAGAAATTTCTAAAACTTATAGCAGACTTTGTCAAATGATATGATATCCGTAGAAGGGTAACTAATTCTCTACAAAATAATATTTAAAAGAGAACTCAAACAGCGCCTCAACTCAACAAAGGATCATTTTTTTCACAAAATCGATAAACTGTCATCTAGAGTAAACGGTTGGAGGGATCTTCCTGAAAATTTGGTAACTTATGTAATTGAGTGTGCTCTATCTTTTTTATATAAACACCAAAGGAGATTTATGTGGAAGAAACTGTTCAAGCAATGAGTCGCACTTTTTGTCATTTTAATTAGCTGTGTTTGGGAATTCATAAAATCCCAAAAAAGAAAAGCTTTGTGGAATCTCTCAAAAGCCATTTTGTAAAGAAATAGTCGACCATTTTGATGAAACAAAACGTGTATTTAAAGAAGGTTTTATGGGTGCAAAAAGTTTCTTTAAATTTCGGCGCCGACTCATTTCTCCCCAACCCAATATTTTCAAGATAAGCATTCTTTAATTTGTTATTGTTTTCTTGTTCTTTTCTTGTTCTTTTCTTGTTCTTTTGTTATTCTTTTGTTCTTAAAGAGTGCTAGTTCAATCTCATTCTCTAATAACCCTTCATTCAACTTAAGCTTTCCATTTTAAGCATAAAAGCTTTACCCATTCTTACTCAAAGACATTTATCACAAATGTTCATGAATGAGAAGGGCAGATGGTCGATAAGAGACAAAAGAGACAAGCCTATCTTCAATGATCGGTCGTATATCAAAAATGGATTTGAGAGGAGGCAAATACATCCCATAGATGGTGACAGAATGAAAAGAAAAGATGAAACGAATCGCGGTGAATCCATCGTCTTTTCACACTTGCAAGATAGAGTCTCTTGTAGAAAAGAGGCCCTTAACGAATAATTGGCAGATGTACAATTTTTAAGCTCTTAGCTTTGTCCTTTGATTAACGAGATCGGAAAAGAGATTTCAGATCGTTAAACCAGTATTTTATAGTTATATTGTATATTATTATATTCATATTTATTATCATTGTATCAACCATTTATCAGTCAAAAATTTCCATTTAAAGATTCTGAATAAATCAGCTTGGCAATCGATTTATGCAAATTTTATTCAAATTCTTTAAACTTTGTAATACTAGAAGTAATAAGTAATAGTAAAATACTAGAAATTTGCAATGCTAGTCATTAAAATAAACCCATAAATAGTAGCTACAGTAAATACTGTAATAGTACCCCACCCCCCCCTCGTACAGTCGCGTAGTCGCAAAAGTTTTTTTAGTATTTCATTTTTTTCAAAGCACCCGTACTTTCAAAAAGTCTTTGGACAAAAAATAGCCTTGAATTTCAGCTATTTTTTGATACCAAACGCATTATAGCATAAACCAGTGTCGAGAAACACTCGTTCAAAGCTAGACTACGCAACACTCCGCACCGTCATTATGGGGCTGGGGTACTATTACAGTATTTACGGTATGTGCTTTATGAAACCTTTCGTCATTACCTGAACGAGCAATTGAGATGCAGTGAAAACGATGAAACATTATGGGATGGAAAGGGGGAGGAGTGAGAATTCGATCTCAAGGGAACAGGGTAATGGCAAGGGAAAAGCTTTAAGCCTAAAGTTCAGTAACTTGAGAACTAAGCTGTTGTATCATTCACTGTAAGCCTTACTGAAATACTGTAATAGTACCCCACCCCACTCGACAGTCGAGTAGTCGCAAAAGTTTTAGTATTTTTGCAAAGCACCCGTACCAAAAAGTCTTTGGTACAAAAAATAGCCCTGAATTTCAGCTATTTTTGATACCTAAGCGCGATATAGCATAAACCAGTGTCGAGAAACACTCGTTCAAAGTTAGACTACGCAACACTCCGCACCGTCATTATGGAGGTACTATTACAGTATTTACGGTAGGACAAATAAGTTTCTATTCATATGTTCAGACGATTGAATAGATGATTATTTTGTTTTGAAGTTTTCACATAATCCAATCTCTTGCCAAACTTTGATAAGAGTATTTTCACGTTTCGAGAAGACGATAAAGATCTTTCCAATCTTTCCAAAAACCAACGCCAGCTTGTGATACTAATGTTATAGCATAAACTGAAATTTCTTAAATCTACTTTAATAGACTTTGAACTCTTTCAGTCCATTTACACAATTCAGCTTCTTTCCAACTCCCAAAGACACATCATTTCGCAGAGTATTGATTATTATATGAATGATTTCTATTCACTTGCCGAACATTCAGCATAAACAGCTTCTTTCCTTCTCTATCTTTCTTTCTCTCTTTCTTTCTTTCTCTCTTTCTCTCTTTCTGCTTCATTTCATTTCACAAATGTTTATTTTTGGAATGATAGTGACTATTGAGATTATGTTTTAAATGTAAATATCTTTTTGCATAGTAATTTTTTAAGTTTAGGATCTTTAAGTCATCTTTTTTAAGTCATTCTCATTTTTAAAAACAATCCAAATTGTAAACTTTAAGAGTTTCAAAACAAACATCTTTGATAAGAAACCCAAGTTTTTAGTTTTCTATTGGGAATTTGTGATTCATGACTTTTCTTTGTGAAGAATAGATTTTTGAAGCTTGATCAAGCTCAAGATCAATTACAAAGAAGCTTGATCAAGCTTTATTGTGCTAGTTTGCTAGTTTACTTTGTGTTCTTGCAAACATCTAGTAAAATTCTAGCAATATTCTAGTAATATTCTAGTAAAATTCTAGTAGAATTCTAGTAATATTCTAGTAAACTAGTGTAATCTCAATCGATTTCTTTTATTCAAAAATGTCTCTTCCTCGTCTAAAAAAACAAGTAGAAAAATAGCTTTTTGTTTTAAAAATTCATAAATTCATAAATAAATAGAAATTCTATGCCAAAGTGTTTCCCTTTTAAGCACAAAGTATTTCTAAAACAATCCTCATCACACAAACCTGAGCCCATTCCATTTCCCCAATCTCTTTTCTTTACTCGATACTTTTTCCTCCGATCATTCCCATTCATTTTATCTCTTTTCCTCTCTCATATTGCTTTTAGAGCTGTTCATTGTAAAATCCTAGCGCATTCTTCAATAAAAGAATCTTATTCTTGAAGCTACAATCACTACAACCTTAAAGTATTGCCAATTTAGTCAAATCTCTATTAAAATTGAGTTGATTTTAACAAATCAAGTCAATTTTATTAGAGTTTATTAGACTCAATCAATGACACTTAATTCCTTCAGATTTAAGGTTCTTAACAGCTTTTAAACGCTTTATCGATATTGAAAAGCTGTTAAGAACCTGTTAAACCTGAAGGAATTAAGTGTCATTGACGCATTGATCAAATACTAAACCAACCCGATTTCGCATTCAATCCATTGAAGTTGTAGTGGAATTGATCAAGACTAGATCGAATTCTGAAAACTTCTTTATCATTCTGATAACTGGTAGAGTCTTTCAAAGTCTTTCAAAGTCTTTCAAAGTCTTTCAAAAATCAACCTGTTATTGTTTTGTGTATCTAAGCATCGATCATCGCTCAATCGAGATCGTTGCGTCAATGGAGTTGGGAAATTTTGCTTTTAGAGCTGTTCATTGTAAAATCCTAGCGCATTCTTCAATAAAAGAATCTTATTCTTGAAGCTACAATCACTATAACCTTAAAGTATTGCCAATTTAGTCAAATCTCTAATAAAATTGAGTTGATTTTGTTTAGAGCACGAAATTATGCTCACTTTTTGCAAAGTTTACCGTTTTTGCTGCGGATTTAGCCAGCGGAAATTGCCATTTTTTGTTCGCTTTTGATAAGAGCTTGAAAACTGGCATTTTTTAAACACTTGTTCTGTTTTGTAAAGCTTTTGCTTTTGTTTTCAAAAATAAAAACCTATTCGAATCATTTTGAAATATTTGAGATGAGTTATTTTCTTCTTCTAATTTCTAATTTCTATTTTCTTTTAGTAACTCAATCGATTTCTTTTATTCAAAAATGTCTCTTCCTCGTCTAAAAAAACGAGTAGAACAATCGCTTTTTGTTTTAAAAGAAGAACAAAACGATTTTGATCTTTACAAATGTGCCACAATGCGGATGAATCGAAGAAAACCGGCTACAATTCGCAGACATAGTGGTAGATTCATTGAGAAAACAAGCTAGAAGATTGACAATCAAAAGCGAACACAGTTGAAGATAAATCACTTGCAAAAGTTGATAGAGGAAGATAGAGAGAGTTAGAAAGAGTTTAAAAGAGTTAGAAAGAGTTTAAAAGGGTTAGAATGAGTTAGAAAGAGTTAGAAAGAGTTTGAAAGAGTTAGAAAGAGTTAGAAAGAGTTAGAAAGAGTTAGAAAGAGTTTAAAAGGGTTAGAATGAGTTAGAAAGAGTTAGAAAGAGTTAGAAAGAGTTAGAAAGAGTTAGAAAGAGTTAGAAAGAGCTCAACCTAATCCACTTTTAGATATAAGATTTAGATATTTATATTTATACTTAAATCTTTAGTGATCTCAATGTCGGGACGAGTCGCTGGTCCATCAACCCCGCTCGCCACTCCCACAAATACACAAAGAGTCGCCAAGAAAGTGTCCGTGCCGATTGTCCCAAATATGGCCATTGCTTGTTCACGAGGTAAAACTTGCTAAATAAACAAAATCTTCAAACTTCATTTCAGCTGACGAGCTTCAAAATTTCCCAACTCCATTGACGCAACGATCTCGATTGAGCGATGATCGATGCTTAGATACACAAAACAATAACAGGTTGATTTTTGAAAGACTTTGAAAGACTTTGAAAGACTCTACCAGTTATCAGAATGATAAAGAAGTTTTCAGAATTCGATCTAGTCTTGATCAATTCCACTACAACTTCAATGGATTGAATGCGAAATCGGGTTGGTTTAGTATTTGATCAATGCGTCAATGACACTTAATTCCTTCAGGTTTAACAGGTTCTTAACAGCTTTTCAATATCGATAAAGCGTTTAAAAGCTGTTAAGAACCTTAAATCTGAAGGAATTAAGTGTCATTGATTGAGTCTAATAAACTCTAATAAAATTGAGTTGATTTGTTAAAATCAACTCAATTTTATTAGAGATTTGACTAAATTGGCAATACTTTAAGGTTTTAGTGATTGTAGCTTCAAGAATAAGATTATTTTCTCATTGACAAAAACTTTATTCCTTTATTCTGTAGATTTGAATTTGGTTTAAGAATTGATAGAGTTCAAATTTCAAAATCAATATCTCATGTAACTTTCCCAGCATTTTACTCCAATCAAACTCTAAATGAAAGCCCATATGGCAAGGAAGATCGGGCAATTACGAGTAGAAATCCCTTTAAATGCTTAGACAAGAAAAAGACAAGTTGTGGGGAAAAAGAAGAGATGTTGTATGTCTTTACTCTCTTTACTCTCTTTAATCTCTTTACTCTACTCTCTTTACTCTCTTTACTCTCTTTACCCCATTCTCCCCCAAATCCTTGTCCCAAAATTCGATTGAGTTATCCCTTTCTTTTCGTCTTTCTTTCTTCTACTTCTTGTCTTTGCTTTGATTTTCTTTTCCCTCCGAATTCTGTGAATGTGAATGTGTTGAACACCAGGAACATCTCGAGAACCTACTTTTTGCGACTTCTACCCGATTTTTGATGCTTGTTTGTTAAAAGTTTCGTTTTAAATTAAGCTATAAAAACGATTTTCCAGTTAGATCTGGAAGTCTTTAAGTTCTTTTAAAACAATGTGATTTCAAAACCTCAAATCTCTATTTAAATCTCGAATCCAGGTCAAGCTTCATTCAAATCTCGAATCCAGGCCAAGCTTCATTCAAATCTCGAATCCAGGTCAAGCTCTAGTCAAGCTTCATTCAAATCTCGAATCCAGGTCAAGCTCTAGCCAAGCTTTTGTCTTGGCTTGCAGTGGCACGATTAAAAAGTATTCAGTCAACAAAACTGATTTGTTTTTGGATTTCATATCCTTATGAAAAAGACACTGTAACTTTTGGTATCTTGCCTAAGCCTAAGCCTAAGCCTTACGATAAATTGAGCCATTGACAGCTAGATTCTGCAACGGCTGTCACTACCAATTTTCCTCAAAAACATTCCATCAATCAATCTATTAATATTCGTGAGCGATAATCGACAGTCCTTTCCTTTCTCTCATTCTTTTCCCTTTTCTCTTCTCAAAAGAGTGAATGAGTTGACCTTTTTGCGCACTCTTGCGCTCTGAAATCAAAGCTCCGATCGTCGATTCAGACTGCAATCATTGCCCAAATATGCATTGAAAAAGACCGCACTATACACATCAAAGCAATTCCATTCCTGTTCTTTGAATCGATTCTCTACATATTGCAAAACTTTGATGATCTTTTCTAGTTTCTAAATTCGAATTGATTAGGCTGAATGCCTCCAGCTCGTGTTTCTCGTCCAGCTAGTCTTCTATCAACTGTATACGAAGTGCCAATTGTTCGCATTTCATATACAAATCAACAATGTGAGCTTTAAGAAAAAGAATTAATAAGAAAATTAAAGTGTACTTTGTAGAAATTTTTGTTAAAATTTCATACAAATTATGGATTCAAAAGAGCTAAATCGTAATTTAAAGTTAAAATAAGCTATTGGATTGATGGATTTTGGATTGATCAGCTTCAAGGAAAACTTTAAAAATCTTTTATTGACTTCAGAAGCTTCTCTTCACCTATACTATCCGAGTTTTTATGAAAAAGAGATCGCGTGTACATGGGAATCTCTGCATTTCAAGCGGGTGCTTGATTTCATTTCATTTCATTTCAATGCCTCCCACCCTCTATAAGTTTTGGATTGATCAGCTTCAAGGAAAACTCTAAAAATCTTTTATTGACTTCAGAAGCTTCTCTTCACCTATACTATGCCAGTTTTTATGGAATATAGAGCAGAAAAAGAGATCGCGTGTGCATGGGAATCTCTGCATTTCCAGTGGGTGCTTGATTTCAATGCCTCCCACTCTCGAGATCCTATGAAATGGATGGGAAATCTCTCGACTTTTTTTGAAAACAAAAACACTTGAAGCTCACTATCGAAAAGTACAACTTTTTTTTGAATCTGACAATCTAATTACTTGATTCAATCCTGTCAAAAAAATCTTGCAACTTTAACTTTAACAAGCCGCACAAAGAGCTCAAAAATAATACTTAAATAGATTTTGATCATTTTTTTGCTACATTTCATTGTCTACATTGCTTTTTGAGCTTTAGTTTTCGTGTTTTTTTCTCGATCTTCTCCAATTTCTCACCGCTTTTCTCGGCTTTAGAGGTGATTTTTTTCAACCCTCGCCCCTAATGCAATTCTAAAGAAGAAGAAAAAAACGTCGCTTTCTTGATGGAGAGAACATTGAAGAGTTTTGACTTTTTATTTTAACTTTTGACTAGTTTAGATATAATTTTGTTTAATTTAATTGATTAGATTCAATAGAGCTTTAGCTCTATTGAATCTGATCGTCGCTTTCTTGATGGAGAGAACATTGAATTCCTCTTTCTTGATGGAGAGAACATTGAAATCGTCTTTCTTGATGGAGAGAACGTTGAAGTCGTCTTTCTTGATGGAGAGTACATTGAAAAACGTCGCTTTCTTGATGGAGAGAACATTGAAGAGTTTCGACTTTTTATTTTAACTTTTGACTAGTTTAGATATAATTTTGTTTAATTTAATTGATTAGATTGAAGATAAATCTTTAACCATCCAGAAATCTCCAGAAAAAGGCTTGAAAATAAGTGTTTAGCTTTAGCACGGGTTTAAACTGTTAAACTGAACTGTTAATCCAAGTTTAATCTAATCATAATCTAATCATAAGCTTAAATTTAGATCTGAAATTCTTAAAACTCTGAAATCTGAACAGGAAGTGCAGCTGTGGTGGGAATAGAATCAATTTTTTTCAATGAGTCAGTGTTATTTGGTGGTTTTACGGGTTTTCTAGTGGGCTATGAGAAGGGAATAGCAAAAGAATCGAAAAAGAATCGAAAAAGAATCGAAAAAAGCCAAAATCCCAAACCTCAAGCGATCCTTTGTCAAGAACCAGATGGGCCACTCTTTGTGAAGGAAAAGGCTTTCAATTTGTTGTTTCAATCCTCAAAATCCTTCAAGCAAGCTTTGAACAATTCAGATTCCGATCCATTTTCAAGTTTAGATTAGTTTAGATTGACCATAAGCTGTTTTCAAGTTCAATTTTGAGCATTCTTGCGAGCTTTTTTAGATTAACTGTTTTAGGGTTTCTTTAAGGGAACAAAATCAAGCAAACTTTTTGGAACTAATAAAAAACACTTAATTCATTTGAATTCTATCTTTTTTTCTTTTAGAAACATGTATAATTAAAATATTTAATCCAAATTTAAAAGCTAAATCTGGGGTAGGCTAGTTTCCGCAAATGTCTTTGCGCAACTCGTCATAACTTTTTTCGAAGTGAACCAATCTTTATGATTTTGATTTCATTTTGTAAATCTCAATAAGTGCAACAAAATGACATCAAAATTATAAAGATTGGCCGATTTAGAAGAAAGTTATCGCTTGCGCAAACGACCCAGTTGCGCAAAAAAAAATTTGCGGAAACTAACCTAACCCCTAAATCTATTTCTAAACGATTTTCATTCTATTCCGCTTCTCTTTTTAGTTATTTTCTTTTTCTAGGCTTTCTAGGCTTTCTAGGCTTTTTCTAGCCTACCCCCATTTCCTACAAATTCGTTAACTTAAGTGCTTTCTAAAGTACGGACCGTACCCCTTCGCTATTTCACATTGTTTCTCTTGATCAAATGATCCCTATTGCAGTAAGCATAGCAGTTACAGTATTCCCTATTACAGTACTTTTATTACACTTATTGAGCTACAAAATGAAACAAAAATCATAAAGATTGGCTCACTTAAAAAAAGTTATGGCTTGCGCAAACGACTCAGTTGCGCAAAAAAAAAATTTCGGAAACTAACCTACCCCCTAAATCTATTTCTAAACGATTTTCATTCTATTCCGCTTCTCTTTTTAGTTATTTTCTTTTTCTAGGCTTATTATTATTCAGTTCATTTATGTTTCTATGTTTGAGAGTGCAAAAATACTATTGTCTTTTGAAATATGGACAAAGAAAGAGGAGGGAAATCCCCCTTTTTCCTTTAGCTTTTTCTAGACAAAATCAAAAAGCACATTCAATTTTTATAAAAACATTTAAGCTTTTTCAAATCATTCTTTGCAATTTCATTCCTCATTTCGTCATCGATTTCATTTAGCTAATGATTACTAGCTCTCATTACCAGTCACTTAAATGCCAGAGTTCTACAATTCTATATTCAATTCAAATACAAGATTTACTCGTATTGCTTTAATTTGAAATTTTGCTTTAAAAGCTTGCCTCAGTCGACTCACTCACCTCATCAATGCTTCTAGGAGAAAAATGGGGTCGATAAAAAGGAGAACGTGAGGTGAGCTGTCACTCACCCATCCACTACTCCCCTCACATGGCTTTAGAAGTCCCCAGTTTTTATGAATGAATAGCTGAATATCTAGTTCAAAGTTTTATTTGAAAGCCAGCCGAAAACCCGCTTAATCATTGGTTTTTCTGGGCAAATTTTTCGGAATGCCATGGCGCAGTCGGAAGCACGCTTTTCTACTGCCGCCACGGTCCGGGTTCGACCTCCCGTAGTGCCACTCAATTTCGACCTTTTAAATTTTTAATTTTAAGTGATACAACTATATTATATTTTGACACTTTTAAGGATTTTTTTGGCTGAAAGACGGCTGAGAAAGAGCCCGTACAGATACTTTTTGCTTAACTAACAATCATTCCTAAGTAAAGTTCTTGATTTCTCTTGAAGTTCTGGTTTCGATTTTCATCTACTAGTCGAAAATCGAGTGCTTTCCTCGCGAGTAAGTAATTACTCGAGTAAAATCTGCATGAGTGATTTTTACTAGATTAATCGACGTTTTTTGCAATACTTTTCGCTAAAAGTACGGTAATTTTTCCTAAGTGTGCGTTTTAAAAAATGGATTACTCGTGAGAAACACACTCTAGTCGAACAAGCTAGTCTGATGAACTCTTTTCACTACAAAAAAAAAAGTTTGTCTCTTTTTTTTAGAAAGATGAGCTCGGTTACTATGGAAGCAAAGCTTTTTTCCCAATCTTTTCTCACTTTTCGATATGCTTTTGGAGTTTTTGCTGAAGAACTTTGATGGAATGACCCTGGTCAGTTGGAGGTGAAGGAGGGGGCACTCATGCATCTTCAATGATCCACCTCTCTTTCCCATATCAAAGTCCCGGTCACTCATTTCACTTTACTCTTGCGTTTATCGAATTGGATTCACAAAGTACCCATTTCGATCATAACAATGTTTTAATTTATTGTAAATAAATATTTTCTCTAATAGTAGTGCACCGGGCCGAGTTGGTGACTATTTTACGGTTTCCAAGCTTTTGCAGAAGCTCAAGACTCTAATCATCGTCAAGATCTCATCGTCAGCTACATTTTCCGATCCCACATCGATAGGCTCTGATAAGCGGTTCTCGAGATTTCAAGGAATTTAGGATTGATCTCTAATCCAGGCGAAGCCTGACTTCTTCCCAACCAAATCTTACTCTTTTACCACTTCTAATCTAATTATAAAGTTCATTCGTTAAAATAAATTAAAATTTTATTCTTTATATAGTATACATGAATGTTTATCTATACAACCACAACAAAAAAAAAGTCGGTAATTTTATCCCTCAGAATTTTGCCGAGAAAATAAGCCTTTTTTTCTATTTTTGGCCTCTCTGACTACACGTTCTCATGAATCCATCAAAAATTTTAAAAACAATTCTTCATTAATTCTATTTTAGTATTTTAAAATAAATCATTTGCTTTAGAGTTTATAGCTTTAGTCTTTAGGTTTTAATTTAAAAAAGAAATTGGAATCCAAGCTTTGATCCAGTATCTTTTTGATGCCAAAATCTTTTAACCCAAACCTTTCCTCCAATATTTTTTTGATTACATTAGTTTGATTAGTTTTATTTCTCTAGATTCTAACCTTTTTTTGGTCTTTTCGTAAAAAAAATGGGGCAGCTGTAATTAAAAAAAAAATGAGACCTTCTTCTCTTTGGGGTGACATCGAATCGAGAAAAAAACGGCTAAGTATTAGTTGCGTTTCCTATTCAGCTGTTTTTAAAGAAATCTAGATATAGTAATAGTTTTTTTTGACTTAATATCTAATTGCAGGGATGTCATTGACGTGTTCCACTTCAACTGATCCATCACATCGAAACTCGACCGGATCCAACTCAAGTCAAGGATCGTCGGGATTTGAAAGCATGAAGGTTAACTAAATCTTAGAATAATCTATTACTAGAAACTCTAATAGGTTAGATCTTAAATAGATTTAGATCTTAAGAATCGTTTCCCTCACTTACTGAAGCAAACAGTTAGAGAATTGCTATATAATGCTCAACTTTCAGTCAACTCCTGTTCTCCCTGCCACTACAACTCCATCATCTTCATTTCTTCAATCAAACACTCCACAAACAAGCACTCTAGACTCTCCACCGTCAAGAATATCAATTCATTCGAGTGGAAGTGGAGGAAGGTCAGATAAATTAATACATTTTTTTAAAATAATTTGGTACAAACAAGCACTAAGTTCTAAATCAATAAACTAGCCAGGATTGAAACAGGATTGAACCCTCTCGAGTAAGATAAAAGGCTCTTAAGCAGTCAGCCATGGCTCTTAAGCAGTCAATTAATACTGTCCTAATAATCATTAACATCTTTCATCTATTTAGCGGTCATGGCTCGCTTGCTAGCTGTTCAGTGGACACTTTTGAGGACTCAACTTATGGATCATTTTGCGAGAATCAAATCAATGTCACGCAAATGGTCGCTAAAGGGATTCCAGTAAGTGGAAAAACTAAACTTTACTTACCGTAAATACTGTAATAGTACCCCACCTCCATAATGACGGTGCGAAGTGTTGCGTAGTCTAGCTTTGAACGAGTTTTTCTCGACACTGGTTTATGCTACAATGCTCGCTTAGGTATCAAAAAATAGCTGGAATTCAGGGCTATTTTTTGATACCAAAGACGCAATTTTTGAAAGTACGGGTGCTTTGAAAAAAATGAAAGACTAAAAAAACTTTTGCGACTACGCGACTGTACGGTCCCAATTACAGTATTTATGGTAAATTTCATTATGAATTTTTCTATAAATTCTATAGGAAGCTGAAATCCTCGCTCTGTGGCTTGATCGAATGGGAATGAGCGAATATTTGTCAATGTTTTTGACACAAGGCTACGATCTCTCATCGATTGCTCGAATCACTCCAGAAGATTTGAATGCTTTAGGGATCACATCGCCGACTCATCGAAAACGATTGATTCAAGAGATTCATTCATGGCATATCACGGATAGTTGGCCTTGTATGCCGCCACAAGGAGGATTAAGGTTAAACTTAAAGAAACAAATTACCACAAATACTTTAAATATAGAAAATACTTTAAATATACGCAAATAGAATGTAATCCCCTCGTACAGTTGCGTAATCTAACTTCTCTTTAGAGTTCTCATTCGTTTATCTCAACTATACTTTTAGTATCAAAAAAATATTGGATTTCAAGAGGAAAACAAATCTGTAGAGAAAAGGGATCAAATCTGTAGATAAAAGGAACCAAATCTGTAGAGTAAAGAGCCAAATCTGTAGAGAAAAGAAACCAAATCTTGAGAGAAAAGAAACCAAACCCTTGGAATAAAGGAACCAAATCTTTAGAGAAAAGAAACCAAACCTTTGGAATAAATGAACCAAATTTGTAGAGAAAAGGAACCAAATCTGTAAAGAAAAGGAACCAAATCTGAAGAGAAAAGGAACCAAATCTTTAGAGAAAAGGAACCAAATCTTTAGAGAAAAGAAACCAAACCTTTGGAATAAAGGAACCAAATTTGTGGAGAAAAGGAACCATCGCACACTGTAGATTAAACTAGCGCTAAGAATGAGACATTAAAGTTAGACTTCAAGTTAGACAGTATTCAATAAAGCTCAATTTTCAGAGAATGGCTCACAATCCTCGCTTTACCTGAATATTTTGAAGTTTTTATGCAACAAGGCTATGAAACAGTACAAGAAGTGATGAAGTTGAATTGGGAAGATTTTGAGGATATCGGTATAAAGCGATTGGGACATTTGAAGAGACTTGGATTAGCGATCAAGAAGATTAAGGTAAGAAAGCTTTCAGTAATATAGGTTAATTCTTGACTCAAAATTCTAGGACTTCCGTCGTCCAACTATTCAATCTGTTGAGCCAAGTATTGGAATACAAGTTCATCCCCATCCAATCATTGGACAAAGTGCTCGATCGAGAACTCTTGATCCTCCACCACCAGCGCCTGGCAGCACTTTTCATCCAAAGCCAACGACTTCAATGAATATCAATGATAATATTGATTATATCAGCTATGCAAGAGGAAACAAGGTAGATAAAGTTTAAAAGTTCTTCAACTTTAACCTATTTTTGTTTAGAATCCACCTCCACCCCCAGTTCGTGGTCATATTGAGGAATTTGCGCAACTTTCAACGCCAAGAAGAATCAATTACGATCCTCTATTTGATAATCGGGATCGAATTCGTCTTCAATTACACTCAACGGGGAAAATCTTGAGTGAAGCATCGAAGAATTGTAGTCAGGATTTGTTCGGACCGTTACCACCCGGTGCTGATTGCCCTCCACCACCAGGTACAGACTAAAGGCAAACAGAAAACGGAATTGACAGTTAGTAGTTCTAAAACAGTCAGACTTAAACAAAACCAAACAAAGAGATCAAAGAGATCAAAGAGATCAAAGAAATGATTCAGCTCCCCTCTTCTCTGAAGCCTCAATTCGTCGTCTCCAATCAGCTGTCACCTCAAATCCCTCTCCATCCACCTCATCGACAAGTCTCGAGCAATTGCCATTTGCTAATGAGAATTGTGGAACGATTAGGTGAGATCGATTTTGATGGAAATCCAAATCCAAGCTAAACTTGATCTTTTTAGACAACGAGATTCATCAAACTCTGCTCGAGTCAAGTCCAGCAACAACACTCCAACTACAGACATTTTTTCATCCACGTAAGTCTACTTAAGAGTTTAAAGCATTCATTTAACATTTATTTAACATTTATTTAACATTCAATTAAAATTTCCCATAAATTCCAGAGCTTCAACCGACACATCAAATAAGCCAAACGTGCTCAACGATATCGGTTATATGTTGCAAAATTTGACGGATGAGTTGGACGCGATGTTGGTGGCGCCGAAGAATTCCACTCCATCACATCAAAAAAAAGTCATGGCACAACCTTGAAATCTTAAACAAATTGATATCAACTACACTACTGGAAAATGAAATATCATATATCAAAAGATCGTCACTTTCGCGCGTCTGTAACTCCATTGTCTTTACCGTATTTCTAAATATTAATTTTACCATTGTGTAGCCCTTGAAAAGAGCTTTCAGAAAATGTATAACACTAATAGTTTAAACGCAAAGACAAGGGAATTACAGACGCGCGAAAGTGACGATCTTTTTTCAAATATGCTATTTCATTGTCCAGTACTGTATATCAACTTTAAAGTTTCCCAGTTTTCCCCATAGCCTTTTTTCATTTTAGGATTTAAAAATCCTAAAAAAATCACTTATATGTTGACAATCTTGTCCAACTGGACAAGAAAATCGCTGTTTTTTCTTTTTCCTGCAGGCAGAATATCTTTCTTTTGCTGAATCTTTTCCTGAATCCTTCCTAAATCATTTCCAAAATCTTTTCCTGAATCTTTTCCTGAATCCTTCCTAAATCATTTTCTTAAGTGCTTTGTGATTACGGTTTTCATTTTTTACGATTATTTTTTTTATTTTTAAAGAAAAACTACTTAATACTTTAAAAAAAAAATCCTCAATTTAGTCATGACAATTTCTTCTTTTTAAGACCGGTTTTTGCAAAAGAAAGAAAAAAAAAAGTTGAATATTAATTGAGCCTTGTAAATATTTTTTATTTAAATTCATTTGATTGAATATCAAATTTTTGTGTTCTGATGAAATAAATGATTGAATTTTGAAAGTCGATTTGTTAAAAAGATAAAAAGAACAAGAAAAACACTCGAAATAGAGAGAGACATTAAGCATCTTTAACTTGGAAATTCTTATTTATTAACTTTAGAATAAAACTTAAAGCAAACATAGCTAATTTTAAGCTTTTAAAATGATCTTTTGATCAAAATGGATCATTTTAATCATTCTGATCATCGCTTGGATCAAGCTATCATTTTAAAAGCTTAAAATTAGCTATATTTCTCTAATAGAAGCTATATTAGCTTCTACTAGAGAAATATAGCTTCTCTAGTAGAAGCCATATTTCTGTTTGTTGTTTTTGGTTTTTTTGTCTTTTGAATCAATGATCAATAAAGCTGGAAAAAGATTTCAAGATTTTAAACCTTAAAAAACCTCTCTACATTAAGCATCTTTAACAATAATAATAATAATACTTTATTCAAACGATAAAGTGAAAGAAATCATAGAGAAATGCACAGTGATACTTAATCATACAATACATACTGAAATCAATAAGCCAATTACTTACGGCAAAGAGCCACTAGATCTAAAGCATCGATACGTTTAACTTGGAAATTCTTATTTATTAACTTTAGAATAAAACTTAAAGCAAATATAGCAAATATAGCTAATTTTAAACTTTTAAAATGATCGCTTGATCCAAGCGATGATCAAAATGATTAAAATGATCCATTTTGATCAAGAGATCATTTTAAAAGTTTAAAATTAGCTATATTTGCTATATTTCTTTTAAGTTTTATTCTAAAGTTAAGAAATAAATAAAGCAATAAAGCTGGAAAAAGATTTCAAGATTTTAAACCTAAAAAACTCTCTACATTAATCATTTTAACTTGGAAATTCTTATTTATTAACTTTAGAATAAAACTTAAAGCAAATATAGCAAATATAGCTAATTTTAAACTTTTAAAATGATCGCTTGATCCAAGCGATGATCAAAATGATTAAAATGATTAAAATGAAAAAACGACTAATATTTTTTAAAGAACAAGTTCAGATCGTCAACCGAGATACTTGAAAAAGTTATCGATTCGATCATTGGGAATTCTCGCTGGCGTTGGATCGGAGATTGTTCGACAAGCTCGTGTTCATCAATGTAAACGAGAAGACGATGATTTTCTTTTTCAGAACGCTTTAAGTAAAGTTGGTTTTATAAATAATGACAATTTTCTAATAAATTCTTTAGTTTGACCTTGGTCCATCGTGGAAAAGAGGTGTCGATTGGTTGCATCGATCACCGTGTCTTGATGAGGATTTGTCTTGTGAGGATTGGCAGGTACAAAGACAAAACAATAATATCAATATCTAATAATTAATAAATAAAGCTTAAGAATTGACAAATATTATTGGGTTGTCCAGTTATGAATGCGCCTTTTTTTACTATTCTGTAAATTTCTCAAGATACCGAAATCAAGAAAAAGATTTATATGAGTATTATTCGAAAGCTCAAGATCTCCTCTACATTTTGATATAAAAAGCTTTTGAATTTGTTCAGCTTTTGGGCAAATTGACTGCACAGAAGAAGAGGTGGCCAAAAAATGGAAGGGTGCCTTTGGATCAAGTTTTGGCTCCGCTCAAATTGAGTTAACCGTTTGATGTTTGGCCAATAGATATATCAATACAACTTTTTTTCAAATATAACAATTTCAGAGCATCTTTACTTTTCTTTTCTTTTCTGGGCGGTTATTTTACACCATAAAACTTGAGGAATAGCTAAGCTGAAATGGGTTTTTTTTTTCGAAAACTACCTCTCCCTTTGTGCAGTCAATTTGCCCAAAAGCTGAACAAATTCAAAAGCTTGTTTATATCAAAATGTAGAGGAGATCTTCAACTTTCGAATGATATATAACACTCATATATATCTGTTCGATATCTTGAGAAATTTACAAAGTAGTAAAAACGCGCATTCATAACTGGACAACCCAATAGCTAATTTTAAACTTTTAAAATGATCTCTTGATCAAAATGGATCATTTTAATCATTCTGATCATCGCTTGGCTATTTATTGACTTTAGAATAAAACTCAAAGCAAATATAGCTAATTTTAAGCTTTTAAAATGATCGCTTGATCCAAGCGATGATCAGAATGATTAAAATGATTCATTTTGATCAAGAGATCATTTTAAAAGTTTAAAATTAGCTATATTTCTTTTAAGTTTTATACTAAAGTTAATAAATAAGAATTTCAAGTTAAAATGCTTAATGTAGAGAGTTTTTTAAGGTTTAAAATCTTGAAATCTTTTTCCAGCTTTATTGGCCATTGATTCAAAAGACAAAAAATCAAAAATATTGTAGTTTATAGTCACTCAAACGCTGAAATTCTTTGCTAAACCTTAAATCACTATTTTTCTTTCTATTTTAAATCGATGACATCACTTTTTCAAGGATTACATAAAAATCGTGCCTATTTATTTGATGGATCATTCTCAGAGGCTTTACAAGAGATCGGCTTTGATTCTACAGTGCGTTTAACAGACATTCAATTACATTTACTTTATTGCATAGTCTTAGGCTTAGGCTTAGGCTTAAGCTTAAGTTTAGGCTTAGGCTAAGGCTTAAGCTTAGGCTAAGGCTTAAGCTTAGGCTTAGGCTTAGGCTTAGGCTTAGGCTAAGGCTTAGGCTAAGACTGGACTGAGTGCGAAGGCTAGCGGCTAGCGCCTCGCACTAAATCTATTTGGGTTTGGGCTGAACCCCCATTTTCTGGATCTCAACCAGTTCTCGGAGCTAAGGGACACCCGCTTGGCGATGCTCATGCGCCCTCCATAGGAGCATCCTGGCAAATTTTCAGATAGTGGTCGTGTCTGGAAGTTGAGATATAGAAAGTGGTTTTTACGTTAGGCTTAGGCTTAAGCTTAAGCTTAAGCTTAGGCTTAAGCTTAGGCTTAGGCTTAGGCTTGCTAAGCTTTATTATTCTTTATTCAAATTGCATAGTCTTCATTATCAAAACTGAATGTGATCGAAAAAAACTGTATGTGTTTTAGAAACACAAACTATGGACAAGTGGTGCAAGCGATCAGCAAACGAGAGAAGTCTATGAGAAGTGAGCTTTAAACTTATTGTTTATTATGTAAAAGTTGTTCTTTATTGTTCTTTATTGTTCTTTGTTGTTCTTTGGTAAAGCTACAGTACGATTTCAGCTTTAAGACAATTAGATGTCAAATCGTTTCCACTAACACCTATCACGCGAGTCAAATCTTAGTGAAGAGATATTTGGATGAAGAAGGGATTCAAGAAGATCCAAGAAAATTTCTCCTAAATCCAATTCGATCAGCTTTTGACGTTTATCAATCAAGAACTTCGGAAAATCAAGATTTTCCAATAATTCTTGGATCACTTGGACCTTATGGAGTCTCATTGAGAGATGCTTCGGAATATCACGGAAATTATGTTGATCAACCGCAGCATTTAGAGGTAATACTGATAGACTGAAACATTTAGTTTAAGATTAAGCCCAGATTAAGTAATACTGATAGATTGAACATTTAGATTAAGCCCAGATCCCTGGTAAGTATTATCTAAGTCAATCTAAAAAATCGATTTGATTTGATTGATTGATGTTGATATTAGATTTCGAATAGTCATAGATCTTTTCAGAAAATCTCTCAATATCAAGAAGAGCACTTTAAACTTTTGAGAGACACAGGAATCAATGTGATCCTCTACGAGACAATACCCGCTGATGAAGAGGCAATGATTTTTCTCAACACCATAAAAAAGCTACAGATCCCATCAGTGATCAGCTTCTCGTGTAAGGTGGGGAAATTTTTTTGTTCCACGATAAACTTCAAGGTTTACTATAGGTAAATAGATTTTCAGGACGATGTAAACCTTTGTCATGGAACTCCATTGAAGGATACTATAGCTCGGGTTCTGAAATCTGAATGGATATATGGAATCGGTATTAACTGCACAAATCCAAAATTTGTACCAAGTAAGTCGGTTTTTTTTTACAAAAAATCAGCTTACCGTATTCTCTCTAATAGTAGTGCGCATTACTATTTTTTGAACCCCCTCCTGGACCGCAATACTATTAGAGAGTGCACTACTAGATGCACTACTAGATCTCTCTAATAGTGCACTACTATTAAAGAGTTTTATCATTTACCAAAGTAAGACAGATATAAGATTTGTTCCCAAAATTCTTTCAATTCTTTCACGTACTCCTTTGGCTTCTTTTGACATACAGTTGTGAGCCGGCGAGTTGACAATTACCGTAGTAATTGTTTGTGTTTGTGTCTTGACAAACAACAAAAAGATGTTTTTGCCCTTTTGCACAACAATTTTAGATTTTTTTTGCTAACTTTTTCATGTGAAAAATAGCTAATAAATGAATAAAAAAAAGCTCACTTTTGCTTGCTTGAATACCTTTAGAATGTTACATAAACATAAAGTCAAAAAGTCAAAAAGGTTTAGATGAAAAAGAAGCACCAGAAAATTCAAATTTTCGAGCACTACTATTTTTTTAATCCCCTCTCGGACCGCAATACTATTAAAGAGTGCACTACTATTAGAGAGAATACGGTATTTACAAAAAAAAACTTTAGATTTGTTGAAAGAAATCAACGCAAAAACAATTCCAATCCCGATTTTCGTGTATCCAAACTCTGGAGAGACGTGGAATTCAGAGAAAGATTGGTAAAGAAAAAAAAGAAGATTAAACTACTAGAAGATTAAAATTAATAACAATACTATTTCAGTTATTTACCATCAAATGAGAAAGTGGATTGGTTGAAGTTTATCTCTGAATGCTATCAACTTGGCGCTAATGTTTTTGGTGGTTGTTGTGGAGTGGGAACTGTCGAGTTAAAGAAAATTGCTCAAGCTATAGAAAATGTTAATAAAAATAAAGATTTGTAGAAATTTTTTGACTAAAAATCACTTAAATTAGCAAAATAACTGGAAAACTTGGAAAGTTTTCAATTCAAAAGTTTCCTATTAATTGTATTGATGTATTGATGCAGATTAGAAGGCTGTTTTTTCAAGCTTACAGAAGTTTGCCTTACAAAGCAATTACAGTAGTTTAGCGTCAATGTATCGGACAATCATTTCCAACATTAATACCTTATTCTAAGCTCTCAGTAGTTTAGCGTCAATGTATCGGACAATCATTTCCAACATTATTACCTTATTCTAAGCCCTCAGCCCTCAGCCTCTTTCAATTCTTTTTCAATACTTGTGCAAACATTATGCAAATGTTAAAATAGATTTATTAGATCTCAGGGTTAGCAAAAGAGCTAAATTTTCAGAATTGAGCTAAGCTAAAGCCAAGGTTTTCTCAAATCCAATCGTTGACATTTTAGCCATTCGCTTAGATTTGGCTTTAGCTTGAAGTCTTGAACTTCTGATTTAGCTTCTGACTCTTTTTCAACTTTCTTTAACTTAATCTTCTTATTTCTCTAGTTCTTCTTTATTTGTATTGGGTTAATGGAAAGGTCCTTTCCGATTTTTTGGGAGAGTACCTTAAATTTGTCCAATTTCGACGTTTTATAGCTCATCCTAAAGCTGAATTCAAGACGGATCGATTGGTAAAAACCGTTTTGAGATATCTCTTTTCTAAAATTTTTTACAGCTATTTTAGTAAAGGGCGGCATTTACCATTGATGCAGATTAGAAGGCTGTTTTTTCAAAGCTAAATTTCGATCTGAAACAAGTTACTAGTGCCAAAAAGTACAGGTAAACATAGAGTATTTATTGATCAGCAAGAATTCAAGCAATCTTTCATTCAAAAAGCAATCCTTCATTCTGCTATTTATGTCTTGAAATAAAGGATGAATTAGAGTGAAATGGATTTCGTCAAAAAGAGGAAATGATTCCTCAAAAAGCTTTCCACTTTCCACGAAAGAATTCCTATCCATTCCCTTCCTGTGAAACTCAATCCGTGACCCCCCTTTCTCACTCTCTTTTTTCACTCAGTTCAGTCAAATATCTTCTCCAAAAAGATCTCCTCTAGTTAGAAATGTCTCATTTTCGACGTGGCGTGCCCCTCTTTTTCCTTCTTTTCTTTTCTTTTCTTCTTTTTCTTTCAACTTCTCTAAAATTCTTTCTAAATGATGCTTGAAAATCATTTTAAATCTTTTGATTTCTTTGAAACTATTTTGTTGATTCTTTTTTATTCTCTAATTTTCTTTTGAAGCCAATTATCTCAAGACTCTTGTAGCTCTCAAGATCTTGTAGAATCAAAATTTTCATAACTAGCTGCTGTCAAGAGATCTGATAGATCTAATGATCCAAACCTTGAATTATTGGGTTGGTGAATTAAAAACTGCCGCCTATTGGTATATGTGACAGTTTGAGCACTTTCTTCAAAAGAAACCCATTTTGGTGTCAATGGAAAAGTTGTAGAGAATCAAAAATCAAGCTTATATCCAAATTTTCAGAACGATTCAAAAACTGGTTTTCAAGAAATGTGAAATTTACGAATTTTCACAAAACTTGCATTTTAAGCGAAACTACTAAGTGTATCTTTTTGGAAATTTGGCTATAAGCCTAATTTTTGATTCTCTACAACTTTTCTATTGACACCAAAATGGGTTTCTTTTGAAGAAAGTGCTCAAACTGGGACATCTCCAGTCCTCCATTTTTGAGTCTCACACTTGTCTCACACACAAACCAAAATCCTACCACGAAAGAGGAATCCGCAAATTGCCTGTAAAATGGGCAGAAGTCGTCAATAATAATGGAAATTATTTGGAATGAATTTATGGTTTTATGTTCAATAAATTTTAGTTCAAAGTCCGGCAGTTTTCAATTCACCAACCCAATATTTTGGTATTTGAGCCAAATTTCTCAAAGTTTCACTACTCGATCCACCGCAAAGCTGGCAAAGCTTATGCGATTCTTTGCAAGTTCTGGAAGTGCAAAATAGTATAATGTACCGTTTAAAAGTGATGTACTACTGAAAAATTGGTTTTACATATCAAATTCCAAAAGTTAAGCTTGATCAAACGATCAGTGAACCATTGTTAGATGTTGAAAGATGAATGGAAAGACTTGACAAATTCCCTGGGATGCAAACAAAAAACACAAGGTGATAAGCAGTGATAAATTGATGAATTCACAGTTGTTCTTCTCATCAATCCTTTTCATTTTTCTCTTTAAAAGAGTTTTGAGAAAGCAAAATCTTTGTTTTTATTGTTTTTATTGTTTTTTTTGTTTTTCTAGACTGTTATATTACTGTAATATTGAGTATTTAATAACAGTTATATAGAATTACTTTAACTATATGCTTTCTTGATAATTTAGAGCAGCTTTTGTTTAAAATAGCCGCTACTTTTGTGAACAACTTCAACAGTAATTCTTACTTTATTCTTACAATTCTTACAATCTTTGGATTTTAGGAATTGATTTAACGATTAGTTTATAAAATTTTCAACTTTAACGATTAGTTTATAACGGATTTGTTTTTTTGATTTGTTTTTTTGATTTATTTATTAATGATTTGATCAGTCTACAATTCCTAAAATCCATCAATTCAATTTCCTGAATTGAAACCCGGAAAGTTAGGGAGGATTTCTTTTTTTTAAAAGAGAATCATTTCGATTAAAATCAATTCTATAAGAATTAGACCGAAAAAAGTGAAAACTTGACAGCTTTTGTTCAATTTTACATCTTGTTTAAGGTGCTGAAACTTTGAATCCGGTTATACTGAAAAATTCACTGAATCGATGGCTGCTTGATAATTTAGAGCAGCTTTTGTTTACACTAATCTCTACTTTTGTGAACAACTTCAACAGTAATTCTTACTTTATTCATTATTCTTAAAATCTTTAGATTTTAGGAATTGTAGATTGATCAAATCATTAAAACAAATCAAATAAATAAATCAAAATAAACAAATTCGTTATAAACTTATTGTTAAAGTTGACAATCTTATAAACTAATCTTTCTTTCGAGAGGTTCTAAGATAGCTCTATGGAAAATAGATTTCCCCCAAATTTGCATCCTTTAGTTACACAGAGAGACTCAAAATTTTTGATCTTAAATCTCTTAGACACCGCCGCTTGGTCACGGATTTAATAGAATGTTTCAAAATTGTAAAGAGCAGGCAACCTATCCCTCTTTTTCGAGATTTATTCAAAGTTAATCCCACGGTTAGTTCAAGGAGAGGTTCTTTCCTTTTAGAAATTCCAGTCACCTCCAATAAGTTTGTTTATAACTCTTTTCCAATAAGAACTGCCAGAATTTGGACCTGGGACCTTGGAATCGACTCCCCAGAGTTTCGAGAGAGTCCAATAGTCTCGAAACCTTTAAATTATCTGTAGATGATCTTGATCTTGAAGCCTTGAAGCTCTAGTGGATTCCTAAGCCTAAGCTCTAATGGATTCCTAAGCCTAAGCTCTAGTGGATTCCTAAGCCTAAGCTCTAATGGATTCCTAAGCCTAAGCTCTAATAGATTCCTAAGCCTAAGCTCTAGTGGATTCTTGACGTTATCTGTGCTACCCATATATTATATCGTGTTTCTTTTTATCGGCCCTTTTCGTGTTATGTGTATGAATTGATGTGTTTTAATCTTAAATCTTAATCTAGCGCACTTTATCTCAGGTCCTGAATAAAGTATCTATATATAATCGTTAAATCAATTCCTAAAATCCAAAGATTGTAAGAATTGTAAGAATAAAGTAAGAATTACTGTTCTGAAGCTGTTAATGAAGCTGTTCACAAAAGTAGAGACTAGTTTAAACAAAAGCTGCTCTAAATTATCAAGCAACCATCGATTCAGTGAATTTTTCAGTATAACCCGATTGATATAAATCAGAATTGCGATCAAATCGACTTCATCCATTTATTCTTGTCAATTCTTTCAAAATCATCAACCGGAAAGCGTCAAATTATAGCTGATAAAGGAATTGATAAACTCATCAATCTCCCCAGCTGTTTCCCCGTTGTTTCCCTTTCGCAATTCTCGCCAAGAGGATCTCAATGCTCCGCCCCTTTCCCTCAATAGAGATCGGCTTCCCTTCAAAAGATGCCCACTCTCAGTCCCATTCTCTCTTCGTTTTTCAAAAACTTTCCCCCTATCCACCTCTCAAAAAAAAACTCTCGTCTTTATATATTTGGCACTTGTCTCTTATTGTTCAAAGTAAGAAGAGAATCTAAGAAATTTTCCTCTTAAAGAGATTTTCTCTTAACATTTACCCAGTTTTGTTTCAATTTTGAATTGAAGTCATTTAAGTTAGCCTTTTGAATTCTGTTTTTAACTGTTTATCTCTTTATTTCGTTTATCTCTCAAAATCTAAAGCTAATTTAGGTCTATTGATGAAAGCTATTGATGAAAGCTATTGATGAATAAATAAAAAGACATTCTTTGTCTTCATCTTTTGTATCCCTTTGAAATCTCTTCTTTTTCATTTCTTTTTCAACAATTCTTCTTTATTTTTATTTCAAAAATCTTTAGAATCTTTAGAATCACACATTTTTGTGATTAAATTTGGCTGGATTGCTGGATTTTGGGTTGTGTGGCGGGGTGGCGGTGGGCGGAAAAGCTGAATGCTCGCCCCGCCGTTTCCCTCAACCCGTAAAGGTAAGGGAATTGATTCTGATCGCAATCAAAACACAATACTAACCTAATAGTAAACTGTAAGAACAAGAACAAGAACAAGGACAAGGACAAGGACAAGAACAAGAATAAGAACAAGAACAAGAACAGGAACAAGAACAAGAACCAGAACAAGAACAAGAACAAGAACTAGAACAAGAACAAGAACTAGAACAAGAACAAGAACTAGAACTAGAACTAGAACAAGAACAAGAAAGTACTTAGTCAGTGAACGAATCAGAAATACCCCAACACTATCGTTTCAATTCATAAACCAATAAAACTTTCAGTTTGATTATAAGAGTCCAAACAATTGAAGCCATATTTATCTTTATCTAGCAGCCACCCTGTTCCTTTCAATCACCGTCTCACTACTAATTTCTCTGCTTGAATTCCCGAAAGGAATCATGGCCATCGCTTCTCCTGATTACATGACTGATTACAGGTTTGAGCCAAGAATTATGCCAAGGATTTTCTAAGATTAGTTAAGCAGATCAGTTCTAAGATTGGTTTAGTTTATCATCGAAATATTGCTACAGCTGTATGTCGGAGTCATTTCTTATCCACTGGGCCTACTTGGATGAGGTGAGTCGCTTGAAAAGAGATCATAATTATATTATTATATCTAAAACTGTTGTTCATTGTGCAAAACTAAAGAGACTTTCCCGCTTCAATGCTCTGTGTTTACCTGAAATCCTTTAAGAGAACCCGAAAAAAAGCTTTTCGTCAACGTCTAACAAAATTTCGAATCTTTTCTCAAGAAAAGGAAATGTTGTTTGACTTTGAGCATTCAAAAAGAGAAAATAGAATCTCAGTTTTTGATTGAATTGTTGAGCAAGTTAATTCTATGATAGTTCATTCTATGATAGTTCATTCTATGCTATCAAAAATCTCGTTTTCTCTTTCTCTTTAAATAAAATCTTTCAAATTACTAAATATTCTTGAAATTTTTCTCTTGAACAAATTTATGCAAGATAGATTTTCTTTGAGAGAAATGATGAGAGGATTTGTGATGGAATCGTGGGAATTTTTTGAGCTTATGTTCAAAGAGAAAGTTTCAGCACCTTAAACAAGATGTAAAATTGGGCAAAAGCTGTCAAGTTTTCACTTTTTTCAGTCTAATTCTTATAGAATTGATCTTAATCGGAATGATTCTCTTTTAAAAAAATCCTCCCTAACTTTCCGGGTCCATCAATTCAATTCAGTAAATTGAATTCATGGATTTTAGGAATTGTAAGAATTAGGAACAGTATTGGAACCGTATTGGAACCGTATTGGAACCGTATTGGAACCGTGTCGGAACCATATTAGAACTTAATAGGAACCGTATTGGAACCGTATTGGAACCGAATCGGAACCGTATTGGAACCGTATTGGAACCGTGTCGGAACCATATTAGAACTTAATAGGAACCGTATTGGATCAAATCAATACGATTGATTTGATTGATCAAATCATTAATAAACAAATCAAAAAACGAATCAAAAAACAAATCCGTTATAAACTAATCGTTAAAGTTGATAATCTTATAAACTAATCGTTAAATCAATTCCTAAAATCCAAAGATTGTAAGAACTGTAAGAATAAAGTAAGAATTACTGTTCAAGCTGTTCACAAAAGTAGGGACTAGTTTAAACAAAAGCTGCTCTAAATTATCAAGTAACCATCGATTCAGTGAATTTTTCAGTATAACCGGATTGAAAGTTTCAGCACCTTAAACAAGATGTAAAATTGGACAAAAGCTGTCAAGTTTTCACTTCTTTTTTGGGTCTAATTCTTATAGAATTGATTTTAATCGAAATGATTCTCTTTTTAAAAAAAATCCTCCCTAACTTTCCGGGTTTCAATTCAGTAAATTGAGTTCATCGGAATGGGTCATTTGGTGGAAAGAAAAAGGAGATTCGATGTTTTGAGAGAGAATTTCGGATGATGAGTTTGAAAAGAAACTTTGAAAAGAACAATTTTGGGAAATGGGAACAAAGAACTGCTGATTGATTGGAGGGGAATTTCTATTTGAATTCGGGAATAGAGGGGGAATAGAGGGGGAATAGAGGGGGATAGAAGGGGATGAAAGGGTGGAAGGATGAAAGGATCAAAGCATGAAAAGGCGATGAACACCGTGGAAACAAATTTTGCATCGAGTTGATTAGGTTTGCGTTTTTGAAGTTGTTTCATAGAGTGATCTCCTCATATATCATGGATTAAAGTTTAGCTGAAAGCTAAACTGAAGCTGAAAAGCTGAAAAGCTTGTACATTGATCTTAGACTTAGTCTGTTATAAAGGTGGAAAGTTGAGCTAGTTGTATAAACAATGTATCTGTATCTGTTAAGGATGTTAAGTTAAGTATAGTAAGTATAAGTATCTGTTATCTTGAAAGATCAGATCAGATCAGATCAGATCAGATCAAGATCTGTTAAAAGATCGGACTCAACTGTAGCTTTATCCATAGCTTAAAACGTTGGCTTAAAATTCTTTGTCTTTCTTTTTCATGAGTATCCTTTTCTTCTCCTTTTCGAAGAGTCAATGTCCGTCTATGTGTAAATTGCGGTTTGCCGCGCGATGATGGATCATCTTACAAAGAGGAGAATCATAAAGAGAAAAGAAAAAGGAAACTGATATTGAAGAAGGGATTCGAGATGAAATGGGGAAAGAATCATGTTCGGATTTTTAACTGCTTGAATAGATTTAACCAGCTGGACTTTCAAATCAGCAAGACTTGAGCAAAGGATAGTTTGATCATTCAAATCAGTGCTTGAGTTTGAAAGCCTTTTGGTCAAGATCTAGATCAGTATCACAAACAACACACTCTAGAATGGTTTGTTTTAGCTAATATCGTTTAGCTACCAATTGTCAGTAATGTCAGCTGAGCAATACTGTTTTGGTGTAGTAGTGAACCTGTTTATCAAGCCTTTGAATAGTATCTATTGCTCATTTCTACCAGTTTAAAGACTTTGTCACAGCCAACAGATTATCAGCTTTATATTTTTGCTCATTTTCAAGTCAATCTCAATTCCAATATCATTTATTTATTCAGTTCAATTTACCTTTAAACCCGGAAATCTTCTTTCCAATCTTTCCGAATTTTTTAAAGTTTTTTTTTTAAAACTCAGTTCACTCATTTTTTTTTTTCCTGACGAGCGCCAATGCACGCTCCGCCAAAAGTGTCAAATGAGCTTGGGGATTTTAGTGTTGTGAAGGAGGAAAAAGGGGCACAGGGCCGACCCAATCCAATTTGAGCCCCAAAAGGCATAGCTAAAGAAGGAGGGGAAAGAGAAAGAGAAAGAGAAAGAGGAAAGGGATGCGATTTCAAACTTTTCCAAAATTCACACCCGCAACATATCAGAGATTTTGGGTAAATGATGGAATAGAAAAAGATGGAAACTATTAGAAAAAGAAATAAAACAAGAAACTATTCGTTTTTGGTGAAAGATAAAACCTGAAAACTCCTTTTAACTTAAACCACTTAAACCCTGTTCTTCACTGTCACTTAAATCCTGTTCTTCTTTATTTAATTTACATTTAAACTTAAAGAGAACCAAGACTAGATTATAAAGAAAGTATCTAAGAAGTTTTAGAGTCTATTTTTTCTTTTTTCCTTTTTATTTTCTATTTTCTTTAAATCTTCAACTCTCCAATCTCTTGAATCAAAAAAAAATTCCTAATTTTTGAGATATCTAAAGAAAAGTGTACAATTCTTTTGGTTTTGAAAGGATCTCGGGCGTGAGGGATCTCAAGTGGCACCATAAAACGGCCCGAATAATAGTCTCAAGTGTGTTATTATGATAGAGCCTCATTAGCTCCTTGAGAAAAACCTCTTTGAAGAAATTTTTCAATCAAACAATGGATTTCCCTTATTTCAATGGGGGAAAAGTAGGCTAAACTAAAATTGTAAATGGGGAAGCTTTTTGTGGGTTTTAAAAGAAATTTGAGTGACAAGTTCTGTGAGGGAAAGAGATCACACTCAACAACAATTCAACAACAAAACAAAGAACTCAATTCAAACTTTAAGCATTTCAAATTTTATATATGAGATTTTCAACTCAATACCAGTCTGGACAAAGGCAAAAGTTGTCAATTTGATGATTTGATCTGGAAGTTCTTTAACCTCAAAAAGCTATCATCTAATACAAGTTTAAGAACCGAAACCTATCAAATTCAGGCTTATTTCTAGAGTTGAAATCTTCATTGTTTCTTTGAGTGTAAATTGAAGCTCAAAGATTTAAAGATTGCCTTTGTCCTTTTGAAAGGACAAAAACAAAACTTTTGCCTTTGTCCAGACTGGTATTGAGTTGAAAATCTCATATATAAAATTTGAAATGTTTAAAGTTTGAATTGAACTCTTGTTTTGTTGTTGAGTTGTTGTTGAGTGTGATCTCTTTCTCTCACTGATCTTGTCACTCAAATTTCTTTTAAAACCCACAAAAAGCTTCCCCATTTCCCTCCTCATTTCTCTTCAATTACATGTCAATCATTGTCTGATTTTTCTCATTTCAACTCAGTTTTTCTAGATCATCCTTATTTTTAGATGGATGATAATTGATTATCAGAAAATGGATCTGTTCAAAATGAAGTTTAATATCAAATAAACTTTTGAATTAATTAAATTGATAGATAAGATTATAGATATTTAAAGCAAATCCTTGTATCCCAATGTTTAAAGTTATTTAAAGCTCCTTGTATTCCAATGTTTAAAGATATTTAAAGCTCCTTGTATCCCAATGTTTAAAGTTCACATTGCTCATTTGAATTTTTCCAACAATATCAAATAACAGAAAGCTTTACAACTAGAGTTTGACATAAATTCTTGTAATCTATCCTGCGAATGAGCTGGAGTAGATCCTCTTTCAAAAGCTTGCCTTGTCTAAAGATCTTCCATTATTGAAGTCAAAGAATTTTAACAAATCTACAAGCAAATAGCAATTCATTCATTCAATAATTCAGAAATTAAAACCATTAAAAGTAACTGGTATAGAAAATTGAATTTCAGGTCTACTACCGTCCACTGAATTTCACCGATCATTGCTATTCAATTCCATCAAAAGTGAGCATTGGGATGGTGCCTTGCAGTCATTCGATGTGTGTCACTGTCATTGAGCCGAGAATACTTGCTGGTAAGACTTTTTAGGACATACTTGTTACCTGGAGAGCCTATCCGAGATAAAAAGTCATATCTCATTCACAGTTCAAAAGCTATAGTAACTGCTTACTATTAAAAAAACAACTCTCAAACAAACAGCTCTCAGCTTTCAGCTCTCAAACAATCCAAAAACTCATCGATCTAGCGCTAATCAATTCCGAAAAACCCTTCATTCATAAATTACTCGCTTTTTCTTATTTGTATGATCAGTAGCATTTCTTAAACTTCACAAAAACCAAAGATTTGACAAATATTCGAGGTGTGAAACGATTTCTCTAAAGTGATAAACAGCCAATCTTTCTTTGAGCACATAAATTGAATCTTGCTGGTAAGACCTTTTAGGACATACTTGTTACCTGGAAAATCTATTCTAGATGAAAAGTCATATCTCATTTTTTCTGCTAACTGCTTACTATTAAAAAACAACTTCAGCTCTCAAACAATCCAAAATTCATCGATAATAGCTCTGAGCAATTCCAAAAAACCCTTCATTCATAAATTACTTGCTTTTTCTTATTTGTATGATCAGTAACATTTCTCAAGCTTCACAAAAACCAAAGATTTGACAAATATTGGAGGTGTGAAACGATTTCTCTAAAGTGATAAACAGCCAATCTTTCTTTGAGCACATAAATTGAATCTGGCAAAATTGGCAAAAAAAGAAGAAACACAGAAAGAGAGTTTGGTGATGGTGAGTGATATCGCACCGATGAAAATGAATGAAAATGGCGGGGGAAAGAGGGATTGGATTGAGTGCGGGCTATCAATTTTGTGACCCTCTCTTGAAGGTTTCTTTGAGTGCGACTTTGCTGAACTAGCAAATCGAGTGAAGAGTACAATTCAGAGATTAGAAATTGCTTGAAAAAAAAAGTGGGGATTGTTGTTGGAATTGTTGTGTCGATTTTAGAGGCTAATTTAAATCTCTAAAATTTATGACCTTTTTCCTAGCCAAGTACCCACTTGTTCCCTTCTCAACTTTGATGAGGATTTTCAAAAAACGAATTTAAAACCCAATCAGCTATGAAAAGATTCTTAAATTCAAATTTAGGAGAAAATATTAGATGAAAAATTAGATTGATAGATGAAAGATGGGGCATTGAAGCGCGGCGCGTAATTCAATCACGATTTGGGCAAAGATTTGATTTGGATCCATTGATAATTATGGAAGTTGGCTAGGTTACTGATTCGTGTCTCGTGAGATGACCTGTGCCTACTCATGGCCTGATTTAAAGCTAAGCTAGGTTATTAAAATACAGATCTCAACTAGATGAAAGATGGGGTATTGAAGCGCGGCGCGTAATCCAATCACGATTTGGGTCATGTTGAAAGATTTGATTAGGATCCATTGATAATTAGGGAAGTTGGCTAGGTTACTGATTTGTGGCTCGTGAGATGGCCTGTGCAAACTCATGGCCTGACTTAAAGCTAAGCTAGGTTATTAAAATACAGATCTCATCGTAAATATTGATAGATGAAAGATGGGGCATTGAAGCGCGGCGCGTAATCCAATCACCATTAGAGCCATGTTCAAAGATTTGATTTGCATCCATTGATAATTAGGGAAAGCAATAGAAAGCCTATGAAAGAAATATTCCCTTAAAAACGTTTCCTTATGACTATGAAAGAGATCAACTGACTCTAGCACAGCAATGGCTCAGACTTGGCTTCTACACTTTTGAACGACTTCAAACACTTAGCTTGGCTTCTAACCGAGCTTCTAGTCTAAAACAGAGTCGATTTCTATTACTTGATCTCAATTCCAACTTCTATGCCACTTTCCTGAAAAATTATTGAATCACCCAGCAAACATAAAAGGTCATATCCCGACTTTTCCCTAAAATGGCGGCTTTCCTTTGTCTTTTCCCTCAGACATATACAAATGATCGTGTCTTCTTGGATTTCCATTCCTTTTTCCTTTTCTTCTTCGACTTCTTATCCCCTTGGGATCCACCGACACAGAGGGCAAGCCATTTTCTGGCGGCCGTTTTCGACTTGTTGGCACTTTCTCTTTCTTGGCCGCTTACAAATCGAATGTCACCCTGTTGCATATGCTCTTCCAGGCAAACCTCGGGGATTTCATCTTTATTCAAAAGAGATTCTTTTTGAGATTCAAAACATAGTAAAAGAAATAAAGAAAGAAATAAAGAGGTTATGCCAAGCCATGATTCTTTGCATAATGGTTTAAAGTTTAGCTAGACTAGAGTAAGCTTTATTGCTGACGGTCAGAAATCAAACCTGATCTAGCTGGCTGGACTGGCTGGGCTGGCTGGACTGGCTGGACTGGCTGGACTGTCTGGACTGGCTGAACTGGCTGGACTGGTTGGACTGGCTGGACTGGCTGGGCTGGCTGGGCTGGCTGGACTGGCTTACAAGCTCTGGCTGGGCTGGCTAGACTGGATGGACTGGCTGGACTGGCTTACAAGCTCTGGCTGGACTGGCTGGGCTGCCTGGGCTGGCTTAAAAGCTGACAAGTTCATTCAATTCAAACATTCAAACAGAAAAATGAATCTTTAAAGTGAACCTAAAAGTTTCTAGGTCAACACGTCGGCAACAATATCATTCGCGGTTGTTTTTCGAGTGTTTTCAAATATGGTGCCACTCCTCGCACACAACCATCACATGCAAGTGGTGAGTAAAACTTTAGCCATTTAATCAATATTTTGCTAAACTATTTTGGTCTTCCAGTTTCTTTCAAAACACGCAATGTGAATGAAAGATTCGATGAGCGCTTCCTTTTTGAAGAAAAAGAGCAATTTAGGGAAATCTTTTCCGCATTTGTTAGAAGAAACAAGAAATTCGAAGAGTTTAACTTTGAAATCCAACTTGACAGAAGTAGGAAACAAGGCTGAATCTTTGAATATTCAAGGCTAAAGTTAGATTGTAGGAACAGTATTGAAGAAACTGCTACTCTTGACTTTATAGATTCAGAATAAAATAAAGTTGAGCCGTTTCTGCAAAGCTATTCCTCTATCTAAATTTAGCATAGCCTTCTTTGTTGAGTCATTGACTTTTCGAAAGATTTCTTTTCTTAACAAAACTAGGGAAATGTTGGGGGAGTTCCCCTAGAATTGAGAAGAAAAGAAGAGGGTTTTATGGGAAAGGGAAAGACGGCAAGCAAAGAAGGGAAGCTTCAACGAGTCAACGCGAAAATTATGGGTTTCAAGGGGATCTTTTCTGCGAAGGATCTCAAGAACATCGGCCGGGAAAATAGCCGAAGGAATCTGAAAACTAACTGCTCCATAAAATAAGGCTCGTTTCAAGGGGTTGATTGGGTTGGAATCTGGGGAATATCTCAAAGATTTGAAAAGGTTTTCAATCTTATAACTAGGTTCTACTGATATTGAATATCTTATTTGTTAACCAATCCAAAAATTAAATCCATTCAATATTTCTTTAGACACTTCTTGTACACGAATGCCGGCGAATCGCCTCTTGCCACCGCATTTAGCCGCTCGAAGTAGTAATCGTTCCGTGGAACTTTGTTGGTGTATGGGACAACTGTGCAATGATTATCCATCTGTTCCGATCAATCAAGCAAATAGGTTAGTTATAAAAACAAAAATGGTAATAGAAAATCAAACTATTAAGATTAGCAACTTGAAAATTGATACACTTATTCATTGTACTTTTTTGAAATAACTAGTGCACCAATTAATCTACAGCTTTGACCAATAAAGAGGCACATTTATTCTCTAAAACAGGCTTTTTACTGATTTAGAAAAACTACAGTTTTGCAGATTTCTAGGGGGCAAAAAGTTGAGCAACCAAAAATGATGAACACTCGATGAAGGGACTTTCTTTCACAAAAACCGATATTAGTGTCAATTAAAAAAGACAGAGCATAACAGATTTAGATAAATAGCCAGATTTTCGATTTAGATTTAACAATTTAGATAAATAGCTAAAGCCAAAGCCAAAAGTTATCCAAATTTGCTTAGCAGGCAAGCATTGCAAGTAAGCTTTGCAATGCTTACTTGCTGCTTAGGTCTAGGCTTATTAGGCTTAGGTTTAGGCTTATTAGGCTTAGACTTAAGCTTAGGCTCCAGCTCAAGCTTAAGCTTTTAGGCTTAGGCTTAGGCTTAGGCTTAGGCTCCGGCTTAAGTTTAGGCTTAGGCTCCGGCTTAAGCTTAAGCTTAGGCTTAGGCTTAAGCTTAGGCTTAAGCTCAGGCTTAGGCTTAGGCTTAGGCTTGCTTGATAAGCTTTATTATTCTTAAATTAAATAATGTATAACTTTTATTAAGAGAAATCTAATTCAATTGGTATATTTTATTTATGAAAAATACGAAAAAGTGTACGAAAACTTTCAAGTTGTCAATCAAATAAATGAAGAATTGAAGGGGGTGGGACAAATGCGACCTTTTTTTTTGCGCACCTGGACATTTGCGCACCTTTTTTTTGCTGGAAAAGGCCTTGGGAAAGACCGTAGAGCTTCGAAAATTTTTCCATATAAGGGAATCGTATGCGTAGATTCCAAATTTCGACAAATCAGACCTCGCTGATACGTCAAATTTGGGCTAAAAGGCAAAAACTGCGGAAAAGCGTTAAGTTGCGTAGTTTTTGCCTTTTAGCCCAAATTTGACGTGTCAGCGAGGTCTGATTTGTCGAAATTCGGAATCTACGCATACGATTCCCTTCTATGAAAACATTTTTGAAGCTCTACGACCTTTCCTAAGGCCTTTTCCAGCAAAAAAAAAGGTGCGCAAATGTCCAGGTGCGCAAAAAAAAGGTAGCATTTGTCCCACCCCCAGAATTGAAAGGTTCAAGAATGGTTTAAAGCTAAAATTTTGAGCTGATCATGATCAAATAAATCTCAATCTTTTCCAGATATTCTCTTCCATTTTTGATATCATTGATGGTGTTTCTATTCCTCCTCCTTCGGTAGTTCAATTCCACAATCTTCAGCAGCAATTTCTACGGGTACAACTAATTTAAAAGCTTCATTTTTTTTCAAAATTTCAATTCTTAAAGTTTTTTTACTTCTTGTAGCGGGTTCAGGGCTGGCTGCTACAAAAAAAAAACGATTTCTTGTTGACTTTTCTAGAATTTATCGTTTATTTCTCACTGCCATTCACATTTTTGCTTGACGAGCTTCTTTTTTTTGGCTATTAAGATTATTCTTGATTGATCTCAATAAAATTTTATATATTAAAGAGGTGCTAATAAATATTTGGATTCAAGAATTGGCATTAAATTTCAATAAAAATACAAAAGCAGAAGAATATTGCACAATTGTGGCATTGTGACCGCTAAAAAAGTTACCGAACTCTGACAGTCTAAAAAATTGGAAAAGTATTGGGGAAATCCGTGCACCTTCATTCCATTTCGCGCCCCAAATCATTTATTGTTTTGTAACTTGTTAGCTGAATAGTTTTGTAACTTGTTAGCTGAATAGTTTTGTAACTTGTTAGTTGAATAGTTTTGTAACTTGTTAGCTGAATAGTTTTGTAACTTGTTAGTTGAATAGTTTTGTAACTTGTTAGCTGAATAGTTTGGTAACTGGTTAGCTGAATAGCTTAAAGTCTATATAAGGCTGAAACTGTTGTTCTGTTGCTGTTGTTGTTCTTGCTGTTGTTCTGTTGCTGTTGTTGTTCTTGCTGTTGTTCTGTTGCTGTTGTTGTTCTTGCTGTTGTTCTGTTGCTGTTGTTGTTCTTGCTGTTGTTCTGTTGCTGTTGTTGTTCTTGCTGTTGTTCTGTTGCTGTTGTTGTTCTTGCTGTTGTTCTGTTGCTGTTGTTGTTCTTGCTGTTGTTCTGTTGCTGTTGTTGTTCTTGCTGTTGTTCTGTTGCTGTTGTTGTTCTTGCTGTTGTTCTGTTGCTGTTGTTGTTCTTGCTGTTGTTCTGTTGCTGTTGTTGTTCTTGCTGTTGTTCTGTTGCTGTTGTGCTGTTGTTGTTTGCTGAAAGCTGTTGTTCATTTGATGCGTTTTTGACTTTTTTCTGCTTTCCTTTCATCGTGTAAAAGTTAGGACGAAATTCTTTCTGTTTTTATCGTTGCTTTTAATTCAATTGTCAATTTTATGTGAAAATTGCTCAAGTGAGAGCCCAAAAATTCAGAGTCAGTCGGCTATTGAATAAAGTGTCTTAGTTCAAGTGAGATCAGATATCTCGAAACAAGAAATAACGTGTCTTGCTTGAGTGAAGAGTACCAAGCACACAAAGAATATTTCTTTACAGGCACCAACTCTTTTCTTTAACCTTTGAAAGGATTTTCAAGTTAATAAAATGCTAATCTTTAGCTAAACACCTTCTGACCCACTGAATCTTTTATAGAATCCCGATTTCTTTTGCTAGCTTCAGATTCTCAATAGTTTTTGTTCTAAGGTGGACTTTGTGATTTCAAACATATCCATATGAAATAAACTCTTTTCTAGCAATCATTTCGTAAAGTTGATATCACTAAAGTCTACGAAAAGCTCAGTAGTCCTGGGATTTCCTCAAAAGTCGTAAAAGTAGGCATCTTTCCTTTTAACTCTAAGGTAGACTTTCTGATCTCAAATATATTCATATGAGCTAATTTTCTAGCAACCGCTTCTGACACACTGAATCGTTTATAGAATCCCGATTTCTTTCGCTAGCTTCAGATTATCAATAGTTTTTGTTCTAAGGTAGACTTTCTGATCTCAAACATATTCATATGAGCTAAACTATTTTCTAGCAATGATTTCGTAGAATTGATTTCACTAAAGTCTACGAAAAGCTAATCTCAGTAGTCCTGGGATTTCCTCAAAAGTCGTAAAAGTAGTCATCTTCCCTTTTAACTCACCTGGCCAAAATGGATCATAAAATCCTGAACCGATTGAACAACTGTCCCATTTTTCCCCCATTCCCATGCTCAGATTGTGACCTCATTACCTCTAAAATACGAGCAAATTCACCATTTCCCTTTTCTCCAAAAGCTCTTCGTTTGCTCATTTTAAACACTCGCAAATGGGGTTTGAGATGGAAGAGTTTAAATGGGATTTCTTTAGAATTTAGTAGATGACAAGAAAAGGAGAGAAGGAGTTTCAAGAAATTCAAATCTTTAAGAATTTCAAAAGGTTTTTTGTGTCGTTTTTTGTGTGCTTTTACTTGCACTTTAGCCATTCCATTGCATAAAAATGAGTTTATTTTTGTGCTTGTTGCAAAGAAAAGTTTACAATTTTCTCTAAAAGCCACAATATGGATAGTATACTCCATTGTATGTGTATCCACCGTGACACGTGAATGTTTGCCCGTTTCCTGTGTAGGTTTGTGTGTTACTAAATTCAATAAATACTTTGAAAAAAGCGCTGATTTAAAGCTTTGTTTAAAAGAAGTGAATGAAGAAAGCTTTCTAGCTTTGTTTGAAAGAGATGGATGAAGAAATAGAAAGAACTCACGCAGCATTGTAATAGTATTGTCCATTGTTATTGTATCCGTTTGTGGGTGCAGAGAATGTGGCTCCATTTCGATAGTATGGATAAGTGTAGCTGGCACCATTGTACGTGTACGTTGCTCGTTTTGCTCGGCTTATTCTGGAAAGTAGTTCTTGGGAAAATGAATGAGTTTAGTTGGATTTTAGTGCTCTAAAATAGCTTAAGCTTGGTATAAGTCGAACTGATCAAAGGACAAGTTGGTCAGGTTACTGATCCGTGGCTCGTGAGATGGCCTGTGCAAACTCATGGTTTGACTTAAAGCTAAGCCAGGTTAGGCAAAAGCTGGCTAGTCTGGCTGGCTAGTCTGGCTGGCTGGTCTGGCTGGCTTATTGTTAGCTAGTCTAATTTCCTTTGACTTTAGAAAGCTAAGTTTGAATTTCAAACACCAAGCAACAATGGCAATTTTTTGCAATCTTAACTTTAACCCTGGAAGATGAATGGGACTTTTATGAGATGAAAATACAGATCTCAGATAGTAAATATTGATAGATGAAAGATGGCGCGGCGCGGCGCGTAATCCAATCACCATTTGGGTCATATTCAAAGATTTGATTTGGATCCATTGATAATTAGGGACGTTGGCTAGGTTACTGATCCGTGGCTGGTGAGATGGCCTGCGCAAACTCATGGTTTGACTTAAAGCTAAGCCAGGTTAGGCAAAAGCTGGCTAGTCCTGGCTGGCTTATTGTTAGCTAGTCTAATTTCCTTTGACTTTAGAAAGCTAAGGTTGAATTTCAAACACCAATGAACAAAGGTAATTTTTTGCAATCTTAACTTTAACTCTGGAAGATGAATGGGACTTTTATGAGATCAAAATATAGATAATAAAACTAGAATTGCTAACTCACGGGAAATCCCATTGTGCTGAGACGATGACTAGCAATTGTAAAAAAACGATGGCTAGCAAAGCGCAAGGCTTCATATTTCGACCAAAATTTGTGTAGAAATTCAAATTTCCCTAGATTTCTCCAGATTTTATACAAGTTTCAAGCCTTTTTCCAAAGCTTGTCTATTTGTTTTCCCCAATATTTCTGAGTGGACAAAATTTCTGACCAAAAACAGAACTGCTTTCTTGGTTTCTATTTAGTTTCTTTTCTCTGAATTTCTATTTAATGAAAATATCTTTTTCTTTTTGAAAAAACATGCTAAAATGTTTATTCAATGAGTTCAACTTTTCTTCCTCTTCCTTTTCCACTTCCTCCAAGTGTTTCATTGAATGGAATCATTTATTGACATTTCACAGCAAGTATCCAACTTGATTTTTGTTAAAATGGGTACAAAGTCCTCTAGAATTTCCCCTTCCATCACTTTTTTTGACTCAAAATTTCATCGTCAGATTTCAAAGGCTAGACTGAGACTAAAAGTGTTTAGATTGTAGTCTAAAGGACTGAAAATAGTACAATTGTAGTCTAAAGGACATATTTCAAAGGCTAGACTGAGACTAGACTTGTCTAATGAATTAAATTTTCAGTCCTTTAGACTACAATCTAAACACTTCTTAAACAGTCATACTCATTTAAAAATGATCAGCCGCCTAATCACTTTTACATATCATAGCTGATCATTTTTGAATGATCATGACTGTTTAAGAAGTGCTTAGATTGTAGTCTAAACAGCTAAGAATAACCGGAAGATAAGGAGTTTACCAATTAGAAGCCAAAAATTGAATTGTCGAAAAGTTGGATCACAAAAATTGCAAGTTAAACAAAAGAATGGATTGACAACTAAAGGCTCTTATCCACTAGACCACAGACGCACTTGGTCTCAACGCGTTATAGGGTTAGTGCTGAAACTTCCGTGCCAAATATCTTGCGTTCGGGCAAACGAGGGCAAAAGTTATATAGATATTCATGATCAACATGATCGATTCTATATTATATATTCTATATTCTATTATCCATTTGGTCTCAGCTCAATCCCAAATGCCGACCTGAAGGACTTCCTCTGGACTTCCTCGTTCGGGCAAACGAGGGCAAAAGTTATATAGATATTCTATATTATATTCTATATTCTATATTCTATCTTCTATATTCTATCTTCTATATTCTATATTCTATCTTCTATATTCTATATTATATATTCTATATTATATATTCTATATTCTATATTCTATCTTCTATCTTCTATCTTCTATATTCTATTATCCATTTGGTCTCAGCTCAATGCCAAATGCCGACCTGAAGAACTTCCACTGTCAATTTGCAGAAAATTTAAAAGGCTATACACCTTTTAATGAATACGCATTCAACACTAGCAAAATTAAGCAAACATTTTGGCTTTCCAATTCCCAGATATCGATTCCTTTTGTTCAAAAATTCAAGCACAAATGCTGGAGCTTTTCTTTTTGTCTTTAGAACTTTGCTTGATACATCTTAATGAATTACTAGTTTCAAATGAATCATTTTCTCTTTAAAAATCACAAATTAACCCTAAAAAATGCCTAAAAGTCAGAAAAGATTTGATTAAAATAATAATAATCATATATATGCTTTATTCAGTTGAATAGCGACAAAACAAAATGACAATAATTACCCGGGAATCACAATAATTACACAATAATTACCCGGGACTCAAAACACACCCAAAAGATAAATAGATACTCTAATAGATAATTGAAAAGAAAATGCACTAATGGCAAATTGAATGAATATAAAAAGAAAAAGAAAAAGAAAAGAAGAGAACACTTTTTTTGTTCCAATCTTTCTGCTTTTTTAAAGAACTATAAATTTAAAATGTTACTTAAAGCAGAGACAAGTCTCAAGTCGATTAAAGACTAGAAAGTACACCAGACAATTGCATTTTTCAACTTAAAACCAAATAAGCCTCTACTTTTGCATGATAAAAGAAATCTAGCAATATGTTTGCATAAAATAATCAACCAAAATAAAGATCAAGCTCGAGACTCGAGAAACCTGTACCACAAGCTTTTTAAAAGATCATCGCTATTAAGTTAGTCAGGCTGAGCTTACTTATGCTACAAGTCTAAAATCCGTACACTTTTTATTTTATTCTTGTGTTGTTCTTTTCTCTGATCGAAACCAACCGGTCACTTTGAGCCTATTTCCCCATTTCTTATCAGCTTCACCTCAAAAATCTCTTTATTTCCGTATAAATTCTGAAATAATTGAATCAGAGATCTATATTTAAAGCTATTTAAAGCTATTTCTTAAACTCAAATCTTTCTTTAAATATATTTCGATCTTTTAAAAGTTAATTGATATTGAGTTGAAGAGCTTTTTTCCATTTATTTCAATCGATTTCTACAGCAAATGCCTAGGACGAGGAATGGATATGTTCGAGGTATATTCTATTGCATTTTCCCTTCAAATTCCCTATTCTATGCACCGTATTCTCTCTAATAGTAGTGCACCTCGCCGAGCCGAGTTGACGACGATTTTACAGTTTCCAAGCTTTTGCAGAAGCTCAAGACTCTAATCATCGTCAAGATCTCATCGTCAGCTACATTTTCCGATCCCACATCGATAGGCTCTGATAAGCGGTTCTCGAGATTTCGAGCAATTTAGGCAACGCTCATAGTGCACTACTATTAGAGAAAATACGGTATTCATACTTTATTCAAGAAATAAAATAAAGCGTACTCAATAAGACAATAAGATATGCACAGAGAGAAAAACCAAAAATTAAAAAAATTAAGATTTAAAAGTACATTCAAATTCACTTTTAAAATCTAATTCTAATTTTCACTGAATAATTTATTCTATAAAAAAAGAAATCTTCTATTTTTCGCCTTTCTTTTCTTTTTCTTTAAAGGATTTTGAAGGGAATCATCCAAATTGTAAGCAAAATAGACGAAAATCCGATTTTTTTTTGCATCAAACATTGGAAAATTCTTCAATTTTTATTATTTAGTACCTTTTTTTCAAGAATTTTACTTTTTTTGTACTAAAATTTAGGGGTAGGCTACTTTGCGCCAAATTTTTTGCGCAACGGGGTCATTTGCGCAACTGGGTCGTTTGCGCAAGCCATAACTTTTTTCTAAGTGAGCCAATCTTTATGATGTTGGTTTCATTTTGTAGATCTCAATAAGTGCAACAAAATGAAACCGAAATCATAAAGATTGGCTCACGTAGAAAAAAAGTTATGGCTTGCGCAAACGACCCAGTTGCTCAAATGGTCCAGTTGCGCAAAAAGTTTGCCGCAAAGTAGCCCACCCCAAAATTTAGCCATTTCCTTTAAAAAAAATTAGAACAAAATGCAGAAAGAGAAATAAAAATCGACTTTTTACAGTAAATCACGATTTTCAATGGGGTAATTGATCATTTTGATATCATTTGGAAAATTTTTGGCGCAGATTTCGATGAAATTTCTTCTCTTTTCATTTTCCAACCGGAACATAGGGTTCATTCTCTTTCAAAAAGGATTTTAATAGTCGGCAATCTGTAGAATCTTTCTATATTAGATACTACTATAATACCTCTAATAGTAGCGCCCCGCCCGTACAGCCACGCTAGTCGCAAAAATTTTTTTATGAAATCATTTTTTTCTAAGCGCCCATAATTTCTAAAAATGCATGTTTAGTATCAAAAAATAGCCTAGAATCTCAGCTTTCATTTGATATTTAAGCGAACACTGTAGCATAAACGAGTGGCGAGAAAAATGCGTTTAAAGTTAGACTACGCGATGCTCCGCCCGTCATTATAGGGGAGCCGCTATTATTAGAGGTATTACGGCATATAAAATGGTACTTTTTGGTCATCTCCGCTCACTCAAAAATTTGAATTTATCAATTTTCATATAAAATTCTGATTTTCGGGTTCCCATCTCTTCATTAAGCAATAAAATTTGTATAAAAATTTAAAAAATAGCAATTCTTTTTAAAATCAAATCATTTAAGTAATATTTAATTTCTATAAGTCATATATTTTCTAAAACAATTTAAACAGGCAATTCTAAAACCGAAATCAAATTAACATACCGTAAATACTGTAATTGGACCCCACCCCCCTCGTACAGTCGCGTAGTCCCAAAAGTTTTTTAGTATTTTTTAGTATTTCATTTTTTTCAAAGCGCCCGTACTTTCAAAAAATGCGTCTTTGGTATCAAAAAATCGCTGAAATTCAGGGCTATTTTTTGATACCTAAGCGCACATTGTAGCATAAACCAGTGTCGAGAAAAACCGTTCAAAGCTAGACTACGCAACACTCCGCACCGTCATTATGGGGGTGGGGTACTATTACAGTATTTACGGTATGCGTAAAGCATTAGCATTTAAATGCACACCAGAGAAGCGCAGTGAAGCATTGTTGGAGAGGTGGGTGGGGGGAAATTTCAGTTCACTGAATGAGGAGCTTCTTTCTTTTCTTTTTTTTGGGAAAAAGATAACCAATAAGTATCGTTAAAAGTTTAAAAATCAATTCTAATTATAATTTTAACCTTTCAGTACCCTGTGAAACCGATTGGATGCTGGAAAAGGAGGAGCCGAGGGTGAGAAATGTTATCCACTTTCTAAAATGTTAATTTCCAAAAACTATCGTAATCTTATGAAGATTACGATGGTATTATAAAATTTACATATTATAGAAAGTGTATTTTTTAATAATGTGAACTTATTTGCTTTCCAGGATTCTCTAAATCTCGTTTATTTCATCGCGTTGTTGAATGGAATTGGTGTGCTTTTACCATGGAATATGTTCATTACAATCGCTCCACAGGTGATTCGTTTATGTACTTTGTGCTTGAAAATGGAAAACACACCCTTTCTCGAGTACTAGATTCTTGTTTTTTGCACAATTTGCCAATTTAAATGAGTTTAGCTTAGAAAACATTGGTAAAAGTCGAGTGTTTTCCTTCGGAGTAAGTAATTACTCAAGTAAAATGTGCATAAGTAATTTTTACTCGATTAATCGACGTTTTTTTGACCGAGTAACTACGAGTAATCCTCTTTACACGTCGAGTAAATTGAATATCTTCACACTTGAAGGGAATTTCCCACCAGTTTGACAGTTTGCTTTCCAGGATTCTCTAAAACTCGTCGCTCGTCAAAATCAGTTTGACGGCTGAATATCTTTAAAAAGAGTCGTATATAACTCGTCGCTCGTCATTTTTTGCAATAATTTTGGGGTAGGCTACTTTCCGCCATTTTATTTGCGCAACAGGGTCATTTGCGCAAGTACGTTTGCGCAACAAGGGTCATTTGCGCAACTTTTTTTTTGCACAAAAAGGGTCATTTGCGCAACTTTTTTTTGCACAAAAAGGGTCATTTGCGCAACTTTAACACTGTATTAAGCACTCGAATTTTTAATCATTATTTTCATTTTTGAGCTTTTTTTTTTATTGTTTTTTATTTTCTTCTATTTTTATGAAATCTTCCAATTTTTTGCATAATCTTCCAATATTTATCTAAATTAGTCCTTTCTAAGAGCTAATAACCATTAGTAAAATATTTTATCGCTTTAACAAAAAAGTGCAACCGATAACAATGAAAGTTAGGACAACAATAGCAATGAAATTTAGGACAACAATAAAAATCAAATTTTTTTAATATAAGTCAAAAGCTGAGAAAGATGTTGCACAAAATCGCAACCGGGCAAGCGACCATTAGAAATAGCAGTAAAACGTTGCTTTTGTCGAGCCAATACAGTTTTCTTCCGTGTGTAGTTTTGTCCAACAGTGAGATTGATAGCCGATGAAAGCTTGAAACGGTTGATTATTTGCGTCATTTCTTCGTAAAGTCTGACCGCAGTATACGATGGATGCGGATTCTTGGGAAAATGCGGAAAATTAGTTAACAATGGTTTTTAAGAATAAACAAAACCGTACTAGAATTTTAAACAACAAAAAAAAACGCCAAAAACTCCCTTAAAAAAAACGTCCCTTAAAAACGTCAAAAAAGTTGCGCAAATGACCCTGTTGCGCAAATAAAAAGTTGCGCAAACGTACTTGCGCAAATGACCCTGTTGCGCAAATAAAATGGCGGAAAGTAGCCTACCCCATAATTTTCGCAAAAAGGAAGATAATTTTTCCCAAGTGTGCGTTTTATTTATTATTCGCGAGTAAGTAAAAGTGTTTCTGCCTTGGATTGTACATTTTCAGAAGAACTTTTCATTATAAAGACTTTTTGCAGACTTTTTGCAGACTTTTTTGCTAGATTATATCATAGTTTATCAGTTTTACTTATTCTTTAATCTATTTTATTTATCTGAATCAATGAATCAATCACTTTTCAGTACTACGTCGAGTATTGGTTCACTCAAAATGGGACAACGAGTGAGTACGCGGATTCATTCATGAGTTGGCTCGGTCTTGCCTCACAAATACCGAATGTTTCTGTCAATATTCTGAATATTATTCTAGTGATCAGGTAAAGATTATTTGAATTTAAATAAATCAAAAGCTTTCAGTGGTTCACTATTAATTCGAATCGTTGGCCCGTTGGTGGTCAATTGTTTTTGTATCAGTGCTGTCATTGGAATCGTCATTTTCTGTGCGCCGACGTTGGAAGGTTGGTTCGAAATTTGCATTAATAGAAAGTTTATCAGTTTGCTATAAGTTTTGATTACAAAATACCTCTTATCCAAGCCCAAAGAGGGTTCTGAACGTAAAAGTTTCACTGCACTTTCACTGCACTTTCACGTTAAACTTTCACAGTCAAAGCCGTGCTTTATGCTCAAATACATTATTTCTGACATACTCACTGATCTGTTTAGCCTAAATTTTAATTCCAAATTTTTAACTAATCCAAATCCTATGATTAATCCAAGTTCAGAAGATTTCTAAATACCCAAAAGTTCAAGAATTGCACCTATCCAAACAGGTACTTTATTCTTGCACAAACGCACCATTTCTAGCATACTTACTAGCCTAATTTAAGCATTTTAAAGTGATTTTAATGTCTAGATTTATTAAAAACGTCTGAAATTAGATTTTTTTCTTATTTAAAGTGATTTTTGTAGGTATGGCTTGGTTCTACGCCGTCACAATGTTCTTGGTGATCGTCATCAACACAGCAAATGGAATATATCAAGTAAAACTTGAAATAACTAGCTAATTAGCTGTTTGACTAATACAATCGTTTTATTGCCTACGAAATTCAGAACTCAATCTTTGGTCTTTTCGCTGATTTTCCTTCAAATTACACAAACGCTATCGTTCTTGGCAACAATATTTGCGGAACTTTCACGGCTGTTTTAAGTATTTTCTGTACAATTGGTAATTTTTCTATATAATAATCTTGCATAGAAATTTTAGTGTTAAATGATATTCGAATGGTGGCCATGATCTACTTTTCGATCTCTTTCGCTGTGCTCATCGCTTGTCTAGCCTCAATTGTCTTGTTGAAACGATCGGTGAGTTGAAAAGTTTTAGTTAAAACACAGAAAACACTTTGCACATCAGTTTCTAGTATATTTTGCTTTGGGATAAAGTAAAGAAATGAATGGCAAAGAGTTTGGAACAAAAGGGGAATCGAACCCTCGACCTACTACTTATCGGGCGGATGCTCTGAGCTATTGGAGCCTTTTTTGCCTAAGAAGAAATAGGAAAGACAAGGAAGAAGAAAGAAAAGAACTCAATTTTAGCCTTTTTTCACCTATTTCGAGTCAAAAGGTGAAGCCACACGCGAGGCGAGCAACTCGACCAAACCAAGCTGGTCTCAAATTCAGAAAACAATTCAACATGTGCGATTATTTCTTTTGTAAGAAAGATTCAAAGATCAGTGGTTTTTCAGGCATGGCCTCAATTTCTAAATGTTTTTATGATCTTTTTGGTGACTTTGTCAATATTCCCAGCGATGCTCACCGCTTCGCCGCCATTGAGAGGCGTTGATGGGGGATGGGTTTCATTGATTCCTGGTGAGTTTTGAATAGCTTCAGAATTAGCAATGTTTAGCAAGCAATGTTTACAATTTGTACCAATTGGTTTAACCTAACCAATGCCTAGAGTCAGCCAAAGTTATTCAGTATTCAGAAAACATCTACGGTGGAGTGATTATCTTCTTGAATTTCAATGTTTTTGCTACAATTGGATCTTTTGTTGCTGGTTTAAAGCAATGGGTAAGTGAACTGGCTTGATTTGACTTGGTTTGGCTTGGTTTGGCTTGAATTACCTGGTTAAATTCGCCGCCATTGAGAGGCGTTGATGGGGCGCTTGATTTGACTTGGTTTGGCTTGGATTACCTGGTTAAATTCGCCGCCATTGAGAGGCGTTGATGGGGGGCTTGATTTGACTTGGTTAGACTTGGATTACCTGGTTAAATTCGCCGCCATTGAGAGGCGTTGATGGGGGGCTTGATTTGACTTGGATAACTTGGATTACTTGGTTAAATTCGCCGCCATTGAAAGGCGTTGATGGAGGGCTTGATTTGACTTGGCTAAACTTGAATTACCTGGCTAAATTAATCTAAAAAGCTATAAACAAGCTTTAAAGAACCTCTAGTACTAGTTAGTACTAACTCAACAACTTTCCAGCCCAATTCCAACTATTTGTGGGTAGCTGTCTGGTTGCGGGTTCTCTTCATGCCTTTCTTCATGTTCTACAACTATTTGCCACATCAAAGGTATCAACTTTTAAACGCAAAAACTCATTTCACATATTCTAGAACACTTCCCGTTTTGTTTTACAATGAATGGGTGTTCGGGTTGGGCAACTCGTTGATGGCTTTCTCGAGTGGATACCTTTCTTCATTAGCGATGATGTATGCACCAAAGTGAGTGAAGTTTTCATGAGCAATGGTTGGCTGTAAAATGATACAATTTTAAAAATACATTGTTTACAAGAATAATGTGTTACAAACAATACACAAGTACAATCCGTGAGCCCTAAATGTATGGAAAACGCATAGATGAAAAAAAGAATCAATAATCTAGCGGCGGGGTTGAACCCTTGAACTCTCGAACATACAAAGCTCTTAGCATACAAAGCATAACAGCATAAAATACAAAGCTCTTAGCCAGTCGATCATGGTGATAATGAATGCTTTGGGTTTAAAAAACCTTTATTCCCTTTTCAGGTCTCAGGTTATCTATCAATTTTCTGAGCTTACCTTTACCTAAACTTTAAGTTCATTCATCGTAATTGAAAGTAAACTGTGATTAGATTGACACATTGACAGTTCATTCATTGACAGTTCATTCATTGACAGTTCATTCATTGACAGTTCATTCATCGTAGCCAAGACTGACATTTTCATTCAAAACTTCTAATATCTTCTATTCAGAGTCGTTCCCGAGGCTCTCTCAAAAACGGCTGGGATGATCTCCTCTTTATGTCTCATTGCTGGTAAACCTTTACATCAATTGCCAGTTTTGGACTATCAAATCCTTTAGGTATTGCGTCTGGAGTGATCTTCACTTTTATCATCCAATTCATCGTGACACATTTATGAATTATCGATATTTAATAGGTGCTTAATAAATGTTTATTTGATGAGAAGGAATCAAAAAAAACAAAGAACAGAAAAGACGAATCTTACGAAAATTTCAAATAACTTTAAATTGAATTTTTATGAGTGGTTTGCTTTCCTTATCTTTTCTTTGCTTAGGCATTCTTTGCTCTTGCTCTTGCTCTTGCTCTTGCTCTTGCTTAAAATAAGCTTAGGCATTCTTTACCCTTGCTCTTGCTCTTGCTATTGCTCTTGCTCTTGCTCTTGCTCTTGCTTAAAATAAGCTTAGGCATTCTTTACCCTTGCTCTTGCTCTTGCTCTTGCTTAAAATAAGCTTAGGCATTCTTTACCCTTGCTCGTGCTCTTGCTCTTGCTTAAAATAAGCTTAGGTACTCTTTACTCTTTTTAAAGCTCAAGCAAGAAATTCAAAGTTTTACTCAATCTATTGAAATTCTTTGAGTTTTCATCGTTTTCATTTTCTAGTTTTTCACCTCGAATGTTGGAAAAAAGAATAACCTTTGTCTTTGAATGATCGCTTTTATTAAAGAGATTTTCTAGTAAACTTATAACGAAAATATCTGTCTATCTTTTTTGCCGTTCACAATTTAAGGGTTTTCATGCTTTTCTCAGCACCAACCCAATACGGGACTTAACTTTTTGCCTCATAACTTTGCATGGTTATTACATTTTGAATTAATTTTGATTTCATTCGATGCGCAATTTTATTCTGCATCGAACGACAGTTAAAATAGTCAAAATCGAAGGCCGGTGATGAGAAAAACACAAATAACTTTAAATTGCCAACGGCAAAAAAAGAAAGACAAATGTTTTCTTTACAAGTCTACTGCTCACTTCAATAAGGTGCCGTTCGTGCAATTCTTGTTCTTCTTTCACTCTCTTCTCCTCCTAAAATGGTGAAGTTAGTCTTGAACCGTCCAAGCTATCATTAATAATTTAGAAATTTAAAAAATCATGCAGTTAATGAACGAATCGAATAAAGAACACCGAAATTGACAAAGTTTGACACTTAAGACTAAACTTGTTACAAATTCTACTCATTTTTAACCGCTCAAAATTGCTAACGGCAAAAAAATAACCAACAGAAATCGCTATTTCATCGAATTTCTCGTCGTCGATTTGTAAATTTCGTTAAATTTATCACACTTGCAAAATCCTAATCACAAATCCTACAAATACAAAATAATCACAAGATTTTATCTGGATCAACCATATCGATGAGATCATCGACGATCCCTTCTGCTCTTGCTAGTAATTCTTCTCGAATCTCTTTCCGTTTTTGCTCATCTTTTTCCAATGTCTCATACATGTCATAGTAGACAACAATGGCAAAGAGAACGAAGTTTGCCGCATACGGGAAAATGGTGATCAAAGCTTCTTCTACCTGTAAAAAAATAAAACAAACTTGAAGCCATTAACGGCCAAATCCATTCACAAACCTTTTCAACTGGATACGGTGGATGTCCGTCAAATAGATCGGTCAGTGTTTCGAAATATCTAAACAACTGATTTTTTCCTAAAAAAGATAAGTCTCTACCTGTACAAAAGCCTTTGTGTATTGTCTTTTCGTTCTTTTGCTGAAAGAGTCAACATCAAAATCCTCGCCAAATCCTCACAACAATTACCCAAATGGAAACGTTGAAAGTCAATGATGGAGTGGAGCTGAAATTCGTCTAATTGAACCATCTTGTTACTTTTGTTTTGTTACTTTTGGATGTTCTGCTGATGCGTTTGAGTCCCACAAAATGTTCGTTACATTGAGATCAGCATGGCAAAGTACGGGAGCCATTTCTGGAATCAGGGTTTTGTTTGAGCTTATAAAGTTATGAGTTCTTTAAAGTTAGCTTTCGATCCCATTCGTTCATCGTTTTTCATCATTTCATTCTTCCAGTCATCCCATTCCATTTCATTCTTCCAGCTCAACCCATTCCATTTCATTCTTCCAATCAACCCATTCCATTTCATTTTTCCAGATCAACCCATTCCATTTCATTTTTCCAGTCATCCCATTCCATTTCATTCTTCCAGTTCAACCCACCCAATTCCTTGAACGATTGCTCTGCTCGGACACCTTTTTTGTAGTCGAAGTGCAGCTTGATCTGATCGATTTTCCCCTTGAAGCGTTCAGGACAAATCTCTTCCAAACGAATTGTCGTTTCAAAATAAAGCAACAAACGTTTTGGAGTCAAATTTAGCCAAACTTGTTCTTGTTGAAAGTTCTCTTCGACGATTCCCTCTTGAAATTTCGAATGATTTGCCCAATTCTTTGGTGAAGTGATGGTGTAATGATGCAGACCGGCTAGCGCATCGACCAAGAGTTCAACCTAGAGAATAAAATTGCTTCTACAATGGACAAGATCCATCCTTTCAAAACTAACTGACTTGTTGTACACTCAATCCAGGTATGTGATGAGCTGCATGCGTGCTTGTTCCCACATCTTCTAAAACCAAGATCCCCTTTTCGTTCTCTTCATCCTCTTCATCCAGAATCTCCCCATAATAGAAATGTGGTAGTGGGAAGTGAGGAATTTCATCTAAAAATTGAAACTGAAATTTGGAAATTGGAATTTGGATAAAACCAACCATTTCCCAACTTCTCATAGAAAGTCACCTCTCGTTCGGTGAGCTCGTGAAGTTCTTTTCTATACGTTTTGATTTGATTTAATTTTTGATCAATTTTTGATTTCTTTGATTTCTTTGATTCTTAAACTTTTCAAAACAATGTATTTATTGTTACCAAGGCTTCTAATCTCTCAAATTTATCATAAAACCCACTTTAAATGATCGATTCCGAGTGGGATTCCCGCTGCGAGCACATTATCAGTCAACACGGGAAACTAAACAAAAAAACAATGAAAAGAAGAGAATATTTAGTTTGAAAGATCAGCAAAAGTGGAAAGATTAGAAAACTTTTGAATTGATTTACGGAAAAAATGACTTTAAGAGTTTTGTAGGTTCAATCAGGCTTGTTTTAGTTTGTGATCAGAGCTGACTTTGGCTGACTGAAAGATCAGAGCTGACTTTGGCTGACTCAAAGATCAGAGCTGACTTTGGCTGACTGAAAGATCAGAGCTGACTTTGGCTGACTCAAAGATCAGAGCTGACTTTGGCTGACTGAAAGATCAGAGCTGACTTCTAACTTTGGTATCAATCTGATCTAACCAACAAGGGCAGGCCAACTGGCCCAGGTGAGATCTGTACCATTGTAAAATTAGCTTTCTCATCTATGTCAAACCTTGATGATCAAAGTTTTCGGTAAATTCTCGACTTTCGAGTCTTCTCTCCATTCCAACGTCACTTTCGCAATCAGTGACCAAAACGATTTCGCGTTTTCCAAAACTTCCGATTTTGCAGAGATCAAATCGTCAAGAATATGGCCATTCTGACAATTTATTTAAGAATTTAGTTTTTCAAGAATAACAATTGCAAGAAGATAACTTACACTTTTAACTTACAAAGAAGATAACTTACAAAAAAACCTTAAAACCCTTGATTTTTCAAAGTTTTAAGTATTAAAACTAGGAAATCAAATAAATAATAATTGTAACTAAATTGTAACTAAATTGTAACTCAAATTTTTTCAAACTAACTTAAAAACCACCTTTGGAAAGCATTTCTTCACCAATTCCCTTAGCGTCACCTCATCGTTTTTGAGAATTCCGTTCTTCATTGAACTCTTAAACTGTTCCTTTAGCTGAAAAAAAAAACGAATAGTAAGTTTAAACTCGCCTGCAATTTAACAGAATGGTGAAAATATTTATGTTGACTAGCGAATTCAGAAGTCAGCTATTTTCAGCTCTAGCTTTGTCTTTGTCTCGCTCAAATTCGACCCCATTTTTCAAAAAATTTCCCGATAAGGTGTCAAAGGGTTTTCTTTTCTTTTCCTTTTTCCTCCAAAGTGAGACTGAATATTTGTATCTTGTGATTGGTTTGAGTGGCTTGAGATTGCACGTGTTTCCCCTCATAGCGAAGAAATTCGGCGAAATTCGCTTTGAGAGTTATGATCACAAACTAAATGTCTTCTAATTTGTTTGGAGCAAATTCAAGCAGTACTTCAAATGGCTACGGATTTTAGTTCGGCCACATCGACAAGTACAATGGCATGTTTTATCTAATCGGTGCAGGATTTTAATTATCAGCAATGACAATAAACAATGTAATTTCCAAACGTTTCCAAATTTCCTACACTTGGAGTTTGGATTTTAAATTTGGTTTTTTGAACCGAATCAGCCGGGGATCGACCAGAGAGTTGCGGTCTCCAATCGTCCGTGCGCTTTAATTCACTTGGAATCATCGCCCGAGCTCGATCATTTTCGGAACAAAGTAAAGTTTTTCCAAACTGCTAACTTGGCAAGGGGAGTTTTTGCCGGATATCTATCCAGACCATGCGCCAGAAAGCGCGCGATTAGGCGGCCACCCAAAGAACTCGCGGCTGTTGTTTGCGGCGAATTGGGAAGCACCTTGTTCTTTTTCTAAAATGAAAACACATCCTTTCTAGTGAATTGAATTTGTCATTTTTTTTTAATTAATCCTTTCTTTCATATTTTATTAAATATTCCGCTATCCTTTCACTAAATATTGAGCAACAAATAGAAAGACAGAAAAACTCGTATCGATTTGAAATGTGCAAATGGGAAATAATGAATCAGCCGGGGACCAACCAGAGAGTTGCGGTCTCCAATCGTCCGTGCGCTTTAATTCACTTGGAATCATCCCCATGTGCAAATGGGAAATAATGAAATAATAAAAAAAAATACAATTTGAATGAGTATCTTGTAGGAAACGATATATAAAAATGATTTTAAAATTTAAAATCCATAACTTTCTTGAACATTTTTTTAAATTGCGAGATTCGATTCGAAGCGAATAATTTAGCGACAGTCATCTCCAAGAGAGAACCCACTTTTCGGAAACGTCTCGTTGCCTGAAATTCAAAGGATTTTTGATTAATTTCAATCTTTAGATCACTAAGAATATATTAAATTATATTAAATTATATTAAATTTTAATTTTAATTTTGTAATTTAATCAAATCAAATCCATTCAAAGCTTAGAAAACTAAAACTTTCAAGCACAAACGGGAACGGACACGATGTTGAAGAACAACACTCAACAAAATAAAAATAATAATAACGATTTGATCTGTCTTCGCACTTAGCGCAGATCACAACCTGCTTCCACATTTACTGAGGCAGAAGTGTGGTTGTCGTAGCCGATGATACTCCGATGGCCGGGCTGGGGCGCTCGGAGGGGAACCCATGGGAGTCGAACCCAGCCGACGTTGCTCAACTTGGCAGATCGGACGGGGTCGACCACAGACCCTTCCCTTTCTGGGCCCACACTCAACAAAATATCAAACACAAAGCATATGTGCATCTCAGCGATGAAGGAATATGAGACGAAAAGCTTGGAGGTAAATTTATTTTTCGATATTCAAGTTAAGAGACTAATCCAGGCTGAGTTGATAAAATTTTGAACTTTAAACATTTTAATTGTTGCCATGTTTAGGAACTACGAATGGAGAATTACCTTGCAGGTCGAAAAAGTTTCAAGCTGTCTTCTAGAAGACAGCTTGAAACTTTGAAAAGAAAAAATGGAAAAACTTACATTTTTCTATGCAAATTTGTATATTTTAGTATATTTTAACTGTACTAGATTGTAAATAACAAAAGATTATATTTAAAATTTCTTTAATTCAATCAAACAAACCCCTAACGGGAGCACATTACTGTCCATTGTCGGATGCACTTGCATATACGAAACATTCAATGTCAGTACTTGATTCTTGATCTTTCCCAACTCAATCATGTTTAATCCTGAAAAAGAAATTCTTTTAAATTTATCAATGTATAAATTCACCTTCATTACTCGTTGATAAAATAGCGGCCTCTGGTGGAAAAGTGTTTGGTTTTAATGTGATAAAACCGTGCATCAATCTCGTGTCATTACCAACCCAACAACGGCTACTGAAACAATAACTTTCATCATAATAATGTCATTTTATCAAATTACTCTTCGATAATCAACAAATACTTGTTACTTACGTTAAATTCAATGATGGAGGTCCGAACATTGGTGTCTCGGATGGCCAAATTTCCAAAATCTCCTCATACTCGTTTGCATAGAAATCGGTGGGAAATCGTAGTCCTTTAGCCGCCTGAATGGCATAATATTTCTAATGATCATCGTCGCTTTTTCATTTGCGAACCTGTGAATACCATTTTCCAATCATAAACTGCAGAGGCTCAAGCGCTGGCGGAAGTGGGACTGCTGGAAGCGCTGGAATGGAAACTTTCGCATGTTACTCAATTTACAAGACTTACACTGACTCACATCCGGCGTACACAATTTACAGGCAATTGCACAGTTCACCTAAACCTCAATTTAGTTGTGATAAATTCAATCTATCAAATTTTGTTCAGCAAAAAAATACCTCAAAGAAGTTTGTTTGTGCCAACACGGTGTTACATTTCCCTTCAACCGCCCATCGATCGCAACTCTTGTAGACGTCTCGGCATTTTCCTGAAAGTTTAACTCTTAATTTTCTTTTGAAAAGACATAGAAGAGGTACTATTTTAAACGGAATTAGAGTTTGGTTTTAAAAAAAGACTTTGAGATTCATCTATTACTTTCAGAAACAATTTTAGGAGCCAAATATTGTCCAGGAAATGTCAGGAAAAGTATTGTCATGCCCAAAAAGAAGCTAAAAATAATGGCTTTGTACTGGGTTAGGCAAAAATGGCCAAAAAATTAAACTTTATGGCTTTTCAACAGTTTGAACAATGTATCTAAATCCTGAAATTCTTAGATATTAAGTTAAATCTTGGATTTGAATATTGAGAAGATTTAGGTGAAAACTTTAGATTTAGCTTTTTGCAGTACTTGCAGACTTTTTGCAGCAAAAAGCTTAAACTTTTACAAAACACTTAGATTGATTAAGCCATTCAAGCAAAAACTGCAGGAAGTTGTAAGCCAAAAAAAAAAGAAAAACCGAAAGCTCTCAAAGTTTTCTCCTTTCTTCTCTTTTCTCAAACAATTTCGATGCCCTTATTTGACATGTCTCGGCTTTTCCGAAAAAAAAAGAGAAAAAGAAAGAAAAACTCTGAAAACCCTTGTATTCATTGGAGAAGAAGGGGATATCGATGGACAGGTTTTGTTTGAAAAAAAAAGGGGAAAAGAAAGGGTGAAGGCTGGCAGAAAAGAGCCGACGATTAGGGGGACAATGGCATGCCATTTCAAAGAAGAAAAAGAGAAAAGATGCTGTTGTGGTGAAAAGGAGAATCTGACCACCAGCCACTATCGACTATTAAATCGGATGAGTTTCAAAGTTTGGTTGGTTGGGGTTTTTTGGAGTGATTTACAACACGGCAAGGATGAAAGAGGAAAAAAAGCTGGATATTTTAGAGTGCTGAATTTGAAAGCTTTCACAAGAACTCTAGCTTTGTTTCGATTCGAGCTATTCATTTAAACTCTAACAACTCAAGAATTACTACCGTAAATACTGTAATAGTACTCCACCCCCATAATGACGGTGCGGAGTGTTGTGTAGTCTAGCTTTGAACTAGTTTTTCTCGACACTGGTTTATGTTATAATGCTCGCTTAGGTATCAAAAAATAGCCCTGAATTTCAGCTATCTTTTGATACCAAAGACGCAATTTTTGAAAGTACGGACGCTTTGAAAAAAATGAAATACTAAAAAACTTTTGCGGCTACGCGACTGTACGAGGGGAGTGCGGTACTGTTACAGTATTTACGGTAATGTTTTTTTTTAAACTAATAGTAAGTAAAACAAGACCACCTATTGTTAATCAACAATAACGAAATAATAAATTTCTAATCAAACAAATCAAATAAAAACCCACGATGACACCATTTTCCCATCCATCCTCGCTCGCATTGACAATTCGCCTTTCCGGGCACACATCGACCACCATTTAGACAAGGTGTTGCCTTACATTGCTCCTCAGTAAATTTCTTCACGAAAAATTGAGCATCACCTGGAAAAAAGTATTTTATTGGGTTGGTGAATTGAAAACTGCAAGCTATTGTGTCATATGTGACAGTTTGAGCACTTTCTTCGAAAGAAACCCATTTTGGTGTCAATGGAAAAGTTGTAGAGAATCAAAAATCAAGCTTATATCCAAATTTTCAGAACGATACAAAAACTGGTTTTCAAGAAATGCCAAATTGACGAATTTTCACAAAACTTGCATTTTAAGCGAAACTACTAAGTGTATCTTTTTGGAAATTTGGATATAAGCCTAATTTTTGATTCTCTACAACTTTTCTATTGACACCAAAATGGGTTTCTTTTGAAGAAAGTGCTCAAACTGGGACATCTCCAGTCTTCCATTTTTGAGTCTCACACTTGTCTCACACACAAACCAAAATCCTACTACGAAAGAGGAATCCGCAAATTGCCTGTAAAATGGGCAGAAGTCGTCAATAGTAATGTAATATTTGTCTATAATCTATCTAGCTTTTCTTACATTTCTGACAATAAAGAACCTTGTTTGGGAACTGGCGCATTCCCCATACTTTTGGCGCATTCCGGACCTCGCCCCTTGAACATATTCCGGACAGACAGGGGAATGAACCCGAAGAGAATAGGCCCTCCAAGTCAAAGATCGTTCTCCTCCACGACAACGCGCGCCCTCATGTTGCAAAACTGACTCGCTCTAAAATAAATAGCCTTGTTTGGGAACTTTTAGCGCATTCCCCATACAGTCCGGACCTCGCCCCTTTTGATTACTATTTATTCCGGATCATGAGTAATAAGCTTGCGGGAGAACACTTCGATTCGGAAGAAGCAGTCAAAACTTGGCTTTGAAAGTTTTTCGATTCAAAACCAAAATCTTGCAAAGAAAGAGGAATCCGCAAATTGCCTGTAAAATGGGCAGAAGTCGTCAATAATAATGGAAATTATTTGGAATGAATTCATGGTTTTATGTTGAATAAATTTTAGTTCAAGTTTTCAATTCACCAACCTAATAAATGCAGTTTTAATAAAATTTTAGAACATAAGACAATACAGTTTTAGCTACAAAACACTAAAAACAAAGTATTACCTAATCGAACAAAAACAAATACTATAGTTAGTAAAGCGATTAAATAGGGTAGCTGTTGAGGGGTCGATGGCATCGTGTAGTGAGGCTTGAGGAGGGGAGGAGGGGAGGAGGGGGAAGGGGACAGCCTCTAGTGAAAAGGAGAAGGGTGAGCAGCCTGATCGTCGATAGATCTCTCTTCTGTATTCCTTTCTGTATTCCTTTTTGTATTTCTTTTTGTATATGCCTCTGCCAGCTGGCTAAGGTGAAAAGCATGAAAACAAGCTTTTTCTCGCCTCTCTTTCTTGGAGCCACTCAGTCTCACTCATTCTTTTCTCTTTCGAGACTTGTCACTCTCAGTCATTTCATCGTTTAACAAGATCATCGATTATCAAGCACTCTCGATGGGTTGAATCCAATCTACTCTAAAGAATGGGTTGAATCCAATCTACTCTAGAGAACTCTAGAGTAGCTCTAGAGAACTCTAGAGCACTCAACAATTGACATAGTTTTGTCACGTTCTACATTGATTTATTTTATCAAAGCTTTCAATTTTACATTCTAACAGTTATTATACAGTTCTCAAAAAGCTATTGAGCTTAAAACTAATACCTTTTTCTCTATGAAACTGCCAGAAAGCTGCCAGAAATTCTGTGAATTTTCTGTTAACAGCAAAAAATCCTTTGTCTCTTTTATTTTTAATTATTGCTACGCCTTTTTGTCTTAGTCTGTTTCATTAATCTGTCAAATTAGATCAGATTCTTTGGATCTCAATGTTCTCATTTAGAAATGATCCACAATGACATTTGAAGTCATCTCTTTGACAGACATTCACTGATATTCTTCGCCTTTTTTGAAAGGGAAATATTGAATAGATTCAAAACTTGAAAATTCTTCAATTTTTCAATAATTTACTTTGTGATTATCAAAATGTTTAAATCAAAGCCATTATAAAGCCAAATTTGACCTCTTTGCACTTTTCCTGTTGTTCTGGAAATGGAAACAAAACCGGAAATCTCTGAATCGTTTCTTTCAATTCCATTCAAAACAAGTCGAGAAATGGAAAAACGAAAAACGATGACCTCTAGTAAAATATACAATTTCAAATGTCAAGAAACTTTTATAAAACCAGCTGTGCCGGGATTTAAAATGAAAGAGCTCACAAAGAAATTGATTTGGCACTTCATTTGGTAAATCCCAGAAAAGCGAGCTTCAAGTTGGGGTAAGAAATGGGGAAATTGAAGGAGTCGAGTAAAGAAGAAAGTCGAGTTTCATGGTATAATAAAACCCTAGCCTAACTACATGACTTAATGTAATCTAGTAGAGTAATCCTAGCTTAAAGCTATGTTCTAAGGCTTTTATCTTGTTGTTCAAAATGACTGATTGTGAGTTACTCTATGAAACGCTTTATTTCGAGCTACTTAATTAGCAATTCTGACTCGAGCACTGAAAGGTTGAAAAGAAATTGAATCTTTAAACACATTAAAGTAGAACAAATGATTTTATTGAATACAAATTGTCAACTAAAATCAAGGAATACAGTACCCAATACAGATAGGAAAAATGTAAAGTGAAGAACAATGGCAGAAAAAAAACTCGAGATGGGGAAAGGGGTGGACCGTGATGGAAATGGAAATGAATCAGCGATCATCTCGGGGGCCTCACGAGACAAAACATTTCAATTGGGAAGAGAAAAGAAATGCAGAAAAGGGTATGGACAGGCCTTCTTGTTGATGATGGCATACAATCGTCAGCAATGTTTATTTGAATTTTTGAAAGAAAGGGAAATTGTTTAGCGGCTTAGAACTTTGGAAAGCTGAAATTGTCTTGGTTCAAGACTTTCCTGCTTGAATTCGAAACTTGATAAAGATATTGTAGTGGCAGAGTAGAATTAAAGAGAGAAGATCAAATGAATAACTCCAATCGATAGTTATCGATCAAATGAATAGCTCCAATCGATTCCCCGAGTCACAAATTCTACAGTCTGTTAAACCATTGTGTTACTTAATGAATAGCTAAATTGAGAGAACAATAAAACTGATTTGAAAGTCTCATCTCTTGACTTTCTTAGGATTCTGTGCTTCTTTTTTTGAGTTACAAGGTCTTTCAATCTGAGAGTTCATAGTTCTCAGCCTGCTGCGTAATCAATGAGCTCCAGAGGACTGCCAAACTTGCTAATGGCTTCTAAACCAAAAGTATTTATCAATCTTCACAACATTTTGTCAGCTTTCATTCTTTTACTCTCATAACCATAAATTTTTCTCTTTTTTTGTTTTGTTTTCTCTTTGAATCACGAAAAATGTCTGTCCAAAAGCGTTATGAAATTAAAAATTCATCATCAAAAATTTCAAATAAACACAGAAACAGCAGAAAGACGGAAAGCAAAGGAAAGCAAAGGAAAAATGGTGAACGAAATAAATTAATAAAGTTGCTGAAATTAGATTTGATGAAATGAAAAAAAGAAATCACAAGATAAAAAGCTTTTCAACTCTTCAAAGACATGGTAAGATACAGAAAATTAATCGAAAAATCTATATTCTTATATAAATGAATCTCATTTTCATACAGGCAGCAATAAGTTAGTGGACTTGGTCGAGATCTCACTCTCTGAAGACAATGTGGTGAGAGTGGACGTTGGGGAACAACTAGAAGAAGTCGTCGAAATCGATAATTCTTTCAATCTTCTCATCGTTCTTTGTTCACTCACTTGACCGTAACACCAAAGAACGGGCAGTAATAACAAAATGCTCAACGAGATCCCGATTGACAACCAGAACCACCAATCTGAAAGAAAAGCAATTACCGTAAATACTGTAATAGTACCCCCCTCGTACAGTCGTGTAGTCGCAAAAGTTTTTTTAGTATTTCATTTTTTTCAAAGCGCCCGTACTTTCAAAAATTGCGTCTTTGGTATCAAAAAATAGCCCTGAATTTCAACTATTTTTTGATACCTAAGCGAGCATTGTAACATAAACCAGTGTCGAGAAAAACTCGTTCAAAGCTAGACTACGCAACACTCCGCACCGTCATTATGGGAGTTGTTGGTATGTTGTTGATAAAGATAGCAAACTAGGGTAATTAGGGTTCAAAAGTTGTTTTAAAATTCAAGTAAGCTTCATTTTCCCAACTTCAAATCCTTTTCAAGAAAAACTATTGAACTAAAGTGTAATTCTATCCGTTTTTTCATTTTGACCAATCTTTTCTTTTCTTTTCCTTTTCTTTTCGTAAGATGAGTGACAACCGTTGGTCATTTCTTTTGAAGAGAACCGAAAAAAGAAAGCTTCTTTACGATAAAAGGTGTAACCTTTACGGAGAATCGTTTATGATTCAAATTTCTATTCAACTCACAATTAAAAGTAATCTCATTGTCGCAGAAAAGCCCAGAGAAACCGGGCTCACATTCGCAAAATTCTTGGCGCTTTGGTAGTTGCCAACATCGGCCATGACCCGAACATGACTCGTAGCACCAACTGGGATGAACCTGAAAAGGCTGATTATTAGTAAGATGATAAATTTAGATATACTAGTTAACAAAAACTGTTCGAAACTTGGATTCCCTTTTCTTAATTAGAGATTTTCTTTAATGTTTCTTACAAACTTACTAATTTCGGTAAGCTTTTCTCAAGCTTTGTCTTCAAACGTCTCATTCTTTTGAGGTTTTATGCAGAGAAATAAAAATCTTGATACATTTATATCTGAAAATTTATGGTTTAATGATTAAAGCTTTTAAATAAATTGAAAAAATGGATTGAAAGAACGAATTGGAACGAACGAAAGAACGGATTAGTCTTTTGCTTACAATTGGGAATTAAGAATTGGTTCTTTAAACTCTTACTATTTTCTCTTACTCTTACTCTTACTACTCTTACTCTTACTACTCTTACTCTTACTACTCTTACTCTTACTACTCTTACTCTTACTACTCTTACTCTTACTACTCTTACTCTTACTATTCTCATACTTGATCTAAAAATGATAACAAAGGAAGATTTAACTTTTTTTTATGGCAAGATTTAGCAGATTTTAAAAGTACATGCTAAAGCAAGATATAAAAATCACAAGTCTAGCATCAAGAGTGTGAAAAAACCCATCAAAAAAAAGCAATTTCAGGCAGGGATTGGGGTAAATGTGGTGTAGAATCAATCTGTACATGCACATTTTTCGTCTCACGATCGGGGTTTCCCAATGGCTGTAAACCCTTTGCCCGCCATTTAGTCTCTTCTTTTGAGTGAAGAGATCCAAGTCCCTTCCTCCTTCATTTTTCTGCAATTTCCTTGTCAATTTCTCTCTCTCTCTTATCCAATCTTTTTCCCTCTATCGTTCATACAACCACCATCTTTTTCTCAATCTAAAATAGCCAGAAAAAAGCGTTTGATCTGGGAAAATCTTTGATCGTTTAATTATGGATTATATTTTACAAACCAATTGTTATTTGATCGTTAAGAACGAGTTTTGCACACTCCATAATGTGAACAGTCTTTCAAAATAAAAAGCTACTTAGTTTTTTGAATAGTGAACTCAAAAAAGTTTAAAAAATCAATCCTTCTCAAGTCGTTAAGAACTATTGTTAAGAACAATAGTTAACAATAGCTAACAATTGTAGTGATTATTGTTGGTTTAGATATAATCTTTATTACAGCGATAATAGTTGTTCAGTGGTTTGGGATTGGGAGAGAGGACACTTCAGCACACCTCGGCGCTCGTCACATTGCTTATACGGAACTCGGGCGTTCGTCTCGTCTTCCACACAATGGGTGAACGGATAGCGAGCATATTAAACTCGCACAATAGGCGTTCGTCCCCATAGGTGTCTAGCTGGCCATTTCCATACGTGGCACTCGATCAGAGACGTCACAACAACAATAGTTAACTATATCTCAAGCCAATAGAGTAACTTTCTGCTTTTAAACTTTTAAATATCTAATCTGAATTCAACTTTCTTGACCTAGTTTAGTCTAAAAAAGTTTGTAATCCCTTTCAAGAGTGAAATTCTTAAAGATCTTGACTTTAAATATCAAAATCATAAAAAAGATCTCATAGACTAGATCTAATAAGCCTAAAGTTCTTGATTTAACTTTTCTTGAGCTAAAGAGTTAGCAGCAGCTCTATTTTGGGGTTTATTGAAAGCGTCAAAGTATAGAATTCCTTTTGCAAGCTTGCTGAAAGAAGCCAAGATAATTTGTTCTAAAGATGTAAAAAAGTTATAAACTAGGTATGAAGTTTGTAATCCCTTTTCTTATCGAACAAGTCCCTTGCTTTGTCATTTTTCTGCACCTCTCTTTCTTTGCCTGTCCATTCATACAACCACTCCCTTTTCCCCTTTTCCCGATCTAAAACAGCAGCTAGCCGCAAGAAAAACCCTGGTCCCGGCCTTGTTACCGCCATTTATTATTTGAGAAAGTTAATCACAAAGAAAGAAAACATTAAAAAAGAAGTTCTTGAGGTTCGAGGTGAGAAAAAGTTTCTCAACCAAGTGGGTTAAGGTTTTTATTCAGTTTTGTTTTCTCAAATGTTTTGAAAATGAAAAATCTTCTATGGCTTACTGGCCTCAAAATAAAATCTTTATTATATTTATAAAGAATCAATTCCAACTATCATCGACTGTTTGTTTGGCTGGTACTTGAGGGGCATCGACTGAAAAATAGCTAAGAATTGTAAAATGTCGTTGAGATTTAGGGGTAGGCTAGTTTCCGCAACTTTTTTTGCGCAACAACTGGGTCGTTTGCGCAACTCGCCATAACTTTCTTCTAAGTGAACCAATCTTTATGCTTTTGGTTTCATTTGTTGCACTTATTGAGATCTACAAAATGAAACCAACATCATAAAGATTGGTTCACTTAGAAAAAAGTTATGGCTTGCGCGAATGACCCTGTTGCGCAAAAAAAAATTGCGGAAACTAGCCTACCCCGAGACTTAAAGATATTCAGCTTTTCAGCTATATAGTCAGTTTTTGATTTTGATAAAAATACTCAGAGAAAGATATTCAGAGATCTAAAGATATTCAGCTATTCATAGATTCTATAAGGCTAATATCTCTAGATTACTTATGTTAAAGAATCACCCGATTTCGGCAGTTCAAATGTATCCGTTGCTTGGGTTGACTCTCGACTTCTCTCTTCACTCGAATTCAATCTTTCAACCATAAAGAAAGCAAGAGTTGCAATGAGAGCCGTTAACACCAAAATTGCTAAATGCCATTGAAGTTGCAGTTTTGAACCGTAGAAGAAAGCGGCACAAGAGAGACCTGACTGAAAAATGAAATCAAATGAAATCAAATGATCAAATGACTGAAAAATGATTTAGTTTCAAAGTCAAATTCGGTCAATGTTTACACAAAATGACATTTGTTATTTCCAGCTATACTTGAGCAAACGAAGGCTTTAATCCAGTTTGTTCGGCCAAGATTGACCTATTCGCCCTTTTAAACGAAAAATTGGACTCAAAAGTCGAGCTCGAACTTCGTCTTAAAGAAATCTGTGCAAATTTAAAGATTTAACAAATGGATAAATGTTAATTGGTTTCTTCTGAACTTCTGAAAAAAGATTGTCATCTTTTTCCTCGTTACCTGATAAAATTTGAAAAGCGCAAATGCTTGACTCGATTTCTGAGAATACACATCAACAAGCAGTGAATAGATCTGCGTATTCCAACACGCGTCCCCAAAAGCCAACAAGAAACCACAAACGAGAGCAATCCAAAGTCTGAAAGATTATTTACTGCAAACGAATCGATTCTGGTATCTCAAATCCTTTCTTCGAATCCGCCACTGTTAAGCCTAGCTTACTGCACTTTGCCGGCTCTTTCAGCCGCGCACTTTGCCTAGCTTGCCTAGCTTACTGCACTTTGCCTAGCTTGTCTAGCTTACTGCACTTTGCCTAGCTTGCCTAGCTTACTGCACGAATGTCTAGCTTACTGCACTTTGACTTATAATAAATCATAAATCATTTCACTGTAACCAACTGTGGATCGATGAGTCCACCGGTGTCATTTGTCTGCCGAATTGGAGCATCAGCAGGAATATTGATGTACACTCCGGCAAAGCAAATCAATTGAACAATGGTACCGCAAAGAACAATCGAATCTCTCCCCAATTTCTTCGTTTTAGTGGCCAAGATTCCAAAGGCACCTCCAGCTAAATTGACAGATTTCACTTTAATCTCCAAATAGAACTTTAAAACAAATCGATTTGAATAGGAGTCTGGCTTCTTATTATGTATATGAGATACAAGTTGGATCCAATTTGTATCTCATATACATAAAAAGAAAACAAATCTATTCATTTTATATATTACTACATTTATCTGTTGATAATTTTAGTGAGAATTCGGTCTTAATTCGGTCTTAATTCGGTCTTAATTCGGTATTCTTTAAATTTACCCATTATATGCCCCAATCCCTCGCACATCGCTGTCAAAGCCAGCATCGAGTTCGTATTGTCGCCTAGCTAAACCAATCGATTTCTCGTTTCATTTGAAAACTTACTTTTAATGTATATGAGATACAAGTCGGATAGACTCCTGTCCAAAAGGATTGCTCGATTCCCGTGTAACTGAACGCGAACGCCAACAAGAGCATTTTCTTCGTAAACATTAGACGAAAAGTTGACCCTAAACAGGTTGATCTAGATTGGAATTGGAAGAAAAATCGATTTATTTTATCGATAGATTTTATCGATAGATTTTCAACTGACCTAACAACACTGGATAACTCAACTTCGGCTTATTCTCCTCATCCGCACGAACCGGTGGCGTTCTCAACAACGCCAAGCAAATCAATCCGACTATGTTCAAAATAGTAAACACAATATAAAGCAAATGAACGGTTGAATCAGGAATATCGTCGGTGGTTTTACTCTGATGGAAAACAATGAACAAGAATATTCCACCAGCCACAATACTAAACAAGGAAAAGCTAGATAGCTAGATAAGAATTGCTTACCATGACTCCATAATCGACCACAACATAGCACTGTTTCGACTCGTTGTCGTTTCATCACAATTCTTTGAGAGATATGTCCCCTGACCGGTCCAGAGAACTAGAAATTACTTGCTAATAGACAAGATTAACAGAATTAGATTTAGATTTAGACTTAGACTAAGGAACTCCCGATCTCCCGACTAATATACATGACTCTTAGTCAGTCAGCTATGACGACCACTTGGCTGCAGAACTGGATTGGCCTATTTAACTTGACTAAGTCTTTGGCCTGTCTAAATCTTACAGCCTAAATAAAACAATAGAATAGATAGAAGAGAACTTTGAAAACCAACTAGCTGCTCCGAATCCAAGTGCGGCACTGGAAATGAAGAGATACGTTTGATTGACATGTAGAAATCCGGCCTAAATGCACCAATTACAGTAAGAAAATATTTTATTCTTACCTGAAACGCGCAATACATTGATCCTCCCAACACCATTGCCCATTTCGCCGATAGAATGTTCACAATAGGCGCGGCCACAAAATTCGCCACCGTAAAAACAGCGTAAATAATTGATAAACTGAAAATTGTTGTAGTTTAAGAAATTTATTCAATAAAACCTATAATATCCAGCATGTTCATTGACATTTCCCCGCTTTGCAACACTGCTGATCACCGGTTGCTCAATGAAACCTAAAGATTCCTTCTAGGACTTGAAAGTGAAGCGCTGTGGAAGATCAAGCTTTGTTACGGTAAATTATTCAGTTTATAAGAGAAGCACAATTCTGGGCTTAAAAAGGACTTAAGATTCATCATTTACTGGGCTTCAACGTTTACTGGGCTTCATCGTTTACTGGGCTTCAACGTTTACTGGGCTTCAACGTTTACTGTATTTCAACGTTTACTGGGCTTCATCGTTTACTGTATGGTAAGTTTTGCTGTCTGTAGACTCAAAAAAACGCATCAAAAAGCTTTTCTCGAGGTAAACTCATCAATCAAATCATTTTACTCATCAATTAAATCATTCCATTTACTTACAACTCTCTTACTCACCTTGTGAATTAAAAGCAAAGAAAATAAAGAAAAATCCGACTCCCAGCTGGATAACGTTCAACGTTTCAGGGCGAATCGCCGGCATTTTGAGAAGAGAAATTGACGTCGAAAATTCGTGAATCTTTTGCTTTTCCCTTGTTTTCCTAAACAAACAACATAAAAATTGTTCCTTTTTTGCGTGTTTTGACAAAAAAACAGTTATAGAAAAACAAGAAAGCGAAAAAGAAAACGGAAATTGACAACGATTGAGTGAGATCAATATATGAAAGCAGATTGAGTATCAAAATCAAGAATAAATTGGACTAACGCAAGTTTTTGGTTTATTACTTTTGAAACTGACTTTATTAAAAGCAAAAAACTGATTATGTAGCTGTGTGAAATGGAAAAATTGAGACCAAAATAAGCTTTCAAAGCTTGAATTAGTTTTCCAGCTTGAATTTCAAAGCTTGCCAGATTCCAGAAGCTTTCCAGATATTACATAGATTATAGATTAGATTAAAAATACAAATGAAAAAGTAAATTAAATGAAATTCAATGGTCAAAACTCTTTTTCGATAGTTTGATATATAATTTCTCAGGAAAATTTATGTATTATCGGAGAGAACGGAAAGGAGTAGCCACGACTGTGTGCTCTCGCTTCATTTCACTCAATTTTGATAAGGAAAACACTCACCGATCTGCCGAAAACGTGTGCAAAGCAGCTTTGTAAAGCTTTTTTATTAGTAAATTAATTTGTAATCTTTTGGAAATTTTGATATGAAATAAAATAAAATAAAATAAAATGAAATAAAATAAAATAAAATAAAATAGAATTTGAATAGAATTCGAAACTTAACAATGATCTTTACAATGGTGAATCAGCTTTTCAAATCCAAAAAATGAATGTTCAATTCAATTTAAGCTTTTCAATTTCAAAGTTCAATCAAAAGCTCTTTAAATATTTCCAAAAAAAAACATATTCGTTTCCAAAAATGTATCAATAACAAAAAAATGATTTGTTGTTGAGAAGAAAACTGGCTTTGTTCCCTTCCCCTTGTTTATAATCGATATTTCAAGGTCTCTTTTTGATGAAAATGAAAAATATCAATCAAATAGGTCAATAGGTTTGATTTTGGAAGTATTGAAAGCTTTTAGTGTGCTTTCAATCAACCCATTCAATCGTGCTGCAATATCATTGAAAAGCAAAAGTAAAGAATTGATGTGGGATGTTAGTGCGCTTTTAATCAATCTCCAATCAATGTAAACAATCCCATCAACAAAACGAAACAATGAAGTCGATTCAGAAAAGAGAAAAACCAACCGGAGAAACTCTCATCACAAAGACAAACAAAATAAGGGGAAATTTTTGGAAACACTCACCTTTGATGGAATTCAAAGTCATTATGAGATGAGGGGAAAGAATCGAAGATTGATTTCTGAAAATAAACGTCCATAGTATTCTTTTCATATAACAAATTCCTCAATTCATCTCGAGAATTGTTAGAAAACTGACTGAAAGTTCACACTTTTTCTAAAAAAGTTTAAACTCACATTTTAAAGAAAAAATTTTTAACTGAATTCTTATCTTAATTACTCAATTTGTTTCTTATTATCTCACTAATTTTTCTTTTTTTTTAATTATTTCACAGCAAAAAGTTCTCTCTATTTACTCATAAGTAAACTTTTGCGCATAATTCAGTGATCTCAGCTGGGGGAAATGAATGATCCAAGGTAGACACGAGGAAGTCAATGTTTACACAAAATGACATTTGTTATTTCCAGCTATAAAAAAACTGAGGCTTTAGTCCAGTTTGTTCGGCCATGATCGACCTATTCTTCCTTTTAAAAGAAAAATCGGACTCAAAGACGAGCTTGAGCTTTGTTAACACTTTGAACATCTTTGATCAAAACAAAATTTGTTCCATAGAAGCTTTAAGCCTCAATGATTAACGGTTGAACTTGGGAACTCTGAAAAGAAAGCTTGTGCAAATGTTCCCCTTATTCCCGCATAAGTAAATTTTTACGCATAATTCAGTGATCTCAGCTGGGGGAAATGAATGATCCAAGGTAACACATGAGGAAGTCAATGTTTACACAAAATGACATTTGTTATTTCCAGCTATACTTGAGCAAACTAAGGCTTTAGTCTTTGTTCGGCCAAGACCTATTCTCCCTTTTAAACGAAAAATTGGACTCAAAAGTCGAGCTCGCACTTTGCTAATATCTTTATTAAACCAAAATTTATTCCTATGATGACTTTAATGACATTAAATGAGAAATTTTGGTTTTCTCCTTTTGGCAAAAAATTTTTTCTTTTTTGCTTTTAAAACTTGATTATTTTGTCTTGAAAACACTATAAAAATCATTTATTTTTTTCTTGATCAATTCTGTTGTTCTTGAAAGATGGAACTCTTTTTAGGGTAATTTATGGTGATGATGATTTCTTCTCGGATAATCAAAGATGAGGAAAAGTTTGTTTTTGGTTTTGTTCACTAGTAGTGCACTGTTTGAAACAATACACATATGGCTTCGTAGTTTTGTAATTTCAGCTAGTTGACAGTCCAATGGTTGCACCGTACGGAAGCTTCAAAAAGATTGTCTTTATTTTATTAAAAGCTATTAAAAATTCAAAAAAACTAACGACAGATTCAGATTCAGCGTAAAAAATTCAATATACAAGGAAATTTTTAGAAATTTTGGTCTAGCCAATTGTGATCCATTCCAGTTTTTCCAAACGGGAATGGATCACTTTTTGATGAAAATGAAAAATATCAATCAAATTAGGTCAACAAGTTTGATTTTAGAAGTATTGAAAGTTACTAGTGTGCTTCCAATCAATGTCTTCCAATCAATGTCCTCTAATCAATGTCTTCTAATCAATGTCTTCCAATCAATATCTTCCAATCAATGTCTTCCAACCAATGTCTTCCAATCAACCCATGCCATCGTGTATGTGTTAAGCAGCAAAAAGTCTTTCAAATCTTTCTAAAGCGAAACGGAAACTTTTCTGAAATGCTTAGCTACTTGTTCCTATTTTAGAATTAGGCTCAAGTCAAAGCCGATCTCAAAACTTCATAAATGCCTCAATTAGTCCGAAATTTGGATATGTTGTACAGTCGACTCTCGATATAACGACTTGTTCGCTACAACGACTCATACTTACGGTCTTATTTACTTCTATATAACGATGTTTGATATAAAGACTCCATTCGCAGTCTCGACAGAGTCGTTATCTCGAGAGTCAACTGTATATAAGAAAAATATCTGCTAAAAATCTCAGTCAAATTGATGGTTTTTTTTGCTGATACACTACTGGACATTGAAATATCATATTTGAAAAACGATCGTCACTTTTGCGCCTCTGTAACTCCATTGTCTTTACCGTATTTGTAAATATTAATATTACCATTGTGTAGCCCTTGAAAAGAGCTTTCAGAAAATGTATAACACTAATAGTTTAAACTCAAAGACAAGGGAGTTACAGGCGCGCGAAAGTGACGATCGTTTTTTAAATATGATATTTCATTGTCCAGTACTGTAGATGCGCGCTTAAAAAAAACTTTTTAATTTTGACATTAAGAAGCTTCTCAATTCCCTTAACAATTTTGAAACATTCAACCAAATCTATGACAAGGCGGCGGTGGTGTAATGATTTGAGAGAAAAAAGTTATAGTTTCTTTGTTTAAATCTTTGTTTATAGAGGATGGAGCAATCTTTTTTAAAGTCGATTTTAAACAGCAATTCGAGTCAATGTTTTTGAACCTTTTCAAGCTTGGATATGAGGATTTTGTGGGAGACCGGACTAACGAAACATATTCAAGAATGGGGCGAACATAAGTAATAAAACATTTTCTATAGGTGTTAATGTTTGGAATAGTAATCGACCTGAGGATTCTGTTATCACAAAATGAGTCTTTTTTACATGTCAATTCGATGTGTTTGCTAAATTTTAAAGGAGTACAATAATGACGCCTAGAGTTGTCCAGGTCAATAGATTTAATAGGTAAAGGATTGATTTTAAATTGATACAGAATTTTCCCATTAGAAAAATGGGAAGATTTAGACTGGGAAAGGACTAACTTCCATTTTACTATAGCTTCAATATCCTTTTGAATTAAGTAGAAAGAGTGTGGAGGATTGGGAGCATTGTTTTTGATAGGAATGGTGAAAGTCATCTTTGACATCATCGGCGTAAAGCCAAATTGCCGAGTTTGGGTTTACAAAATCGATGTTAGATGAGACGAGATCTCCTTCCAAGATCCTCGCTTAAAAGTACGTTCAAAAAATTGCATTATGATATCTTTCTCAGGGGTACTGTACGTATTGCGGTTATCATAATAGAGCATGGCAAACCCTGCTCTGAAAATTGAAAGGTTTTTGATGTTTTAGATTCCCTTTTTATTAAAAATAAAAAATATTTTATGATGCGGTTTATTTATATACAGAAA